>OY986439.1:120905607-121590607 GCA_963920525.1 Dichetophora obliterata
TGCATCAACTTTGGTCAACGCAGCGAAACGAAAAGATAAAATTCCAACTAAGAAAATTTTTTTAATTGATAATTACTATTATTTAAATCGATGTTGCTTATTTATATAGAATCAAGTATGCTTAAATAGGCGTTTTAAATATTTTCAAGCTGAAAAGCCAATTAATGTGCTAAGTGGAAAATCCTAATTGCGAATAGGGGGTATGTTTTAGTAAATAGGTGCATTCTGTCTGTCCCGGCTGATTCGGGCAGATTCTAGAATGTAAATCGTACATGCGTATAGGACGAGTATACGTATCTTTGGAAGATTTCATACCTCTGGGCGAATCCAAAAAAAAAAGACTTTTTTCGTTCCATATCTTTCTACCTGCAATTGTGTTATCAAATTTTTCACTGTAGTAACTAATTTTCGATTGTTTCGTTAGAACGCCAACCTCTTTTCTTAATCGTTTGAGTTTCGCAATTCAATTTAGGAGTTTTAAATCGTTTCAAACGTTTCTATATTGCGATCAGCGTTAGCCATTTTTAATGAGCTATTGAATGGAAGTTTGTTGTTTAAATCTTCATCTTTTTATATTTTATTCAATATAATCTCTCTTATATTTGTTTTCGATTCAGTTTTTGTTGAATTGTTAATGAATGTGGCGGGCGGCCTTGATTGTCTCAGGAGTTCCGGGTTCAAATTCTGGCCGGGCCATGGTCCTACGCTATAACCTTTTTTTCCTTATTTCTAATCAAGGGAACTTTAAAACACATCAATTTACGACGAAAAGTTGTAGTTGGTGGTGGTAAGATAAGTTTATGACGAGGAACGCTTAGTAACTTAATTTGACTGAGGTCAAGGCATAACACTTGCTACAGATTTAATATCACTTGTTTCTACAGCTTCTCCCACATTAAGAACATTCTACACAAAAGTTTCACTTGATTACTCCCTTCTTTCATTCTGTTGAATCACAACGGACCAAAAATGTGGTCTAAGTGGGCTGGTCACCCCTGCCACCACCTTAGCCTAACCTAACGAATGTGTCTCTAACTTAAAGAACAGCTTTTTCATATGTAATTCTTCACGTTAAATATGGAGAACTCGTTCGTTTGAATAGCCTATAGTATCAGAAATTTCAGGTTTAGTCAAACTTCAATCTTCACAAACAATATCATACACTTTTTGGACGTCCACTGGGTGGTTCATCTTCAACAGCAGATTATTTTTATATGAATTTCCGTGGCTTCTAAAATAAATAATTTCATCACTGCACGATATACGATTTTTTCATTGTAAAAAATACACTGGCACGCTTGCGCGTAGCCTGGATTTTACTCTGGGGAGTCAGGCCAATTATTGTTTCATGTAGCTGATAAATAAAATTCAAATTTTGATGTATTTGCTTTATTAAGAAAAATATACAATTAAATTGGAAACAATATTGAATTAAACGCTATTTAACAAAAGCGGAAATCAATGTATTCATCGGCTCGAATCTTCAGCAAAGCGATTGAAAAAATCATCATTCAGCTTCTCTTTTTTTCTCTTGCATCAAATTTCTGTGCACACTTTAAAGGAATAAAAAACCGCCGTTGTAAGGATGATTTTAATGAGTATGAACAGCGACACCTTCCAATATTCGAAAGGTAATGTTGCTGGATGATTTTGAAGCTGATTTCAATTTTTGCGTCAAGCAGTATTTACTAAATTGGATCATTGGAGGATTGGTCTTTTCCACAATCTAGCAAGTCGTGAGATTCACAAAAAACTGTAACCGAAATAATCGAAGACAAAACCTTTCGATTTTGTTCCAGTAATTTATTGTGACAAGACAGCATCATTACATCAACAAGCAGGTCGGTAATGAATGCGTGAGCTGCTTCTGCTGATTCTATGTGCCACTGACTTGGCTTCTACAATACTCATGCACATTTTTATATTTTGTGAAAGGTTTTATAACGAGCGATCCTAAAACGACTTGAACGTTTTTAAGTGGAAAGATGGAACAGTACAAGCAAAGTGCACCTTTTAATTTTTTTTAGTATATTAACCACGTCGCTTGGTTTTTAGCCAATTGTGACAAATTTAAGTTTAGGCCCAATCGCGTACTTCTTAATATCGTAGATTTGAGGAGGAACCCAAGGGCATTTGAGCATTTTCAGTCTCTGAGATGTACTCATTAAAGCACATTGGCCAAGCCACTTGCCCAGATTATATAGTATAAAGATGTGCCATGTAGTACATAAAAAAGTAACAAATATTTTTCAGATCAATACGTAAGCTTTTGTGAGCGCGATGAAAAAACTTTCTTGAGAGAAAAGTTTCCAATCCTTGCATGCACATTCTCTCTGCAATGCTCTTTCACTCTTCACTCCAGAACGCTTCACAGCATAGATCACCACTGCATGGTTTCTCATAGCTAGCGATAGTCGTGAAATTTATTGTTGGATTTATTTTTTCTGTTGTTGTTGTTGGAAACAAGCAGTTGTGATCTCTGCTTGACAGCAACAAATGTTTTTTTTGCATTATTTTCATGATGATTTCCTTATTTTGTGCGAATCAGATTTTTCTTATTCACTGCTTGCTATTAATATTGACTATTTTTGATCGACTCAGCCAGAGCAGTAAAATCTGCATATACATATATTCAGAATCTTAAGGAAAACTGAATAACGACAGACAAATCCATCCAATGAATTCAAAATTGTTTATAAATAAAATTTTTAATTCACATTGAATTTACAAAATTGATTAGTAATTTATTTCAATTATTTTTTTTAGTTATTCAGAATAATTAATAATTTTTTTATTCATATGAATGCTATTTACAAAGAATGCAATTCAAAAAGAGTTTCAAATTTTTTCAATAACTAATTTTTTGTACATTATTTTTTTTTATTCATTGCCTATTCATGTGTTACTCATTATCTATTTTATAGTCATTATTAATTTTTTATTTATAATTAATTTGGTTCATTATTCAAAAATGCATAACAAGATTTTTTTTATTTTATTTATTAATCAAAAGTGAATGAAAAATTAGAAATGAATACGAAATTACTAATGAATTAAAAATTAATAATGAATACAAAATTAATAAAAAAATTAATAGCGAACATTTTATTCATCAAATAGTAGTGAATAACAAAATTTTTTATTCATTGTATTTTTTATTTAAAAGTGAATAATAAATTAATAACAGTGGTAAACAATTTGAAAAAAAATTTTGCGCGACGAAAACGACATTGCTAGTCCGATTGAGTATTTTTTCTAGATAATAAAAATCATTAAGACTTTTCCAGGTTGGTTCGAATTATTTTTAAAAGAATTTTTCGACTTTTTTGAGTTTTTAAAAATATTTCCCCAGTTATGATTCTATAACTCCAAAACTATTCATTTATTTTACAGGTTTTATAAATATTTACAAATGAGATACTTAAGCTTTTATTTATACGATTATTTGTACGATTTTTGTAGACATTTTCTGAGTACTACATTTGTGAAAGAGTTTAAAATATACCGTTTATTTAACATTTTCCTCATATTAAAGTGCGCAAAAATATGACTTTGATATATAATTTGGTTTTATTTTTACTTTGTTGTTAAATAAAATTTCAACGAATATATTAAGATAAAAAGTATGATTGTAGCAGGTGGAATAAACAAATTCTTCAGACTTTAAAAATCCAATTATCATATATTTAACTAAAGATTTTGTTTACAAACAATGTTCTTAGCGTTTTAGCTAAATTTAAAAATCCCTAAACCGCAATTTTACGTTATAATAGGATTTGCTACACTGTAAACTCTTTGAAATGAGATAAATAACAGAAAGAACGTAAACAAAGATACGTCAAAAAATATCAAAACAAAACAACGAAATCTTCGCGCTGGTATAAATAACTAGCTGAAACACTGTGTGCTGCTGCCACGCCCCCGTTGCCAAACACCCATAACATGCTATCAGTGAAACGGCACGAGTAAATTGTGGTCGAGTACCGAATTCCGAGGCTGTGCGGCCGCCTATAACTCCAAAGCTATTAAATATCAAAAATTTCAGTTGTAACTTGGGAGAGGTAACGCCCATAAAATGTTATCAGTGAAACGTGTAAATTGCAGTCGAATACCGCATTCCGAGGCTATGCGGCCTATAACTCCAAGCAATTCGATATCGCTAATTTTGGTGGTGCAGGAGGTGCCACGACCTCTTGCCCAACGCCAATCTCATGTTATCAGGGAAACGCTACTTGTAAATTGTGGTCGAATACCGAATTCTGAGGCTTTTGGAAATATAATTATAAAGCTATCCGATATCGCATATTTGGCCTGGATAGGAGGTAATTTTGAGTTTTAACCATATTTTTTAACTCTTTCACAAATGTAGTATTTAGAAAGTTTATACAAAAACCAGTACATCAATACAAATGATAGCTGAAATGAAAGATATAAACGTCTTATTTGCAAACATGTATAAATTTTGTAATATGAAAAATACTTTTGAAGTTATAGGATCATAACTAGGGACATATTTTCCAAAGCTTAAAAAAATCGAAAAAATCTTTGAAAATTCTTCAATTCTTTTCGAATTGCATTCGTTCTATAATACTCATACAATTTAACACAATGTTTATATTAATAAAACTTATTTTCTGGTTTGTTTGTTTAATTGACATTTATAAAAATCTAAATGGCTTAAAGGACTTCGTTTAATTTGAGTACACATATTGTATGCATCTTAGATTAGATTGTAACATACTTAGTTTTGCTCACGCTCATTCCACCCATTTTGATATTGAAAATTTTTCTTGAAAAAAAATTTTCGCAAATTAAATTTAAAAAATTTCAGTAGTTTTAATACCAAAAATATTCACATATCTTTAGAATTTCAGAACTTTTTGATACAACGACTTTTTCATAAAACATCGTTTCCCAAGAATGAGGAAAAATGACATGAGAATCAAAACTTTGACTTTCGATGCAAATCTATCCGCTATTTTTAAATATATTTAATTCAAAGTTTTAATACAAGCACTTTACAAAAATAGTTTCAACTGTAGCGTTAGGTCAGTGAATATATTCTTTAAATTTTTTTCAAAAACGGTCCAAAATATTGAATTTTTACTCAAAAAATGATTAAAAAATATTTTTATTGTATAAATAAGAACAATTGAAAATTGCATTTCTGAGTACTGTTCATATAGTAAAGCATGTATTTGCAATAATATAATAAAAATATATAAAAGTAGTTAAATAAAAAATTTTTCCGCAAAAAAACAAATTAAAAAATATTGCTTACAACATTATTCGCGGCTAAGCTTCAACTGATGGAATCGCCCTTACAATAATATAATACTAAAAATATCATTTGGCAAAACGGCAAAAAAAAAAAACCAAGTCAACACACAAAATATACCTAGATTATGTCATCTTTTTGATATTATATTCTTGAAATTATATAACAAAAAGATAAGAGATAATGCAAACAAATATAATAACTTTAAATTATATACTGTTCGTATTGTAGTTTAGTAAAAAAATTGCCTACATTTTTTAAGTAAAACCTAGTTAAGTTCTGCTACATTTTGTTGGCAGCTACATCGTTTATTCAGATGTTTCGTGCATCAAATCTTTACATATCATTTCTATTGCTTTTCAATATTATGCTCACATTGTCGCTTACTTATTCTCTCGCTCTCAAAAGCTTTAAATCGTTCGCTAGCTGATTCTTATAAAGCTTTTATGTGGATTTATGATAAATCCACATTCAAATTTTACTGTGCCACTTGTTTGTATGGCGGTGGCACATCTTTCTATTATATTATCTGTGCTATTACTATTGCATGTACTAGAAGAAGCAGGCGTAGATAGATTATTTTGCAATTAAAAGCTCACAAGTGGGTGTAAGCAACTGAAATTTCTCTTCCATTCTGCTCTCATTGCTACTCAATTTTCTTTTCTTTACTGTAAAGCAAATTGATTAAAAAATAAAAATAAACCTTATAATTTGCCGTAACTTAATATAAAGTAACCACCAAAAAACTTTCTTGTATTTTCATCTATTAAAAAAGTTTAAGCTAAAAAATGCTCAAATACTCGTAAATCCAATCAGAAATTTCGTTTTGAAAAGCTGATTTGGTTTCGTTAGTTATAACAACGAATGTTACAAGACAGAGTTACCAATCAATTTCAATTAAAGCTTTATTTTTCTTAAGTTTTGCTACGCCCATTCTGGCACGTCGATTTCAAATAGCTTGCAAACAAAGAATGAATTAACAGATCGAAATTTAATTTGTTGTGTGTTCAAAGGTCGCTTTCAATACTTTTCTACCAACCTGTTCTTAAACACGGCTGCTGGGACGTTTTGAATCCTTCTGTATTCTTTTTGGAATGTATCTTTGGTAACGGGCCTGCTTTATTGTGCCATCGAACCGGTACAAATTTTCAAGGCCCACATGAACAATTTATCATATATTGCAAAAAACATCATTTAGAGTAGTGTCCGACCGAAATCGAAATTTTGGCCGAAACCGAAACTGGTTATTAATATGAAAAGTTCAGTTTTTACAAATAATTTTTTTTATTAAAAGGAAACTTACATAAGAAAAAATTTAGTATAAAAAGTATTATTTGAATATTGAAGTTTATAACAACACTGTGAAACAGTCAACAAAATAAACGGATTCTGCGATATAGGCTCAATAATATGATCAGAGGTGAGTAAAACCTAGCTGGGTTTCGCGAATTTGGCGAACGTTTTCTTTTTATGACCCCCTATATATTGGGGGCCTTAGTGATTTTGAGAAAAAATAGTATCATTAGTTTTTGTTCAACAGCTCCTTCACATATGGAGATATTGGATATCTGTCTAATGAGAAAACTTAAAAAGAACACATTCATAAAAAAAAAATTTTAAAATATATTTTTTTAAATAGTTAAATTTTTTTGCATTTTTTCGCTTTTTTGGTCATAACTTGAAAAGAATCCAAATTTTTTTATACTATTTGTAAGAAAATTGTAGCCGAGAATAAATTGAACAACTCTTGTGAACATATTTATGTGATCTGAACGTGTCTGCACTACTTAAAAAGATCAAAAAGATAATTTTTTAAGTGAAAAATACCGGTTTTTAGGGCTGTTTTTCGACCGTAACTCTTAAACTAAGCCAAATTTTTTCAGCTAAACAACTCTTCAGAACTTACTTTTTTTAAAAAAAAGGTTAAAAAACCCACTTTTAGTCGTGTAGTTTCTGGGATCATTCACCTTTATCCAGGCGCGGATACAAGGGTGGTAAAGGGGGTAATTACCCCCCCAAGAACTTTTAAATACTTTACTTTTTAATATTTTATTTGAAGTAAATAATTGTACCCACAACTTAAGAGTACTTTTATGTATACATAAGCGATTCTAAAGGCGTTTTTTGAAAGAATACTACAAAAAAAAATGGTCAGAGGTATTGATATAAAGTTTTTTTATTGATTTCAACAATTGAAGCATAATCGCGAATAACGTTGTAGACGACATTTTTTTTTTTGCGAATAACTGTGAGAATCACTCTCTTATATTATATATAAACAGAACTGAGTAAGCAGTTGAGCAGTTTGGGGTATTTTTATCGCATACTAAAAAAAGTTGAAATGAATAAAAGTGCTTGTAAAATAAATACAAGTGAACAATTACAATTTTGTCGTTTACAACGTTATTCGCGAGAGCGCTTCAATTATTATAGTACTTTAAAAAAAATTTGTTTTTTTTTTGTTTTGTGACGTCATTTGTGTGTACGTGGCGTTTTTATGAAGCGATGCGAGAAGAGTAGGACCATTTTGCTTGCAAAATAACATGATCTGTAATCACCTGAAAAAAATATGTATACTTGAGTTTAGGTATATCAATTAATATACCTCGTATTGCTGGAAGACAGGGTCATCGTTGTAATGTCAGCGTTTCAACACCAGAAGACTACTTTCGAATTTCCATATTTATACCATTACTAGATGATATCATTGCTGATATGGCGGCTCGTTTCAGCGAAAAATTTTTCCAAAAACTATATGTAAACGAAATCCTGCCAAACATAATTGATAAACACAACAATGAAAAGCTAAACAATTTGAGTGTTAACATTTCTAAGATAATAATTTCATTTTGTGACGGTAATAAGGAACTAATTCCAATTCAATTATTTCATGAACTTCAAATTTGGCAGTGTAAATGGGAGAGCGAAACTAAGGTTAATGATATCAACACCGTTTTTACTCTTTGTGACAATGACATTTTTCCACTAATTTCTAAAACGTTTGCTATCTTTGCCACGCTTCCTATCAGTGTAGCAACAGCTGAGCGAAGTTTTTCTACACTGCGACGATTAAAAACATGGTTACGTTCAACTATGCAACAAGAACGATTAAATGGACTCGCATTATTGCATGCGACATAAAATAAATATTATTAGAAATAGAGACATTAAAATAAATATTAACGAAGTTATTGATAACTTTGCCGCAAAAAAGAAGCGCTGCGATGATTTTGTCATATAATTTAGTCTCTATCTAATGACTATCTAATAATCAGTATACATTTTGTATTGTTCATTTATTTTTCAAAGTGTACCATATCATAGTCGTAACGTCAGAACAATAAGTTTCAAATTCCTTTATTTTTTTTATTGAAAAGTACTATGTTTTTTGATTGCACATATTTGAAAATATAATTGTGCAATGTTTTATAATGGAATAAATGTGAAAAATTTTAATAAATCAACCTTAATTCCAAAATTAGTCAAATTTAGAGTTTTTATTTACTTTTCGCTAAGATATTCCAGAAAAAGGGAAATATAAATAAATACGGAAATATGCGTGTATGTGTCTGGGAAAATGGCTTCTTACACAATTCGATAATTTCAATTCAAAAAAGTACAATTTTTTTATTTGTAAAAAGACAACATTTTCTCAAATCGAAAATGTGTGACTTTGGTAATTTACCCCCCCCCAAGATTTTTTCCAGATCCGCCGCTGCCTTTATCAGCAAGGTCTTACAAGTCTTCACAGCTCGAAAAATCATCAATATCGGCCTCAATATGGTCGATAGCCGAAACTAGCCGAAACTGACAAAAACGGTCGGACACTAATTCAGACTGCATAGAAAGAAATATCAATTGAGTATAAATAAAGTTTGCACTTACACAAATGACTTCCTATTTGAAGTAAAAAATAAGCGGCGGTCTCACCAGCAGCTAGTTCCGCAAAAGTGAAAATTCACAAAATATTTTTCATTGTATATCAATACAAACAGCAATCATGCAAAAGTTCCAAGTACTCAATGCAAGACTGGTATTTAAATTGCCAATACAAATAAAGATGTTTTTGTTATCACAACTCTGTCGTATTAAAAACCACATGAAGTCGGATATTTGCACCCAGCGGGTGGTTGCCAAGCCGCCAAAAGACATACTTAAAACTGCCATTTGACGCTTTTAGGGCAATCGCCATTCTTGTAAATATTACAATTTTAGGAAAAATAAAAAAATTTACAAAAACAAAGCTTCTGTAATGGCTTAAACAAAATTGTGTTAAACATCTTTTCGGCCCTCAAGATCTTAAAAACGTGTTGAATTTATATTTTGCACAAGCAGTCACATGACGGAAGCACAGCATTGAGTTAACTGTAAATATTTGGTTTTAGTGGCCATATTTTTGTGAGCACCAAATTCAATGAAAAGGTAATACAGACAGCAGTACTCATTCAGCGTCACGAATTTTTCACAGTAAACTTGAATATTTATAGACATTTGTGTTTGGTTACTTGTCTAACTAGTTTTACAAACGACATGGCTGATCTTCTTCAACAGATGTTGATAAATAACACATTAGTTACATTCGTGATTCACTATCAGTGTGACCATTTTAGCCTTTTTCAGGCTAGATTTAGCCTGTTTTTTAGCGATTTAGCCTGTAAATTTACGATTTAGCTTCATGGCTTTTTTTAGCTTTTTTGCCCCTTGAAAACAGCTTTTTTTGTCTTTTTTGGTGAACTGTCAAAAACGTAGCTTTACCCTGTTCTGCTAATCATTCTACATGTATGAGAATTCACATACCCTCAGTGGTAGGGCCATACCCTTCGCCTCGTATTTTGTACGTCCTTTTAACACATCGATGTCATTGACAGGTTCGAACGGACCCAACGTGCATTACCATGTGCTTTACAATTCTTCTGTCCCCAATGGCCATACCGGTAAATGGCATATCCAAAGGGATATGCTGCAACCAGCCAAACTACAGGGTACTTACAAAAATATTCTGTAGCCGTATTTTACCACCAAATTAATTTCCGATATTGGAAATAGTCTTTTGCAGCATAATAGCCCTACGGAAAAATCAGAGTAAATTGCCCTTAAATTACTGGTCCCGTGACAGCTGCAATGGTCAGCTATCACAGGACAGGTCTGATATAACTCGCCATGGAACAGAATTTTGTGCCTATTACGGGATTTATTTTCTGTATTACAGTTCTTAGGTAAAAGTGACCGGTCGGTTTCATATGTTGGTGGCAGAATTGGGACAGGTCCCTATCTCTTGGGACGAAATAGTATTCTGAACCGTTAATAGGTTCAGAACCGGTTCTTTTCTCTGTAAGAAATAGACTAGTCTACTGACATTTCTAAAAAAAAAAGATACTATAGTAAAAGCCGACAGCAAATTATATCAAATTTTTTGATATTGGTAGAATTAGAAGATTTCTACTACGGAGGGCACTGAAAATATCATTTTAAAAACACTTTATAAATTTAAATTAAGTAAAGCTTATTTTAAAGAGCTAGGGACAGCAGGGCCTTCAAAATGCTGGGCAACGGTTTAAAAACTTTTAATTTGATTTACTTTTTTTTAAAAAATTCAATGTCCTGTAAATCAAAAAATTTGTGTTCTCAAGACACAGACATCGATATATGCATCATACTTTAAGATCGAACTCTAAATACCGAAGCTATAACTAAAAATTTGAAAAGGTGTGACTACGTTCGGCAAAATAAATTTAAAATTATTTTCTAAATAGTTCTATTGCAATAATCGAAATACTTCCTTAGGAAAAAGTTAATTATTTTTGGCGAGCATTAATTTTCTGACATTAGTGGTACATTAGGATGGTAAGACTAAGATTTAGTGGATAAGTACTAGAACTGGGTACTTGAGGTCAATGACCTTTGGAGCATGAAAAAATAGTCTTCTCAAGACAAAATCATCGATATTAATATCGGACAGTAAATGTAGAAGATGTGACGAAACGTTGTGTAAAAAAAATTTTGGGGAATTACTTTCCAAAAACGCTTACAAAAAAAAACAAAAATTTAGATGGTGTGTGGCGAAATTTTTTCCAGTACGGTCATATATTATGGTCATGTAAATATATTAAAAATAAATGTTATGTTAAAAATTAAATAAAAAACCTTAAAATTGTATAAAAAAGATCTGGTTGTTTTTTAGCTTATTTTTTCAAACTATTTAGCTTGTTTTGACTTTTTTTTTTGGTCAGTTTAGCTTTCTTTTTTTTTAAGCTCGTGGTCACACTGTTCACTATCGCTTTTCATTATGTAAGCGATTCCAGTCTGCACACCCATTTGGAAAAATGCATCTAATGATTTCCATATAAAGGTATATAATAAAACAAGCTTAAGTAGGCATTTTTAAGTACTTTGTCTACATACCAATTAATAGTGTTTCTTACTCAATTAACTTAAATAGTAAATATTTCTTACCGAGTAAAAGTAATTCATGTCCACACATGCGTTGTCCGACTTTCCTCACGACCGAACAAGGGTCGAACAACGGGCGTTTTGCAGGACATTTTAATTTAAAAATCCTACTTGACCGAACATCGGTCGAAAAACTGGCGTTTGCTAGATATTTAGGCTGAACAGCGGTAAAACAACGCGCTTTTATTATTGTTATGTAGTTAGGTGGCTATATTTTAATTCTCTGGTACATGAAGGTGGAATTGATCAATAAAAGCTAGGTCAAAGCCCTTTGTTTGAGTGTGTGTGTGTGGTACATGATAGTGTTATTAAACCAGTTTTTACAAACTTACATCACATACATTTTTCATACATTTAGCAGCTCAAAGAAGACTAAAACTAACTAACTTGCTTTTAAATTAATACAACCTAAGAATCTTTAACTTAATTCAAATTAAAATAACCGGAGGTCTGTGCTCACGTTACAAGTCAAACCACGTGTGTATTGCAAATATTGGGCCATCCATACAAGTATTTGGCCCATAAAATTCTTGCAAATATAAATATCATAATTTTAAAGTTTTTAGTTAATGTCGTTTTTGTTACAAAGAAGGCGGCTTACCGACTAAACCTCAATTGAAATGAATGTGTAAGCTTAACAAAAATAACAGAAAGTAAAAAATATTTAATAGCCAAAGAAGCGCGTGCAAGCTGAATGTTAAATTATTCCAATTTTGGTTAGTGTTGCCAACTATATATAATGCACTGTATTCGTGAGACTGAAAGCAGAATATAGTATAGGAGAGGAGAATATCTGCGTTGGGTTTATTACCTTCCTTGAATTTTATTCATATCACAAGGTTAAATGCTGCATGCAGACAGTCTTTGATTCTTAATTTAGTGGGTGTAATAACCCACGTGCTTGGCGTGGAAAAATGCATGAAAATATAATTTATGGTAGTTACATTTTTATGCCTCACAGTGTGTTTGGCATTTTATAATTCCAACATTTTCTTTTCAATGACAATTCAAACAAGTAAACAACGATAGCTTTTGTTTTAAGTTGTTCAGCCTAAATTGTAAAAACTGGTCAAATTAAAGTTGGTCCAGCTCTTGAATAGGTCTGATTATTGTAGATATTTTAAATGTTTTTAAAAATATTTACAGAGTTCGATATTAGTGCTATTTCAAATTCAAGTTTTTTATTTTTGAACATGAGAGTAACATTATTTTACGCAATATCAGAGAGATATTAATATGTACTAGTATCGCCTGCAAGCGCGTCGGAAGCTAATTTCATCTGGGGGCAGTACAAATGGGGGGGGGGGGCAGTACAAATGGTGGTGCAAAAAAAGTTAACCAAAATTTCTTCAAAGAAACATGAATGTAATAAACAAATTTTGTATTTTAGTTTAAAATAAAAAAAAAATATATTAAAATTTCATTATTTTTAAAAGTTCTTCCAATTTCAATATTAGAGATCATTCTTTAAAGGATCTTTCATATGGTAATATGAAAATATAAAAAATAATGGTTGCTTTTATAAAACAAGAATAGGTATATCTTTACATGATTTAAATGCAATAAGGTACAAAAATTTATATCAATTTAAATTATTCCAAAATGTTTCTTTCTGTCCTTGCGAGAAACAAAGTCTTTCACCACCTCCATCGAATTCAATTCTTCGGTTTTATCTTTGTGGATGTGTATGAGTGCCGCATGAGTGAGTCGTTTCTGTGTCATCCCAGCGGGTAAAAGTAGCGCTGAAACACAAATGATGATGCGCTGTTTTTTAAGCAAGCAGCGCATCTTTTTAGATGAAGCTTACTTTCCTTTTTTGTTCTACGTGTCCGCAAAAGTAGGCGCATTTTTACTGCATCTTTATCTTTGGTAAGCTTTGAGGATGCAGTTAAATTCGAAAACAACATTAAAGATAAATAAAAAAACTGCTTTGCATAGTCTGGGATTGAACTCGGACTGCGTAGCTTAGAGTCGAATGTCTTAACACTGTGCTATTTTCTTGCTTGATTTTGTATGAAAAAAATGTAGATAAAAATATGCGCTCAAAAACTCTGAAGTCTGAAGAGCGCGTCCTTAACGCGTTCACGACCGAAGCTATCAGGCTGGGGGTGGCCGCAAACCAGATGATAAATTTCCACGAAATGAGTTAACTCTCATTTAATCATCATTTTAGCATCAGTCGATTAAGTTCATAAACAGTAGCCTTCTCCCTTTCTTTTTCGTATACGTAGTACGTATCCCACACCAAAACCAAACACAGAAAATAACAGCTTGGTACTTCCCCTAAACCGAAAAAAAATTAATAGAATCTATTAACCAATATAGAAACTATAATAAATGAAGTACAATACAAATTGCGACGCATATAAGCGTCATCGGTGTGTGGGAAAAACCGCATGACGCATATATGCGTCGTGTGGTCGTCAACGCGTTAAAGCGTACCAAAACTGCGCATAAAATGCGTTACTTCTACAAGCGCTTTTTATTTTTCCGCTGGGATAGTTGCTTGAAGATACGTTTTAAGTCGTCTTAGTGCACTAAAAGAACGCTCAGATGAAGCTGCTGATGCAGGCACAGTCAAAAGCAAAGCAATAAGTTTTTCAACTTCATTTAATAGTTTTTTTCCAGTATCCGAATTCTTTGCAAATTGGGATACAATGCCACTACAATTTGAAGGTGTTTGGCCAGGCAATTGCTTCAGCAAGTTAAGTTGCGCGTTGAGGTCGCTCACATCAAAGTCATCTGCATAAATATCTAGTTTTGTTTTTAGATTTTGTTCAGAAGGCACTTTTCCGTTGAAGGGTTCGATTACAATATTTTCCAAAGATTCCAGAGTGTCAAGATCTGTTTAAATGTACAATAAGATTTACAAAGTGCCAGTTTACACTAGCTTCACTCAATCGACTCACCGAATGTTAAATCAAAGTTAGTCGGTTGAGTGAAGCTGGTGTAAACATGCAAAAAAAAAAAAAGTAAAATATCAACCTATTTGATCGAATCTAGCCGTTAGCTCATTTGAGAGAAGATCTAAAATTTCAAAATAATCTTTTCGTAGCCGATCATATTATGGCAACTGTACTGAAGAAACCGAATTTGATGTTTGTTCAAAGCGTCGAGGTGGATTTTCATCAGCTAATTCACAGTAGGGGCTTTCGCATGGTCCAAAACATTGGACCAACATGGCAGATTGTACAACATGTAGTATCATGCGTAAGCTAAAACGATAGTCAAAATTTTTGGTTTTTCTCTGCCGATTTTACAATATTGTACAACTATGTAAAATTACTGCTCAATTGTCAGGGCATCTAAAAGTTGCTTAGCTATTAGCCGGATGTGTTCTGCTTGAGAGCTTGCAATTAATGATGTAGCTTTACAAGTTGGATCGTTCGAACGCTCAGTCAAATAGTCCCATTAGTTTTCCATCCAACTTATCGTACAACATGTCGTCCAATATGGAAAGCCCCTAAGAACATGTCAATTTTTTTCTTACCAGAGTTGAAAAATTAACAAGCATTAAGCTACATACTTAAGGGTGCTTTTAAACTGATGTGGTGGGTTTGCAGTAGAAACTCTACATTTTGTTCTATCTTTTTGCAAACACAAAGAAAGAAAATGGTTATCCGCAAGCATGCTTATGAAGAAGAGAGAAAGAAGAGGAAAATATAAAATACAAAAATATCATCGTTGTAAAAAAAACTGATTTTTTGAATAGCTTTCGAAGTTTTCTTTTTAAATTGTTTATCTAGCTAAAAAAGTGGGACCAACTGCCCCCTTTCCCCCCGCTTTCGACGCCAATGATCGCCTGCGGTCGAAATTCGACCAATTGTCTCTAAAGCCGGATTCACTGATCACCTTCAGCATGTTTTGCAATTTTTTTTATACGAAGTTTTCGCTCAGAGAGAAAACTTGCTGCACGCTCCCAACTTGATTAACATTATTTTATATCACACAAAAACATCCTGAAGGTTATCAGTGAATCCAGCTCAAGCAGCCCAGCAGAAAAGTGGATCATCCTATGAGCGATCTGGGAGTGCTCCCTAAGGAGCAGTGGAGTGCTCCTTATTGATCCAAGCTGGGTGTATTTTGTTTTCTCTTTTAACATTGCATGTCCTAGGAAGGGTAGCGCTCCCTTTATCATCCCAGAGGAGCACAAAAGGAGCGATCAATAAATGATCCAAATGGATCAGCAAAGGAACATTTAAAATATTTTTTTTGTTTTTGCTTTAAAAGATCAAAGAACCAACATGCGCCTTATACAAGGTTTGGTCTTTGACGTGAAAGGAAAGGGATAGATTAGCTAGAGGAATTGATTGGAACCATACATGAATTATTGATTAGACGAAGCAGACGTGAAAAACAACGAAACAGACAATGCTTTTAATCGCTTTAAACCGAGGCCAGTGTGTGTTATGCCTTAACCTCAGCAAGCATATTCAGCCCTTAGTTGTTCCTGTCCTTAAATTCCACATTTTCCCACAATTTAGTTGTCGATTTTTAGTTTTCCATAATTCTCAAATGTAGGAAAGAACAAAGAAAGTGAAAAGAACCATACTGCCCGAACCCTGAGTCGAACCAGGGACCTTTGGATTGTTAGTCTAGCGCACTCTCCACTAGATTACAATGGCCGATTTTTCACAGCAAATAATGATCGAGTTTCTTACAAAGCACATGCCTCACTTTATGTGATTTTTTTTCATTGATTGCTCGTCTATTGTTTTTTTAAAACAGTAAAGGAGCACAAGAGCACAAGTGCTCACTTTTTGATAGAATTAAACAGCAAAAGAGCGCTCTGTTGTTGCTTTTCATAGAAGCGATCGCATGTTTTTTTACTGGGAGTGAACAAAAATTAACACTAACGCAGCGAATGTTACGGCACTACCGTAAATTTGAGAAAACAGAACATTAAAAATGCAAAGCGAAGATAACAGCACTCGTTTGTCATTTTTGTAGCGTTGAAGTTTGTGAAATTGTGTACGTACACTAGGTGTCATAAGTCTACGCTCTTGAAAGGTTCAGTTTATACAAATTTAAAGAAAAAAATTCGTGTTAAGTTTATAAATGTTTATTAATTTAATTTTATTACTTCAGTCACTTTAAAATAGGAGATTATTTAGGAAACACTTTATCATAGTTGTTATAAAAACTACAAAAATAACTTAAAATTTTAAGAACTTGTACTTCAAAAGTCTACGCTCTTAAGGAAAATAATAAATAAAATAGTTGGAACCAAAAAATTAAGCACAAAGTAAGTATCGGTATGGATAGTCTCGACGTTTGAGAACCTCTCTGAGCCTATTTAGCAGGGAATTAACCAGGTGTGTGGTCTCTGCAGACGATATCTTCTCCCACTCCCCTTTGAGCACGTCTTTTAGCATTCCCAACTTTTCAGCACTCTGTTTTATATTCCTCTTCAGAATATCCAAATAGGCTAATCTGTCCATTGTTGAATCTATAAATTCCAGATTGCCTACTCCTAAAGCTACCATACATCCCCATATCATGCATTACTCCTATTCCACCGTACTTGATTGCTGGCAGCAAATTTTCTTTATTAAGAGCGGTATTTTTGTTCCTCCATACAATTTGCCTTCCTTTAATTCCAAATATACAAAGTTTGCTTTCCTCTGAAAAAATTACTTTTTTCCAAGTCAGTCGGCATATTTACATATTTATTGGCAAAATCAATACGCTTTTTTGTTTACCAAGGAGATGAAAGGTTTCTTTTGGGCGACATGACCATGGTAGCCGGCTTTTCTTAAAATTCTTCTTTCTGTGGATTCACTAATTGTCTTTTTAAACTTTTGGTTGACATAAGCCGTTATTTGGAGTGCTGTTGTTTTTGGATTTGGAAGCCTGCATTGCAAAACTGTGAAGTCATCAGTGCCGTTATTTCCAACGCTCTTTGAACGAATTCGAAAAAAATATATGCACAGCGTCATTAGTGATGTGCACAACAAATAGTCGAAATAAATTGAAACAAATGTTAGGTCTTTTGAAATTTTGTAGCTAAAGAAAAGTTTTTGTTCAATGGGAGCGTAGATTTATGACACCTAGTGTATATGAATAAAATAAAAAGATGTGGATGTAGTTTAAGATATTTAGGAACATTTTTCACCAAAACTGTATTACTTTATAAAAGATATAGAAACAACATTTTGAAAAAATTTATTTTCGCCAGAAAATCCAGGTCTGTGCCACGATTATTAATGATAGAAACTGTTTATTGAGTTTTGTGTCAAAACGAACATACAGTGGCTCACAACGAAAGTCGGGCAGGCATTTCTAAGCACTTTCGCATTGGTTTCAGAAATGAAAATGTAGGAAGAAACTTGGAGTAAATATTTTTTTCAAAGTGTTATTTATTGGTGAGCAAAATTAAACAGAAACATAATTAAAAAATTAGAACATAACGGTAATACAGAATTAAATCAAACCAAAGCTTTAAAAACGAGCTCACATTGAAAGTCGGGTAGATAAGGAATTCAACGCTAAAACTAAGAATTTAATATTTTGTTGCCAATCCTTTTCTTATATGACTGCCTGCAGCCTTCGTGAAATGGGTGCAACCAAATTTTTAAAAACTTTTTCCACTCATTTCTTAGGATACTTTTTTTTAGGATTGGATCTTTAGTTACCCATCTCTGATAATGCACTCAGGGTTCAAGTTCATCTCATAGATGTTCTATAACAATTTATTCTGGGCCTTGTGAGGTTGTTTTGATGACATTTGGACAAATATTAAGTACACAATTCTTTACCAAGAGCGTCGTATGTTTCAGGTCATTGGCTTGGTAAAACTTAAAATTGTCTGCAATTCCTTATTTCTCCGCACTTGCTTTTACTTGCGCCATGAGAATGTCAAGGAACATTTTTTTTGTCCATTATAACTTCAATAAAATAAATCCTTTCAACATCAGACGCAGCCCCAAACTATGACTGATCCTCTACCATGCTTAATCGTATGCTTAGAATTTTTATTGCAAAATTCTTCATTCGGTTTTCGCTTTCCATCAGTCCATAAATTAAATAAACTCTCATCGGTAAGCAAAACCTTTACTAAAGTTTATTAATCAAAAACGCTAAAAATTTTAATGTTTTCTGTTTTATTAACCGTTTTATTAAGAATAGAAAGTCTTTAGTCATCTGCTCATACACGAAACTAGGGCGTTCTATTACATTTTTCTTTCTTATACAACGCTCTTTTCGTGTTAAAATACAATACAATAATATAATAATAATAAAATATAATACAAGCTTTAATATCAAATTTTCTTTCGATAGCTTCAAAATTACGTTATCGTGATCACAGACAGATAACGGACAAACGGACAAACTGAAAAACGGAAAAACGGGCGGACGGACAGACGGACATGGTCAAATTGACTCGGGTGGGAATTCTGATCAACTTTTCTATATATTCCACGCCTCTTTATAGGCGTTACAAACGGAATGACAAAAAATTCTTATGGAAGGTGGGCGTGTATGTAGGCGGATTTGATCCAAATTTATACATATTTCATATTTAACTCTACAAAGCACTCATACCAATTTTCAAGACTGTAGGTTTATTTTTACTATTTATGGTCAAAATTTGTATGAAGTCCTCCCACTGTGCGACGTGTTCGTACAATCGATCAAGTCCAAAACAAAAAATGAATTCGGAAAAAATATAAAAATCGCATTCAACATTATTTAAATACAAATTTAGAAATGCTAATTTTCAGCAATTTTAATGAGATTTATATTATGTTCTCAAACAAAAAACCACATAAGTTGCCTTGACTTATGCCTTGGTTTTGAGCTAAAAAGCGGCGGTTAAAACAAATCCTCTTAATAATACGAGAAATTATTCTGATATGAAAGATAACTCGAAAAGCTTAATTAATAGTTCAAGATCTTCAACTTTATTAACAAAATGAGCAACATGAACAAATCGAAATTCAATCCAATCCAAGCCAAAGCAAGTAAATCCAGTTCACTAGGTATACAGAGTCCACCCAACACCATCTAATAGGTGCGACGTCAAACGGTATTTGCAGTTTGAAGTTATTAAGTAACTAAAACAACAGCAAAGTATTAAACAAAAACCAGTGATCAGCTCAATTACCAACAACAGCCGAACAAAGCTTTAACCACAAAAAATAGAAGAAAAAAACCGCCAACGAGACCAACTGGATTTGAAATGGAGCAAGTTTTCGAGACAAACAAGACCGAACCCGTGAGTAACTTGGCCTAACACATCTATTATATAAGCCATTAGAACAATAGTGAAGTGTACTTCGTTAGTGGTTGAAAGTGAGCTTTTTGCAGGCTTTACTTTTAACTTTACTTTTGGCTTTACTTTTTACAGCTTGCTTGGAGACTGTCTTGTCTGTGCAACTGCTCCAAAAACGCTGCAAAAAAAAAATAAATATGAATACGTTGTTGCTGCGGAACACCTCGATTTGTGCAACAGTTAATAATACATAATTGAAAGTCTGCAAGTCAATTCAAGCGTTTTGGTAATTGGCTGCTTATGAGCCATGCTATTGCCAAATATAAAAAAAAAATTAAAAAAACACACAATCACACGTTAACAGTTCGTGTAGCTTAAGAAAAATTTGAAAGGTATCTTAAATTAATGAATGCTTATTTTGCTTGGTGACTAGGAATATTATGCTTCCTCATTTTGCCTGACTTACCACAACTTGCCAGAGCCAAGACTAGAAAAATATTACACAGGAACCGCTGCATGTTAATGGCTTTTACTCCCTTTTTGTCCAAAATGGTATTTAAATTTTAATCTCAAGTTTCGTTCAAATTGTGTGTGTGACTCTTTATGTGTTTCGCGCCTCAAAACTTCCGTTAAATACGTTTTAACTGCTACGCGTTCAAAACTTAACTAAACGTGTTAACTTTAAAGTTCACGAAGCTTGTATGTTTTATTTTAAAATGCAGGAAACGTGATTTGGTAAATATCTAAGCTTGGAACATGTTCGCAAGCTTAGTGGTTTGATTGAAAGTAAAACTTTGGTTGTCACACAACTGCTTTGAGAGTGAAAGCTTTTTGGCTCTTGCATTCATATGTTTGGATGGATCAGTGGTTCGTGTGATTTACTGTTACTGCCGCTTGTATTTTGTCTCTCATCTGAGGAGATTTGTTGCAGAAACAAGGTTCCAGTCACACTCTTTCATGTTGCAGTCAATTGCAAAATCTTGTATGGAGTCACTGTGGTAAAGCTTTGACTGTTATGATTTTTTGTCTCTGTTTTCAATTTTGTTTCTTTGTTTTTGTATTATTTGTTCTTTTAGCCTTTTTATAGGCTGGAAATGTTGCGTAACTTCGATGAAAATCATGCATTGGCATGAGTTTGGATTTGTGAATGGAGCGAAGACACAGCTGTCGCAAATAGTATTCAGACAGTTCAAGTGACAACGCTTGATGAATATTTTTTTTTACATTGTTAAGGGGGGAGAAATATAAGACACTTTCTTATCAGAAATATAAGATTGGCACATTCTTTTTAAACAATTACAGAAATTCACACATTAGATCGGTTTTAGGATTATGGTTGAAACCACTTAAAAAATTATCTATAGATTTTTGCATCTACATTAAAAAACAACAAAATGGCACCCGTTATCGTCTTAGTTTACGGTTATTTTCGTTTCAGATGTCATGCAAAACAGGGCCCCAGATTCGTCTGAAATAAAACATCTGGCCATTAGTCAAAATTACATAAAGTTTCATATGTATGCTGCTTGCAATACGGTTGTTAATAATGGGCTTCATCTACAGCCGTAGACACATAAATAGCACAAAAATATAGTGAGTAGGTTGTTTCACATAAAGGTATATCACAAGTAGGTATTTCATGGTATTTGAGTTTAAACATCAAAAACCTAAAATCATTTGTGGCTGCATTGATGGAACTCACGTGAATATCACATCTTCTTCAACAAATAAATATTTGTTCTACAACAGGATTCATAAAGTTTGTGACAGTGAACTGAGAATCCACTACACATCCAGGAGCTTGCCACGATTCCTTCAATTGAAGGGATGTAGAAAGGCTTGGCTTCTTGGTATTTATTTGAAAGTTGCTATAACATATATGTGATAAGTTTATGATGTATATGCTTTTCAGTTATTGACAATTTCATTCAAAAATTTTGTTTTTTGAGCCTCAAATTTTGTTTTAACAACAAAAACTACAACAAACACATAGAATTTTAAAAATTACTGGTTAACAATTGTTAATTTGCCAGAATAGGGCTGTTAATTTCAATCATACATAAGATATAATATGAATTAAATAATACTTAATCAATTGAATTGTAATCAATATAGTATTTTAGAATTTTATCTATATATATAAAAATGGATCGTGATTTTTTTGGATGCTTAAAACTTGAAAACGACAGGACCAAATTGGATACTTCCTTCTGCGGATTTGTTCGTAATTGCTACGCGAAGTTTTAGGGAAAAATGTTGCCACACCCCCTTTTACCGCCTACAAATCAATAAAAATACTAAAAATACTAAAATTTGGTAATTAAGTTAGTATGATAACTACTCGTAACTATACTAAGAATGGGCATGGTCTTGTGGTGCTCTATTACATCACCACATAGAGTAAATCTCTACAGCCTATTTTACCTGTTCGTTACATTGATACTTACCTTTTAGTTACATTAATACTTACCTCTTTGTTATATTGTACTTACCTTTAGTTTCATTAATAACGTATTATACTTACACTTGCCTATAAAACACTTGTTATAAAAAAACATTTTGAATTGTATTCAGTTATTATAATTTCAGAAATTTTCATTTTGAAAATTTCAGTAATAAAAATTTGTTCAAAGAAAATTGTTCGAATAAAAAGTTGTAAAATGAAATAAAAAATTGGTTTTAAAATAAAAAATTAATTTCAAACGAAATTCATAAACGTTCGCACTAAAGTCTCACTATATCTACAAATTGAGCTCAAATTCTCGTATTA
Source organism: Dichetophora obliterata (assembly GCA_963920525.1). Lineage (NCBI taxonomy): Eukaryota > Metazoa > Arthropoda > Insecta > Diptera > Sciomyzidae > Dichetophora > Dichetophora obliterata. The sequence goes on from OY986439.1 coordinate 120,928,321, forward strand.
AACGTTTCAAGTGCAAGATGGTTTAAGAAAAAAATTGTGACACCCTCTTTTACCGCCACCAAAAATATAAAAAATTTCCGATATTAAATTGCTTTAGAGTTATGGGTTGCACTGGTTTTCAACCACAATTTACACATGTCGTTTCACCGATGACATTTTATGAGAGTTAAACAAGGGGGAGTGGCACTTCCGATACAACCAAAACTTGCGATATCGAATGGTTTTATAGTTACAGGTCACACAGCACCTGAATTCAGTATTCGACATCAATTTATACATGCAGTTTCATTAATAACATTCTATGGGCGTTGGACAAGATAGAGTGGCACCTCCCATACAACCAAAATTTGTGATATCGACTAGCTTTGAAGTTGTAGGTCGCACAGCGTCAGAATTAGACCTCAATTAATGCATGCATTTTTACTAATGACATTTTATGGGCGTTGGAAAAGGGGGAGTAGCATCTTCCATACAACCCAGATTTGTGCTATCGAATAGCTCCAGAATTAAAGGAGCGTGGCACCACCCACTTAACCCAAATTTGCGATATCGAATTCTCTTGAAGTTAAAGGTCGCACAGCGTCGGAATTCAGAACTAGGCCTCAATTTATACACATAGTTTTATTAATGACATTTTACGGGTGCAGGACAAGGGGGAGTGGCACCTTCCATACAACCCAGATTAGTGCTATCGAATAGCTTTGAAGTTGTAGGTCGCATAGCGTCGAAATTCAGTATTGACTTAAATTTGCACATGCAGTTTAAGTAGTAACATTTTATGGGCGTTAAACTGTAGGTAGGGGAGTGGCACCTACCATACAACTCAATTTTGCGATATCGAATATCTATGGAGTTATAGGTCGCACAGCTATGAAACTCAATATTCGATCTGATTACTTTTTATGGACTTTGAAAAAGGGGACGTGGCACCTACCATTCAAATCAAATTTGTTCTATCGAATAGCTTTGGAGTTATATGTCGCACAGCGTCAGAATTCAGTATTCGACCTAAATTTACAAATACAGTTTTATTGGTAACAATTTATGGGCGTTGGACAAGGGACGTGGCACCTCTCATACAACCCAAACTTGCGATATCGAATAGCCTTGGAGTTATAGGTCGCACAGCTTCGGAATTCAGTTTTCGACCTCAATTTACACATTCAATTTTACTGATAACATTTATGGTGTTTGTAAAGGGGGCGTGACACCTCCCATTTAACCAAAATTTGCGATATCGAATAGCTTAGTAGGAATAGATCGCACAGTTTTAGAATTCAATATCGACCTCAATGTACACTTGCAGTTTCATTGATTACATTTTATGGGCGTTGAAAAAGGGGACGTGACACCTCTCATTTAACCCAAATTTGTGCTATTAAATAGCTTTGGAGTTATAGGTTGCACAGCGTCGGAATTTAGTATTCGGACTAAATTTACAAATGCAGTATCTTTGGTTACATTTTATTGGCGTTGGACAAGGGGCCGTGGCACCTTCCATACAACACCGCCGGATTTCAGCTTCTGCTATAAAACCTGTTCAGGTTAGCAACCAAATAAATAAATAAATAAATAAGCAATACACTCTTGCGGCCTTTTTAGATATATAAGGAGCTTTTAACAACCTACACACCAAGGCCTTTCTTGATTCTCTAACCAAGCTTGGTGTCCAAACTCTGGTGAGGAACTTGATAGTCTCAATGCCCAGAAACAGAATAATCCAGGAAGACTTGGCTTGCAGCCAACTCACGAGAGTTGTCAGCAGGGGTACTCCACAGGCTGGGATGATCTCTCCCCTACTCTGGATCATCGCCATGAATGAAGGTATCAATACACTAAAATGCAACGAGGTCGAAGTGGTGGCTTATGCGGATTATGTGGTGGTAATTGTGTCAGGACTGTTCCCTCCTATGCTCAGTGAGATAATGGAGGCAGCTTTGGGAAAATTCAGTCTCTGCGCTGCCAGGTGCATCCTAGTAGTTAACTCTACACTGAGGAAACGAAAATGCCCAACCGAATTTTTGAGGTTGCAGCAACTTAAGATTTGTAGTTACATTAACATATTTTAACGAATATCTGCTATAAAAACCAATTTTCAGTTTTCACTACCGAATGAAGTTTCTAATAAGCAAAATATTTTTATGACAACAAAAATGCAAAAGACCTAACAAAAAATTTTGTAGTGCCAACTAATCAGTTTTCTGGGTGTAGTAATATGGAACTAATGCTATTCACCACAAAAACCAAAGTACCTCACTGTGTCTTTCCAAAGCAAAACAACCAACTTCTTACACTATCCAGCAGATCAAAGTATCTAGGAGCCATTCTAGTTTCTAAGCTCAGCTGGAAAACCAACGTTGAACAGAGGGCCAAAAAGGCCTGCATAGCCTTTTATACCTGTAAAAATAGCAAAGCATACAAAATGGCTAGCAAAACTAGCTAGGATCCAGCGATCCACGTGCATAGAAATCAGCCGGTTGTAGATGCAGATGATTGACCACTTGCAGCATATCAAGAAAATTATGACCCCTTTACAACCTAAGCTGAACTCAGGAGATTCCGAAGAGAAATAGTCAGAATCACGGCCATTACTACAGGTTACGAGTGCATCGGAGTACTCGCCAAAAAATGGGACAAACAAGGAAACACTAACTCACTTCCCGTGCCCCTGCCCAGCCCTAGCCAGGTTTAGATTAAGAGCGCTAGGCAAGTCCTTTTGAACGTTTCAAACGATTTCGAACGTTGTTCGATCAGAGCAAACGAAGGAATCTTCATTCGTTCGGCCTAATTTACTGTTAACACGGGCAAACTGCGCTCGCGATAAATTTATCGCAAACACTGTTCGTTCGGTATTAGTGTTTAAACCGAGCTAACGAACGAGGTTTCTTTCGTTCATTTAGGCGGTCTAAACCCACAGTTACGATGCAATCTTATGTTGCGCTGAGTTGAAATTCTTGTCGGTATCTATCCAGATGCAAATTTTAAAAGTTAAGTTGTTTGTGGTTGAAAACAACTATCAATCGTTGGCTCTCATGAACAGATGGCACTGTGAACAGCTTCAAGTGCCCACATATCTGATATTTCTAACGCCATCTAGCGTAACCCGATCTTATATCCGAGCACTTAAATAACGCGAGATATAGATTACTAAAGATATCTATTGGGAAAATAATTAATTTCTTTTAACTACACCAGTATTTAAAACTGGTATTTTTAAAAACCAGTAACAAAATTTTAATAAATACAACTTTTTTAAATTTGTTAAACTATTGGAAACAAATATTCTTACGTTAGCTACATCAATAGATGTAGCATTAATTTTTTTTAGATTCTATTCTATCTATTGGGTTGTATCAAATTAATTCTATTCGAAATGCCATAAACAATATATTAGATTTAGTTTTTTCGGATTTAGAGTTTAATGTATGCTGTTCTGAAGCAATTTGCCCTTTGTCTAATAACAGCGTCCATCACACTGCTCTTTTAGTTTAATTTGATATTCTGGCTCTAAAAAATCCACTCCATGGTGAGAGTGTTTTTGAATTTGCATTTGCAAAGGCTAATTATACTGTAATATCAGATTACTTAAATAGTATAAATTGGTGCACAATCTTTGGTAATTGTCTACAAAATAATTTTGATTTATTAATTTATGTCATTAATGAGACGTTTCAGAAATTTGTACCTTTGAAAAAAGTCCACATGAGCAATAAACCTAGTTGGTATAATAAGCGTCTTGCTAATCCAAAAAATATTATGAATAAAAAACATAAGAAATTTAAGAAAAATTATATATTCCGTCATGAATATTGCCAGGCACGCACAAATTATGAGAGTCTTAAAAAGTTTTTGTATAGAAGTTATTTACTTGCTTTAGAATCAAATATTAAAAGTAATCCTAAATCATTTTGGACTTTTTTGAATAATAAAAAAAATACCTGGGGCCTTCCTAAAAATATGTTTTATCTTGATAAATGTTCGGATAACCTCCAAGATATTAGTGAGTTATTTGCTTTCTTTTTTTAATCAAATTATGCTTGTGATATTGCTTCTAACAATCATGATCGTGTTACGGCCGTCAATGTACCAATTACAGACCTTGGCTGCATCTCCTTTTCGGAGTATGATGTCTTTGAAGCTTTAGTAAGTCTTGATGTTAAAAAGGGTTGTGGGCCAGATAATATTCCGCCCATATTTCCTAAAAACTGTGCTTTTGCCTTGTGTAAGCCGTTGACTCATATTTTCAATACGTCACTCCGAGAAGGGAAATTTTTAGACATCTGGAAGATATCGGTAATCACTCCATTTTTTAAATCGGGATCAAGGCAAAATATTGCAAATTATCGACCGATAGCTAAATTACCACTTTTTCCTAAAATTTTTGAATCTTTGGTAAAAAATAAAATTTATAACTCCATTAAAACTAGATTATCTGAGATGCAGCATGGATTTGTATCAGGTAAATCTAACTCTTTTTACACACTTTCTGTCCAATAATATGGAAAAAGGTCATCAAGTAGACGTCATATTAACGGATTTTGCAAAGGCTTTCGATAGAGTTCAACACTCTGTTTGATTAATAAGCTAAGTAGCCTCGGATTCCATTCCTCGCTACTTCTATGGTTAGAGAGCTACCTTGTTGGTCGTCAACAATATGTTAAAATTGGTAATTATTCTGGGGTACCCCAAGGTAGCCACCTAGGTCCTCTGTTGTTTGTTCTGTTTATCAATGATCTTCCGAATTATGTTCGCTTTTCTGAGTGACTGATGTATGCTGATGATGTAAAGATCTTTAGATGTGTGGACTCTCACGAAGACTCCCTATTGCTTCAACGTGAGATGGATAGTCTCCAATTTTGGTGCGAGACCAATAAATTGCATTTTAATGTGTCTAAATGTAATGTAATGTCTTTTTCTATGAAGAGTCAACTATTCGAAGGTTCTTACGGTTTTAATACGGTATTGATCGAGAGAGTCGACTTGAAGAAAGACTTAGGGGTTTTATTTGAGCGAAAGTTAAGCTTTGTCAAACATTTTGATGCTATTATATCAAAAGCGAATGCGATGATGGGATTTTTATCGCGCAATACGAAAGAGTTCTCCGATCCCTTTACCGTGAGAACCATTTTCTTTTCAATTGTAAGGTCGGTTTTAGAGTATAATTGTGTTATCTGGGACCCTCAATATTCTATACATATTAAAAGAATTGAAAATATTCAAAGGCGTTTCACTAGGTTAGCAATTCGCAAGCTCCACTGGGATTTTATGCCTTCCTATGAAGCGCGTATGCTCTTCTTGGACTAAAGTCTTTGGAGTTCCGGCGAAAGTATTTTCCCGCCTTATTTGCTAGGGATGTAGTGATGAATCATATTGTTTGTGCACCACTTCTATCTCTTTTCAAATTTTATGCACCTGAAAGAAATTTTAGGCAAAGGCAATTGTTCTATATACCCTACAGAAGAACTAATTATGGCAAATGTGACCCGGTTTACAATATGACCAAAACGTTCAACATTATCTGCAGCTCGATTGAAATCACCTAAAATAGGGTAGCATTTAAAAACGATATCATGCTGAATTAGTTTTATAACCTACGATTAAATTATGTACTTACAGTAACAACAATACAATACAATACAATGTTATACAATAAATGTTAATAGTTGATTGAATAAATAAATAAAAAAATAAGGTGAGTATAACAATTGTTGTTCTGAAAATAATCAAATTAGGTAAGCTTTCCAATTTTTTGGAATTTATTGAAAAATAATTGTTGTCCAAATTTCAATACTATCCAATTAAGTAGAAAAAAGTGGTGTTACATTAAATCAATATTATACCAAATTAACCTTTGGTCATCTATATTTGACAACTTCTCCCATGTTATGAAACGGGGCGTATGAGTAACATTTATTTCTAAATTTTTTTTAATATTAAAGGAATGTAACTATTTAAGGGGGCAATTCGGTTGTTTCTCAAACATTTTTAATTCATAGAAAAAGTACAATAAAATACTTTAATTTTTTATACGTAAAAGTAAAAATTTTGTATTTCTGTTTTGGTTTTTCTGTGATTCCTCTCTTTAAAATGGTGGCCGTAAAAAGTTTTTGTTTTCCTTGCGTTTAGGGCAACTCGACAGAAAAAAATCTGATGAGAATTTCATTCACTTTTATCTTTACAGATATTTTAAAAACCATCATAGGAGCAGACTTCCTTATGATATGGACTCTTGATAAACTTGAAACATGACAAATGTTTTATCCATAAATAAATTTATCCGTTAACAAAATCTCTACATTGTACTCGACGCTAAAACGTATTCTCCTGAAGAGGAGAGCAAAAAGTAATTTTTTAATGACAAAATATAGCTCAGTTGCCTAAATATCATACTTTTTCGTTGTACTAAATACCGAAAGATACATTTCACTACTACTTTTTCTACTACGTTTTCCACTACTTGTTTGTTTTGATTAAACATTTTATTGAGTTTTTAAAAAGGTAATGACAATGTTTTGTTGTGTAAATCAATACAGAAATCAAAAAAGAAAAATGTATACAGCACACAGCATAAAAAATTTTAAAATTTTATGAATATTTGTATTATTTTTTCTTCGAATTTATAATTAGTAAAAGAAGAGAAAGTTTAGAAATAAATTTCATTGAAAACATGTTTTTTAATATAGATTGAATGTTTTCGTAGCATTTTGCTTAAATGTTAAAATAAAACTGAAGCTCTAGCGACGCCAGAATTTATATAAGTATACATGGCTGGAAAAGCCTTAGCTCGAGAGCTAATTTTGAGCGTATTGAAGGTGATTTGTAAGCATTTTTTTTAGTTGTTACAGGAATGACAAAAAGTCTTTATTTGGAGATCGGAGATATCAGCGATAGCTAAAACACTTTTCCGCACGTTTTTATTGTTTATTTGATAACTACTTTAATGTGATATACTAAATTTCGTTTTAGTCTATCACTAACTGAATGCACAGTTGGTTACAGAAATGACAACTTTATCTTGGTTTCCACTCGTCAAGACTTTTAAACTTGACACTTCATTTTGCACAATGGAAAAAATTTTAAACTTTTAGCTGATCAGTTTTGGTCAACAGCTTCCATTTTATTAAATTACAAAGTTGATAACAGAAACATATATATTAAACTTACAGTCAATTCAAAAACGAATATAAATTTCTATATATTAAATGGAAGATAAAACTGTAGGCTTTAAATATAAAATATATTTTTGACACCATAAAGTTGCAAATTGTTGAGAAAATAATGGTTTTATCACTAATTAAAAGCAAAAGTAATATAAAACTGCTCACAAAATTAAAATTATTGCCTTAATTTATTTAATTTATATTTTGTCTAAAAGATATTTTAGATTTATCAGATAATGGTAAAGATATAGATATTTTACTGAACAGATTTTGTTCCAAGCAAAAAATTTTAAAAATCGATCACTCGATAACTAGTTAAGGTATCGTTTTTTTGTTTAACCAAACATATTTTCTTTTGTTATGAACAAAAAACCATTTTCAAATCGTGACGCTCAGTTATTGTAATATAGAGTATAGCAATATATAGAATAATTACTTTTTTTGTAAAAAAATTCACAAAGAAACACTGAAACATAACTTTTTTTCTAAGAAGATAACAAACCCCTGGTTGTCATTTATATTTGAGAGAGAATATATTTTTGTTTACATATTTACGGGTGTTGTCAAACGAATGGACAACCTATAATAATTAAATCATAACATCATGTAGAATCGACAAATGAAAAAAATGGATTTAATAACGGAACCTTTCAATACTGCGTAACGTGAAGATTGTACAAGTTTTATTTGGATTCATGAAATGTGCTTGTTTTGTTTTTTGTTTTAAGGAGAAGATATTTTGACAATTTTAGTTGAAACTATTTAAAATGTAAATAAAATAAAGAATATTTTAACATTCCCTTAAACGACGCTCGTCTCTTAATGAGATGGCTGATAAGTTCGACCTTTATCTGGTCTGGTTACCGGCGCATAGGGACATTTTTGGAAATTGTAGAGCGCTCATCCGCTAGAGAAGGTACAACGGTAACGCTGCTGCCTTATATGGAAACATTAGGCATGCCACTTGCGTCATGTAAGCTGGTTCTAAGGCAACATTCCTTAGAAACGTCTAATCGCAGGTGGAACCATAGCACCACCTCCAACACAGATAGACAGATGTGGCCCAGTGTTGCTGAAAAACGTAAGAGAAAGCTCACTCAAATGGCAAGGAAAGATCTCTCCACTTTGATGGGCGTTATAACAGGTCTTATAGGTAGGCATGCCTTAAGAATGTAGGTTCATGCGAATGACTTCTATAGGATTTGCAGTGAATAAGAAGAGGAGGAGACGATATCGCATTTCGTCTGTACATGCCCCGCTCTATTCCGCAGAAGACAAAATCATTTAGGTAGCCTCTTTTTTGATGATATCAGGGATCTAGAGGAGGTAGACCTTAAGCGTATACTACTATTTATAATTAGTACTGGATGGCTCCATGAAAGTGCCTGGGAGGAAAGGAGGGGAGAAGTAGATCCAATGTGGTTTTACAATGGACCAATCAAAAACGGATCAAAAAATCTAAGAATCCTGAACTGGTCTTATTAATTTTTCCCCCTCAACATTTCTTCTAAATAAGCCTACACTATATCTAAAACCCTTTTGGGGGTCCTCATAAAAAAAACACAAAAAATAGAAAATATCATTGCTCGTGCACACAAAAACGTGAAGACTTTCGAAAAATTTCACCCTCAATATCAAATCGCGGCCTAAAGCCGCGTTACTGGTGAACGCTTTTTGCTGAGCCGAGCCGATAAATACATCGGAGCTATACAGAACGCAAGTCATGCATCTCTTTTGCCACAATGCGTTTTCATTGGGGAAAAATCATCACTTCAAAAATGTTTTAAAAAAATTGGGAAAACTGCGTCGAAACCAATACACAAGGGAATAAAATTAATTTTTTTTTGTTGCATGGAATTTTATGCCTGTTGTTTACTAATTTGAGGCCGCTGATTTCAAATCTACCTTCTTTTTTCCTTAGCAGCTTTAGTTGTTGAGATACAGCTGTCAGACATATTTAAGTACTAGTCACAGTTAAACTTCAAATCAACCGAGCTGTTTCTTAAAAAAGTTTTTTGTTTGAATGTACATTCAAAAATTGTAGACTAACAGCCTTATTCTGGCAAATTAACAATTGTTAGCCATTATTTTTTATATTTCTATATGTTTGTTGTTTTCAAAACAAAATTTGAAGCACAAAAAACAAAACTTTTTAATGAAATTGTCAAGAACTGAAAAGCAGTTAACAATTTTTATCAAAATTTATTATTTTTGAGCTTCAAATTTTGCTCTGAAACCAAAAAATTACAACATATCCATTGAAATATTCAAAATACTGGTTAACAATTTGTTAATTTGCCAGAATAGGGCTGTAAGTGTGTCGGAGTTCATAATACAGGTGTATTTTAATTAGTTTAGATTCCTTTTGGACACCCGTGACAAGTATTGGATCCCTCATATGGTATGTAAGCCATGTGTAGAGTCTTTGAGATTATGGGCAAATAAGAAAAGACCCCATTATAAGTATCAAACACCAATGATGTGACGGGAACCTTCCAAACGTCAAGATTATTGTTATTTTTGTGGGATTAATAAAAGAAATAGGTTGAAATGGTTTTTCCCTAACTTGTAATCTGTTACCCGACCAGTCCTGTACTCCGGCGATGTACCCAAAACTTCTTCATCTACACAAAATGATCACGAGTTAGAAGAAAAAAGCTCTTCTTAAAGTGATGATAGTGGGACAACTGATTTTAACTCAGATATTTCCTCTGAGCCCCAGCCCTTTAATCAGAAATACCTCAGTGCATTAGTCAGAGACTTTCTAAAAAAGCATCGGAAATTCTAGCTTCTCGATTAAAGCAAAGTAATCTTTTAACCCCAGAAACAAGAATTTCATACTATCATAACCGAGAGACAGAATTGCTTTCATTCTTTTCTGAAGACGATGACTTTGTTTTTTGTTCTCATGTTTCTGGTTTATTGAAAGCAATGGGAACAGAAGTTTAATCCAAATGAATGGCGTTTATTTATTGATTCCTCTAAACGTTGCCTAAAATGTGTACTTATGCATAATGGCAATAACGGTAAGATACCGATTGCACATTCAACTGCAAAGGATGAATATGCTACTTTAGCTGCTGTTATGGGTAGAATCAAGTACAACGAACACAAGTGGCTGATATGTGTAGATCTAAAAGTGGTGTATTTTCTCCTTGGACAACAAGGGGCTATACAAAATATCTATGTTTTATTTGTCCATGTTTATTGTCATGTTTTATTTTATTTTTATTTCACGCTAGATATGCGTGCTCTTGGAAAAACTTTCTTCTACATTTTAGAATCTAAAATCATCTCTTTCAATCTTTTCTTCTCTTATAAAAAAACCGTAGAAATGCGTAAAGTCTCTCAAGAAAGTTTTAAATAAGGCAACAACAACAACAACAACAACAACATATTCTGCATAGAGTCAATCATACAGCAGAAGGCGCTACTCTTTCCAATTGCACTATGCTTGAGGAATAAGGTAGTGACCAATCTACAGTTTAAGTTTTATATAATTTGATACTTGTTCAAATAAACTATTGTATTAGAAATCAAGCATATTTTCAAGAATTTTTTTATTTTAAGTCAAGCGTAACACCCGCTCTAATAGCGTAAAATATCGCTGCTGGAGTGTTTTTATGACTCTCTGAGCGAGAACACGCCGAAATAGCGTGACGAGTAGTGCAAATATGTATATTTTAAGACTCTCTGAGCGAAAACACACTAAATTAGCGCGAAAAGTGGAGATATACATATTTTAGGACTCTCTGATCGAAAATACGCTGAAAAAGCGTAAAAAGTAGAGAGAATATATATATTTTAGAGCTCGCTGAGCGAAAACACACTGAAGTAGCGTGAAAAGTAGAGTAAATATATATATTTTGGAAAAAAACGCAGATTTTCAGACAGAATTGATAAAAAAAACACAGTTTCGATTGTATCATAAGTATAGACGTAGAATTCCTTTTTATACAGTAATAGAGAAAAATTCTGGTTTTTTTATTTATATTTTTCAAAACTATTTTAAAGCATTTCATCTTCTAAATAAAAATTATTCAAAAACGAACTTGTTGTTGTTATACTTCTTCATACTTACCTGATCTAAACAGCTCACAACTAAATTCATGTAAAAATTTGTTTTGTTTTATAAAAAGTTTTCGTTTGATATTTTTGGTGATGAATTTATTGTTCTTGTTCATTTGTTTTGTTGGTTAAAACTAAATGTAATTCAAAGTTATGCTTAATTAATGGAAATAATTATGTGTAAATTTGAATTATTTATTTGTCGTGTAGTAAAGAGCATATACATTTATGTATATTTTAAAAGTAATTTAAAATTAAAATTTTAGTTAACAAAATAAATTTTTGATGTGGAAAAAATATAATGCATAATATAAATAATTTGAATTTATTATGGTATTTAAAAAATAAATGAAGTTTTTAAAGCACAACGCATGCTAGAAGTATACATGCATACTGCCTCTGTAGCTACACGCATCTTTATTTGCTGTTGTATTTATCTTGCTGAAAATAAACATTCGTTTTATTCGTACTCCAACTCATGGCAGTATAACCAGGTAGGGCCGACCCGGAGAGGAATGAAGTAGAAAGCAGAGAAAAGCGAGCTAGTTATCAAAATCTAAAATTAAGAACATCTATAAAAATTTCGGCTAACTGAACCAACAACAATTACCGAGCAAATCTAAAACAACTACGCACAGAGAAGAGCAAGATCACAGCGGTTGAGCAGCGTTAGGCCGCGTTCATAGTGGACGCTTTGGCTGAAGCTGATGCATAAAGCTGCTTTGTCGAGCTTTTTTTGATCATAGTGAATGCTTATTCAAAGCTGCAAAAAGCAGCTTATTGAGCTTTTTGGTGTTCATAGTGCGCGCTTTATGCTTCTGGCTGAGATGCTTTGTTTTCATTTGTCTCTTTGGAAAATAATGCCCTAAATTGCGTTTTGCAAAGTAAATGAAGGATTTCTTGTTTAATGAGTATGTAGATTCGCGATGATCACCAACGAAAGATCAAACCAATAACAAACATAAGTTCAAAGGAACATGAAAACACAAAGTATTTCATCGGTGGAAAGTTCAACACAAAAAGTACCCAAGAAGTACGCAAGAACAACGAAACCTGTGTAAACAAGCGAGATAGAATGCACAAGTGCATAAAACTGAAAAGCACCGCAAAACGAAACAGCAACGCAACAACAACGCAGCAATTTTTAAAACTTCAGCACAAGAATATATCTAACAAAAAAAATTACGAAAATAGTGTTAACAGGCAAAATAGAAGTGCCGAAATCCATTAAAAAATGCAGTACGGCGCAATAAATAATAAATAAAAAAAAAAATTTAAACTATTTGAACAAACAAGAATAAAGCGCCGAAAAGCATTTCAAAAATGCTCTAGAACAAAGTATAAAAATCAAGATTATTTTGCTGTGTGAGCAAGCGAGATGGAGATATAAGCGCTGAAAAGCATTTGAAAAGAAGCTTAATGCTAACTTTATGCTGGCACTATGAACACTTTAAGCTTTTTCCATATGATTATACGCAAAGCGTTTTTCAGCTAAACCTCTCGGCTAAGCTAAAAGCATTTACTATGAACGCGGCCTTAGAGGGGATGAACCGAATCGTCCACAGAAAATAAACAGAACTTTGCTAACTATGTCCCGCTTTTCACACGTCACACACGAAAATTTTCGAGCTTGCGGCGAAAGCAATCATTGCTCCGAGAGCAGCAATATCTCTTTGTCGCGCTTTTCACTCGGCAACAATTGCCTTTGCCGCAAGCAGTTTGTCGATTATTCGCCCGCATGAGGGTATTTACGAAAGCCCCCTTTAAACCCGAGTAGTCAACAAACTACTTGTGGCGAAAGCAATTATTGCTCATAGAATTGCCGAGTGAAGAACGGCCCTTTGCAGCGCATGTAGAACCAAAACCAGAGATAAAGAGATAGGAAACTTAAATTTTGTGACGTCAAAACATATGTTTTTTCCATTTTTATGTACTTTGGTGAAACTCATTTATTGTGTACGTGAGTTCACCTCAGATCAGTGTTGCCGCGACGATTCTAAAAAAAGTATCCATGAAAAGGGCACAAATGTATCCACTTCAGAAAAAAGTATCCACATACTACAGTTCTGAAACCCAATTTTTTAAGCTTTAATAACAATTCTATTTATCTAATTTGAAGCCTAACAAATAGTTTTGTTAAAATGTAATAGTGAGAAACAAAGCATATACATATATAAAATAAAAAATAATAATATTAAGATTTAGTGCTTGAATATTTTAAATATTTTTAGGATTTATTTTTTTAAAAGTTAAAATAATGAACAACGATATTTAAACTTTAAAGGTATATTGAAACACTCATAAAAATTTTTTAATTATGTTCAAAAAGGTGCTCAATTAGAGCCTTTCAAATAAAGATCTTCGTCACTGTTGTTGATATTTACTCTTCTAGTAATAGAGTTCTGCTATGGCCGGGACTAGAAAAAAAACACTGAAAATTGACAGTATGACGCGCTTTTAATATTTAAGTTCTAAAAACAGGGTTTCTTACTGGTTATTCAGTGTAAAATATACGATTTTCATAAATTTTGATAGCGAAAGCCACTGATGTAAATATTAAAAACATATTAAAATTTCACATGATTCGGCTGGATAGCTTTTGTTTTCGATACAACACATTGCCGAAAAAAGTAGTTTTGAAATAAATGAGTGTAAAGAGTATGTATATTTCTGCTGTGCGCTCGACACCTACTAAAACGGATGTAGTAGCGGAGATAACGTCAGTATTCTTACACAACTTTTACGGTGAATTCTCAAAAACTATACTTTTGAAAGATGAAGAAGAAAAAGAAGATAACAATTTTAGACTACTGGCGACTGACTTAACAAGGAACATATGTACATTTCAGTACTTCAGTCTGTTATATATTGTGTTATTTTTATATTTTTTATAAATTATGTTTATTACATGAATTTTAAAGATTTGATATTTATACAAAAAACTATATACAAAACATAGCTGTTAAATTGCGATTACGATTAATAAACAATTAGATTATATTATTATACTTTAAAAATAATTATAATCATATAATCCTTAAGGGAGATGTGTTTGATAAGCAATTGATTTAGATTAAAAGTAATCAAAAAATAATTACGACTACTTGGAATAAGGAAAATAATCAAAAAGAATAAAAAGTAATCAAGAAAAAATAATCCAACTACTTATAGATATTATTTTTGATTCTGTTTGAGGTCGACTCGCATCGTTTCAACGGTGAGGTTGTGAAGTGCAACCAGTAATTTTTAACTGAAATCGCCCATACGCTGATACGGCTTTTTCAGTTAACACAGTTAAACGAATAACAGTTATACAAAAACTTAATAAGTTTTATTAACAAATATGTTGGGAGCTACAGTATGAATTTTAGGTTCATGGTTCCTTCTCTGTTACCGCTGCTAATGCTATACATGGCTTGTATAGTACTGTTTTATAAAAAGAGGAATACTTGACGACATCCTAAACGAGTTGAAGCGAACTGTACCTAGCCGCTGCAATTGAATTGAACTGAACGGCTGAATTTTATTAGTGATTATCGTGACCATAACATTAATGATTTAATATATTATATTTTTAGTGATTGCGTATTTTTATAATTCTATATGTGAACGTAAAATCTGCATTTGATATAATTTATCAAATGTTTAGTATTTTTAGTGCTTGTATATGTCTCGCCGTATACAAGCTGTCGTTGTCTCTTTCACACATATGGTTTTAGGATAATCGTCAAAAGCAAATGTTAAAATACTCCTTGAGCAGGAGTAAATTATTCTGTAATAATATTATAGCCAAGTGGCTTTTGATTATTAATTTAGTTAATAGTGTAACAGACCAGGCAGGCCATACATTACAGCATTAGCGACTGTAACAAATAAGAAATTGTTTATATATATATATTTTGTAATATCGATTAATTAAAAACTCAATAAAGTACTACTACTACTTTGATTCTGTTTGATTATTTAAGAATTTTATTTTAAAGTACGGAATATTTAATAAAATTTAATTTATAAAGAAATAGATATGTAAATAATCATTAAAAAAGTTTTTAAAAAACAAGAAAGAAGAAAAAAGTGATCGATAAAACTAACGGAGCAAATGTTGTAATGCATTTTTTCGTTCTTGTTTTTTGACAATCTTTGTTTAACAATTTCTATGTTAATTTATCAAAAAATACAACAACAATTTTAGTATTTTAGACTGAAATTTTTGAAATAATCAAAAAGAATCAAACATAGTTTCTAAAAGTAGTCTGATTATTTTTCTTGATTACTTTTAATTATTTTTAATTATTTTCGTCATCTGAAAAAATCGTAATTATTTTATGAATGTTATTATATTACAATTACAAACAGAAAATAATTGTACTGAATCAATTATTTCACATTTCTAAAAAAATAATCGAATTGCTAATGAATACGATTAATAATAATTATTTAACAGCTATGATACAAAATAATATATAAATACATAAAAAAGTAATTTAATAGCTTATTCAGTTAAGTGTAATATAAATAAAATGGGTTGCTATTGCCCTATATTTAAATTAAATTTAAAAGTTAAAAACTATTCGTTTTTAAGTATTTTGCAAAACAATATACCTTTACCTATTCCCAAAAAAATCGACTAGTCTTATCGTTTATAGTAAGTTTTAAATTAGAAAAAAATTATTCAGCAGCAGCTGAGCTATGAGGCAGACTTATTATATTTATCACAAAATTTTAAAGTTCTTTGTTAAGAGGTTGCGTTAATGCATTTTTTGATAAAAAAAGTAATGCTCAAAAATGTCTCAATGTCATAATTTTTCTTAAAGTTTTTGTCGAATTTAAGGAAATGCCTCCTTTTTTATATTTTTGCAAATAAAAACATATGTTCATATAAAAATTATTTATTAAAAAAGTATTTAAACTTAAACTGAGGCTTAAAAAAGTATCCATGCATTTTTCCAAGCGGCAACACTGCTTGAACAGATTCCTATGGTGTAATTATTCTAAGGTAATTTCACCATGATTTTTCAGGGATGTTTTCCATTGCTTTTCCGACGTCTTTTGTGGTATACCTTCCGTTACCCATTTTCTTGCAATAATATGCTGTTTTACAGTTATCGGACCTCAAACGTAACTGGTGAATTTCTTCAATCTACCATAAGCCAGGGTTGTTTTCCGTTGATTTTACGACATAGTATAAGTGTTTTGTGCTAGTATTGGAGCCAATTTAACGTAAAATTGAACATAATGCTATCCCTCTCCAACGGAGTTTCCCATCCAAAACAACAATATCAGCAGCTAGTAGCAACGTTGCCAGTAATGTTGGAAAAATCCCATTCGTGGTGATTTTTAATTGCCCTTAGGAATTTTTGTTTTTGGGAATTCCAATTAAATTTTTTAATTCAGCGTGGTATTTTTTAATTGGTGTGGGAATTCAGTGGGGTATTTTTTGAATTTCCGTGGGAGTTTGGTAATATTCTTCTTAACATTTGTTTTTTTCTTTTTAGCAAGCAAAATTTCTTTGTGGTATTTCTAAATGTTTTTTAAATTGTTTGTGCATATGGGACCAGTGTTGCTACTCACTGCATTTTCTTCGTAGCAAAAAATGTATCAAGTCTTGCTGCAATGTAGCCAAAAAATTTTAAGCCTAGCTTAACACGATGTAACACTCATTTTGCACTTTTGAAATGACCTAGTGTTGGTTGTAGGTCTGGTCGAGTACAACACAAAACAGCGCATAAAAGCTGTCTAGCACCCTGAAAATTTTAACTTACCGTCAAAAAAACCAGTTTTGCGATCATTTATGCACTTTCTACCAATTAACTCCATCAATTATCAACTGTTTCAAGATTTTATGACAGTTTCGTAAAGATAATATAGACCTTTTTCATTTTAATTTATTCAACTTTACAATTTATTGGAAACAAATAAATTCAATGAGTTAAATGAAAATGAAAAAAAAACGCTTTTAAATAAAGTTCCATAACTTTGTCAACTTTTGGTCTGTTTTGAATAACGAACACTCAATTTACTCGTAAAATAAATGTACGCTATTTTTTAATATTTATACGATTGCTATGCTTTTTGAAGAAATTGTGTCGAAAAATATCGACAAAGGTAAATAAGTTGGAAAATATATCAAAAAATTAACATTTAATCATTTGAAAGATCTGTATTATCTTGAAGGAGTGCAAACGCAGTTTTTTGACGGTAAGTCAAAATTTTGAGGATGTTAGACAATTTGTATGCACCGTTTCGAGTTAAACTCGACCAAATATACAACTTACACTAGGTCATTTGAAAAAAGCATGTTTTTAGTAAATTTTGTCGCACTGTGTAATTGAAGGCGGCTATTTAATAGAATTTGTTTTTATCAAAAAGTTGATTCATTAAATAAATATTTTGTTATATCTCATTGAGTGTTTCAATACCCTAATGAAGCTACGATAATATGACAGTGGAACTACAGCCTACAACATAAAAATATTTAACAACAAAAATTTAAATTTCAGTTATTTTTACATAAATTCTTTCTTGGGCGTCCATACAATTTTTTTTTAACTAATTCCTTACAAGTCATGATTTATTTCTTTAAATTTATTTCTAATATTCGTTTTTTCTCTAACTGTCGAAAGGACAAAGTCTTTCTGCGACTGCAGAACAATGAGGCAAATAAAGTAAATTATATACGAAACTTGTAAGATTTGGGAACATTTGCCCGCCTTGTTCATTTTTAATGAAAGAGAATTTTCCAGTAAGGAATCGATATCGGTATCACATTTTAAGTTGCTTACTTATTTTTAATAAAGTTCACTGAGTTACAATATTATCACAATTACATAAGTCTTCAAAATGCAAAATTAGATCCAAAATTTAATTGGCATTGTATGATAAAACTTCGATTGGAGTTATTATTTTTAAAAGTTCCAAGTATTTTCTTGTGAAATCAAATCTTAATTTGATTTGCTCTTTGAATTAAAAACAATTTATTTAAGCCTGTTGATTTAACATTGTATATAAATTAATTTATTTTTCCATTTCACATCAGTTAATAAGTGCTTAAAGCATGCCACATAATCATATTGATAGTTTTGACATATGGAAAGGAAAATTTAAAATTTGTTAACTGACAATTGATATATGCGTTAAAGTTTAAATACAATGATGCAATAAAGGCATGAACACAATCTTATTTCTGTGTTTTTACATAAAAGTGTTCCTTCTACAATTTTTCTATTGAAAATACTATTGAAACTATGAAAATGTAGCCATTTAAGAAGCATAGTAGCACTGTAGCTTTTAATTTTAAATGTAGCCAATTGGCTACTATTGTACCCAAACGGCAACGCTGTATGGGACTTATTGTGGTATTTCTTAATGCGAATGAGATTTTTGTGGCAATTTTAAATGCATATGAAATTTGTGGTGGTATTTTTAAAACGCGTGGTCTTTTTGTGGTAATTTTTAATGATCGTGGGATTTTTTTGGATTCTGTTTTATTGTGGTAGAAACTTTGTTTGTTTTATCTTTACCATGGTAATTTTTGTTGTATTTAATTTTTGTTACTGTCAAAAAAGGAACTTTTTTTCAGAATTGTTTTAAATTTTAACTGGCAACCTTGGCTAGTAGTAGTACATTTTTTTGTAGCCACATACTGGCTCTCTAGCTTCATGCAGCTGTATTCTCTATTGCATTACAACAGTGTCGGGTAGCTTTGCACACTTGAGATTGTGTTTGTGGAGTAAAATATGTATTTATCTCACCTACAACACGATCAAAGCTTCCCTGAATATATTATATTGTATCTGTGTCAATAAGCAATACTATCTTAAATCGATTTAAGACAGAACTGAGTTATTGATATAGTTGTGTTCCACGTATATATCATTATGAACACACAAAATCTAGAACTTCTAGCATGACCTTAGCCAAAGATATGACGCAAAAACAAAAGAACCTTATATATAACTTATATGGCGATTGAAAACTTTGAAGCAAGATTTCTGGAAACTTTGAAATAAGACTTAAGCTGTTATTGCGCATCGACACAGATATAACGTAAGATTACACTGTATAAAATTGTAGGTATGCAAAATTTTTGGAAGTATGTATTAAATTTTTTTTTATTTTTTAAAATAACGGTATGGCGCGGCAACAAAGAGGTAAAATTAAAAAGTTATGCGTAACAAAGCATTACAATAATTTGCATGGCCAATACCTATAAGGTAATTGTGGGGCATGCTATGGAGAAATTAATTAATAATCATAATATATAGTGATCAGTTCCAAATACGTATAATAAAAGCATCTTACGCTGTAAGTTTTGCCTTGGCAAAAACAATAAGCAACATAAGCACAATAAAAAACATATTTGTTTTTTACTATGAGCCTGCCTTTTTACATTTCCGTCTGCTTATCTGTATTTCACTTTATCCGTCTGTCGGTCTGTTTCCTTTTGACATTCCGTCCACTACTTATTAATTTAATTTCGCAATACAAATCCGAGCAAAAAAAATGTTCCATAATGCCTAGTAAGATTTCTGCAAAAAGCGCTTTAGCACTACTTTGTTTTCAGTGTGAGCTTTAAAGCGCTCATTAATACATACTCAAGATGAGCAAGTATAGGTGTGCAAAGCAGCCCGACACTGCATTACAACCCAACAAGCCATGAATGTCACTGTTCCATCTAAACGGTACTTAAAACGGCAGCGTCTGATTTGCTAGTATGAAAACGACATGTTTTTGTACTTTTAAACCTTTCTCTATATAATTGTAAAGTCCTTTTTTGTATTTATCAAGAATCGAATTGAAATTTATGTCATATTCGCTTGATGCGTCGTTTGTTCTTGTCTTTTTTCCCTCTCTTTTTCACCCGTTCGCCAAAAAAATCTAAAATATGCATTGAATCTTGTATTGAAATCAAGGTAATGCAGTTGACTTGCCGTTTATTGTTTAGTTTATTATTGCAGCTTAATAAAAACTATTTTAAGAAAAGGTTACAATTGTTTAAAAACAAATTAAATTAATATACAACTTAAAGTTTTCTATGAGGCCTTGTTATTTATTGTGCTGATTTTCTATGATTTAAATACAAATTCTAGTTGTTTGATAGTTTAAAATCGTTTGTTGAGCTTTTTAGGTCAGGCTAGAACAATTAATTGCTCTAACTAGTTAATCAATCAGCTAACTATTTAATCAGCTAGTGATGTTTTTTTTTCTTTTCATATTGAAAATATTGTTGCTGTTGTTTCATTGAAAAAAATTCGTTAGAGCAATTAATTGTTCTAACCTGACCTAAAGCTCAATAAACGATTTTAAAGTATCAAACAACTAGAATTTGTTTTTAAAATCAAGAATGATTTAAACTATCAAACATTCAGAATTTGTATTTAAATCATAGAAAATCAACATTAATATACAACTTATTAAATGGCACGCTTATATGAAACACACAATGAATAGTGCTTTTAAAAGTGAACACCGTTTTAAACCGAGCCGATTGGCTATCTGGGAAATGAAAAAAAAATTAAAACAACTGATTGCCGAACATTTTTTGTTGTTATTGTTTCACGTATAAAATGAAGAAATGAACTTTTTCTCATATTCATTTTCTCGCTCTCGGACCGAACATTTTGATTGCTGATTGAAACGCCAAACATGCCGAACTTTCCAGTGGTGGCTGTAGTCATTTTGTATAATAGCATCAAAAAAGTATTTAAAAGTATTAAAAAGTGAAGTTGATTGTGTCTTCAAGCAACCCTTAACATAAACAGCTAGCTAGCATGTCAGATATAGCAAACCATTTTGTTTAAGATATTATAATAAAAATTCAGAGTAAGTAATATCAGTTCGTATATTTTAATTCGTTAATTTTAAGTACAAAAATGCAAATTAGGGTTGTGCTTTTTTGTGTTTTGACATACTATTACATATAATGCAACTGTACCACCAATCATAGCATAACCACCAAACAAACATTTCAGCGAAGAGAACAAATTAACAAAAATGAACACCGAACATGTTTGGCAAGCATAACCACGGCATAAGCAGCTTGTGCATTTCTCATACGAATATATGAATTTTTCATCTTCTTAGATTTTGGTATTTTATTAGATATTCGTTTTATTCCCACTAAAACTGACATTTTGGCATTTTTTTCTCTTTGTACGATGAATATTAAAGGCTGTAGGTATACCCCAAAGTGTCAAATATCACTTTGATAAAATTTGTGAATATGACCCCCATACAAACCGCGCTGTAAGACGTAATTCTACGTCAAAATCCGCTAAAAGCTATGCGGAGCATATTGAACTGATGTCGCACTTCCACCAGCTTGGTTGAAATGCGAGCATTAGGGCGTAAACTTTTTTTTATTTCGTCAAAATTTTGGCGGAATTTGAAAGTTCGTCACAAAAAAATGTTGAGAATTTTTTCATATATTTTGAAAAAGGTTTAAAGGTCGCTCAAGGTCATTTTTCCAAAAAAGTTGTTCTTCAAATTAATACTTTGCGCTTTCTACCCAAAATGAGTGCATAACTGAAAAATAAAATGTTCCCACGATTTTATTTGGAAAGAAAAATGTTATAAAGTCTTTGGTATGAGTTTTGCCATGCATTACGAGGAGAAAAAGTTTAAATTAAGCCAAATACAATTGCAAAATGTTAATATTTTTATTAATTTTTATTCTCTTTTTTTTTTGCAGTCGTACTCAACCACCTGTGTATATATGATTTTACATTTAACTAAAGAAGTCGATTATTTTTCATCATTTAAAATTCTGATAAATTTAAATAAGCATCTTGTGACAAAATAAGCATGCTGATTTGTTGTCAGCATCTTTAAGTTGATTGTTAGTAAATATATGCAAATAAAAAAGAAATACTCATAAAGATTTTTTAAAGCAGGAATATGGCTTCAGTAAAAAATAAAGATATGTGGCATGTTGGAGAAACCATTACTGCTTTAAAGTCGTTCGACCTCCCAGCAAAATAAGAGACTATTCGAATACTTTAGTTAAAGGTTAAATCAAATATGCGCAGGTGGTTGAGTACGACTGCAAAAAAAAGTTAAAAAAGAATAAAAATTAATAAAAATATTAACATTTTACAATTGTTTTTGGCTTAAATAAACTTTTTTCTCCTCGTGATACATGGCTTCACTCATACCAAAGTCTTTATAACTACTATTTATAAAATTGATGCTCACATTAATAAATTTACCGAAAAAAGACATGTTTTCAAAACTTTAAATGCGCATAACTTCGGTTAAAAAAAAGATAAACTAACGTTCTTTCTTTTACTGACTTAAGATTAAATGTTGTTTAAAACTGCATACTAAGATTTTATAATAAGAGCGAAAATTTGGAGAAATTTTTTTATAGAGTGTTTTTTATAGAGTGATACAACTTTGAGTTGGCATCACTGACCACCCATTTAACAGCTGGTAAAGGAAAGCATTGCAGATGATCCTAATCAATCAATTCGTCACCGTTCTCAGCAACTGGGGTTGTGTCCTTCCACTTTATGGAAGATTTTACGAAAAGAGAAAGGTTTTAGCTTAAAACCTTTCAAGATTCAACTTGTGCAGTCAACTTGTGCAAACGACCATCGTCTGCGCCGCCAATTTGGCGAATGGGCTGAAGCACAAATTGATATTGATTTTGAATTTCCATGGAAAATTTTATTTTCCAATGAAGCCCATTTTTGGTTCAATGGGTACGTAAATAAACAGAATTGTCGTACTTGGAGTGAGGAGAATCCACAAGCTTTTGTCGAAACACCATTACATCCACAGAAAATTACTGTTTGGTGCGCTTAATGGGCTGGCGGAGTCATTGGCCCATACGTCTTCAAAAACGATGATGGTCAGAATGTTACTGTCAATGGTGAACGGTATAGGAACATGATTCGAAGTTTTTTCGTACCTCAATTAGCTGGCATTAATCTTGCTGATATGTGGTTCCAACAGCACGGAGCCACATGCCACATAGCGGGCGCTACAATTGATTTACTCAAGGGAACTTTTGACGAAAAAATAATTTCACGAAATGGCCCAATTAATTGGCCCCCAAAGATCGTGTGATTTAATCCCATTGGGGGTAAAGTCACTTGTCTACGTCGATAAACTACAAACGATTAAACACCTGGAAATCAACATTTGAAGAGTTATCGGTGAGATACGGCCGCAAATGCTGCGAAAAGTTTGTGAAAATTTGTGTTCCAGATTGCGCCTTGTACGTGCCAGCCGTGGAAGCCACATGGCCGAAATCATATTTAAACATTAATGTCATAAAATTTTCTATCCAATAAAGCCCATTTTTTTAATATTAAAAATATATTACTATGTTTTATTATGATTTAAGCTTGTATCACTCTATAAAAAACACCCTTTATTAATTTGAAGAAATACTTTTTTTGAAAAAACTACCTTGAGCGACCTCTAAACCTTTTTCAAAAAATCTGAAAAATTCTACACATTTTTTTTTGTTACGAACTTACGAATTCCGCTTCAGCCCCCCAAAATTTTGACAAAAAAGTTTACGCCCTAATGAACACTAAGGTAGACTACCTCCATTTGGACCGTTTCCTTGAAAATCTTGGTGATCTGAGTGAAGAACAGGGGGAACGGTTCCATCAAGATATTCGAACTATGGAAGAACGTTACCAAGGTCACTGGAATACTCACGTGATGGCGGATTAATGTTGAAGCATTAAAAGCAGCCTTCGTAAACCAAGTAAAGCAAGAAAATCTTATAAAAGAAAATTTTTAATAAGTAGTGGTTGTTTTTCTCATGGTTTTCTTAATAAGCAATAGATTTTTCTTACAAAAAGCATTTTAATTATATCTCGAAAACTAAAGCTGATACAAACAATCGGACTTTAGATCCGAAAACAGCACCCGAGACAGTATAATATTAGTCATAATATTTCAGGCAACAAAAATGCTGTTCCCTTGTGTTATTTATCTATACTATCTTATATATATTACGCAAACTCAAATTTTGTACGGCGTAAAGCTTTTTAAGTACAACTCCAATCTTAGTAAATTTTGTATGGTTTGGTAGGTTTAGACCTGTAGATGTGCAAACTGGATTTTTTATTTCTTAAATATTTATATTTTTTAAGTTATAGCGAGTTAAAGTTTGCATATAGTTGAATGTAGCTATGTAGCTTTTTCTTTTCTTAATTTCAGCATATGCCTAAAAATATGTGAGGTATTTAGTGCCACCGCTATGAAACTGTTATACTGACAAATAATCTTTTATAATTTCACAGCTAAAACCAGTGATGCCAACCCGACGAGGGTAAAAATCCACAAATACGACATAAGAAATCCGTGTTAGTCCGTGTTAGAAAATTTATATTTTTTTTTTCAATTTAAAACTAACAGCTAATAAAATTACTCAATTGAAGTCCTTAATAGTTTTTTACAAATTTTTTGTATATTTGACTTTTTTATAAAATTTGCATTAAACTTATAAAAGTTACAAACAACGTAAAACATAACCAAAAGTAAAAATAGTTAACAACTATTACTCTTAGTTATGTTACTATAACTAAAACTTAAAAATATAACATAAAACGTAACTTTTATTAATATTAAAGGAACATTAGATTAGTTTTGGTGGTGAGCATTAATGGGTTAAGCTGTATACACTCGCCTCAAATGAGGCTGCCCACAGGCTCAATTCGAAATTATATTCCTTAAAACTTTTTTTATATGCAAGTGTTGATAAGCACAAAGTTTTAACAAATTATGTAAATTCATTTTTTTGGATATAAGTACAATATTTTTGAGATAAAGTTTTTTGAAAAAAAGCGAAATCTACGAAAATTCTGTGTGATATTCTTAAAAATCCGTAGATTTACCATATTTTGCCACTGTTCTCCGTTTATCTGTGCAAGGCTTAAATAACCATAGAAATCAGTAATTTCCGTGTAGTTGGCCACCACTGGCTAAAACTATGAATTGATATATTCAATATCAAAGTAATACTGAAATGATTTCTTACAGTTGAAAAAAGATTTCTAAACTGTTGATCGGAATATGTTTTAATTTTTAAATTTTTATACAAAAATGTAAAATACCGCGTACATTGAAAAAAGGCTAAAATTAATTTAATTTCAATTTTGATCAGTTGAAAATCTATTCAATAGCTTAAAATAAAAGCTAGGTGTGTTTGATTTTGGCGTAGGCCACACGGGCCTACTAGTTATATGAAAGGCTTCTCACGTATCTGTGGCGACGATAAACTTAAAAACTACTGAGCCGATTTTAGTAATTCTTTCATTAATATAAAGCTATTTGTTTGACTTAAAATCATGCATACTTTATTTTTTAGAAAAAAACTCTTAAAAGTAATTAAAATTTAAATTTATAAAGTAGCCAAAAAACCAAACATAAAAATCATTGCTTCATTAAATTGTTAGACACACAAGCAGCATAAAGCTTTATCTCTCTTTCCTCTGCTATAGTGTTTATCATTGTTTCTATTGCGGTGTCGGGTAACTTTGCACATTTATCCCATATTGAGTATGTATTAATAGCACTTTAAAGAGCATACTGAAAACAACCCAGTGGTAAATGAACACATGACGTTACCAAGTATTTTTCTTAAATACAATGTAGCTGCGAGTCCCGCAACACCTGTACACAATTCTGAATTACATTTTTTTGGGCATGGCCACTAAACCACTGATGACATCTACCTTACACAGTAAACTGGTTTTTGCAGAAATCTTATGACTTAAGATGAATTTGTTTGTGCTCAGATTTATATTGCAAAATTAAATAAATGTGTAGTGGACGGACTGTCATAAGCAAACATACCGACAGACGGATAATGTGGAATACAAGTAAATAGACGGACATGTAAAAACGCCGACGAATAGTTAAAAAACAAATATTTTTAAGCTGGAGCAAAAACTGACATATGAATTTACAGTAAAGTGGAGCGAAAATTATTTGTTTTTTGCAAATTTTATTTTGCCCGGCCTCAGTAAAGCTGAGAATTAATGTAAAACTTATTATAAAGTGTGTGCGCATTAGTTAATAGGTATTGCTAAGAAAGTACTGCTAGATGTGGTGTCAGGAAAATTCATTAGTAAAATCTTTAAACTAAAATTTTTGAACAATGTATAACAAAATTAAAATTTTGTTTTTTATATGAAACGAAAATAGATGCATGAGTGAAAATATTATCGGGATATGGTATATCTATACTATTATATAAAAGGAGACTCATGAAATTTTAAGCCAGACAAGCTCGGTAACCTCTGAACCGATTATTTTTTGATAATTCTTTATATTAGTTCTTTGATTACAATGTGATGATTTTGATAATTCTTTGATAATTCCAAATAATTAAAGTTTTTTCTAAATGATCTAGTTATTTATTATGTTGATTTTATATGATTTAAATACAAATTCTAAATATTTGATAGTTTAAGTCATACTTGATTTTAAATACAAATTCTAGTTGTTTGATAGTTTAAAATCTTTTATTGAGCTTTAGGTCAAAGTTAGAACAATCAATTGTTCTAACGAATCTTTTCCAATAACAATAAGGGTTCTCATGTAAGCATGTAAATATGTAAACACGTATATCATTTAAACTTTTGATGAGCGATAAAGTGTAAATAGCGTAAATGTCGACAAAATGGCGGCTGCGACAACATTATGACTGTTTTAAATTTTAAACCTTTCAAAAACCTTCATTAACATAGAAAAATAAATAAAACTTTACTTCAACTACTTTAAATATGTAATGATTAGCGCCAAAGGCAACCCTCATGCACACATGTAGATTTACATTCTAGTTTACACTACAAAATAGGCTCGGAAATGATGTAAACTCACGGCCATACAAATTTTGACAGATAGTTTACGCGCATGTAAGTTCACAAGGCTTACAATGTTTACGGGTCAGTTACATGCTTAGATGAGAACCCTTAATGTTTTTTCAATATGAAAAGGAAAAAATCACTAGCTGGTTTTATTGCAATTTCGGCCCTGCTAAAGGCTTAATCAGAAATCTTTGTGCAATCGCGCACTAGCGCACTGCACCACAGAGGCGATGAGATTTTAATTGTAAATTTCTCAGTTTTTCTCCCATTTCATATTGTCACATTTGTTGTTGTATTTTTGCTTTACTTTATTTTTTATTTTTTTTTTTTTTTTGATAGAAACTCTTTATTGCATTTTATGTCAAAATAAGGTAATTTTTGCAGATAAATGAAATGTATTATGAAAAAGTGGGCAAAATAGAAATTGAAAAAAAAATTGCAACAAAAAGAACTTGTGGCCTATTTTTTGAGCACAAATTGAATATTTTAAAGGTTTTGCGAAAACAACATAAATCATTGAATTGGTGAAGTAACGGTTAATCTTTTCTCATTTTTCCAAATTCACTTAATTGACCTTCCAGACAAAGGAAACTTGATGAATATCGATTTAAAAATGGCCGAGATGTTTGCTTGCAAATTCAAAAATTGGAATTTCAATAGGTTTTTTTTCTCAATCTAATTCTAAAGAAAATGTGTTATATTGAAAAATCTGTAGTTTTCAAGATATCGCAATAATTTTGCGTCATAATAACGGGAATAAATACGTACAAAATATTTTCGAAAAATCTTTGGTTTACCGTTATTTTTATTAATCAACGACTTTTTATGAAAAAAAAGCTTTGCACTGAGAAAATCTATAGTTTTCGAGATATAGCCAAAAGTTTGATGTAATAATAATGGAAATTTTTCAAAACTTAAGAAGAATATATTCATATTTAGAATCTAAGTAAAAAAATTAAATTTTTTAATTACAAATTTAAAAATTTGTTTAAAAAATAATCCTGTTATACAGGACTTATTAAAAATCAAAATACACAAAAAGCCAAGCAATTTTATGTCACCGCAATAATTACGGTTTAAAGACGTTAATTCAAATGCAATAAAGTATTTTTTGAATATTTATACCATTTTTTAATAACTAAGCAAACAGATATATTTTTATATTTTGCATTTGAAGATAAAACAAAAACTTTAATTTTAAGATTTAAAATTTTAACATGGTATTTAATATTTTTATCGCAGGCGAAGCAGCGGGTATTTGCTAGTTTGTTAATAAATTAAAAAATTTTAGCGCGTACGATCTGTTCTGGAGGTGTGAGGAAAACTGTAAGAGCACATTTTCGAAAATCGGATTCTATTCTAAAAAAAAACATTTTAAAAAATCTAAAATAGAATTTAAAATTTTGTTTACATTTTACTAAGAATACTTTAACACAACATAAATTTATAGCGGCTATCTAAACACATTTAAGTTGTTGCCTAGTGTAGTTAAGAAATGGCATGCTTAAAATTTTAGTTAAGAAATGTCATGCATAAAATTTAAAACTTCATATCGTCGTTACAAAAGTAAGTTAGCGAATCTGAAAAATTAAATTTTTCATTTCCAAAAAATTAAACATGAAATTTTTCAGATTCGTTGTTCTACTTTTGCAACGATGATATGTTGGTACTAAAATATAATTTCCACAGCTTTCTACTCTCCAGAATGGAACACTTCTAAACAGGAAGGTCAATATTTCTCTTAGTGAAATTCTGGCACTTTTCACAGATACACTGAGAATAAAAACGATATTTAAGGTTATGTTTTTCAAAAATAATTTTTTCATTTCAATTAAGTAAATCAATATTTACACTTTGATGTTCAATAATCACACTACTAACTACAACATAAGAAGACTTTTATCTTGGCCACTTAAAAATTTAAATAATAGTAATTCATTAATCAGTCAGGAAGAGAAAATGTGTCTGTTGTGGATGCAAGCTTTAACAGTTAGAGTGTACATAGATATTAAATTAGTGAACAAATGTCGAAAGTTTTAGAGCAGTAATGAAAACTATCCAACAAGGTGGTAAAATGATCACCATATAATCATTGCTATAATCAACGATAAAACATTACTTTCTACAGTATAGGATTAACCTAAATGACTAAGTGTAAAAGTTAAACGAACAAAAAAATAAAATAAACAAAAAATTCATTCACAGCAAATTCAAGCCGCTTTCTATTCCTTCTTCTCGTCGGAATCTTTGTACCAGTCCTCACAGCCGGGAACATTTTCAGGTGCATCGCACATCTCGGATTCGTCATTATAGACCTCACCAAGTTGGCAGCCGAGATCACGTGGATCCTCCCCATTCAAGCAGACATAGAACTTCTGGCAATCAGCTGGATCAGGATATTTGGGATGAACGACGGCTTGGCCATTCTTATCGGTCTTTGGCTGATCCTTTGGGCAGGAGAAGCCAGTAGCGGATTTTTCTATAAAAAAAAAACGAAAATATTAAGAGCTGGCCGAGACGAAGAATTATTTTGAAACATACTAGGTTCGGCGACGCATCCCTCACGTTTGGCGGTATCGGGCCACACGCAGGTGCCGCTGTATTCGTCGTAGTGTAGACCAACGGCGCATTTCTGCTCGAGCGCATCACCTTCGATACAGTTGAAAAAGATATCGCAGACAGTAGCGTCGGGATGAGCGAAGAAACCGTTTTTACGTGGGCAAAGTTTTGTGGATTTGGCTTCCTCTAGAAAATTTAAAGGAAGTAGAGCACGGTTAAAAGGGGTTTAATTGCTATCCCAAACAGGATCAAACTTACGCAATTCAGTACGGTCGCCGCAGTCTACATTGAAGGGTTGATCGCACTTGTTGTACTTTCTGATCAAGGGGTCGAAGACAAGACCATCAGGGCACAACTTGGCTGTGGCGACGCCATCTTCACATTCGTAGTACTTGTCGCACTGAACATCATCTTCGAATTGTCCCTTTGGCTTAGGGCATTCAAAGGCAGCATCTGTAAGTAGTGGAAAAATGTTAAAATTATGTTAAAACTTAAGCTTAAGAGCAAATCAATAGATGTGAAAATTCATAAACTAAGGTTACAAAATAATGAACGTAATAAAAGTAGGCGTTGTTTCAAGCGTTCAGCTTGTGCGACACGCCTACATTGTGCAATGCCAAAACGAGCGGTTTCCATACGCCTTGCACACCTTAGTAATTAAAACAAATGCGTTGTTTATATTTTTTCATAATATCCAAACCACAAACTGCACCTCTTTGATCCCTATCGATCTCATTCAGTGCGCCAACACATGCTTGTACATTTGTTTTCCGGGCTCAATCAATTAAGTAAGTATTAAAAACGCTGTAATATGAGCCTCTCTCTCTCTCTCTCTCTCTCTCTCTCTCTCTCTCTCTATTTACATTCACTCCATGGTTCCGCATTGATCTGCACGTTTGCAGCAAATACCAGAGATCATCATGGCATAACTTCAGACATTATCGTTTCGTATGTTTTCAAGTTATTGACACCCGTTTATAAAGTCATGTGCAATATTATATAAAAGATACAAATTAAAATATTTTGTGTGGCAATCCATTTTGAACTTTAAAATCTTTTACGTAACTTTTAAACGATCATTAAAAAAAAAACACAAAAAACAACAAAGCCTTTTAGAGATAAAAGACAGGTTTTAAGGCCAGACACTACAACGCACAACGCAAAAACGCGTACCAGAGCGAACTCGAACCTTTTTTTCTCATGAACTGCGGCATTTAAGAAGTTAATTTATGCAATACTTAATATTTGCAGTATAAATTTTGGCCAATTATGAAGATGTGTCTAAAATTAAGTGCAAATATTTTTGAAATACGCAGAAATTTGTGGTTGGAGTTAAGCATTTGACAATAAAATTAATATTAAATTAATTTACGTCTCAAATGTGTGTGTGGGCAGCAATACGCCCTTTATTAACCAACTACCACCAACACTACTGTAAACTGCAGTTTGGAAGATTACTTGATTACACAATACAACAAAAATGACAAGAAACAAAAACAAAAGCAAAAGTTACTTCACATAAATCATCAATGCTAGAGAAGATGTTAAATTCAGCTGTTTCAAAGCGCGTCAAAATATTATGTTAAACCAGTTTTAAATTTCCATATAGAACCTTCAATACTAAGCGAGCTCAAAATATAATACAATAATATTGATAGCTCTAATAAGAGCAACGGCTCTATGAATTACCTCCTAACGAAATAACTCCCAATGAATTTCCTTATGTTAATACTCCGAACATTTATGATGACATTGCTCGTTGGAAAAATAAAAAAAAAACTTCATTTAAATCATTCCCTGCAAACACTTCGAAGACGATTAGAAGATAAGTTGATTTTGCGATTCGCCAAAGGGTTCTTTGGAAGATGGATATCGCTTTTCGATCACCCAAGCGATGAATGCGCTATTCAAGAAAAATCTTCACAATCGCTCATTCCGGCGATCGTTGGATAATGGCTTTTTTAAAAATTTTCTAAATCGATCGTTTGAAAAATTCTGAAAACTAAGTTATTGAAATATCCTGAAAAAATACAAGCCAAAAATATCCATATCAGCACGATTTGCGGCGGTCGATCAATTTGTTGACCGATTTGACAAATGAAAGTCCCTTAAAAAACAACTTACACTCAGGGAATTATTGAATTTCGTACACGGCTGCCATGAAAAAGATGAGGCTGTAGTAACCATACTAGAGTTATTATATATGAAATGAAGTTACCTTAGCTGAAAGTTTATTGCAAGCACTTTATGAGAGCTCTCATAGCCCTAATTGAATCTGCAAAAATCATAAAAAAAACAAAAATTATGTTGAGCGTCTTTTGAAAATAAGAGCTGTGGTAACAGTTGTGAAACATTCAGTATTGTGGCTACTGCAACCAACGTTTAAATCTTGCGTGTAGAGAAACTCCAATACGGCTATTGTAGCCTCAATACGTTTTTCACGCTTTTACTGAAGATACTAAAACCACAAAAGACAAATTTCTCCATTTTAGTTTTGGCTTTGCAGCGTGCTTGTTGGTAAATATTAAAAAAATTGTTTTTAAAGTTAATCGGTATTTACTTTGATAATCGCTTTACTTTGATAATAAATATTATGCCTATTGTATTGAAAAAGGCATGGACTATTTTACAATTCAATTGTCTAAAACTATTTGTAAGCATGTTTCAGATGCATGCTAATGGTTTGTCGTTTATAATATGGGATTTTTAAAGTTCCATAAAAAAAAAATTAAAAATAAAATAGTTAAGTTCTATGAACAATTAAAATTTTATATTTATTTGATCAAAAAAGTAATATTTTTTCAAATGATTTGAAATAAAATTTTTTAAAAATATTTAAAAATAACACTTTTATTAAGCAAACGGCATTAAGAAATCGGTGATAACCTTAAAAGCGCAGAGGTAAGTAGCTTAAATAGAAAAAGTTCTGACAACCTCAACATAGGAATTTATGGCTATCAAAACCGAATTCCTCTCACCATTGCAAAAGGCGCTGTTATGACCCCTCCACAATTCGGCTGTCAAAACCGAATTCCTCTCACCATCGCAAAAGGCGCTGTTATGACCCCTCCACAACTCGGCTGTCAAAACCGAATTCCTCTCACCATTGCAAAAGGCGCTGTTATGACCTCTCCACAATTCGGCTGTCAAAACCGAATTCCTCTCACCATTAAAAGTTCTTACAACTTTCTGTGAGGTTGTCAAAACCGGCAGAGCATCTCTTAACAGGAATCTAATCTTTATGGAAGTTGTCAGAGCCTCGCATATTAAATTTTTTGAGAACCGTAATATTACGGCTCGAAGAAGCGAAGTTTTGATAGCATCGCCAGTTCTGTGAGTGTATAACGTTCAACAAAGACGCTTCACAACAAATCGATGAGGAACCCTTAAAGTGATTCGTTTGCCACTCTTGTCGGCGAATCACTTAAGAACATCTTTACCGATTCGTGTGCAACTATTCCCGCGAAACGCTAATTACTTCTCTTGGCGATTTGTTTGAGACTCTTCATAGCGAATCGCTTTTATGGGCTCAGTTGATTACAGTCGGTGATACCCAGATGACTCCCAAATGAGCTCGCCGGCGATTGACTCATCTTCAAGCGATTCGCTGGCGATTCTAAGGCGATTGAAAGTGTTTGCAGGGTTATTTGTGAAAAGACCATAATATGTATGGTGGAAACTTGATATTTACTTACTTTCGTAAATAATACAAAAAGCAATATCCCAAGTGATATTTCTTAATAATTCCTTATTAATATCCACTTTAATTTTTTTTATTTCCGATAAATTGGGACCGAAATATCTTGACCCCGGCTGAAAACGACAACTTTTCTTACGCCACCTAGCAAGAAGAATATGCATTTCAAAAAAATATTTTAGAATATTGTTTTTTATATTATTTTCTTAAAAATTCAAGTCTCTATGTACTATAGTCTTTTCACAATAAATGTTTAAAATTAAGTCCATTTTTTCAAACATGCAAAATCACCTTAATCATAAAATAAATTCTATCAATTGGGGTCATTGAATAATGAAACAACACCTAACCACCATTAAAGAAATAAGTCCTAACATTGTCATAATTCAATTCAAAATTAAATTTAGAAAAAAGCAATTAATTATTAAATAGCAACCAAGCAATTATTAAAATAGCATTTAGCTCGATACATTTTTTTTTAATGAATATTAAACAATACAAAAAATGTCACTGATCCTAAAATGGTTTGCATTTGTACTAAATGTTGTTTTTAACATTCCGTACAATTCCTACAATTCAAAGGAAATAACACCTAACATTAATGAAATAACTTCTAATAATTATATATGTGAAATAACTCCTTATTCTGTGTTCAAAGGCAATAGTCGAAAGAAAAAAACAAAAGACCCTTTCATATAACTTATATGACGATTGAAAACTTTGAAGCAAGATTTCTCGAAACTTTGAAATCAGACTTAAGCTGTTATCGCTTATCGACACCGAATCAGGACTAATTTCATTCATCCATTTTTAGGAGTTGAAATAAGACCTAAGGAAAAAATTAATTTAATTCTAATATTTAGAAGTATTTTCATTATTAAATACTAGATTTCGCCAGTGGTCGAAATTAGACCATTTCACTGTAACCTTCGACCTACACTGCGAATGAAATCGCTTTCCTTCTCAGATGAGCGTATTGTAACAGGACTAAAAAACGAATCTGTTTCTATTTTCAGTTTGCCGCTCAGTGCTTACCAACAACTTTTCATACTAAGAAAAGCAATAATTTTGATGTCATAATACCGGGAAATTTTTTAATATAATAACCGTGAAAAATATTGCCTAAAAAAGCATTCGTCTACCTTTATTTTTCTCAACCACTGACTTTTCATACAAAAATACGTTGTACTGAGAAAAGCTACAGTTTATCGTCATAATTTTGATGTCAAAATAACGGGAATTTTTCAAAATTTACTGTTTGTAAGAAATTTCACAATCCCAATTTATTATCGGACATGTTACATAAAAAATGCTTATTGTAGGGTATCCGTAAGAGATAGCGAGAAATGTCTACCATATTTTTTGCACATTTCAGCAATGTATTTAAGAAATTATTTTTTCAACACTCATATTTCAGGTCAAAGGTCACAAAAAGTATTTGGTGCACTCCTTTTCCCTACTTCATTCATTTGAAAGAAAAATTATCCAAATCGGTTGAGAAACACGGGAGAAAATGTTACCGAACTATTTTTCCTACGCCTATTTATATAAAGATAAGAACATGGCTTAAAACATAGATTTGTGTATATAACTTTGGAGAGATTTGAAATGTTTGAAAATTTTTTTTACAGAAATTAATTTTTAAGCTGCAGAATTTTATGCAGAAAAAATATAAAAACAACATTTTGAAAAAATTAATTTTCATCAAAAAAATCATAACTCATGATTTTCGATGATAGAAACTGTTTATTGAATTATGTGTCAAAATGAAGCTATTTTTGCAGATAAATGATATGTCATATAAAAGAGTGTGGGAAAAAGAAAATTAAAAAAAAATTACAACAAAAACAACTTTTGGCCTACGTTTTGAGCAAAAATTAAATATTTTAGAGGTTGTTTGAAAACAATATAAAACATTGAATTGTTGAGGTAACGGTAAATGTTTTTTATTTCTTCAGAGTCATTTAATTGAACCTTAAGACAAAGGAGATTTGATGAAAATCTGTTGGGAAAATGGCTAAGATATTTGCTTGCAAATTCAAAACTTGAAATTTCGATTGTTTTTTTCTCATTTTGAGGCGATGACCTTGCTTCAAGGAAATGCATTGTATTGAGAAAATCTACAGTTTTTGAGATATCGCAATAATTTTGATGTCGTAATAAAGGGAAATTTTTTAATATACTATCCGTGAAAAATACTACAAAAAGAAAAGCTTTTGTATACCGTTATTTGTCTCAACCGCAAGAGAAAGCGAGAAATGTCTGCTTTATTTTTTGTACATTTCAGCAATGTCTAAAATTTCCTCTTCCTCTGCCATCTCTTATAGCTTATCTTTTATCTAAGAAATTATTTTTTCAGCGCTCATATTTCAGGTCAAAGGTCACAAAAAGTATTCGGTACACTCCTTCTCCCTACTCTTGTTTTCAAATTATCCAAATCGGTTGAGAAACACGGGAAAAATAGTACCGAACTGTTTTTCATACGCCTATTTATATATAGCTAACCTAAACGAAAAAGATGAATTAAGTCCTAACTTCCAGAATATAAAAAACAACTGTTGGCTATCGGCACAATGGGTACAATATTGAATTGCGTGTTCCTTGTGGCTCTATGAAATAAGGCCCCAGGAAAAATGGTCCTAAAACGAAAAATAAAAAAGAGCATGTGTATTATGTCCTTATAAGGTCCAAATGGTTTTTTTATGATAAAACGATTTGCCCTTTTATTTAATTTTTCTGCTTAATGGCCACGACAGGCGGTTGCGCCAAACGCGGCAACGTGGGCCGGCAACAACAAAGCAAAAAACGATGAAATAACTCCAAACAATTTTAAATGAAATAACTTCCATTTAGGACTTATTTCAGTTGCAATTTCTTAGAAGTGACTGCATAATGAACAGACAATTTGCAATCAAAGATGAAATAAGTCCTAATATTTTTGTAAAAATCCCAAACTTTAGATGTTATTTCACGGTTTTTGCCACTCTTTACTGTATAAGTAATGCCTTCCTTAAAATTTTTATATCTTTTAGTACTCCAACTTATTGAAAATTTATTAAGCTGAATTGGGCATAATCGGAGAGTCAACCAGGATTATTTTGAGGTTGGATTTAAGCATAGGTTAGGTTAGATTAAGTTGGCTGCAGATTAGACCATTGCAAAAAAAAATTGTATTTTTTTGATAAGCACCCCCCTATCTTCGTGTCTTTTGTTAAAACGAACTTAATTAAAAAAATGGGCATGTAGGTCAAATTTTGACCCCCGTGTATACCAATAATACTTTCAAATATAACGCAATTTCTTGCAAGCCGTTTTAATATTTTAAATTTAAAATGCTTTAGGTTTAATTTCGATAATTTTATATTAGTAGGCGATTTTTTGTAGACAATTTTTATTGATTTGTGGGCGGTAAAAGGGGGCGTGGGAAACTTTTTTCTTACTAAACCATCTCGTACTCGAAAAAAATCAGCTGCCAAAATTTCAGCTTCATATAGTTTATACCTGCACACTTTGCTTCACTCCACACTTATCCCCTGAAAAATTGGCGTAAACATAGTTCGACCATGCCCATTTTTATTACACTTGCCGAAAGTAACCTTACGAACTAAATTTTGCAATTTTAGTCTTATACTACCAAAAACGTCTGAAATATAGCATTTTCATAGATTTGTGGGCGGTAAAATGGGGCATGGAAGCCCATTTTTAGTAGTTTCCGAAAATAACTATACAAACTAAACTACAAAATTTTAGTCTTACTCAACTAAAACCGTCTCAAATACATAATTTTTATTGATTTGTGGGCGGTGAAAGGGGGTGTGGCAATTTTTTTTAAATAAACTATCTCGTACTCGGAAACAATTTACTTCCAAAATTTAAGCTCAATCTGACACTCTGTTCTTGAGAATGGAATTAGTAACACATTTCAGAACTTGGTTTTTTATATAGAAGTATAAAAATAGTTCTATTATTAAAAAGGGTATATGCGGGGGTCAAAACACGACTACTTAACATAAAAAAATTGTATGGACTCTTCCATTTACTTTTGGAACAACTAGGGGGGTGCTCCACGAAAATAAAATAAATAAATTTTTCCCATGTGTTCATGCAATGGCCTACTGCAGGTCTTTAGACCGGCCCACTTAGACCAAATTATTGTTCCGTTGTGATACCACAGAGTGGAAGAAACTGAAATTTGTATGTAGGATGTTCTTAATGTTGCAGAAGTTGTAGAAACATGTGATATTAAATCTGAAGTTATGCCTTGACCTTAGTCAAATCAAGTAACTAAGCGTTCCTCTCCACAAACTTTTGCTACCACAACCAACTACAACTTTTCGTCCTAAACTGATGTGTTTTAAAGTTCCTTTGATTAGAAATAAGGAACGAAAGGTTATAGGGTAGGACCATGTCCAGGCCTGGATTCGAACCTGGGACTCCTAAGCGAATGTCAAGCGCGTTACCACTTGACTATCGAGGCCGCCTGGATTTGGGTATACATCCGTATAAGATTGTGCTGACACAAGAACAACGCAGTGAGTTCGCTAATTAGGCGCTGGAACTGTTGGCCGGGGATCCGGATTTTGGCCAAAAAATTATCTTCTCAGGCGAGGTTCATTTTTGGCTTAGCGGCTATGTCAACAGGCAAAATTGCCCTTATTGGAGCGACCGTAATCCACAAGTGT
Source organism: Dichetophora obliterata (assembly GCA_963920525.1). Taxonomy (NCBI): domain Eukaryota; kingdom Metazoa; phylum Arthropoda; class Insecta; order Diptera; family Sciomyzidae; genus Dichetophora; species Dichetophora obliterata. The sequence goes on from OY986439.1 coordinate 120,966,320, forward strand.
TCGACCAAGAATCAATGCATCCACAAAGATTGTCTTTTTGGTATGGTTTATGGCATTGCGGCATTCATCGGAACTTATTTCTTTCGAAACCGTTACCGTCAATAGTTCTCGGTATTAAGCCATGTTAACCGATTTTCTGAGGCTAGAGCTCAAGAATATCGCTACATCCGAGCTGTGATTCCAACTAGACGGCACAACATGCCATATATGCGACTGAGTCATCTCACGGCGAGCGAGGGTCATCTCATCAATTTGTTGCCGCGATCATGCGACTTGACACCACTCGATTATTTTCTCTGAGGCTACGTCAAGTCCTTACTCTACACTAACAAGCCAGCCTACTTTGGACGGCTATTGCTGGAATAACGGCGCACATATTGAACCGAACATCAAAAATTGGACCGACAGCTTGAAGCACTGTCAGCGAAGCCGAGGTGGTCATTCAAGTGATGTGATATTCCATGCATAATGACCAAATGGTCATTGGTTAAAAAAAAAAAAAAGCCAGAACCAACTTGATATCTCACACCGTTGTTGTGTTCTTTAATTTTGTTTTCTATCTTTCTTATTTGGTCGCCCTCAAAGCTCATTTATGAGATTGTGGCACATGAGAGCAAGCTCAGTCGAACTATCAGAAGGGATGAAAAGAAATAAAGAAAATGAATGCATAGAACATAGAAAAGGCGCAGTGGACAGTTCAAGCAAAGGCGGAGAATAAAACATTTCTCTCAAGTACCACAACCTTATAAATGAACCTTGGTCATCCTTTGTTACTGGTTTAATTTTCAAAAATACAATTATGTAAGGGAGATTTGTCTAAAGTGGGACGTCTTCTTATGTGGGAATCGAACTTTTCTCCGATATTTTGCACAGGCATCACAAATATTTTGACATTGACAGTGTAGCTTCGATGCTCCATTACTTTTCATTTGGCTTTGGAGATAAAATAGGTGTTATTTATATTCGTGCCAAACAAAGTGAAAACATTTCGGACAAAAGTTTTTTCATAATTTTTTGGCAGCGATCATTTTGTCATTACTTTTTGTGCTATAAAAACGGTGGTATATGCAATGTGTTGGTTTTTAGTTTATTTTTCAAATTTCAAAGTGATTATTCTCAAGTTGATGAATTGCGTTCGTGGAATTGTGACTAGGGTTAAGACGTAGAATAAAGTGCATCTGAAGAATAATGTAAATTATATTCATGTTAAAGGTCAACTGAATAAATAAAAATTCATAATTTGGGGTATTCATTTCAATGACTTTACGATTTCTGTGGTTTTATTGAATTGTATGATAAAGTCCCACATTAGAAGATAAAAATTTTTGGAGCCTATTATAAGCCTTTCTGATGTTTGAAAAAATACAATTAAATTTTTCAACAAAACTATAAAATCTTTTAGGCAAAAAGATAGTCATTTAAAATAGCAATCTCATGATATATTTGGAACTCAAACATATTTTCATTGTAAAAAATTACGATGAAAAAACAAAATCGGTCCCACTATCCCTTATTTTGTATTATAAATAGAATTAAAGAACGATATATCCTTTATAAGTGCCTATTATATATATATCTATACTATTATACAAAGTGCTTGAAACGTTGTTTGTTTATTCCACCATTACGCGAGAACCACAGAACTGATTCGTACGATTTTGGGAGCAAACTATTTGTAATTTGCGTGATAGGCTATTTGAAATTTGCTACGCCTTGAAAAATAATTAAATGCTTTCAGAATACTAAAAACTTTTGTCTACTTTAGTATATAGAATAATCAATTATACTTCAGAACACATTACATTTTGTAAGAATTACACTACTCTCAAAACAAGTCAAAAAGTTGCATAGTTATTTTAAGATATAAAAATCACCAGCAAATAAAAATATTAACGCTTTATCGACTATTTTTGGATACATGGAAAAACAGGCTTCTCAAATAAAACAACAAAAGTAACAGAAGAGAAGTTCTTAAATAAAAGCTAAGCAATCAGAGATGGAGGAACACACGATGCAAGAAAAATTTTTAGATATTGCTGAGATGTACAAATTTTTCGTTACCTTTTACGGATACCCTACAATAAGCAGTTTTTTAGATAACATATGTGAATGTATATATTAGGATGGTTAAATTTCTTACAAATAGTACATTTTTAAAAATTTCCGTTATTTTGAAATAAAATGTATAATTTTATCTCGAAAACTGAAGATTTTCACATTATATTGTATTTTTGTAAGACAAGTTATTGGTTAACACGGCGACAAACTAAATATAGAAATAAAGTCGTTTTATTTTTCTCTTTCTACGCTCATCTGAGAAAGTAAGCGAACTCATATCACATTGTATGGCATAAGCTCAAAGTGAAAAGGTCGTATTTTGAGCACTGGCGAACTCTAGTTTCTATAAAAGGTTGCTGTCCTCTATTTTGTTTTTGAACTTTTTTAATTAACTCTGTTTTAATATTGTATAAGCCATAGTTTAAAAAAAAATGCTATTAATTAGCATTATCCACTACTCATGATTATATTTTAAATATTTTCACTTTGGGTAGGTACTTCTTATTACGTAAACGTCCCAAAACTTTTTATAAATATCAACTTATTTTCTTTTATGCTCTCAACAATATTTAAGACTGTATCCGTTCAGCATTATTAAACGCACAATTGAGTCTTATACGATTTTTCCTCTGGAACGAACTCCAAACATAGTTTTTAGCAATCATATAAAACACACTCACTTGACGTGGCCACACAAAGTGCAGCTACAATGGCACAAACAACAAACTGCCTCATTTCGGTTAGTATCCGGAATATCCTTTTTATGTCAGTGATTTAAATTTTAGAAAAAAAAACCACGTCTTAGCCACTGAATTCTCCTTGATTATAACTTCGCCGAGCGATGGTTAGACTTCAACTACCACAAACTTTTTGACTGCTCTCACTTTTGAAGACTTTCAAAGCGTGGCTTGGATTGAAGTTAACTTCAATTCTTAGTAATGTTGTTGTTTTTGTTGTTGTTGTTGTTTCCGTGGGTCTTGTCGAGGCAATGTTGCCGATCCAGTCATCGAAAACGAACACAAAGATCGTACAAAGCGAATGCAAATGTTAATCGACACAGCAGCAACAACAACAACGACAACAAGAGTGGCAAAATCAACGTGACTCTTTTAAATATCAACAACTATGGCGGACATAAGGTATCTCGTTTTGTCTGTCCCGATCGGGCTTATTGTGGTCTATCCAGATTTTCAGTTATTGTGTCAACGTGGTGAAAAATTTGTACCTTTCGCTCGTATATTGCGGGACTTATTTGTAAAATGTATTCACTGGATACATTTGCACCGCAGCTTTCAGTACACACAAATTTAACTACATACTTACATTTTATTACTTCGTAACGAGTTTAAGACTGAAGCATGCGAACAGCATAATAATTTTTCAGCAGAAAGTAAATAAATCTTAAGTGAAGCACTTCAAAGTGCAGCAAAAGCAGTCAAATATACTTCACATGTCTTTGGATTGAATCTGGATACATACACGTTTAAGACGACTAATAAATGTATCTACTCAATTAAATGTATTACTCATACATAAAATAGCAAGTCTAGTCAAAACATTCGTCATCTTATGATAAATTTAATATTATTCTTATTAGTGTTAAGACAATACTTTTCACATTCAAAATTCATGTATTATTTCAGCATGGATTCATAGTTTGCTGTTTGCCAATATCACATTTTGAAGTTTCAGGCCAATTAAATGGAAGGGAAAAATTGACACCCTTTGAATTTTATTTCATCAGTACAATAAATAAATCAACATTTACAAAAAAGGTGATGTAGAGCCAGACCGGGGAGTACCATTATCGGTATTTAGAATTTATATAGATCCATGATATAGATAGATGATATACACTAGAGCGAAGCGATTATGAAGTGCATTTCATAATCATAAGACAATAGAATTTTTAAAATATTTTGACTAAGAATTTTGGCAGGAAAGTATTATTTTGAGAGAATAGCGTTAAGAAAAAAGGAAAAAATTTCAATAAAAATTTCATTATTTTATAATTTTGCTTAAATTAATTACATAAGCATTAGTTATATGTTCTTTCTTAAGATTTTATTACTTATTAATAATCAATAGATGCGCCACGAGCTTTTGCAATGCAAAACAATCTTTTTGTCATCGATTCAGATAACTTTTTCAAGAGGCTGACATCCAGGTTACACCATTCGGCAACAATTGCCGACTTTGAATCATCTGTACTGTCATATGGGCTATTGATTGCATAAATTCTTCTTACTAATATGCCCCACACATTTTTTATGGGATTTAGGCCCTGAGAACAGGCCGACCAGTCCATAGTTTTAATGTAGCAGTCTTCCAAATATCGCTTCGTCTAAGTTTCTTGTATGAAGGCGAGCGTTATCTTGTTGACAAATTAAAGGGACCTCACTATTTGCCTTAATAAAAGAAAGAATGATGTTTTCCAATCTCTGCTTTTCATTCGACGATATAAACTGTAATCCAAGCTTTTCTTTTGACGTAAAAAACCTCCAAAACATTAAGGAGCCTCATATGAAATCGAGTTTAAAAAATAAAGGGGGTGTTTTCGCAAATATCTCCAATAGAATCGGGAAGCAATGGGACCATCAAGATCAGCGATGCCCACGGAAATTTTTTGAAGAGTGCAAAAAAACAATCAAAACAACAACAACAACAAAATCAAAAAGCAACAACATCTACAAATTTTTAAATCAGGATGCAATGAGGATTTACCAATAACACGAGTACTGGCAGATTCCGCTACAGCGAACTTATATGTACACTTTAAAAATAATTAGGGTATGCACTTCACTTCGTAATTTTCCGATATCGGAATTTTACGAAAATTTCAGTGCAATTGTTGTAGTTCTGGTTTTCCGAAGATTGCTTAAATTTAATCATCTATTGGGTTGATGAAAAATAATCGTCGGAAATTTGCGAAGAAAAGATGTGTTCAGTGCGCACAAGCAACTGCGTTTTATGAGAAAAAAACAACATCCTGAAAGGTCTTCTTCAATAATATTTCATATAATTCTGATGCGAAAATATTTTATTCTGATGCAATACCAAAAAGTACCCACCTACAAATATTCAACAACTTTTCCTCAATGTGTACAATGCATGCTGTTAACGTCAACAATACAAATGCCAAAAACAGTGCAAAACAGCCGCGATCGATGGTGCCAAAGAACAAAAACAACAACATGCAAACGCAGAACAGCTATCGATGGTTCGAAAGAACAAAAACAATAACATTAAGAAGCTAGGCTGAAATTGCAAACTGAATTCGGCGAATTGCAACAATCATCAAAACATTGAAGTTGTTGCAAAAGAGTGGAAAGAGCTAGACGCTGGGCATCACTGATCAAGATTACACTTTTTCTCGTCCCAAAAAATAACCTTTGCAATAAATGGAGTCAGGTAGAGAAATTTACGATCAATAGGGCTGTTCACATTTCAAACCGCTCATCAAATCATTTGTCAAATCGTTTGACCACAGAAGTGTTCAGACTCATCAAATTTTTCGTCAAATTTCATTTTATCTTGAACACCGAAGTAAGCACATCGCGATGACGGAAAAATTTTAATACCACTTGTTATTAAAATCGTATTGGAAGAAGAAAAAAATATTTTATAAATTATTATAAATTGTTTGCAACAGTTATTTATTATTATTTTGTTATTATTTTCTTCCGCTCCCTCTTTTGCCACGATGTGCTCAGGTTAAAAAATTTTTTTGAACTGAGAAAATCGTACTACACAATTTGACGAGTGTTCTCACTGGTCAAATCGTTCGTCAAATCAGCAGAAAATCAAAAAATTTTGATTTTCATCAAACGATTTGACCAACGATTTGATGAGTGTTCACACTCGTCAAATCGCCATCAAATCCATACAAATTCTGTTGGTCAAATCAATTGTCAAATCATTTGATGATCGATTTAATGAGCGGTTTGAAATGTGAACAGCCCTAATGGCAAAAACTTAGTGTGTCACAATCGGTGTATAGATGTTCTTCCGCAAATCGAAGACTCGCCTGCTTGTGCCGTGGCAAAAGATGGGGTGCTTTCATAATTTTTGATAATTTCAATTGATTGCAGCGGTGCAGAGTACGCCAAATAGTGGTTGTGGACACTTTATTGCCCACGGGGGCGGTTAATTTAATGCATGAGTTAGTCGAGTTGGAACTTTTTCTGATAATTATCCTCGGTTCCTGGTCACACAGCGCCAGTTTTCTGCCAACTGGATTTAAAATATTATAATTATCTGGGTTTCGTAAATAATTTCGAACTACACATCAACTTCTATTATTTTCTTTCGAATTTTCCTATATCTTTAGTCCAGACTCATTGTAGACCAATATTTTGCCACGCTGTTTATTCAACAATATTTTACCCCGCAGCATTTGACTTAGAACTGAATTTAATTTTAAATTAAACTTGAAACTTCATCGAACCATCTTAGATTACGATTGCAGCAATCGTAATTTTTTAAAGTCGAAATTACGATTACGATTACGAGAGTCGAAATCTAAGTTCATTCGATGAAGGATTACGTTGGTTGTAATCTCGTGTTTTCTTTGATAATGATTACAGTAATCGATTACAAGGATTACTTTTACTATTAGTGAAAATCGCTGTTATTTATAATAAATTGTATTGCAATGAACTGAAGTTTACCATCAATACCAGCATACCTGCCATCATTAAATATCTTCTATATTAACAAAATGCATATTTTTACAATGTAGCGAAGATCATTACTGCAAGGATTACTGTAAAGTAAGGATTATTTTGCCATCATTAAATATCTTCTATATTAACAAAATTAATATTTTTACAATGTAGCAAAGACCTTTCTTTAGATCTATGTATAGAAACTTAAAAAATGCAATTACAATTAAAGTAATCGTGCATCGAAAGACCTTAGATCACGATTACAGCAATTTCAACTTTTTCGAAATTACGATTGCTGTAATCGTGATCTAAGGTCTTTCGATGCACGATTACTTTAATTGTTATTGCATTTTTTAAGATTATTGCAATCGTAATTGTGTGGTAATCGTAATCCTTATCGCCCAGCTCTGGTCTGTTATCACGATTACAGCCATAATTTTGAAGCTAACGTAATGAAATTAACTACTTAGGCTTGTGTCTATAAAATAAAGCTTAAAGGCCTAACTATAATAGCCACATGCGTGGCAGACGGATCTGTCAAAATTAAAGCCAGCCTATGTAAATATATGAGCAACCCATACTTGGAATTTCCACAGTTTCGTTAAGTATCGTTGACTTTCCTTGGCTTTTTGTAGAGCGATTCTAATGGCTCACAGCATAGGCAAATGTCAAACAATTGTTTCTTTAAATTTATTGAATGCCAAACAGCAAAAAGTGCGCGAGTTTATTCTAGTTTTTAATAAATTATTAATAATATTCTTGTTTGTTTTTTATTTCGCATATAAATATTGAAAAAATCTCACAAATAAGCAAAAATAAAAACAAATTATTTTGTGACTTTTTTCAAAGTCAGTATATGGCAATTATGGGTATTTTTGATTTTGACAACAACCTGCTGACTTTTCGTTTAGCTTTTGGCATTAGGTGTGCCAGCATGTGGCTATTATAGTCAAGCCTTAAGTTGGAAAATGAGCAAAATCGGATGAAAACTACGCCTAGCTCTCATACAAAGTGATTTTGTGAAGACAGTAAAATCTCTTTAAATTTCACAAAAATTAATATTTTTTTTTAACCGTAGTCCTACGTAGATGAGGAATTGAAGATTTCAAATATTTTGAAAAATTATTATAAGTGCGATACTACAAGGAAAGTGATTTCTGTTCACACTTATCATAAAAAAAAATCATGTAAGATTGGATCCCAAAACTGAACGGTTTTGAAAATATATAAAAATTTCAAAAAAATGTAGTTTTCTACACCAGCGTAGGACTACGGTTAGTTAAATTTTTATTTACAATTTGTCGATTTGACAATGGGTAAATGTGATGGATTAGTAAAAATTACATATACAGGAGCACTCTATTGAGTGCCACTAAATAACATATACAATACAAGTGTTTTGAATTATGTTAAGTTAAAATAATAAAATTAAAATGAAAAATAAAAATAAAATTTTGAGAAATCATTTGCTAACATATATTATTTTATGAATAGTAGATCTAGAATATGTTGTCTTCTCAATCGTCTGATGTCATCGGTTTCATCAAGCAAGGAAATTGCCAGTGGATTACAATGGTTACTTAATCTTTCGATATATGTTTGAGAATACTTTTGGATTTCTGTCTTAATTTCTGAAATACCTGCATCTGTGTGTATAACGCGGTTGGAGACAAACCAGGGAGCAATCCTGTATATAAACCGTATACAGGATTGGTCCCAAAACACTACCTTGGGGAATGCCCGCTTTTATAATGCATATTTTTTTAAGTTTCTTCTTTAACTTTCACATAGAAATGTCGATTAACAAGGTATGACTTCAGTAAAAAATAGAAAGGAGCAGGTAAAAGTTTTTTAATTTTAAATAGTAAGCCATCATGCCATACTCTATCAAATGCTTGTTGTGCATCTAAAAAAGCTGCGGAACAATACTTTTTCTTTTCTAAGGTATCTGCAGTTACTTTTACTAAACGATGGCACTATTCGGGGGTTTCGCGCTTCTGACGAAATCCAAACTGGTGATCCGGAGTTATGTTTCTACTTTCCAGTAGTGGTGAATTTGTCGTAGAAATATTCTTTCGAATATTTTAGAGAAAGTCACCAGCAGACTTATTGGACGATATGATGTTGATACATTTTCTGGCTTATTAGGCATAGAAATCATTATAATTTCTGCTCACTTCCATTGTGTTGGAAAGTGGTTAAGTCGAAAGATAGAATTATATAGTAATGTTACATACTTTATTAATTTTAGCGAAAGCTATTTTACTGTGATTGCATCTATCATATTATATCCAGGGGATTTTTTTCGTAGAAAGTTTTGATATCTCACACTTGACTTCAGAGGGTGAGATGTGTTTTATGGGTAGATCCACTTAACAAGGACAATCAAGAAATTTACTGACCTGTTGCGCATCTCTTGTGGAGTTGAACGAGAAAGGTTTAAAAGTATTGTTCAAGTGCTCAGCGAATGCCTCAGATTTACTTTTGTTACTTCTGCACCAATCGCCAGCAAGGTATTTTATGGGAACGTTACATTTCGTTGGTCGCTTCAAATACTTTGTTGCACTTAATATATATAATTAATATATGGCCTTGAAATTTTGCATATGAGCTTTGATATTTAATAGTATAATATAATAGTTTAAGTATAAAGTTCAACTAAATCGGATTAAAACCAAGCCTACCTCCCATGCAAAGTGATTTTATCAAAACGGTAAATATCTTTAAATAACAAAAAAAATAATGTTATGATTAGAAATTCTTGATTTCATGTATTAATTTTTAATATTTACTCTAAGTTTGAAATTTGGCACAATTTAAAGAACCTTCGTCTACCTCCCATACAAAATAACGTCATCAAATAGTAGAACCTTCATAAAATCCTCAAAAATTAATTCAATGCATAAAATGCATAAATTTAATACTTAAAATGTTCTCTGAGTTTGATATTTGGAGAAGTTGAAAGAAAACCACGCCTATCATCTATACAAAGTGACGACATCAATATAACAAAACCTTTAAAACTTCGAATATAAGCGGCTGTGGGGTTTTTAGGCTTCGGCACAGCCGAAGATCATTCCTTGCTAGTTAAATAACTATTTTAGTAAATAAACTAAATATTTTGAGCATTTGATGTATACATACATATAATTTATATATATTCTTATAATCTGAGGACTACATATCATAAAATCAAGACATAAGATAATAATAAAGAAAGTGTAAGTAGACTTATTGCGCCTACTATTTTCTAAAAAAGTTTTTAAGTCTTCTCTAAATTTTAATTGTAATGATTTACATCACTTTTTGTTATTATTAATGTAATTTAGTTTTAAAGATACGCTGAAAATAATGAAATAAATTCCTTTTTGAATGATATTCCATGAGAAAAAAATCGCATAAAACCCCCCTTTCGGGCCAGTTTTGGCGGCAAGAACCGTATTTTTCTATAAATATATATTAATGCATACTTTTTTGAAAATTTCAAAATAGGGTATTTGATGTTTTTTTCACCTGCTAAAGTTTCCAAAGTTTCAGGGTTTTCTGCACTAAGAATGGTTATTTTTAAAAAATCTCAAAAAAGACATTTGTGTTTATAACAACAAAAAACCAAAAGTTTAAGAAACATTAAATATCATATTTCTATTATTTCTGAAGTTTAATTCCATTCTCTTAAAAACAAAAAAGTGGAACACTTACAACTACAGGTAGTAAAAACAAGTGATATTCTCAAATTTTTTCATTAAAAAACGTTAAGATTTGAAGCCATTTTCTGACCAAATTTTAAAATATTTCTGAGTGAAATGTTTCCCTTATCTGATCTGTAATTGTCTGTCGACTAGCAAAAAAACTTTTTTCAATATCAAAAATGTTACTTTTTTTTTATTAATGGCCACGATCCCCCACTGTGCGCCGGTCAGCGTCAAAAAAGCTACGATGAATGGGTGTTTACGAAAAAAATTGTTTACACGTAATTGCTTAAAAAATAGAAAAACAATAGAATTATTATTATAGTGACCGCCACTTGGAGCACATACATACCAAGTTTCACTATAAAAACGTGTACGACTCCGGAATTGGCATGATTTCGAGAAAGTGAGCGTAAATATAGTGCGACCACGTCCATATTTTGTACAGTTGCCGACAGTAACCATCTGAACAAAATTGCTAAATTTTAGTTTCTTACGATCAAAACCGATATATATACCTTTAATTTTGGTTTGTGGGTTAAAGCGCAAATTTGGCTTGTATTTGAGGTACCACGCCCCTGTGTCCAATCAACACCAAACTTCACAGAAACACTTTCAAGAAACTCTTGCTTGAGTTTCCCTGAAAATTTCATAAAGATCGGCTCAGCGGTTTTGGAGTTTACCACTCATACCCACATGCAAACACACCCACTACATCCATTTTTATGTATATAGATGATGTAAGGTAGGGTATTCGTGCAGTTCAGTAACCTAAATTGTAATATTTTTTAGTTGGATCCACAACCGCAATCAATCTGATTAGCCACAATTCCTGTTTTTCCAGTAAGTAACATCTTTTTTCAATAGCTCATTAAGACCACATGTATGGCAACAAGATTTTCGCAACGCTAAACGTTGTTGCCCTTGAAACTATTCGAAATACATGGCATAAAGTCTCCAACGGCTTAAATGCTTTAAGACTTTTACTCTCGATCACTACGGAACGAGCACTGAAGAGAGACAATTTTTACTCGTTTAACAAGTTGAAAGCGTTAATTTATGGAATTTATTAGCTTGTTCTAGAAAATGTCAGGATTTAATTGTTCCATGGAAAAAATTTAGAAACGTGAGAAGGTTGTTTTGTAACGTTTGAATATACTTAGAAAAAAACATGAATGTAATTAAAGTGTTTATAATTAAGTTATCGATCGTGAGAAAAGAGCCCATGATAAACAAGCCTTAACTTATAAAAGTAGAATAAAATCTTGCATAAATTGGCACTAAAACGTTCGATTTCATTCGAATATATGAATAAACAGGTTGGTTCAGTATCATCTTTAGCTACTATTTGACCAACATAAAAATTGTGACATCCAAGTTTTAACCACTTCCACACCTCACCATGCGGTGTAGCAACCTGTTTGGTCAACATCGATCAAATACAAATTTTAAGTAAAGCCGGGTGTAGTCACAGAAAAGTCAACCAAGGTTTTCTACAACGCAACGATCAAGTTAATGATGGAAAGATGTAGTTCGCAGGTCTTGCAGTTACCACTGAAAAATTGAGTGCTGAGCTATGAAGCTAGTTTTGCTAGCTTGAATGCAAAAGCCATTCACAAAGCGCGTGCACTTTAATCGAAAGCTATTTCAACGTCTCTGCAACAACCTGATTCTAAAAGAAAGTCTCTGTCTGAAATGTTGACGTCGTTAATTACCCTCAAGTAAAGTTGCTTGAACTATGCAGCGTGTAGAGAAAAACTGTTTATACATATCTTTTTTTATTGCAATGTTTTCGCATAACCAAGTAAGGCCAAACTTAATAATTTTTTATTTCCATACAATGGGCGATGTCTGAATTTTAATTTAAGAGTTAGCTTTGTGCGTGTGTTGATTGAATTAATTCCGTGAATGTGTGAAGATTAAGATTTCAGGGTCGGGGTAGAGGATTCTGTTTTCAAAAACCTTAAAAATCCAAAAGCTACTGATCCATATTGGTCTCAGCGTTTTTCAGTATCAAAATCAAGTAGTTCGAATGAAGGTATTCCCGAAGCCCGAAGGAGCTTTACGAGCCCGCGGACTCTATTTGTACAGGGTGCGGCGTATTTAGTGTTGGTATATATTCATTATTTTCGGTGTAACAAAGTTATTGACAACTATCAGCTGATTGACTTGAGTAGGCAGTGGTTTAAAACGTCAGTTCAGTACAATTTTAACCATGAATCGCTTCACACCGAAACAACTCGTTTTTTTTTCTTCAGAGCAGGCGAAACGGTCGATTGAAATCAATATCAGTGGATGTTGGCTCATTATGTCCGCGAAAATGTGCGAAAAAGATCTGAATAGTAACTGGTTTCAATAAGACGGAGCGCCATGCCACACTGCAAATCGAACAATGCAGCTTCTAAAACGAAAATTCCCAGAACGTTTGATGTCAAAAACGAGTGACATTCATTGGCGTCGGAAGCGGGGGGGAAAGGTGGGCAGTTGCCCCCCCACTTTTTTAGCAAGATAAACAATTTAAAAGGAAAAGTTATTCAAAATATCAGTTTTTTTACAACGATAATTTTTTTGTATTATATATTTTCCTCTTCTTTCATGCTCTTCTTCATGTTTCATGTGAAGAAATTTTGGTGAACTTTTTTTGCACCACCATTTGTACTGCCCCCCCATTTGTACTGCCCCCCCAGATGAAATTCGCTTCCGACGCGATTGGTGACATTGCTTGACCACCCAGAGCTCCAGATTTGATTCCTCCGGACTTCTTTTTATGGGGTTATTGGAAAAGTAAAGTATTGGAAAGCCTCAGACCATTAACGACCTCACGGCAAAAAATTCGCCCGAGATGTTCGAAAAGTGATGAAAAAAAAGCACATTCTGCTTTGGTCAATAGAAGCGGCCTTTTGATTGATGTATTCAAATACTAGTCCAAATAAAATGTTAAGGACCAAATTAAATATAAATATCTGATACAATGAAATCGTTTGTTTTTCAAGTTATTACCTGCAAACATTTGGAAGAATTGATTAAGTAAAATTATTTTCTGTTTGTAATCGTAATCTAATAGTTACGAATACAAATAATCAAAAAAAAATTTTGATTAATTCAGATTACGAAAAGAATTGTAATTACGTATATATAGGGAAGGGGGGGCGGGGAAATGCATATGAAAAACTGTGGGGGGGGTAATTTAAATGAAACACGCGTGTAATTTCGTAAATGAACTGAATAGACCGAGGTCAGATTTTATTCTGTCTTCTTGGAACTAAACAGAGTTTAAAAGAGGCAGGAAGAAGCGCTGCCCAAATGGAAACACAAACTGTACGAAACGCAGTACAGGATGTTAAATGGTGAGCTTCACATGCCGCCCGTCTTGCAGAAATGCTGCAGGTTACCAGGCCCCTGATGGAGTTGGTTGGAGATGGAGTTCTCGGCTAGAGGCATACCAAACCCAACCTGTAGCATACCAGGTTGCATTATCCGGGCGTAAACATCGATGGCAAGTAAGAGACGTATCGGTACTCTCCGATAAAACCGTGGACCCACTAGACCCGTGCCGACCGCAAAGAACAAGGGTGCATACCTCCCACCCATCGACCACGCACTTTGAAAGCTTACACTTCCTTACGAGCTCGCTTGCGATCCGAGACTGGGGAAGGCATGCGTCCAGGCACGTTCCTGCACGAGGCCACCATGTACCCACGTGCTCACAGCAGCCGTAGGGAGCAACGAAACAACGCGTTGAAGACCGATCGTTGTTGGTCGCACGGTCATAGATGTAGACGCACGGTCATACGACTGCGGCCTCTTCCTGGAAGGGGACCGCTTCGGGACATGGTCCCTAGATGACTCTGCACGAGCTGCCGAATGCAGTTCCTTCTAAGAAAAACTCCGAGGTTCGCAACCTCATGACGCTTTTGGCTCTTCAGCTGCAGCTGCAGGCTGGAACTTCGAGCTTCTGGTTCCGGGAACGTCTGGTACGCAATCTCTTGGAGTGGGCTCGATTAGTTCGGACCCATGGACGGGAATTGAGCAGGCTGTGGTGATCGTCACCGCAGTGACGGCATCTTACACCGCTCTGGCAGTCCCTCCGCACATGAACAGTAGAAAGGCAGTTAGAGCAGTAAAAGTGGAGCAGTACTGCTCGCAACTGCTCCTCTATGTTCATGATCAAGAAACGTCGACACGATGCAAGATTGTGCTCCATGGAGCACAAGCGACACTAAGGGACGGTGTCACTGCGAGTTACTACGGCAACTACGCTTGGAAGTGTGCTTCGCAATGGACTGATGGCACGCAGGCTGGCTTCGATGCAGACTGTCTTCTCTCGCGCCGTTGATTCGCTGGCTGCCATCTCGGAGTCAGTCTGCAGAAGAATTTCCTCCAAAATATCACGCACAATGATGGTTGTCGACATTCTGAAACGAGAGGAAAAGAGAAAACAAAAAGGAAAATAAAGGGTTAGGTTAGGAAAAAATGGTGATGGAGCTAGGTCGCTGGGATAGCAATTAGCTTCACAATAGGCCACGTGATGCAACCTCTCTCGGTGAGGACGTCAACTACGCGGACTCTATTATCGCTACCGACGCATGTTTTACGATACGCCCTAATCACCATTCATTCGGGGGCAAATTACCTTCTTTGATAACGACTAAGTCGTTAACTTTAATGTTTAATTGAGTAATTTTCCACTTCGCTCGCCGATGCATCTCTTTCAAGTACTCATTTTTCCAACGGTGGCAAAAGTGATGATGCATCGCCTTGGCTTTCTGCCAACGGTTGATGCTAGTCAGAGGCTGATCAGTTATTTCTGACAGTGGGCCGCGAACCAAGAAATGACCTGGAGTGAGAGAGTGAAAATCAAACAGATTTTCAGACATGGCAAAAAGCTTTTGAAGTCCTTTTTTAAAACATTTGAGGCGCCAACAAAGTTTGTACCATTGTCAGAGTACACGTTTGCTGGGCAGGCACGCCTAGCAGCAAAACGAAAAAATGCTGCCAAAAACGTAGCGGTCGATAAATCACTAGTGGGTTCCAAATAAATTGCCTTTGTAGAAAAGCACACAAGTAAACTGCCCAGCGAAGTCAATGCCAGTGGACGCAAATGTTCGTAAGATTACAGTTCGTTCAGCTAGTAGAGCCGCCATTATTTGTGTTCTTTGGCGTTTCATGTGTACTACACCAGTTTTACAATTGTGTAATCTCGACTTTATGAGGGTTTTAGCACGTGGAATCCAGTATTGCATTCGAATAAGCCGAAGCACTAACTGATTTTCTCCATGAAGAGAGATCTCATGGATAGAACGTACTAACAGACGAGAAAATTGGCAGTTATACTTACTTACTTAGTTGGCGCTACAACCATATGTCGGTCTTGGCCTCATCTAAGAATTTGCGCCAGCCATTTCTTTCTTTCTCTTGCTGGCGCCAGTTCGAAATTCCAAGCTTCGTCAGGTTGTCCTCTACTTGGTCTTTCCAACGAAGATGCGGTCGTCCTCTTCTGCGTTGACTGCCGCTGGGTACCGAATCGAATGTTTTCTTCACTTGAGCATCGTCTTGCATGCGCTGAACATGACCAAGCCAGCGAAGCCGCTCGATTTTATTGCGCTTGACTATGTCGATGTCAGCGTACATCTCATACAGTTCATCATTCCACCGTATTCGGTATTCGCCATTGACGCAGATTGGTACGTAGATCTTACGAAGAATCTTTCTCTCGAATGCTCCTAAAGTCTTTTCATCTAAACTGCTCAGCGTCCAGGTTTGTGATGCATAAAGTAGGACGGGCATGATGAGGGATTTATAGAGCGTGATTTTCGTTCGTCGAGAGAGGGCTCTGCTTCTCAATTGCCTACTGAGCCCAAAGTAACACCTGTTGGCAAGAGTTATTCTTCGTTTGATCTCAATGCTGATGTCGTTGGTTGAGTTAATGCTGGATCCCAGATAAACGAAGTCCTTCACAACCTCGATGTCCTTCACAACCTCGTTTGTTGACACCAACTATTTCGTCTTATCTGCATTCACTGCCAGACCCATTCGACTTGACTGTCTTTCTAATCTGGAAAATGCTGCACTGACTTCGCACGTATTATGGCCAATGATATCGATGTCATCTGCATACGCAAACAGCATAACACTATTGTAGAATATTGTGCCACTACGTCTCAGATCAGCAGCTTGGATGATCTTTTCAATCATTTGGTTGAAAAAGTCGCACGATAAGGAACCACCTTGTCTGAAACCTCTTTTGGTAATAAATGGTGGGGAGAGGTCCTTCCCGATCTTAACTGTGCTGCTGGTGTTGTTCAGTGTCATCCTGCAAAGTCGTATTAGTTTTGCAGGAATACCAAATTCAGACATGGTGGAGTACAGGTGCTTCCTTATTGGGCTGTCGAAGGCGGCTTTGTAGTCGACAAAAAGATGGTGGGTGTCGACTTGTTTTTCTTGAGTCTTCTCCAAGATTTGTCGTAGCGTGAAAATCTGGTCGATGGTGGACTTTCCAGGTCTGAAGCCACACTGATCAGGTCCGATTAGTTCGTTTACAATGGGCTTCAATCTTTCACATAAAACGCTCGACAGGATCTTATATGCGATATTAAAAAGGCTTATCCCACGGTAATTGGCACAGATAGTGGGATCGCCTTTCTTGTGGATTGAGCAGAGCACACTGAGATTCCAATCGTTCGGAATGCATTCTTCCGACCATATTCTGCATAGAAACTCGTGAATGCATTTAAGTAGAGCTTTGCCTCCGTTCTTAAACAGCTCAGCAGGTAAGCCATCAGATCCCGCGGTTTTGTTATTTTTAAGCCGAGCTATAGCTGTCAGAAATTCATCATAATTGGGCAGCGGAACCTCGACGCTGTCGTCCGAAATTGGGGTTTCCGGAATATCATCTCTATTGGCGGGATAGAGATGATATTGTCAGCTTCGCCATTTAGAAGCTTAGAGAAGTGTTCCCTCCATAACGTCAGTGTACTCCGGACATCTGTTACTAGATTCCCGTTTTCATCCTTGCAGGAAGAGGCCCCGGTTTTAAGACCATCGGCAAGGCATCTTATTTTTTGGAAAAATTATTCGGGCCTCATTCCTGTCACCATACATCTCAATCTTCTCCTTCTCGCGCTTTTCTGCCTCTCTTTTTTTCAGTTGGCAGTTATATGGCAATTTAATTGGGTGTCTTTTGTCGTACGACAAAATTGGGGAAGAGGCTAACCGTCCACTAACACCCAAAAGCTTGTCTGTGTGCAGAAATGGATTAAGAGTTAAAATTTTACTCTTAGTTCCAACTAGTTGATTGGTTTCTAAGAAATGATATTCATTTGAAAACATGAATTTTTGACACAAAAGCACCAATCTTGATTTTACAAACTGGATTTCTGCACTTTCCAGACACGTTGATGTTTTAGAAAAGGTTGCACGGTACTGTGGATGAGTGCGATGCAGAAAACGATGCGGCTCTAAAATATCTTCATATTTTGAAAAATATGCAAAGTGCACTTTCACAGCTTTGCGTTCAAGTGACGTTTCTAAAGCTGGAGACTGAATTCTCATTTGCCACGAAAATCGTTCAAGTGCGAGCCAAGACGGCCCATGCCACCAAAGAGCATTTTCAGTCAGCTCTTTTGGTGTAACTCCACGTGTCACTAAATCTGCGGGGTTTTCATGTGTATCTACATGAAACCAGATGTGAGTCCCGACCTTCTCTGCCACTTAAGAGACTCCATTAGCTACTAAGGTGGTCCACGAACATGGGGGCTTATAAAGCCAAGCAAGCACTATTGTTTAATCCGTCTAACAATACAATCGCTGCTTTTCAATTTTCACGTGGGATAGCAAGGAGTCAACCATATCCGCGAGAAGGGCTGCACCACATAATTCAAGACGAGATAGTGAGATCGTCTTGACGGGAGCTACTTTACTTTTTGGGTAAAGTAAATGACTGACAATACAATAATTTTTCTTAACACGGATGTATATTGATGCAGCGTGTGCTTTTTCAGAAGCATTGCAAAAGGCGTGAAACTCTACGTCGGAATCAAACGAAAACCCAACAAAACGCGGTATGCGAAAATCATTAATATTCTCATAATCTAGCAAAAAGGTTTGCCAATATTGAAAAATGTGAGATGGGAGATGTTCATCCCAATCTATCTCATCCAATCAGATGAGCTGCATTATAATTGTCACCACTATAGGTGCTAGCTAACCTGCAGGATCGAATAGTTGGGCTATCATTGATAGCACTTCACGTTTTGTATAAGATGATTTAATCTCAAGACGTTTAGCAATAAAATAAAATAGGTCTGGAGTGGCATTCTAACGAATTCCTAAAGCTTTAGCGCAGCTTGCATCTTCTTACTTTAAGAAGTCCTCATGCAAGAGATGCTCTGTAGGTAGGCCGGCTAAAATGCTTGCCGCATTTGCAGTTCACTTTCGCATAGTAAAACCTGCAGAGCCTAAAGCAGAGATAAGCTCATTTCTAGCTTTTATTGCACTTTCAACGTCATGAGCGCCAGCAAGAGCGTCATCGATATAAGGAAAATCTCGCAAAATTTTGGCAGTAAGCGGATGCTGCTGCTGAACATCATGTGCCAGTTGCAGAATGTTTCGAATGGCTATATATGGCGCGAAATTTAAGCCAAAGGTTACGGTTTTTAGTTCATAATCCTGAACTTGATTTACCTGAACTTATTTGAAAACCGCCATTTCGACACCAGCAGCGTTAAATCAGCTTGAAGAACTGGTCCTGAATGCAGAACATCATTTAAGCTAACCCCATTCGAAGTGGGACTACTCATTGAATACTACCCGAACTTTTGTGGTTGTACTCTCTGGCTTTGTTACCGCATGATGCCGCAAATAATAATGAGATAGCGACCTTTCAAACGGTGGGGGTGAAACCTTTTTCATGTGACCCAATTTGAGATAATCATTCACCACTTCATCATAATGCAGGGTTTTTACTCAAACGAGCTTCACTTCTAGCCCATTAGTTGAAAGCTATGCTGCGAGAAAATCCGAGACTAATATCAAAGGGAAACTCACTTTAAACAGCAAGGTGACCATATATCTACCCGTATCATCACGTTTAGTGGTTTTGGTTTTCTGATA
The DNA here is from genome assembly GCA_963920525.1 of Dichetophora obliterata. Classification (NCBI taxonomy): domain Eukaryota; kingdom Metazoa; phylum Arthropoda; class Insecta; order Diptera; family Sciomyzidae; genus Dichetophora; species Dichetophora obliterata. The sequence goes on from OY986439.1 coordinate 120,985,845, forward strand.
GTTTTCCTCACAAAACTTATCAGTTGGGGATAAAAATTGTTTTTTAGGCAGTTCCTCTAACTCTCAAAAACGTGCGATTTGTTGATCAATCGCAACTTCCCTGTAATGGCTCAAGCAAGTTACGAAGTTGGTTACCTCATTACATGGCATAGGGCCTGTAAAGATCAAGCCAAACACTGTTTCTTGCGCCAAAAGAGACCCAAGAATGTTTCTCTTGATGCCATCGAGAATTATGGCATGGTACAAATCGCCACCGATAAGTACATCAATTTGATCACTTCTGAAGAAATCTGGGGTCTGCCAATTGTAAATCTGGCAAACTTTCGCACAAACAAGGGTCAACGGAGCAAGTTGATAGATTCTCAGTTAAGCGTGACAGCACCAAAGCTATAGCTTCAATTTGGAATTGCCAATTTCTAGGCGAACTGAGAATAATTTCGCAAGCTTTAGTTACTTGCGCTGAAACTGCGTTATTTAGCTCTAAAACTTGAGCGCTGATGGCTCTTGTGGGTAGCTTCAGTAGCTGGCAATCAAGAAAATATAATTCGACTACTTTTAAAAATTATTTCTGATTTTTTTAATTATTTAAGTAATTTCTAAAAGTAGACGGATTATTTTTTTCTTGAATACTTTTGCTTCTATTTGATTATTTTCGTAATATCAATTCTCTCTCAAGGATTGTAACCGATTACAATTATAATGTTTCAATAATTACAGTTATAACGATTACTAACTAGTCTTTTTTAAAATATAATATAATTTATTACAAATCGTAATCGCAATTTAACAGCTATGATGCTATACAGGCCCGTAGCCAAGATAAGGTTTTGATTAAAAACAAATATTGATAGTTTTTGATATCGATAAATTAAAAGGTAATTTTTATATGCATGTTAAATGTTTGCTCAAATTGTTGGCGCCATAGGCTAAAACTAGTTGATTTGATATAAAACTAAAATCTATAAAGTTTTGTGCCGATTGATATACTTTTAAAACTCGCTCAAGAGACCAATAAATGGAGAAGCGTTTTACAAAAGTTCAAAACATCTCTTAAAGTAAATTAAAAAGAAAACAGGTATGAATTTTGTTCTTAAAGTAATTTTATCTTTAAAATGAGTCATTAAACATAAAAATCGGGTTGAAAAGTACCAGAGTTGTGATATTTTACTTTTCGAAAAAATGTTATTTTTTTCTTGTTTCAATAAAAAAATCGTTAAAATCCAAATTTGAAAAAATTCCAATGAAATGTTGTTTAAATATTTTGTAAAACACTTTAAACAAATACAAAAAATTGTGTGATTACGTTGCTTACTACAATAAATCTCCAAAAACACAAAAATGCAAAATAAAAAAAACGACATAACGGGGTGCTTTAGCATAGTCTTTAGCTGTTTTGTGGTAAAAATTACAAAATCCAAAATTCGGATCAAAAAGTTATAGCTGTTGAAACTTGATTTTTTTTTCAAAAATCCACAGTAAGATGGATATTTCAAACAAAAAAACATCATAAGAAATTTAAAAAACTATATTTATCAATTAAAATTATTTCAATAATTTTAAAAAATATTTCTGATTTTCGTTTTAAAAAAATGTCTGTACTAATGCATACAGTTATTTTAATTTTAATTTAAATTTTAAAATAGCAACTTTTCAACATAGTTGGAAGAGCTTTTATTTTTTTTTTAAATAGGGCTTGTAACTAGTGTCCGACCGAAACCGAATATTCGGCCATATTATAATATTCGGCCGAAACCGAAACCGGTTTCAGTTCAATTCAGTTCAAAACAGGGTTCGCAAGAACTCTCAATTGAAGAGAAAAATTGCACTTTGTTTTCCTCATTCGTGAAGAAAAAAAACGTGAGCGCTCTTATGTTAAATATTCGCTCTGTCATATTATTCGCTCGTAGATTGCGTTCCTCAAAAAACTGAGTTGAACAACGCCTTCTCTTTGTTATTCATTTATTGTTTCTCGCTCGCGAGTTTTTGCAAAGATAAACTCATTTCATTGGAATTTTTGCGTTCGCTCATTTATTTCTAGTGATCTTGTTAATTTAAAATAAATACGTGTTTTATGATGAATTATATTTTTTTGCATTTTTTAATGAAATATTAAAGTACTTAATAAATTTTTTAAATGTTCATTTTTGTTTATTTATCTTAGTTTCTTATAATTTCATAAAATATAATGTTTGAAGTTTTTGTAATGTAATATATTATTAAGAAAAAATACTTAATATTATTTATCCAAATCCTTTCAATTTATTATGTGCGAAGTGCTTAACTAAAGTTTCGCATCAAATGAAAGCGAGCGATGCAATGAGTTTATCTTTTCAAAATTCACGAGCGATGAAAACTCAACATCTCTCATCAACACGACGTCGCTCTTTTAAAATTTCTCAGCATACAAACTCACGAACAAGAAAAGCAGTTGAGGAGTTATAAGAAGAGTGAATATTTTATTCGCATAAGCTCTGAATATTATAAAATGATAAACTCATAGCAAAGATAACTCAGAAGAGCGAAAGCGTATTTTGATTGCTTTACGCACTCTGGTTCAAAATTTAAATGTTTTGCAACTTTTTACGCTGTTGCGTTGTAGTTGTTTTAATGCCAATACATATATTAATATTTATACTTTCTGGACCCTAAGGAGGGGTTTAAACCCTTGTCTACGGGCCTGATTCTATATATTTCTCCAATTAAAATAATCACCGAAAAAATTATAGAAAAATATTTTTTGTTGTTGAATTGTCGTATGGAAACGGAAAATATTCATACCAGTACGATTTGCGGTGGTCGATCTTTTTGTTGACCGATTTGACAAAGAGAAGAAAAGTCGCTGAGGAACCCTAAAAGCCATTTGTTTGACACTCTTGTCGGCAAATCGCTTCAGACCCCTTTTTCTGGTTTGTTTTTGATTCTTCCCGTGAATCGCTAAGGACTTCTCTTAGCGACTCGTTTGAGACTCGTCCCAGAAAATTGCTTAAGACCCCCTCTCGGTAGTTCAATAGCGAGTCTTCGCAGCGATGGCCTCAGCTGCTTACAATCAGTGATACTCGGATGACTCGCAAAGGAGCTCGCTGGTGATCGTCTGGTCCTTCAAGCAATTCTGAGGCGTTTGAAAATGTTTGCAGGGTTAAATTTTCACATACCGACATAAAAGATATCGCACCCTATATTAAAAAAAAATACTTACACAAAAACAAATCGTCTGACCTCAGAGTGGCAGCAGTTCTTAAAAGCAGTTCTTAGAAAAAACCAGCAAAATACAGATGTGTCTGACCCATATTAGGCGGCTCCCTGGTCTGTGTCTGTACCGCAGCGGTCGACAGTATTTTAACCTGTGCACAGGTATAAAAGAATATGGGTAGCTATCCCTTACAAAATAAAACACCATATTGAAATGTCTGAGAATAACAATATTACTCCAGGTGGCAGTCACAGTAGTGGACGCCCCCCGTGAGCACTCCAACCGTCATTTTACCCTCAAACACTGCAGCAGTGGCACATTCGATCGCTGGATCAGTTTAAGCTACGAGCAATACAGATCCTAACCCATTTGATATAAGATTTAAAGTCCAGCGATCGCCTACTAAAAGCATACGGTCCTTGATAAGGACCCTAAGAAGTAGCAAGCGTCAAAGTTCTTGACCCCGACATCAAAAAGCTTGATAAAATAAAAACACGTCAAAGGTCTGGCAGAGCTCGTGAAGTACTCATAACTTTGACAGATCTGTTTTGCGTTAACTTCACACAAGAAGTCTAATCAAATAGTGTGAAAGACCGCCAGAAGAATTCATGAGCATCTTAATTCACAGTTCTGCTTGTTGATAGGTCAAGAAGTGCCAAACGGACATGACTTTTTGTATTTTTTTCTTATTACGATCTTTTCGAACGCAAGGTTTAGCATTGAAAAAACCTATTTGCACGGCAAGGAAACATAATAAATTGCTTTAGAAGCAATTTTGACTTGATGCAATAGTAATGGCAAAAGTAGGTGAGCGATATACAAGGCGATATACAAGTAGCGAAAGCAAAGTCACTGCGTAAAGCTTATGCTGGTATACAAACGGCGGTCGTAACCTTACCGGTACCAGTTCTCAAGCAAGGAAGCTGACAAAGACTGGCAAACTCAAAGTTGGCTGGGACATACCTATATAGAGTCTGAGAAATAGTCGCACCAACCATGTGCTTTAAGTGTCTAGACTTTCGCTACTTCCAGAAGCTGCAAAAACATAGATCGTATCAAATACTGCATGAAATGTGGCAAAGAAGGACACAAGACATAAGAGTGTACTGCAGATGCAACCAATTTTGTATGCTAGACCAGGAAAAACGTCGAAAGAAACCATCGTGCTGGAAGCTTAAGATGTCCGTACACCAAAGAAGCCACCAAAACAAAGCAAAGATAAGGTTCCTGCAGTTGAATCTTAACAACAGCAACACACATTTTATAGAGCAGTTGGTTCCTCTATCAAGATTGGCGGACGACGTAGTGGATGAAGTGAAGGCCCTCTGCAGCGTTGCCACTTGCACTATTCACAACTGGCTTAAGTCAGTTGGGATCAACCTGGCTGAACACAATACAGGGGCAGTGCTAATCAGCAGCCGAAAAAAGTAGAGTCAGTCTTCATCAACGTATGTGGGGCGGAGATACTGTCAAAGACAGGTACCTCGGCGTAATGATTGACTTCCGACCAGGGTTGCCAACTCGGGGGTAATTCCCCCATTTCGATGGAATATTGACTAAATGGGGGAGTGGAGGAATAAGTTACTTTTGTTTCTAAATTCATTTAAAAATCATAGCAAATTTCAAAATTTTCTGTATTAATATGCTTAGAAATGTTTGCTAAATTTCTTTATTGCTGAACATTTCCATTGCATTAACCCATTAATGACAACGTATGATATATCATACGCGATTAAAGCATTTTTCAAAAATTCCTCAAAAATCCTCAACCACTGTAAAACTTTTGCTTCCAACAGTGTGAGAAAGCCAAAAGTATGCTTTTTCAAAAAAAAAAAAAATATTGACATTTTAATCCTTTTTGTTTACTTGTTCGAGCCTGTTAATGCAGTATTAAAAAAAAGTGAAAAATTTTACTCAGGTGAGTTATTTTGTTTTATAAACCTCACGAAAAAAAAATATATTATTAAAAAGTGCATTATGTTAAAGTCGAAATGAAAATTTTCCAATTTATCATTTTTCTGTTTTTTATTTCTTTACTTAAAGACCTTTTATGCGTTTATGATCATACGCTTCGCCACACCCAAATCCTTTGAACTTTTTTTTAAAGACTTCAGAGTTTTCCGTCTTATAATAATACAAATTTATGCTGAATATTGTAAAAGCTCAACTCAACGGATTCTGGTAGTGAGCATTAATGGGTCAAAAACCGCAGTTGGTAACATGCATTTCTTCAGTTTTCCTTTTTTGGCATTCGCTTTGACTGATTTAATCAGCTAATTTACGATCTCAAGAAGTGGTTACAAGAAGTTAACTTGTTTTTTAATCCCCACGCGTTTTGCGTAAGGGCTATATTAACTTTATCACTCCGTTTTTAATGCTAATAGGAAGGGTTAAAAACCCTTTCAGGGGTAGGTATAAAAAAGTATGTTTATTGTTGATCAAAATCACCTCCTGAGTTGGTTGAGCCAGGTCGTCCGTCTGTTTGTCTATCGACACGATTACAGCCGCAATTTTGAATGAAATTTAAAACATATGCTTTTATTAAAAAAACTAAGATCAAGTTCGAGAATGAGCAAAATTGGATGAAAACCATGTCTACCTCTCATACACAGTGATTTTAGCAAAAAGGGTTTTAGCAAAAGTGATCTCTTTAAATGCCACAAAAATTAATATATTGACTTGAAATTTTGCACACATGCTTAGGCGTGAAATAATCATCACATGTTTAAAATTTGTCTAAATATGATGAAAATCACGCGTAACTCCCATACAAAGTGAGTTTACCAAATCGGTAAAATCTCTTTAAATTCCAAAAAAACTAACTTATTGAGTAAAATTTTGCACATTGTAAGTCTTAACCGCAAATATGCAATATATGTATATTAGGCCGGGTCAATTTGTATGGACGAATTTTTTGGAGGTCTGGCTCAGCGAAATTCGTAAAATACATGTAATTTCAAGACTTTTTCTCCACTACAGCATATACAAATTCTGAAAAAAAGCTGTGCGGACTTTCGTAAATAGATTTTGTTCTCAATTATAAAATATGAATGTATGAATGTATGTGTATGAATCTATTTACGAAAGTCCGCACAGCTTTTTTTCAGAATTTGTATATGCTGTAGTGGAGAAAAAGTCTTGAAATTACATGTATTTTACGAATTTCGCTGAGCCAGAATTTGACCCGCCCTAATGTATATAGTTTTTATAAAAAAGTCAATAATACACAAATGCTTGAATTGCTTTAAGAAAAAGTAAAACATTTTAAAACATGTTAATACTTAAATTTTAAAAGAATTTACTCTAGTCGTTTCTTATAACCTTTTTTATATTATGTTTTTATGTTATTTTTTAAAAATTTTTTATTAAATATTTTGTGGATGTTAGAATGTGGGCTAAAAATCTTACTTATCACAATATTTAATGAATAAAGACTGTTTTTAAGCACATATATTTGTGGGGGGGTTTTTAAGCACATCGATTACACCATTTTGCAAAATGGGGGAAATCGATCACCAGAATTGGGGAATTTGATTGAAATGATTTTTAAGTTTTTTATATTATGGTTACTTTTTAATTTTAGTTGTTTGATTTTTTAAAGGCGTTATTTAGTAACCGAAAAATTTATTTACAACTTATTGAAATGAGTTGGCAGCCCTGCTTCCGACTATGGCCGCATTCTAGCCGAAAAAGTGCTCAAGTAGCGAAGTAGCATAAAATATTTTCGATATATAAATTGTGACATCTCAAGGAACATGTTCTGTGAGAGCATACCATTCAGCCCGAAAGTTGTGGAACAGTTCTTTCCGCTGAATGCAGGCTATGTTTTAATCAACTTCTGCAGTACGCTTACAAAATAGCATCCGAAGCACGAGATGACTAAAACAAGCATAGTCCTCGGAAATGTTGTACATTGGCCAAGCACATAGTCAACGACATTATTCGAACACATTTCAGCCGAGAGCTGTTTCCATGCTTCGTGAAGCTATGTCTTATAGCGGTTCCGCGGAGCTTGTACAGGAACAGACATTTAATGTAATTGTTTTATGTTTAGTGCGTAAGAATAACACCTTCCACGGTGGAGCCTTTTGAAGGTACTCCTTTGCAAATCAAATAAAAAAACCTTAATCCATACCATAACCATAACCATAACAAAAAATCGATGTAAGAATTTGCCGCAATATCGATGTTTGAAAATAGCCACATCTTTAAGATTTTTTTAAATTCATTTGAATGTTTTTAGTTGTTTAGTTTCTAAACCATTCATGATATTATCCCTAAATATCATCACTGAGGAGAGCACGGGCACGCAAGTGGGCTTATCCTATATATTCCACATTTTTATTAAATATTTCTAACATTTTTTAAAATGTCTTCCAATAATAAATGCCAAATAGGAAATTGAATGCGCTTCATTAGCGCATCTGAAGCGCTCAAAAAAAGAAGTAGACCGCTCGTAAAAACACAGCCAGAACTGAGAGATCCCGTTCTCTGAGCGTTTTTTTCGGTTTTAAGCATGGTAGAATGACCAGATATGGCCGGCTCGCTTAGTGCCCTCACGCGTCAACGAAGAGTGGAAAATGAAAAATGTGATTTGTCAAAATGACTAAGTTCGTAAAAACGTCAAATGAAATAAGAATATTAGATCTGTTTCCTTACTCGATTCAAGTAACTTCCCAGCAAAATATTTCAATGCGCATTACTTGTATGCACGTAAATAGCGCTTTATTCTCCTTGCAAATGTGGTGTTTGTATAGCGCTATATTTGTAGCACTTTCCGTAACGATAACGTTGTACTTGAAAAAAGTAAGAGATTTTAATGTCAATAAAATTAATTTCAAAAACTGTAAATGAAAAATCAAGTTAAATGCATAAAAATCCATACATTTTTGTATCGTCTCCCTAATTATAATAGGATGTAAGTCAAAATTGGGCAAAGTAACATTTCTTAGCGGTTTAGGTATATTGGTCAAAACTACATCTATGTCCTTTTTTAGTTTTTAATGCTTGTATGAAAAAAGGGTGGTAGAACGTTTGAAACAATACATTATCGTATGTACTTCATAGAAACAATAAACAGTTTTCTTTGCCTCCATAATTTTGACTTACGTCGTATTAGAATTAGGCCGACGATATGAACTATAAAGAAAACAAAGCCCTCGTTTCTCGCTAAATTTTTATATCATCTACAAGCACTCGGTTCTCGCTACATTATTATTCCAACTAAGAGGAGAACAAAGCACTCAGTTCTTGCTACGTTTTTATGTCAAATACAAGCAGAACAAAGCGCTCTGCTCTCGCTACGATTTCATATTTTCTACAACGGGAGCAGAGCGCATACATCTGATGACATGACTATGTTAAAAAATGCGTTATACACAAAGAGAATGAAGTGCTCTACTGTTTTTTTGGAGCGCTTCAGATGCGCTAATGGAGTGATCGCTTCCCTGCTGGGTTGAAGTTGCTTGAAACCGTTTCTTTACACATTTTTCAAGCTCGAGAGAGAAGGATTACAAGAAAAATGTCACTCTATTCTATTACAATTACTCGAACCATGGTAGAATAACCAGGTAGATGCACTAGAAATACGCTCTCACCGACATCAAAACAATAACAAAGATGCAATTATAACTTCAAAATGAGCTGTTTTGAAAATGTTTAACAATTTTTACTTACTTATTTATTCAGTTTTGGCAACAGATTTTCTGGACTGCCTATAACTTCCTCCCGTCGCGATAATTCAAAAACAGTTCATTAATTGTTAGCTTCCGTTCCAGCACGATAAAATTAATAAATTATTAAATTAAATTAATTAATTAAATAAATTTTGTTCTCCAACAGCAATTTCACTTGTCAAAATAGCTACACATAGCTGCACAAATAAATTGATTACTACGCAATCGAAATAAGTAGTCGAATGAAAATCATATTAAAAGTAAACTTTAATTTGCTTCATTTAAGGCCAAACTACAATTATTTATGTATTATATCTTAAAACACGGCTCATTTTATGAAATTTCTAAGATTTTTGTTTAGTTTTTTTACATATTCATACATAAAATCTGGGTACTCAATTGATTTTTACGGCTACAAGTAAATTATACATCCCTATGGCTGAACGAATAAACATAAATTGTCAATAGTGACATTATAGCTACGCCAATGTTTTGTTCTCTCGTTTTTTGTTCTCCGAATTGTATCTACCTGGTTATTCCGCCATGACTCGAACTTTACTTGATACAACTTGAAGCCATGATACAAAAATTTATCAGGTAGCCTTGACAACAACCTATTAAATTAACAGCTGCGATAATCAAACGTCAAACAAAAGAAAACTAAACGAGCGCTCAATAACAGTTTTTTTTCCCAATACTTTTCTTAATGCACCACCGCCTCCGCTGACATCGTATCGTGGAGTTCCACTTTCTATTAACAAAGAAACAGATTAATTATGGAATTTATTAATTTACAGACAACTTAAATTAAATTTATTTATTTATTTTCTTTGTGTGGCACAAAACATTTTTGATATCTTCATAGCAACCATAGCACGCTCTCGTTTTGATTTCCTTTTGTTTGACATACATTTATCGCAGCAAAAATTGTCGCTCCTACTTTATATTAATTATACCATGGTAGAAGAATAGAGGCAGTCGCACGGTTGAGAGCGAACTACCATAGCTGTCAAAAGGCAACTTACAGCTCACACGAAATCTTCAACCGATGAGAATGCGATGGGAAATGAAAAATTATAATGACTCTGTCATAACTGAAACTCTTTTGTAATTTATATGATTGTTATTATATTTGGATGGTGGTGGATGGCAAACTACGTTTTAAATTAATAAAAAGCAAAATGATAGAAACATGGAGTGGAACAGCCGTGCGCGCCGATGGTAAATATAATTTTATTAATCCTCTTTTTCCTCTAACCATATTTTGTTTTCAACAGATATAGATCCTTCGTCAAAATAGTGGGATTCATGGGCCAAATGGCCGCCGCGACCTCGGCGGCACACCTCCATCCGATGATCCAAATTTTCGATGACGCTGAGGCATAATTGAGGTTATATGCCGTTAATGTGCCGAATTATCTCATCCTTTAGCTCTTGAATTGTTGCTGGCTCATCGACGTACACCTTTTCTTTCAAATAACCCCAAAGAAAGAAATCCAACGGTGTCAAATCACATGATCTTGGCGGCCAATTGACATCGCCACCACGTGAGATAACACGGCCATTGAATTTGTCGCGAAAAATAGGGCCATTGTTTCGTTAGCTGTGTGGTAAGTGGCACCGTCCTGTTGAAAACACATATCGTCCACATCCATATTTTCCAATTCGGGAAAGCCTGAAATAATAAGCCTGAATAACTTTTACACGTTGCTCGATTGTGTATTTTTCCATGGCTCAAATTGATTTAGTCTGAAATTGAGAAATGTCAAATGAAATGCAGAAAAAACTTGACGTTTAGGTGTGGTTCACAATCAACATCGGCCCTTAAAATTTAACCACCCTATAGAAATCTTCCTAAGGAAGCAGATTGTTATCCACGTCCTTTTTATTTTTCATTTGTGGCCAGATTGCAATCGTAGTAGAACAGGATCATAGCTGTGATGAAGTTTGCGAGGAAAAAGCAAAACCATAACATATAAACGAATTGACGCTTTTAGCCCTTAAAAGTACTTTGACCGAGCTCCTTATGACCAATTGTGTTATGCGTGGTATAAACCCATTGAGTATTGAGCTTAGTATAAATTTACAGACAATTATATTATACTATTGAAGAATAAAATATATTTTTCAAAACACTAAATTGTTTATAAAAATTTTAAAATAAATAAAATCTTTATAAATTTTGATATTTTCAGAATTTTAAGGGCCGTTTTCTCAATGTCCGGCTTAGCACTAATCAGAACTTTAACCATCAGTTAGCAAAAAAGCTCTTTCTCAATGTTAGGTTAAGGCTGGTTTCTTAATGTTCTGGTTTCAGTTAGCTGTTAATCGAAGGAAATCGAAATTATTTTTTAGCTATCATATGGTTAGCTAACTCCTGGTTAAGATCTTGACTAACCGGACATTGAGAAAACGGCCCTAAATATTTTCTATTCTACATTATATTTTATAAGCAATTGTACATTCTATTCCACACCACCTTTGAGGTTGAATGTAAGGAGCGTTTTTTTCAAATGGTATCCCCAGTAGGTATTTTCCATAACTTATACATATAAAGGCCTAGCTTATACATATGGTTATAAGCTTAAGGCCCAGACGCGTGAAGACAAACAGCATTATACATATCTTTAGAGTCACAGAAAATGCATTTTTTTCGGGATGCTGCATTTTTCTGATTTGGCCCGCATTACAAATTGAGCTGATACATGCATTTAAGCTTCTGTCTTCCTCCAACTCTTCCTTAGTTTTTGCCAGCTCAATCTCCAATTCGCTTACATACATTCTGAAGTTGTGCAACTTCCTTCCGAATTCTCATCAGGACTTAAAATAAAGATATATGTATAAAATTAAGTTAATATTGAATAATTCAATAACCCAATGGCTCAACTCAGAGGAACGAATGGGCGGCCAAAACTTTACTCTAGCCAGAAACGGCACTGCACCTACCTTGAGCCGAGAAGGTAAGCTCGATCCAGGAGGTTCCAAAAAATCATTTTCGTGGAAGTGTCTATTTAGAGCATCTTTTTTAATATTTTTGGCACATGCCATGTTCCATCGTTATCTTCTAGGCTCGTAAGCTGGAACACGAAAAATCGGTCCATTTTCTATGCTCATATGTTTTTGGCACAACACGCACTTCATTTTAATTAAAAAAATAAGTAATTCACTATTATTCAAGTTTTTATACACAACACAAAAATATCCAATTGGAATAATTTAATTTTTTTCTGTTATCTTTGTTTTCTTTCAAAAATAAAATTATTTTGACAATTCTGGTAGTATTGTCATAGAGATCACGATTAGCCATGAGACTACCTCTATTATTCTACCATGAATTATACTATGCTTGAAGCTAGTACGGAAACAGACCTATTATGTTTTCAAATTGTAAATAGTGCGGACACGTGTGTTACGTTTGTGTTAATTTTAGTGAAAATATTATAAAAACTGTATAAATAAAACAATAAAATGCCGAGGAAGTGTTCAATTTGCAAAAAAGCAAAAAAAAACAAGTTTAACCAAAAATCAACTGCGAAACATGAACATTAAGAAACTCGAGATGAGCTGATTTTGACAACTAGTTCGCTTTTCTCTGCTTTCTACTTCATTTCTCTCCGAGTCAGCCCTAGAGGGATGCAATTCGGATAGCAAGAAACGACAGAGCAAAACAAAGGCGTAGCTATAATGTTACTTTTTCCATTTGACGTTCACTAGTTATGGCTATAAGAATGTATAATTTACTTGTAACCATATAAATCAAGAGAGTACCCAGATTTTGTGAGTGAAAATATAAGAAAATTAATCAAAATCCTTAAAAAATTAATAATATTAGCTGTGTTTTAAGTTATAATACGGAATTAATTTTATTTTGGCTCTGAAAAAAGCTAATAAAAGTTAACTTTTAATAAAATTTTCATTTGACTACTAGTTACATCGTTCAGTAACCAATTTGTTTGTGTCGCTTTGTATGGCTGCTTTGAATTGACAAAATATGTTTTGACATTCTAGCTACGCATTTGTTATTGTTTTGTTTGTCGTAGAGAGCATGATTCAATTATATATAAGGTTAAGTAGCCATGAAATTGTTCTCATACAACAACAAAACTTGGATCGCAAAATGTCAAAGTAAAACAAAAAAGACAAGTAAACAATCAAATTAAAATTTCTAACTAGAAGTCAGACTATTGAATTTTAATATCAAATTTGTGTTTAAAATAATTTTTAAACAATTTTCTTGGAGTTTGAGTTTTTGTTACAGCTTCAAAATGCCGAAAAAGTACGCGATTCGCCAAAACTATTGGAACAAGGAAAACGTTTTCTTTTTTAAAGTGCCCAGTGACCATTTTAAACAAAAACGCAGGATGAATGGAATTTGGATCGGCGAATGTCAAAGTAAAAGATAACAACACCGAACAGCTGTTTTTTACATTCGCCAACAGATATGTGCTCTCCGCTTACTCAACCTTATATATAATTGAATCATGGTAGAGAGCGTATTTCTAGTGCGCCTACCTGGTTATTCTGCCATGGTTCTGCCATGGTTTTAAGCTCATATTACAAACTTCGCTATTTAAAAAGTATAAAACATTTTAAAATAATTGATCTTTTTACAGAAAGTTTCAATGAATTGCTTTTATTTTTTGTTTGTTTTTCAGAACTGCTGTTTTTTCAGAACAAATTGATTCCGCCTTCTTTATTTCTTATTTTGCTATCTGTTTGCATGGTAGAATAATACAGGTAGTATCGCGGCTAATCGTGATCTCTTTGGAAATACTACCTGAATTGTCAAAATCAGTTTTTTTTTAAAGAAAACAAAGATAGTAGAGAAAAATTAAATTACTCCAATTGGATATTTTTGTGTTGTGTTTAAAAAGTTGAATAAAATTAAATTACTTATTTTTTTTTCAATTAAAATGAAGTGCGTGTTGTGCCAAAAATATTTGGGCAAGGAAAATAAGCCGAGTTTTCGTGTTCCAGCTGACGAGCCTAGAAGACAACGATGAAACACGGCATGTGCCAAAATTTTAAAAAAGATGCTCGTGTTTGCTGTAGACACTTCTACGGAAATGATTTTTTGGAATCTCATATAAATTACTTCAACAGCTGCACAAAATCCTATTTTAATTGATCAATCAATAAAAAATTAAAAAAGCAAAATAGTTTCAGCCATGACAGATTCTTTTTAATTTTTTCTTTCTCATCGCATTCTCATCGGTTGCAGCTTTTGTATGAGCTGTCAGTTGCCTTTTGACAGTTATGGTCGTTCGCTCTCAGCCGTGCGACTACCTCTATTCTTCTACTATGGCTGTTTGTGTTTTTTACTTAAGTGCTACTAAAAGCTTCGGAAAGTGCTAACAATAAAGCGTTATATAATCAGCGCTATTTGTAATGAGAAGAAAGTGCTTTTAAACTGCATACAGGCAAAGCGCATACAAATTTTACTGTTTACTTATTTATCATCTGTATGATACAAGTAGTGTTTCATAGGCTTTATATCGTGATCCCTGTTTTACATTGGCCCCATTCAGCAGAAAATTTGCTACGTAGCTACTCCCCAACTTTCAGGCTGAATGGTATGTATCATGTGCTCAAACAACATTTTCCCCGATCGGTCGACATCTTAGGTATCGAAAAATTTGCATGCTACTTTGGTTGAGCTGCTTATGCTCTTTTCATTTTGACAGCTAAAAAAACATGGCTGCAAATTGTTAATTGATGCTGAAGTTGTGCTGTGAAGTGAAAATAGATAGTTATTAATAAGATTATTCTATCATTCTTCAATAAAGCTGTTAATTAATGATTTTTTGTGTGAAACGAATGTATAATAGTATAAACAAATTTTAGATGTTAAAAAAAAACAACGAATGGCGAACAGCTGTTTGCCGTTTGACGTTTCGCAAAAAAAACCCATTCAGCAGAAAGTATCAGTTTATACTACTTCGCTACCTGAGCACTTTTTCGGCTGGAATGCGGCCATTGTCATTAGATTGAAAATCATGTCTACCGACTGACGAAACACACAAGGCCTTCGAAAACTTTTAAAATCTATAAAAAGCAGTTCCTACTTCAGATCATATGGTCTATCAAACCAATTGCCGATGAATTCGTTGAATGTCTAAATAACTTTTGTGATGATTTTTATGAAATAAAACGTAATTAGAGATTTAGCTACGAAGCTCACTATATAAAACTCTTCTTCTTTATGCGGCGTTTCTGTGCTACTTTTAAGCTTATAAACATCATCTTTGTGAATAATACATTCGATACCGTAATAAAATTAATATCAAATACATTCTTAGCACATAAATAGGACTGTCCTATAAATTATTGATTAATACAGCTACATTTCACACTCGAAAACGGTTCTTCAAAATTGACTTTGTCTGTACTCTACTCAATCTTGTTATAGGTACAGGGCCGTAGGCAAGAGGGATTTGCGTAGTTCAACCCCCCCCCCCCCAGAGAGTCGACATTTTAATGAAAGTGAATGCATTTAAGCAATTATTTAATTGAATCACTTTAATGTTTTCCAAAACAACTCAACAAGTTA
Source organism: Dichetophora obliterata (assembly GCA_963920525.1). Classification (NCBI taxonomy): domain Eukaryota; kingdom Metazoa; phylum Arthropoda; class Insecta; order Diptera; family Sciomyzidae; genus Dichetophora; species Dichetophora obliterata. The sequence continues at coordinate 121,001,260 of OY986439.1, forward strand.
TATACTGCAGTTGCGTTTGCGTGTAAGAGTCTATGTTATGAGTTGATTTATGTATCGTGATTTATCTATCAAACGTAATACATCCAAAATTGTCATCACGTCCCTTGACGTGGCACTTCATTTGGCAGACATGCTGGCCTAGGACATGCCTATAGAAAAAAGATATAAGCGGGTACGGAGGCTAGCGTGTCTCCTGACCTTCCAAGGCATGTTGCCGGCACACATACAGGGCTCCTTTTCCAACTGGGTGAAATTGTAAACAAACATTAATTAAACTATCACACATTTAGAATTTATATTTAATTCATATAAAATCAACATAATAAATAACAAAGTCATTTAGAAGAAACTTTAAACATTGAAATGGTTGTCACAAAAATATATTTACGGTAAATAGAAATATGTTTACCACGATCAAAGTTGAAAATGTAAGTTTTCTGCGTGCAGCAATTCCATTTGGAACGTATCGGCTTTACAGAATGAACATCTCCGATTTGGATGAAATTTTGCTTGGAGTATTACTGACAGAAATAATAAAACTTAATTTGGAAAAAAAAGTTTGGCGTGATTTTTGGCGGAGTTACAGGGTGCACAAAATTGAAAAAATGGGCAAAAACGTCGAAAACTGATTTTTACTAAAATTCATATCTCAAACTTTTCTTAATAGATTGTTCTATTAAGATAGAGATTCTTAATAGATTGTTCTTTCATACTACCGTTGGAAAGGCCATTAATTGGACTTTAATCCAAACATTTTGGGAAAGTTTTGGTGGTTTTGGTTGTTGGGGGTTTCATCCTTTCGGTAAGGTCATTGATTTTGAAGCAAGCAACTAAGCAAGAAATGTTTGAGATATGAATTTTAGTAAAAATCAATTTTCGACGTTTTTACCGATTTTTCAATTTTGTCACCCTGTAACTCTGCTAAAAATAATGCCAAACTTTTTTTCTCCAAACTAAGTTTTTATTTCAGGTCAGTGATACTCCATGCAAAATTTCAGCCAAATCGAAGATTTCCGTAATTATTATTTTTCCGGTACGTTTAAAATATAATTGCTGTATATTTTAATTTTTTAATTTTAAAAAGAAAAATGTTCATCAAAAGCCACCTCCATGGATAAATCCTGGCCACGGCCCTGTATAGTTATAATTTTTTGAGCACGTATGTATTTAAATGCAAGAAACGTTCTATTCTCTGCAAGTTTTCAGTCAAGCCATTTGTTGAATTCTCAATATATTCTCTAATATGAATATTTTATTATTGTAACCACGTTCCGAGTTTGGTTTTCTATTGCAATTCGACTATTTTTAATGAAGAAAACTTAACAAGTTATGGTTTTTAACGAGTACGTTAAAAAAATTAACCAATGTCCAAAGTATATCGTCAAACAATAGTTTAGATTCTAAACTAAGAAACAACTTCTTGTTTCAGTACAAAGCTGTGCATTCGGAAAGCTCTCTTTGTTGTTGTTTGAAACCTGCGTTGATGGCCACTTGTTTAGAATGACTACTGTTTGAGAGAATTTCCGGACGCACTCAAAACTTACAAAAGTTTCTTGAAAAAGATATTAATTTTTAAAACGAATAGAAATGCTGGTTTTTTCAAAAGAGTTGGCCTTAATAGTTCTTCTGAAATGGTTTGATTTCAAGTTCTGATATTGAAAAACACTACCAAATTCATAAGATTGGGACGGCCAAAAAAATTTTTTTGAAAAAGCCACCCCCTACATTAAAGCTGACCTCGAGAGGATTTCAAAAACAAAAAAAAACTTTTTTGGACCCCCGGAAAAACAGCCAAAATTTTATTTTTTTCAAAACTTTAGTGTAACATGTCCGAACTTAAAAATGTCGTTAAAAAGGACTTAACAAATACTACATTTCCTCTTCAAAGTGTTTTTACTTCAGAAGTCATATTCGAATAGTAAGGCCGTTAGCCCGATTAGCAAATAGCAAATTTTTACTAAACTTAAGCAAATATTTACTAACTTATTATAAACTCAAATAGCAACATTTTACTAAACTCAAGCAAATATTTGCTAATTTATTATAAACTCAAATAGCAAATTTGTACTAAATTCAATCAAATTTCTTACAAACACACAAAACAAAATAAAGATTAATAACAACCCGAAGCTAAAAACAACAAGCAAGCTTGTCACTCAACATATTTCGGCTTATTTCAACTGATACACTGCACACTGATTGATATCTGCAGTATGCTGATTCTCACTTCATCTGCTCTGCTGTTGTTTTGCTTGATTCTTCTCTATCGCACGCCGATTTTTCGCTGTTCTCATTTCTTTGTAATTGCTGTGCTTTGGCCCGGTGACCCCCGCTAAATAATGACACCCACCAGGCTGACTCGTCAACAATTTCTGCTGCACTCAAATCTCACTAACAACAAAAGTGATGGAACGCGTGTTCAGTTTCAGGAAATGGAAGAGCGATTATTTAATAATATGAAAACTGAATTTCGTCAACTAGAGGATCGTCTGCAAGAACACTTTGATAGATCGTTCAATCAACTCGCTGCAGATATTGTGAGTATTGAAAACAAACTCACCTCTAAAATTGAGATGGAAGTCAGTGCATTAAAAACTGATATAAATGCATTTGATTTTAAAATCAACGCTATTAATACACAACTTGGTGCTCTTACCTACCGCTGTGACGAGCTGGAGAAAATAAGATTAGATCAGCTAAATAACAGCAAAAACACTGTCTCAGATGCTTCATCGGATGCTGTCTTGTTTGGAGTACCGTGTTCGACTGATGAAAATTTGAAAAGTATTTTTAACAAAATCTGCCTCTTTATAGAATTTCAGCCACCCCAAATTTAAGACATATTTCGTGTCAAGCCAAACATTCGGTATCCAAATTCTCTTATCATCATAAAATATTTCTCTCCTTACGATAGCAATCGTGTTCTGAAAGCCTTTAGTGCTTATCGGAGACGTACCAAATCTGCGGTTAATCTGAGAGCTGCAGGATTTGACTCGGACAATAATGTGTTTATACACAAAAGTTTGGACGCTGAATGTCGTAAAATTTTACAAGCTGCCATTGCTTGTAAGCGACAGAAGCGCATTTATAATGCGTTTACGTTTCGGAGCTCAGTGTTCATTAGAATGGAAAAGAATGCTGCTGGAATACATATATGTAGTATGGATGAACTTCACAGTGCAATCCATGGCAACAACCTGCAAGTTGAATCACATGCCAGTTAATCTGTTTCTGCTTATGTTTATTTTTAAAAGTTTATCTATTTTCTTTGATCTTGCAGTCTTAATTTCTCTCTGTTTTTCTCTTTCTATTTATCTTTTCTCTCTATTGTTATTGTTTATAATTATGAATATATTTATTTTATTTTACCACTCAGGCCTAGTTTCTCGGTTTATATATCTCGCTATTTTCCTTTTCTTTACTTCTTCATTGTCTAAAAATCTCCCTCGATTGAAATATTCTTATGTTAGGCTCTAGCATATTTTCCACTTGCACTAATGAAAATCAGAAAACCTTAATTCAGGTATTGTGTAAACAACATGGTGGACTTAATATAGTACACTTTCATGCCCGAAGTCTGAATATTGGTGAATTGGATTATATTAAGTATATCTTTGGGGAGTCTTTAGTTGATATTATTTGTGTAACTGAAACCTGGTTGTCTTCGAACATAAGTGATAAAATCTGTGATATAAATGGTTATAATTATTTAGGAATGATAGATTTAATAAAAAGGGTGGAGGAGTTGCCGTTTACTGTAAAAATAACCTCAATGCCAAAGTTCTTAGTAAATCGTGTGGACCGGGAATTAAGTATTGTATATTAATATATGTATATCTGATAATAGCAATTAGATTTGTTTGTCTTGTGTGTATAATCCACATAAATGTCATCCGGTCGACCCTTTGTTTCTGTTTTGTCAAACTATATCCTTAATCATGACATCATATTCTTATGTGGCGATTTTAACATCAATCTTTTGACAAGCGACTCTGCTCAACAGTGTATGTATGACAAGATATCCTCTTTGGGTCTTTCTGTTGTAAATGATACTGAGCCCACTCGGTTTTCTAATAACACTACTCCCAGCCTTCTGGAATATTTCATTGTTTCTGATCTCTCCTTAGTTTCTATATTTGATCAAATATATTTCATATCTGATCATGACTTGATTTTTTGTTCGCTAAATGTAAGTTTATCTCGTAATGGGACGCCAACAACTTATTCGTATCACGATTTTAAAAACATAAATTTTCCATCACTGTATCATGACTTGTCTTTGTTTTCTTTTAATGACTGTTGGCATCTTTCCACTGTAAATGATAAGCTTGGCTCTCTCTTAAACCCTGTCAAATATCTGTTTGAAAAACATGTTCCACTAAGAACAATCAGAGTAAAAAATTCACCCATAATGCACTAAATGGAATAAAAAAGAGAAACAAATTGCATAAACTATGGAAAAGAAACCCTACATCTGCAAACTGGGACATTTATAGGTCAGTCAGAAATGATGCTATTCTTTTAACCAGGCAGTCTCAGTCTCGCTATTTCGCTTCGAAGCTAAATCTTTCCTTTCCTACCAAAACATTATGGAAAAATATAAATAATCTTGGGGTTAGCAATAAGATTTCCTCTGAATGTCAAGTTGATCCTGATACACTAAATAATTTTTTTCTGGATTGTGCTGATTCTACTTTTAGTAATAATAATAATAATAATTTATCTTTTCTATCAAGCTTGTCTACAAGTAATTTATTTGAATTTTCACCTATATGTGAACTTGATGTTGGAAAATGTGTAATGCAGATAAGTTCAAACGCAATTGGCGAAGATGGAATCCCAATCAAGTTCATTAAACTAATTCTACCACACATAATCAGTGCATTAACACATGTTATTAACCATTGTTTTATATCTTCATCATTCCCTGATATGTGGAAAATTGCAATTGTGTTGCCGGTAGCTAAAAAGTCTAATCCTTGTGGGTTAAATGATTTAAGGTCAATAAGCATATTGTCCCCATTATCTAAAGTATGTGAGAAATTAATGAGTCAGCAAATAAATAAGTATTGGGGTTGGAATTAGTTTTAAAGGTTTTCTAAGAGATGGCGTAACTATCAATAGATCGCATCGGGCACACCTGTGACTATATTCATTTCAAAGCACATTGTCTAAGCTTCATTTTTCAGTATGTGTCATTCCACTGAAGTGTAAACAACATATATTTTTTTCTCTGTGAACATGTCGACTTTCGTTCCAACAAAACGCAATTTGCGGGAAGGTTTACTTTTGTGCTTCCATTTGAAGAAAAAAGCGGTTGAAGCACAACGCACGCTTACTGAGGCTTACAGGGACTATGCTCCATCGATTTCTACTTGTGAGTACTGGTTCCGTCGGTTTAAAAGTGGTGATTTTGATACGGAAGACAAAGAGCGTCCGGGCCAGCCGAAAAAGTTTGAAGATGAGGAATTGGAGGCTTTGCTCGATGAAGACCCGTGTCAAACCCTTCAAGAATTGTCAGAATCATTGGGAGTCGACTTATCAACGGTCGGCAAACGCTTGAAGGCCATGGGAATGATTCAAAAGCAAGGAAATTGGGTGCCGTACCAGTTGAAGCCGAGAGACGTTGAACGGCGATTTTGCATGTGCGAACAACTGCTTCAACGGCATAAAACAGAATTTTTTGCATCGTATTGTCACTGGCGATGAAAAATGGATCCATTACAATAATCCTAAGCGAAAAAAATCGTGGGGACCACCCGGCCATGCATCAACATCGAGGGCCAAGCCGAATATTCATGGCGCCAAGCTTATGCTGTGTATTTGGTGGGATCAGAAGGGTGTCGTGTACTATGAGCTGCTAAAACCTAACGAAACCATCACTGGGGAACGCTACCAACAACAATTGATGCAATTGAGCCGAGCATTAAAGGTTAAACGGCCGGAACATGCCAAAAGACACGACAAAGTGGTTTTTCAACATGACAACGCACGGCCACATGTTGCAAGAACCGTCAAGGAAACGTTGGAGGCGCTGAATTGGGATGTGCTACCCCACCCGCCTTATAGCCCAGACATAGCCCCTTCCGACTACCACCTATTCAGATCGATGACGCATGGCTTGGCTGAGCAGCGCTTCACTTCTTACGAGGATACCAAAAAATGGGTCGATTCGTGGATTGCCTCAAAAGACGAATCGTTCTTCCGGCGCGGAATCCATATGCTGCCAGAAAGATGGGAAAATGTTGTAGCTAACGATGGACAATACTTTGAATAATATACATTGCACCGTTGTTTCTAAATAAATGCTCAAAAACCGAAAAAAAACCTTTAAAATTAATTCCAACCCCCAATACTTAAATGAATCTGCGCTTCTGTCGCCTTATCAGTCTGGTTTTCGGGCAGGCCATGGATGTGCTTCGGCTGTCGTCAAAGTTTTAGACGATATTCGTCCCGAATATGCCGCCGCCTCAATGACCTTGCTCTGTTTGCTTGACTTCTTTAAGGCTTTTGATAAAGTGAACCATAAATATTTATGTCTGAAACTAAAGTATCTCTTTGGATTTAGTAATAGTGCGGTCAGCTTTATATCTTTGTCGAATAGATAAAGTTGCTCAATCATTTTCCCAAAATAGACTGGTACTAAATGGAGTTCCACAGGGTTCAATACTCGGTCCACTTATCTTCTCTATATTTATTAATGACATATTTGCTGTATGCTAACATGCTTCTGTACATGCGTATGCTGATGATATACAACTCTATCTTTCGAGAAGGACTGGCTTATTTGATGATCTGTGCTGCAGGCTGAATGAGGATCTCAGCAGTATTGACCAGTGGGCTAGCAGCAATGGACTGCAACTTAATGCTGCCAAGTCATATGTACTTCCTATTTGTAAGAATAAAACTCACCTTAATGTACTTCCTAACTTATATATTAGAACAAGGAAGTTGAGTGTAGTATCAAAAATTGTGAATCTTGGTTACTGTATAAATTCTTCCCTTTCCTGTGTTGATCACGTAAACAGTGTTGTCCAGAAAGTTTATTATATCCTACGTAATTTAAGAATGTCTGCTAGTGTTTGTCCTCTTGACCTAAGGCGTATGCTGGTGAAGCAACTTGTCTTGCCAGTAATTACATACTCAGATATAGTGTACAGTAAACTAGATTCTTCCTCTCTGCTAAAACTAAATGTTGCATATAATTATGCCACGCGTTTTGTGTATGGATTAATAAAATTTGACAACCTTTCTAGCTTCAGAACTGCTATACTTGTTTGCGATTTGGCAAGTTACCATAATGCTAGAAACTGTATTTACTTACATAAAATAAAACATGAAATAACGCCACACTATCTTTATGAAAAACTACAGTTCAGCATATCCAGAAGAAGTTGTGTTCTAATAGTTCCTAGACATTGTTCTTTAACTACTTCCAATCTTTTTTTCATTAATGCCGTAAGATTGTGGAATGCGTTACCTATTTCTTTGAGAAAGATAACAGGGAGGGGAATCTTTACGCAATCTGTATTTACTCAATTTTCTTCTCATTAATTTCTTCTATCACTATTTTCTTACTTTTTTTCCTTTTTTTCTGTTTTTTTTTACTATTTGAAACATTGTTAGTTATTAAGATTTTAATTTATTATTATTCACTTTTTGTCATTACACTCTTGATTTATTTTCTAAATGTTTTAATTAAATATATTTTTTAAGAACTATTAATTTGTTGTTATATCCAACCAAAATTGTTTGATATCTATCTGTTGTACTGTAAAAGAACATAGTTCTTATTGTACTAATGTATACTCAATAAATTCAAATTCAAAATTCACACAAGCACTCGTTTATTCTTAGTAAAGAAAATTAGGCGACGATTAGTTAACAACTGCTATGGTCGAATGGATAAGCCCATCCACTTACACTCACGCGGCCGAGGCTCAAGTCTTCAGGTGGTGGTCATTTTTCAATTTTATTTAATGTTTATAATTATTTCACTTCAAAAATATGCTAGATTTCAGCAAAAAATAATCAAAATTTTCTATTCCAATTTATAATAACTTCCCTGCAAGACACTCCTAACCGAAACTTTAACACATTCACAAAAAATTTTGTATTCACTAACACAAATGCATGGTATTTTGTTATTCAAATGGCGGTACAAAATACTATTAGTTATTAAACCTATTATTTAACAGGCAGCAATTTAGTTGTACATCCCTGTTTTCTCTTATTGGTGTGGTAGACAGAGACAAATGATTTTCGTTGTGTTCTACTTGTTTTGTCTTGTTCTTTCTTATGAGAAAAATAAATTTGATGTACACACAATTTAGAAAATTTTCAAACGAACGATTTATATCATGCAACAGCACGTAAGTACTTTTAATTGTGAAATATATTAAATAAAATATTGTATAATGTAAAAACAATTATATTTTAACACTTTTCTAATGAAATAGACGAAGCTGGTGGTCGTCAAGTGCAGGTGATAGCTGCTGCTCCGAGTACTACTGGAATACCATTGACTGCAGCTCCACAACCGCAGGCTCAAGCTACACCAGCAGTCACCTCTACGGCTCAATAAAATGGAAATATTACGACCTTGCTTTTCGTTCTGCTTACTTTGGCATTCAGCAGCAAACTTTGGTGCAACAAAATACTTCGCCAACAAGTGTCTGACCACCGTGGCCATAGCCAATCCGATAGTTCTCGCCCAACAAGCAGGAGCTCCTAGCATGCTTATCACGAATACTTTTGCTGCTATTACACACAGTGTTTCCAAGTGGATTTGTTAATGGAGCTACGCAGCAAATTTCAATATGCAATTTTCAATAAAAATTCAAAAAATAAATGTGTTCATCTAGTTAAAAAATAATAGGGAATTAACCAGTCAGTTAAATGGTAGGTATAACTGGTGTACTTGCCATAACAAATAGTTAATTACTTAGTCATTTCACTGGTAGCTGCGACTGGTATTTTTGCCATATAATTAAGTTATTTAACCTACTATTTAACTAATTGCTTTAACTGGCAAGTTTGACAGATATTTTCAGTTATTTAACTTATTATATAACTGATTGGAATAACTGGCATATAAAATGTGTGAGCGAGATGACTATGCAATTTAAACTTCTGAAAAAGTATGTGCAAGAAAAGGATACAAAATCACACGTACACAAATGTTTTGGTAAGATTTTTCACATGGCCCTTAAGAAACTGATAGAAAATACTGACCGAAACTTCCGCATTGCTTTTCTTTATATAACCAGTAATATAACCGGTTGTGTTCTTGCAGGGTTAGCAGATATTGGCTTGAATTAAGGAGAAATTTGTTTTTTCAGTTTATTAGCAAAATTTTGCTTGAATTCGATAAAAATTTTGCTAAGTTATTATAAACTGTAATAGCAAATTTTGATTAGTTTTTGCTGAAATCTAGCATCATTTTGAAGTGGCTGAGAGTTAAGCGCAAGTTTTGCTTAACCATAATACAAATTTAGTAAACAGTTTTCTCCGTGTATGCATAATTTTAATGCATTAAAATGATGAATTTTTGGAGACTTAACAGTTTTGATATAGTTACTTTGTATAGGAGGTAGGCGTGGTTTTTTTACTATTTTGACACATTTGAAATATATGGTGAATGTTTGAGACCAAAGCTTATATTTCAAGTCATTACGTTAGATTTTATGGCATTTAAAGAGATTATACAATTTTGATGAATTCACTTTGTATGTAAAGTGGGCGTGGTTTTCATTCCATTTTGACAAATTTCAATATTATTTTGAATTTCGGCAACCAAAGCTTATGTGCAAGATTGCAAGTCAATACTTTAATTTTTGTGACATTTTTTAAAAAGTTTTCGATTTTGTAAAGTCACTTTGTATGGGAGGTAGGCGTGGCTTTCAGCCGATTTTCACAATTTTTTAATATATGATGAATATTTTACTAAAAAGTTTATGTGCAAACCGCAAGTCGATTTATTAATTTTTATGCCATTTTAAGAGAATTTATCGTTTTGATAAAGTCTCGTTGTATGTGAGGAAGGCGTGGTTTTTATCCAATTTCAATAAATTTCTAATATATAATAAATAATTCACTCCAATGGTTATGTGCAAAGTTCCAAGTGAATATATTAAGTTTTGTGGCATTTTAAGATATTTTACCATTTTGATAAAGTAACTTTGTATGGAAGGTAGGCGTGGTTTTCATCCGATTTTGCTCATTCTCGAACTTGATCTTCGTTTTTTAATATAAGCACATATACCAGTTATGGCTTTCATTCGAACATTACGTTAACTTCAAAATTACGGCAGTAATTGGACGGACATTTATCGATCCTGGAGGTGATGCTGATCAAAAATACAGGGTGTTTTCTTAGCTGCATGAGAACTTTAAATAATAATACGAGACAGAAATATTAATGAAATTAATTTTTTATTATTATAATCTGGTAGATAATTTATTTTTTTAATATGATTTCTGGCATATGTTCACCGCGACTACGAGTTACATAGTCCATTCGATCAATCCAACTTTTCACTATTTTTCCAATAAATTTGCTCGTATGGCGTCAATAGTGACTAGAATATTGGCCTCCAATGCTTCAAGAGTTGCTGTTTTTTCGGCAAACCAATGACTTAACATAGCCCCATAAAAGTAATCGAGAGGCGTTAAGTTGCACCAACGACGGGATCAGTTAACAGGAATTCTTTTGGAAATAAAGTTGTCACCAAATTGATTTTGCAATAAATTGATGGTTTAGCGCGCTAAATGGAAAGTTACGCAGTCTTGTTGGAACGAAATGTAGTCGATGTTTAGCTGATTATTTTTTGGAAATAACAAATCAGTCAGCATGGCTCGATAGCGCTCGCCATTCACCTTAACGGCAGCTCCTTCCTCATTTCGAAAGAAATAAGGGCCGATGACCGATGATGCCACCAACGTGTAAACCGCACCAAACAGTCAATTTTAATGGTGATCCGTTAATGGCTTGAGGTTTGTCTTTGCTCCATATGCGGTAATTTTGCTTATTGACTAAGGGCCACTTTCTCAATGTCCGGTTAGTCTAGCTCTTAACCAGGACTTAGCTAACCATACGATAGCTAAAAAAATAATTTTGATTTCACCAGGTGCTGGTTAAGCAACTGTCGGTTAGATGACTAATTGTGAATTTTTGAATTGTGAATACGTAAAAACATCATATCAGCTGTCTCGTGTTTACATATTTTTTGATTTTGTGCTGCAAATCAGAGAACTGCACAAGCCTACTTGAAGTCTATTTCAAGCGCTTGCTTAAAATACAAGTTCAAGCTAGCTTGAGCTTGATAATTTTGAATCAAGTACAGCATGTAATTGAATAAAAATAAGCCCACGCACAGCTTGCAAGTATTCTAGCTTACAAGCGAACGGCACGAAGTGTCAAGTAAAGGAAAGCTTGATGCCTTCGGCAAAAGCTTGTAAGCCTCGCAAGTATCCAAATTATTGAATTAAAGCAAGTATCCAAAAAATTCAATGAGCTTCTTTAGAGAAAGCTTAAGCGTAATAGGACTTTTAAGGATTCTGTGGACTCCGTGGTGTGAAGTTTTAGGTGAAATGACTTCGAAGATGCTGTCAAACTTTAAAATTTAAGATGGCGGATAGAGTTGCCACCTAGATTTTTTTTATTTTTGCGAATTCTTGTAATTTTGAAATTCTGACAACGGATTTGATTTCGAATATATTGTCAGTTTTAAAATTTAAGATGGAGGTTAGGGCTGCCACCTAAATTTTTACAACAGTATTGCCACCTAATAATATGTATTTTTAAAAGTTTTAAACATCATTTATCAGTGCTAAGGGGTCGCTGATTTCGAATCTAAAGCAGAATGTTAAAATTCAGATGGTGGATAGTGTTGCCACCTTAATTTTTTGTATTTTTATGAATTCGGGGCTGGCAAAAAAAAATGTTATACCAAAAATGGGTCGCTGAATCCGAATCCGTTGTCAGAATTTCAAAATTATAAAATTTTGAAATAATAGGGTTGCCACCTAATTATAAGTCTTTTCAATAGTTTTAAATGTCATTTATCAATGTTAAGGGGTCGTTCATTTCGAATCTAAGGTCAGAATTTTAAAATTCAAGATGGATAGTGTTGCCACCTTAATTTTTTTTGTTTTATAAAATCGGGGCTGGCAAATTTTAAAATTATGACTTTAGATTCGAAATCAGCGACGCCTTAACACTAATAAATGACGTTTAAAACTCGTGAAAATATATAGTATTAGGTGGCAACCCTATTATTTCAAAATTTTATAATTTTGAAATTCTGACAACGGATTCGGATTCAGCGATCCATTTTTGGTGTACCATTTTTTTTGCCAGCCCCGAATTCATAAAACTAAAAAATTAAGGTGGCAACCCTATCCACCATCTAGAATTTTAAAATTCTGACTTAAGATTCGAAATCAGCGACCCCTTAACACTGATAAATGACGTTTAAAACTATTGAAAAGACATATAATTAGGTAGCAGCCCTATTATTTCAAACTTTTATAATTTTGAAATTCTGACAACGGATTCGGATTCAGCGACCCATTTTTGGTATAACATTTTTTTTGCCAGCCCCGAATTCATAAAAATACAAAAAATTAAGGTGGCAACACTATCCACCATCTGAATTTTAACATTCTGCTTTAGATTCGAAATCAGCGACCCCTTAGCACTGATAAATGATGTTTAAAACTTTTAAAAATACATATTATTAGGTGGCAATACTGTTGTAAAAATTTAGGTGGCAACCCTAACCTCCATCTTAAATTTTAAAACTGACAATATATTCGAAATCAAATCCGTTGTCAGAATTTCAAAATTACAAGAATTCGCAAAAATAAAAAAATCTAGGTGGCAACTCTATCCGCCATCTTAAATTTTAAAGTTTGACAGCATCTTCGAAATTATTATCCTAAAATGGCGCTAACCGAAACCACAACTTGCCGTTAACTTAATCAGCACTTAACTGACAGTTCAACCTTAACTGAACATTGAGAAAGGACTTTTTTACTAACTGCTGGTTAAAGTTCTGATTAGTGCTTAACCGGACATTGAGAAAGCGGCCCTAAGTGATTTAACCAGAAATAAGTTTCACCACTAAACACAATTCTTCTGTAAAAATGCTCTATGAGCTTCGCGAACAGGTTTAATTTTTTAAAGTAAATTTTCAGAATTTGGAAGTTGTTCTAGCGTTAAACAATTCGTAATGAATTGTCAAACCTTACTGAACAGAAATGTCAACACAATTTGACATTCTCAGCTGTCAAAACATAGACAACAACCATCGAAACTTCTCATGCAGCTAAAAACATCCTTTTCATACTTTTCTATGCCTACCATGCTTCCTTGGTAATGTTACAATTTTACGCTTGGGAGTATAAAAAGCGAGAAAAACCAACAAACTCACGTTTTTTTCGTAAAAATAATCAATTTGGCAGCCTTAGACCGTTTCCTGTCCATATTTCTTCTTTTTAGATTAATGGAATGAGATTTAGTTTGATATTTTAGCATTTTATCATACAAATAAAGACACTTTTAATAAATTTGGCTGGCTGGATTTGGCTTCCGATATTAATTTGGATCGCTTATTTTTATAATACTTGTATATAACCTCGCAAGTGTTTTTCAACTACAGTTTATTAGAAAAATTAAATATAGGTCTAAGCTAACTCAACTGAAATCATTCAATTAAACCCGGATTATGATCGGTTTCATCGTATGAAATTGATTCGGAGTATTCGAACTCAGGCTCTATGGAATAGGGGCCTGACTTTCTCGATTGGTACTCCGCATTTGCAATCACGAATTGTGTGTAACCCCAGTTGCATTCGCTAAGCTTATTATCGCTCTTCATCTGCTCGTACCAGAATAACCGCTCTGTATTGCCGCCCAGCGACTTGTTTAAATTCAGACGCCGATGTTCACCACGATGCAAAAATTCAATATAGTCAATGTTATCGAAACCACCGAAGTTCTGAATTAGTTCATCAGCATCCTCTTCGATATAGGCGTAAGGCGAATCTGTCTCCAAGACTTGGTTCACAATATCTAGAATTCTATTCTGATCCCGCATATCGGGCTTTTCAGTTGGCAATATTCTAGAACGTATGGCAGATACTTCATGGGCAGTTTGTTGCAGCGTATGTAATATCGAAGCCTTTTTAGCTGCCTCATAGCTAAGGCGTTTCTTTTCTAAAATAGTTTCATTCTCCAGTATTTGAGGATCGACACGCTTGCGGGACATCAGGATGGTCATCAAACGGTTTAGATTCAACTCGTCCCATTTTTGTTTCATCCTTTCGGTGTAGGTCATGTGTTGAGGTGCATTGGCTCTAAAGGATAAAAGCTACACATGCATACTCATGACTTATATACCGAAGTCTTACTACCTTTTATATGCTTCAAGTTCTTCTTGAGCCTTACGAGCGGCCCGTAATATTTGTTCCTTTTCAATGCGCTCCATTTCCCTACGAGCATCCGCTTCGGCTTGACGCTTAGCTTCAATGATATCACGATTATGTTCATCATACTTCTGCTCCCATTCCTGAATTGCTCTTTTGCGCGACTCCTCTTTGAAAATGTATTCTTTGAAATTCTGAAGTATAAGAAAAATTAAAGAAATTATCTATATAAAAATGTGGTCTACAAAACTCACTTCCAATTCATTTGGTGCCGATACATAAAAACTCAAAGGCAACTTAATCATTCGGAAGCTGCTATTGTAGTCACCAATGCCGAGCAGCTTTTCAGGATCGGATGGCCGATGCTCTGAAATAGCAGTTACAATGCCACCACCCAAGATATCACTCATGCACGCATCATCATCTCGAGCTAAAGACAAATAGAATAATTTCAAAGAAGTGGCATGAAGAGAGTTGTTTGTCTTATTTTGTATTTACATAGTATATCCCACGCCTCGAGGCAACCATCGATGCGAGTCAAGAAAAGTACACTTGGACGACTTTCACTCCATGCCACTGCAGTCAAGTCGCACGAACGTTTACGCCAGAATATTGCTGAATAGTTGTAGTCTTCCTTCCACACGGCAAAGACGTTCCTCCCTATCGAAGCAAATATAAGCGGATAAAAGGGATTTTTTTTCATCTCAATAACGGGCCCATCGTGTACACGTGCAAAACTCAAGCCACTCGTAACATTCTCACATCGTGCATCATCAGTGTACAAACCAATCCAGTTCAAACGTTCAAGACGTCCGTACATCGTAGATACTATCACCGATTGTCGCATGTTTGGTGGATCCTTGGCCACTAATTCGATTGGATAGTTTAACAACTTTTTTTGCTTCTTAAAGGGTTGTCTTATTTCACAACCAAAAATAGATGTATCACTAATTATACCCGTAATGGGCTCATTAAATGAGACACAAAAGAGTGGTTTCAAGAACTTATTCTTGTAAGGCGATTCACTTTGCGTAAGTTCTTTGGGTTGATCCTTAGACGAGCTCGCCCCCGACACCTTCTTTGTTACGAAATTATTCAAGTTCCAAAACATCAAGGTACCATCGTAGGAGCTCGTTATGAAACACTTGTGGTTTGCTTTCTTATCTTGATCCATGTAGACCTTGCCAAAGGTATTCACAGAAAAATGCCGACCCAACCAGTATATGCCTGTGATGTGGGACTTTTGTGAATGTTCCTGGGCAGTGATATACGCTGGCGGAACCGTAAAATCGTCATTTATAGGAATTGTCCATTTGAGAAAATCGGCAATCATTTCTCGATATTTTAGCTGAGCTGATGTCAGTATCTCTTCTTGATCTAGATTATCTGCACGAGTCATTAAGTCCCAAATTATTATTTGTCCATTTTTGGTACCACCGAGCATGTGATGCGGCTCGAATGGGCAAAACGAAAGCACGGACACTTCCTGGGGCGATTCGAATTCTAGCTTATAGTTTAAGTTGTCGGCAAAACTCCACATAAGTATGGGATTTGGCTGAAGCACCGCACGTTGGACTGTATTCAATTCATAGGAAACTATAAGTGAATAGAAAGAGTAAAATAAATTTTGTAGACATTCTATTGGAAAATTTAAGTATGTAGTGGGAAGTCGTAAGTATCGTCTAAAAAAATTATAATTAGTGAAGGCGTATTTAGCATTTTTCAATGAAGAAACAGAATTACTTTATATAGTAAGACTCTGGAATAAAAATGTCCACGAAATGGCTCTTTACTTAATTATGAAATTTAAAGTAGAACTGCAAAATTATGCCATAAGCGTCGAGATGGACCAAAATACCTTGTGGCTCATCTCAGCATACCTCGCGCATGACCACGATGTCCTCCCGGATGACAACATGATAAATCTGGTCTCCACTGCAGCATGAGTAGTAAAAGGCCTTGTCATTGGGTGCAATGCTGATGGTTATCACTTGATCTGGGGAATTTCAGACACTAACGAACGCCGTGAGTCTATTTTTAAATTTATCCTTAACACCAATCTTTTATCCTTAACGAACACCGTGAGTCTATTTTTGATTTTATCCTTAACACCAATCTTAACATAAGTAATGTAGGTAATGAACCGACCATCATTATTAGTAATAGACAGGAATAGGATAAGGAATTGGAGATTTTCGAAGGAACCTTTTCAGCCCAATCATGAAAATGCTCTCCCGGGGGATCGGATAGCAGATACAGACTTCACATTTTATTTATATACTCATGAATATTGACGGTTATTAAACAAATTTGCATTAAAAATTACCAAAATGTTCTTGAACTTTATCTTAAAAATTAAAACTCGATTCCTCGGGAGAAAGTTTCATGATTGGGTTGATTCTCTTTGATGTTGACGATTTTTCTACAAAACCGAGGAGCATTCGCAACCTTAAACAAGTTAACTAGGATCTTTACTTACACGCGCTAAAAATAGATCTTTCAACTGGATCATCCAGTCGTCCCTCCTGTAAGCAATCGCTAGACTACCTAGCTGATAGTCTCATAAATTCCATTAATAAAGCTTTCGATACCGCGTGTACGCTAAAAACACCAAGGGGGCTTTTGCCCTTTGGTGGAACAAATAAATCAAAGAGCTCCGAAAAAAGTCCAGAAAACTCTTCAAATTTAAAACACCAGAACCAGATGGTATAGCTCCCATCGAAATTCAAAAGTCGTATGGTATCATTAAGGAGCGGCTTTTGTTGATCGACCAAAGCTACCTTTATCTGTATACCTGAAGGTTATCTGTATACGGCAAAAGCTCACATGTAAACCCAAAAGACCTTCGACCTTCGAGAGATGCATTGGGTGCAAAAAGGTGCGTGAAAGAAAAAAATGTGTTTTGAGAAAATCGAGTCCAAAGTTTTTGAGAGCTTATAGCTCGTGGTTCAATTTTGCTGATTTCTTCTTAAAATAAGTTCCGAGTTTATTTTAGTGAGTGATAAAATTCGTCATATCGGACACCCTTTTTGCGTAAAACACCTTTAATAGCTCCCATTTTGATAAAATTTGCTATACATGCAGATATTTGATAAAGCAACAAATTTTGTTCAAGTCAATTGTGTTATTCGAGTTATTATCGATATGAGTGCTGTTTGAAAAATGTTCTTCACGTCTCTTTGAGCTCATATGAGTCAAATGTAAATGATACAGAGTAATATAAAAAAGTCCAAACACTTTAGTTAATAATAAAAAGAAGTAATTAATTCCTAGGCTGCTAGATGCGGCATTCAAGGCTTTCTCGATATGATCCATACTCCTAACAATCAAGCAGCTGTTAAAATTGTTCAAATGTCGACGATTTGTCACACGCCTATATGTATATAACAGCTGGGTGCAAAAGGGCGTGTATCTGTTCAAGCTTAGGGCATTTGCATAAAACGACAATAAAGTTCATCGTAATGATGTGAAATTTTGCAAGATAATATATTCATTTTTTGCTATTCATGCAAAAAGGGTGTGAAATGCCCTCACCCAAGACTATGCATCTATAAGTCTCCCATCTTTTATTTTAAAAATCCTCGAGAGATTAATCGGCATTCACTTGAGATTCCAGATAGAAAAGAAGCCATTGTCAATAGCACAACATGCTTACACCAAAGGCAAATCCGCGGAAACTCGACTCCATAGTTCTCGACTCCATAGTTCCCATCATTGAAAAGGGATTACGATTGCATAATAGAAAAAATGGGAATACAATTAAAGTAATCCCTTATCGAATGAGCAAAGATTACGATTACAGTAATCTTAATTTCGACTTTTTCAAAATTACGATTGCTGCAATCGTAATCTTCGCTCAATTGATAAAGGATAACTTTAATTGTAAACTCGTGTTTTTTTTAAAGATTACTGCAATTGTAATCGTGAAGTAATCGTAATCCTTAGCGCCCAGTAGTGGAATTCCAAAATGCGTTAACGACGATTTTCGATGTCGTTAGTTAGCGAAAACTGTCGTTTACTATGAACGTGGCTCGCACAATGATCGATAACGACAACATAAGCATAAAAACTAAATTAAGCAAAAAAGAACAGCAACAAAAAAGTATGAAAGGGAGAAAACTGAGAAATGAACACTGAGTGCGCTTAAATGCGCTGGCACGGCGATGCACGTCCGGTTTCGATTCCCGGTGGGTGGCATTACAAAGATTTCTGATGAAGTCTGTAGCAGGGCCGAAATTGCAATAAAATCAGCTAGTGATGTTTTCCTTTTCATATTGAAAAATGTTGTTGGTTTTTTGGAAAAAATTCGTTAGAGCAATTAATTGTTCTAACCTTACCTAAGAGCTCAATAAACGATTTTAAACTATCAAATAACTACAATTTGTATTTAAAATCAAGAATGATTTAAACTATCAAACATTTAGAATTTGTATCTAAATCATAGAAAATTTACAACGATTATTATCAATTTATGTATGGGTATTTCCACAGAAAAGTCTAGCGTGACCAAACTTATTATTTTATGATATTATCTAAGAGAAACATTGCAATTTTATTAATTTAAGCAATTTATAAAGGGTGCTTTCTAGCTGCATGAGAACTAGCGATGGGCACAAAACAGATTCGAGATGAATTTGAGTGAGTAACTCATTTCAAAAAATGAGGTGGTACATTGTCCCACTTCAAATGAGGTATGAGTGGACTAAAATGAGTACTAAACTGATGAAGTGGTTCAATATATTTTTTTGAGGCGATGGTACAATTAATGTTGATGTGTGGGACATTTGAGGTACCTCATGTATGAGTTACCCAACACTAATGAGAACTTTAAATAATAATACGAGCCAGAAATATTGTTGGAATGAAATTTTTATTATTATAATCTGGTAGATAATTTCATGGTATTTATTTTACATACATATGTCCGCCACGGCTACGAGTTACATTGCCCATTGGATCAGTCCAATTTTTCACTACTTATTCCAATAAATCTGGCTGTATGGCGTCAAAAGTGGCTTGAATATTGGCTTTCAATGCTTCAAGAGTTGCTGGTTTATCGGTATAAGCCAATGACTTAACATAGCCCCATAAAAAGTAATCGGGAGGCGTTAGGTCGCACAAGCGAGGGGGCCAGTTAACAGGACCACTTCTGGAAATAACGTTGTCACCAAATTAATTTTGCAATAAATTTATGGTTAAGCGGCCTGTAAGGCAAGTGGCGCCGTCTTGTTGGAACGAAATGTCGTCGATGTTTAGCAGATGCGATCGATAGCGCTCGCCATTCATAGTAACGGCAGTTCCTTCCTCATTTCGAAAGAAATAAGGACCGATGATGCCGCCAGCGTGTAAACCGCACCAAAAAGTCAATTTTAATGGATGTGATTTTTTTAAAAGTAAAGTTCCACAGTTTGGAAGCGTTGTTCTGGCGTTAAAGTATTCATTATGAATTGCCAAACCTTACTGAATAGAAATGTTAACACAGTTTGACATTCTCATCATGCAGCTAAAAAAACACCCTTTATATAAATTCATTTACCATGATTAAATCGTCTGCAATTTTTCAAATGTAGTTTTTCTTTTTCGTTAATGTTTAGTAAATGGTTCGTAAATTTTGACAGTGGGTCGAATTTTGACCGTTGGCGATACTACATAGTATGTACACTTGAATTCACCTACCTGTATGAATTGTAGCCGATGTGTCGAACGTGTACGATGTTACAATGAGCCCCGATATTTTTGGATACCAATCTATTCCGCATACAAAGCGATGACCACTCTTAGATATATTAGCATAGCAAAGTGATTCCTCCAGATATGGGCTGGTGTAGTGTTCAACCTGTTTTTCCGATATCAACATGTAATCATTGCTGAAAAAAATGCATAATTGAAAATGATGACCCAGTAAGAACAATTCAAGTATTAATCGAAATGAGCCTTGAGCCAAAGATGCCAACAAATTTCACAACAACAAATTTCGAATGCTGTATTTAACCAAATATTTCTTCTTCATACCGATACATATCAACTTGATTGAATTCCAGAGTTTTGAGTAAAAATTTTATTTGATCTGAAACTTCTGGCGGACCTTTAGGCTTAACCACTTGTCCTTCAGTCCCTTCTGTTTTTTGATCGGTCTTTTCCTCTTCGTCAGAACTTTCCGCCAGGCCTTCATCTAAGATCAAAATATTATTAATTGTAATTTTGATCTTTAGTTGGGTGTTTAAACTTACCGTCCTCCTTGATTTCATACAAATATTGGGCCCATGCATTGCTCGGAAATGTTGGATCTGTCTGCTGCTCTGCGGTTGCGTGGCGTGGTGCTACTTGTACACCTACATGAACTCTGCGTCTTATTATGATATCGTATTTGACTGAATCCTCGGGCAACAATTCAACATAGCCATCGCGTACATCGTTGGTGGTCCTACTGCTGAATGACTTATCTGCCGGTATGGTCAAGGGGTAGACACTTTGAATTTCCACCTTGACATCTTGTATTGCATCATCTTGAACTAAAATGTCGACTTCTCGTTCACTTTTCCAGGAAACCCATTTACGTGGTTTCTTCCAGATGCGCTTGTTAAATCTCCAACGCTCGTACATTTCAAGATTTCTGATTATCGACATTGCTGTCCTGATATCTTCCGTAGTGGCAAACATAATAAACGGATCACCTTCGGGCTGTTCCAATTCGTTTTGAGTGAGAAGTGGTGCATAACCAATTAGAATGAAGTTATCTGATTCATAGCCTTGAAATTGGTCGTAAAGCATTTGGCTATTCTCCACCTCGTCGAATAGATGCTCACGTAGCATTTTAAATTGAACCTGTTTCCAAGGAAACTCCTGACTTACATTTACGCCCACTTGGATTTGTAATATTTTTTGTGTTTTTTCTCTGTAAGTTGAATGAATTGACTGAACAATATACAAAATCGGTACAAAAAAAATGAGTTACAAGGACTTACTTCACCAAAACTTGAAAGCAGCTGGGCAAAGCAAATAAAGTTTCCCAACAATGATCAACACTAAAAATCATATCCTCCTCTTCTTCTTGATTAGTAGGTTCACGAAATGTAATCATTTGGTCTTTTTGAGAGGGGGGGTTTCTGTTGGGGAGATATTTTTTTTTTATTAAAACGGCGCTAACAAAGAACTCATTTATAGAAATAAGTTGCTAATAAAATTAGATTATGTTGGGGGAAGGCTTAATATTTGTGTTGTGTTGGTTTTTCATACATCATGAATTCATAACCCAAACATATCATGAATTTAAAATTGTTTCATGTTAATTCTAAAATTGTAGGTTGCCAGGCCTCTTTTTCGATCATATGCCATTTCTCAGGATTTTGTCCTTTGTCAGTACTTTAAGATTCCGCTCATTTTTTTATATTCACAGCCAGGCCCGCCGAGAGGGGGGGGGACGGGGTGTTTCCCCCCGGGCCCGGAGTTTTGAAAGGGCCCGGATTGGCGGGTAAGTAAAGCAACAAAAAGCTGATTTTTGATTATTAAAAAATGTTTTTTGAAAAATTGTTTGACCAAAATAGCTTACTTAGATGACTACATACTGAAAAGCTTGATTGGTTGTTAAAGAAGAGTGTTTTAAGAGGGCCTGGATTGGTGGACTAGTATAGTAACAAAAAGCTGATTTTTGATTACAAAAAACCTTTATTTGTTTAAAAAATTGCTTGACCAAAATAGCCCACATAGATGAAAACATACTGAAAAGCTTATTGGTTGTTAAAGAAGAAAGTTTTAAGGGGGCCCGGATTGGCGGATAAGTAAAGCAACAAAAAGCTGATTTTTGATTATTAAAAAATGTTTTTTGAAAAATTGTTTGTCCAAAATACCCTACTTAGATGACTACATACTGAAAAGCTTGATTGGTTGTTAAAGAAGAGAGTTTTATGGGGGCCCGGATTGGTGGATTAGTAAAGAAACAAAAAGCTGATTTTTGATTATTACACAATATTTTTTTCAAAAAATTGTTTGACCAAAATAGCCCACATAGATGACAACATACTAAAAAGCTGATTTGTTGTTGAAAGAGAAGTGTTTTTGTTTCTTATTCTTCATATTTCATACTTTCCTTTTGATGATACATCCATCATAACGAAAATTTCTTAGAAGGGGGTCCGGATTGGTGGACTAGTAAAGTAACAAAAAGCTGATTTTTGATTATATTTGGCCGAGACATCTTGATATTTGGATGACAAAAGCAGTTTAACAATTTATGCAAATCAAATGGAAGAAATTTTGCAAAGGAGGTTATTAAAGGTCATAAAGGAAATTATTTATGGTAGTAAGAAATGCAATTTTTACTTGTTTTTATTTTTACCACAAAAAAAGATTTAATTATGTTTTTAAAAAAGTTCAATAGTTTTGACCTTTTTTGAAAAATATATAAAAAATATATATCGTCGTGGAATTGCTAAATTTTTCTGAAGGTTATACTTCTACCGTGCGAGTTGGCAACATATATACTTTTCTATTTATTTTTGTTTAATCTTGAACACCTTCCTTTGCTCGAATTTTACAATTGCATGCTTTATTTCATTTTAGAAATATGTTTTCATTTCCTATTGGGGCAGAACGTTAAAAATAATGAAAACATTCATAGGAACTTAAAGCTCAAAGCTGATCACAGTGGAATATTTAACAAATAAAATGCGTATATATTTTATGTGAAAGTTTGAAAATTTATCCAGTATATAAAATATAAAGTTTATTTTAAACTAATATAAAATATTAGCTATCAGAAATTATTCATATCAAATAGCTAATATTTTAAAAAAATGTACTATCCACTTCGTAGTTTTTAGAAATAAAAATTATTCAAAATATTCTATTGCGATATGTTATGAAGATCATGAAAATGTGTCTGTTAAGTTATCCTTATTCAATTAAACATTGAAAACGTATGAATACATTTTACCATGTATGGATAAATTTACATCTTTTTTTAAAATACGTAGAAATTTTATTCTAGTATCTGCAAGTTTGACACACTGTATATTGCGTTCAAGGTTAACTTTAAAACGACTCATCCAATAAAATACCGTTGAGTTATTGAGCATCAGTTGAGTTATTTTTAATTAGAGATGCCATGTTTTATTTAAAACATTCCTCTTTAACTTACGAATAAATTAAGGATTTCACTGATAGATAAACTATATAATTATTATAAGATACAAAAATAATATATCCTTGTTAACTTACTTAAAAAATTTGCAAATCTACTGTTCATACAACAATTTTTTTTTAAAGTAGCAAACTCTTCAAAAATTAATTTCAAAATGTATACCTTATTTCTTGTCATTCTTACCTATTTCATAAAAAATAAACGTTTTTGTTTTTGGCTAAAAACACAAGTCTTGCATGTTTCATTATTGTTGTCAGCTTTAAGTTTCATCAAGGCCTTAATTTCTGCTGGGTATGTAATATTGCGAGTGAATATTACAATATGCAAGAAAAAACAGATCCCAGAAATCAAAAATGTTCGAGAAAAGGACTGCAGTTAATTGTAATTTTGAGTGGCTTAAAATAAAAAATTGAGTTATTCGACTCGAAAATCTAGTAGAAGTTTACTATTCGTGCTGTGCTGACAAGAATATTTGTCGAAAAAAAAATAAGTTCAATACAAAACCAACTTCCGTTTATTTAGAGGTAAGTTTTTTCTTTATTTATACGACAAAAATATTGGCATTAGTTTAATTTCGAAATAATAAAAGCTACGTTTTTTCTAAACGTTGAAGATGTCAAGTACATAGCATTCTGTATGGTATAAAATTTTTAGAAAATGCCTTAAATATTTCTGATCGTAAAAATTTTACTTAGTTTGAAAGTAATGAAGATTTTTATGTATATAATCATTGAAATTTGTTAATGATAAAAATTAACCTTCAAATGATGCTAGTGCCAATTTGACACTATTTGTAAAAATAACTTTTTTATGGTAAAATTCTCTATAGCGTAGAAAACAAATGTAAATTTTTTTGAAACATAAAATTCCAATCGATAAATCCATTTGTTTTAGTGACAAGTTTTTATATAATTACCCAAATTTACATTTTTCATATTTTTGAAATTTCTTAAATTTTTTGACAAATAGGTGTAGCATCTTAAAGTGTTTAATTTTTTTAGTAATTTCATAATTGTAGAAGAGCAGTTTCTTAAAATCCGCAATACGAGTATATTTACATAGTTCAAATTATATATAAACTACATTTTGAATTTTATTAAAAAACAGTTTCTTTGGACATATAACAGAAATTTCTGGTTATAAGCATACCAAATATCTTTTACGTTACAAAAAATTTAAATCGTTTGAAGGTAAAATTATTCGATCATCAACTAATTTTAAAGATTTTATAAAAGTTACAGAAAATTTTTATTTCATCTTCATCGACAATCTCACCAAAAATATAACATTTTATATTTGTGCAAAATTTAAAATATTGTGGTCTTTTTCATTTGAACGTCATAAAAAACTTTGTTTCGAATTTTGTTTTGGAAAAACTATTAACTTTAATTAAAAAAACTTCTGTACTTCCTATTCCTCCTTGTTTTTACACTGCAACAAACGTTGTAAAAACCGAGTATTTAACTATCACTGTTAGGACGTCAAAAAGACACAAATTAATTTAGTGGCATACTCAGTTTTTTCCAATCAGATCAAAATGTCGAGAGATTTACAATTGAAAATAAGTCACTTTAAGATCAATTTTTAGCTTCATTTTCCTTATTTTAGGAGACCAAAAATTTTTACCACCTCTGATTTTGCTTAAACTTTCAGAATTTATTCAACTCATGATATAAAAACATTGACTTCAGCTAAAAATCATAAGATTTTTTTTAAGTTTTTACGTTCAACATTCAAATTTTGTCAAAGCGAAAATTAGTTAGCTTTTGAAAAATCATAGATTAAACAAAGCTAACTTGGTTTTTTAAGTTGAAGATATTTTTGAAAAGAAAATTAAAATTGATTGTTGAGATACTATAAAATTTCTGTTAAATGAAGGTCAAATGTAAGAAATCTGAAAATCTCGAGATTTTGACCTGATTTGGAAAAACTGAGTGTGCCACTAAATTCTACGGTCAAAAATTAAGTTTACGTATTTTGGGGTTTTTTTGTGTCTTTTTAAAAGTTGAAAAATACCTTCAGTATTATTAGCTCATTTGGACTTATAGTTTTTCCATAATCTTTAGCACCGTTTTAAAATGCTGTTATAAGAAAATCGCGTATAAAGTTTTAATCAGACATGCTTTTTGTTATTTAAGCATACAGATGTTTATATTAATATATTTGCTATTATAAACGATATCAATTTGAAATAAAACACGTATTCTACACACATCTAGTTAGTTTTTTATGAAAAAATAAATTCGTAAAACATATGTTAAATGAAAAAGACCCCTTAATAGTTTTCAAAAACTTTCAAAATCCAGATTTTTAAAAACTTATTTAAAATAAAAAATCTCTGTAGAATTTTCGTAATTTTTTACCTAGAAAAATGTACCAACACAAATCGGGTGCCCAGAAACGCAAAGAGCGTAAAAAGTTCGAACAAACAAAACAGAGGGAAGAGAAAAAACAGCCCACTTTAAATTTCAAACTGCAGTCACAGTCAGATGGTGCTCCAAAGCAAACTGTATCACATGAAAACACTGATAAGCCGTCAGAATTATCAGATGCTCCATTTGTTGAAAGTTCTAACTCATCCGGTATTATCAACACTGATACAGTTAAAGTTAATCCAGAAAAAAAAAATGTACATAACATGGTAGACCTTGAATCGTTACCCAAAAATTTTGATATTGGAACATTAAGAGACAAGATTTTGAATCCACAACTGACTGAAGATGCTATTCGTCATGGCCATGAAAAAATGCCGATGAATTTTCCTCGTGATCGATTAAATCAACCATTTCCAATGTCACTACTTTTTAAAATTTTGCCCAACAAAGAAAAATTAGAACGAAATTGGTTAGTTTGGAGTCGTACTCTTGAAGCGTTTTTTTGTTTACCATGTCGTCTATTTGATTTAAATACTGCAGCAACTCTTTCTCATCTTTGCCATCCTCAAGGATACTCCAAACTCCAAACGTGGAAAAAATTGTACGACAGGCTACCAGCTCACGAAAATACGCAAGATCACATTCAATGTTACATCAAGTGGCGTAATCTAGAAACTAAACTTAAAGACAATTCTTCCATTGACATATTGCTGTCTGAACAAATAGCAAACGAAGCAAAGAAATGGAGAGAGGTTTTGACAAGAATCTTAGATACGATATTATTTTTGGGAGAAAGAGGCTTGGCTTTAAGAGGCGATAGTAATCTCGTTGGAGCTCCTAACAATGGGAATTTTTTGGGAGTTTTGGAGTTGATTGCTCGCTACGATCCCATGTTACGTAATCATTTACAGTCAGTCAAGGATTCCCAACAAAGTCATCATCGTCTCCAAGTCCACTATCTGTCTTCCGAAATCCAAAATGAATTCATTGAACTTTGTGCACTACATGTACAATCAGAAATTTTGAGAGAACGAGAAAATGCAAAATATTATGCTCTGATTGTCGATGCAACGCCCGATTCTTCACATGTTGAACAAACAACATTCATCTTACGCTTTCTTAATTATGATGAAGAATTTAAAATTTTTACAATCAAAGAAAGATTTCTAACTTTTTCTGATTGTAACAAAAAAACTGGAGAAGATATCGCAAACCTTATTCGGGAAACATTGTCCAAATACAAAATTCCTTTAATGGACTGCAGAGGACAAGGGTATGACAACGGGAGAAACATGAGTGGTAAATACAAAGGTGCACAAAGCTACATTTGTAAAGAGAACCCATATGCTGTATATTCACCGTGTGCGGCTCACAGTTTAAATCTTTGTGGCGTCGATTCAGCTGAAAGTTGTACAAATGCTATAACATATTTCGGAGTTATTCAAAAATGTTTCAATATATTTAGCGGCAGTCCTCAACGATGGGAAATTCTGAAAACGAAAATTACTTCTTCGCTTCACAGCTTGTCCGACACGCGCTGGTCTGCAAGAATTGACGCAGTCAAACCTTTCGCGAAACATCTCTCAAAAGTAAAAGAAGCTTTGGAAGAAGTTAAGAAACTAAATTTAACATCGGATACTCTTCGAGATATTAATGGAATTCAAAAATACATGAACAAGTTTGAATGTGTTTTAATGTCGTCAATTTGGCTAAAAATTTTAAGTGCGATCAACGAGCGGAACGTTGTACTTCAGGCCAGAAAAGCCACCATAAACATAGAAGTTGACAATCTTGAAAGCCTTCTTTTGGACTTGCAGTTCATCCGAAGTAGATGGGATGCTATTTTAAGCGAAAGTAAGCTCATCGCAAACGAATGGCACATTCCTTCAACTTTGCCAACGAGTCGCAAAAACAAACGTGCAAAACTATTTTTCGACGATGGAGATGAAAGTTCAGAAAATTGTAGTTTTGAAGAAGACGAATTTAAAAAAAACACTTTCCTTGTCATAGTTGATTCAGTAATCGCAGGAGTAACACACAGATTTGAAGCATCAAGAAATTTGTACACGCTGTTTTCTTTTCTCTGGGAATTTAGTATTTTGGATGACGATACGCTCAAGAAATCTGCAGGAAAATGTTTAGAGAAGTACGAAGCTGATGTTTCTGAAGAATTGAAGAGTGAAGTCGTTCACTTAAAAAATATATATAAAGCAAATTTTCTTCCAAATCTTTCTCCATTTGACTTGCTTAATGCTATTTACGCGAAAAATCTTAACACTCTCTTCCCAAACATTTGCATTGCCTTAAGAATATTTTGCACCTTACCTGTCAGCGTTGCTAGTGGTGAACGCTCCTTCAGTGTTCTAAAGCGAGTAAAAAACTTTAATAGATCATGTTCAACACAAACACGATTATCCGGGCTCGCGATTTTATGCATAGAGTCCGAGTTAGCAAAAAAATTAAATTTTAATGTAATTATTGATTGTTTTGCCTCTGCCAAAGCAAGAAAAATAAATTTGAATAAATTAAAAGAATAAAAACGCTGAATTATTAAATTATTTGGAGTGTCACATAGAAAAGTTGCCATTAGATAGAGACAATTATAACAACAACAACGACAATAGAATATTTTTCACTTGTCATGGTGCATGGCTTAAAGATAACTATGGAAAATAAATAATAGCTTAGAACTAAATAATAATTTTTAATTTAAAACATTTATTTTCTTATTAATTTTTTTTTGTGTTAAAAACATTTTCAGAGGGGCCCGTATGCTGTAACCCCCCGGGCCCGAACTGGGCTCTCTACGGGCCTGTTCACAGCCACTGAGTAGAAATAAAATTCAATAAATTAACATTCATTTCTAGTGAAGGTGATTCAGGTTTTCTACATTTTCAACAAGCCTTAATTTCAAGGAGTCGATTTTAGATACTTTTTAAAGTTTTCTGTATAGTTTTTATGTTTTGAGTATTCAAATGATTCAAATCTCAGGATTGTTTTTTTACTTTCTCTTTCGAACCGTTTGTAAATACGTTGATTTTATGATGAGTTATGATTAAAAAAGCTATGAAGTGACAACTTGCATACCTCCCCTTTTAGTGGTTTGTAAAAATGCACTTTTTTACCAGTCTTGGGACAGAATACATAATCTTAAAAATTGATAAACTTTAAAAATTTAGTTTGAAAATTTCTAAACAAATTTTTAGTTTTATTTGAAACTCCTTACAAAATATTTAAGATAACCTAAAAACATCTAAGTAATTAACACAAAATATAACAATAAGGATATGCTTATTCTTCCGGTACCGGGCTTATAGACACTTTTATTGTGGATGACAAAAGTTGCTTAAATGTTATGCTATGTTTGGTTTAAAAAAAGTAATGTTTAATTCGAGGTAAAGTGGAGTTCATTGACTAGCTCTATCTACACTAGAAAGATGAAATTTTTAAGATAGGATAAAAAGAATATATGATAATCATATTTGATATATCAAATAAGACGCCGTTTCTACAATAGTGCGCGTAATGTATGCAAATATATAGAATTTTCAAACTAGGCACTTAATCCTTTCAGACCGTGATGCAACTATTGTGTTAGTCTAAATATCTTTACATCTATTTCACGAATATTAAACAAATTTGCATGTATCGATTGCGCTATCTATTGTTTATGTTTGCCTCTAATTTTGTTTTGCTGTTCCTTTTACCGTTTCTTTAAGTTTCACGGAATTCTCGCGTCACATTTATTTTTTTTTTTATATGAGCCGCGGAAGTTAGTTATTTTTTCATTTACTAAAATACGAATATCGCAATTTTAGTAAAGTGAACTAATTTTAACTAAAAAATAATATATTTTAAAATCTCAAATGATTTGATGTCGTTTGTTGAAAAAAAAATTTATTGGAGTATAAACTTTCGGTTATTGAAAATCCTTGAGGGATATGAAAATATCGATATTTAGGCATTGAATATATTTTCATCATACTATTATATAAAAATGAGACTTTTAAAAAGTTGCATGTTTGTGGCTGCCGGTAAACTCAAAAAACGCTGAACGGATTTATATGATATTTTCATTATTCGAATCAGAATTGATCATAGATGGATGGTTCATGTATGCCCTAAACTTTGATATATTTAATAGCGAACAAATAATTGACTGAGAAACTGACTTAAAAATCAATTTTTGGTAAAATTCGGTACATTTCCCCATTTCCTGCCTTAACAATAAAATATATCTGAAAATGACTTATGAACATATGAAAGATCTCCCCGATTCCAACAAAAAAGTCAAAGGTGACATGCATCTACGATCAATGGTTTTGTCGTAAAATTGACATTTTAATAAAAAATTAAATCATTTTTTATTAAATCATTCTTGCAAACAGTTCGTCTGTTTCTTCGCATTCTCATTGGTTGCAGATTTTGTATGAAATGTCAACTTCTTTTTGACAGTTTCGGTCACCGGCTCTCCGCCCCTACCTTGTCTAATTTTGCCATTCCACCACTTGAGATTTTGCTACAAGGCAAACAGCAAACCTAAAGATTGCGTTGTGTATTAAAATAAGATTATATAAGAAATAGCTATCGTATATAAATTATATATAATTGAATATTATAAACGTATGTAGACAGTTTAATCGCCTAGTGTTGTAAATTGAAAACGCAAACCAACGACAAGAAAGACACGAGAAGCAATAGAATTTCGTATAGAAAAAATGTTGCTTCTCGTGTCTTACTTGTCGTTTGTTTGCGTTTTCGATTTACAACATTAGGCGGTAAGAAATAGAACGCTTGTGATAAGCAGACTGTAGTTATTCAATTACAACTGTAAATATAAATTTATTTTGCAAGTTTTTGTGTAAGTGTTCTTTTTGCATGTATATGAAGTGTTATAAAAATACTTCGATTGTCATATGCCGACTGTAGCTACAAAAAAACATCTGCAAAAAAATTCAAGGTAACTGCACAACAACAATTACCAAGCAAATCTACAACAAAAACGCAGAGAGAATGACTTGATTACAGAGGTTGCGCAGCGTTAGAGGGGTTGAACCGAATTGGCGGCGAAAAATAAATAGCACTTTGCTTGCTATTTTTTCTGTTTGCCTGCTAGCAAGATCTAAAGTGGAGGCATTTAAAGAGACTTCACGACAGTCAAACAAAATACAAATATGAAAAATTTAAATTTCATTTTATTTCAGCAGTTAGCTCTGAAGTCTCTTTGAATGCCTCCCTCCACTTGAGATCTTGCTAGTAGGCAAACAGAAAAAATAGCAAGCAAAGTGCTGTATATTTTCCGCCACCAATTCGGTTCATCCCCTCTAACGCTGCGCAACCGCTGGGATCTTGTCATTCTCTTTGCGTTTTTGTTGTAGATTTGCTTGGCAGTTATTGTTGTACAGTAAGCTTTAATTTTTTGTAGATATTTATTTGTAGCTACAGTCAGCATATGACATCGAACTATTTTAGAAAACATTTTGTACATATGAATTAAAGAGTATATATAATATTGGTAAAACTACTTGTTTTTAGTAAAAGTGTTACCGTATCGGAAATACATATATATACATATATATGAATTGATGAATTTAAAGAGCATTTATGTATATTTATATAATAACAATTAGTAATTGGATAACTAAAGTCTGCTTATCCTAAGCATTCTACTTTTTAAACTGTTTAGCATGAATTTCTTATATGAATTAAACATAATTTATGTACCATAGATATTTCTAAATTTTAGAATATTCTATTTTTAATACACAACTCAATATAGATATGGTGAATATGTATATTATGTTAGTGTTATGATATAAATAGATATAAATAAGCTTTAATTTTTTATATTAATGCAATAATGAAATAATTTCAATAAATTACTTTAATTATATGTATTTTTGATATGGTAACACTTTTGCTTAAAAGAAATAGATTCAGTAATATATAAAAAATTTAATAAATTGATATAAGCTCTTAACAAAAATAATTCTAGTTTCATATGCCGACTGTAGCTACACAATTAGAATTCACAACGTCTGCATAAAATTTCCAGCTAACTGCGCCAACAACAATTACCAAAGAAATCTATAAACAAGGACGCACAGAGAAGAACAAGATCAGAGCGTTTATTCAATTCGGGATCGATTTCTCTGATGAGAAACCAACAACAGTCGCCCATCATACCTTCGTCTCAAAATCCTTTGTACCGATTCTTAATTGACTTAATCTGCTGCTGAAATCGGAAAAAATTCAAATGGTAATGTAGAGAGTTAATTTTCAAAGACATATTTACTCTCATTTTTTTATAGTTTCTGAACAAATCGTTGAATATTTTCTCATAAGATTCACTTATATTGTTCCCAAGGAAGCTAGAAACAATCATTCTAAAAGAATCCCACGCCGCTGCCTCAACTGGTGACAATAATTCTGCGAATTGAAGATTGGTTAACACCCTTTCTATTTGCACTCCAACGAAGACACGTTCTTTTATCTTGGCATCAGAAAGATTTGGGAAAATGGTTTTCAAATATGTGAATTCATTGCCTTCTCTGTCTAACGCCTTTACAAAATTTTTCATAATAGCGAAATCACAATACAGCAGTGGAAGCGGCAGTGTCAGTGGCAGTGAACAGTTTATTATATATCATAGTAGCAGCAGAGCTGTAAAGTATTTAGTATTTTCAGTACTTAAATATTTATTAATTACAAATACAAAGTATTTAAAAAAATAAGTATCAAATAACAATACCAAATACTAGGTATTTGTACTTAAATTGCTCAAATACAAATACTTTCAATTAACAATTATTCTCTCAAATACTGTAAATACTTTCGATTACTGTTAATACTTCAAACACTTTCAATTACTTTCAAATACTGTAAATGTGTGAAATAAAAAAAAACAGTCTTAAGATGATGCAATGGCAAATGTTGCCAAAAATGTTATATTTTCTGTTGTTTATAACAAAATACAAGGAAATGAAAAAAATGTAACAGTAAGTTATTTGCACTATTCATAAAAAGAATCCTATATTTAGAAGTGTCCAGTAAAGAAGACATATTTACAGTAAAGAGGATTAGTAGATACAATTTATCAAGTTAAAGATATGTATATTTTATAACATTTATATATAAATGCAGAGTTTGCCTTCATTTGAAGTAACTTTTCGAAATGTCCGACAAAGGTTGTCGCCTAGAGGTGTTGACCAGACTTGCATACGAAAAAAGGCGCGCAACAGGAGCTGACGAAGACAATGGAGTGTTACACTTGATTGATAAGTCCCGCAGTACAGGGTACTTATCAAGGACTTCCAAATCTGTCCCTTTATCATTAAGGTACTGATAGCAAAATATCGAATACCGAACTGGAATAATTAGTTGTTTCCGGTATAATTAAATTTGGAATGTTTGGCTCCAGCTGTTCTTCTAGCGCTTCGCGCAGATCGTCCAATAAAAAAATAATGTAATTTCTCTAATTATCATTGAACTTGGAACTCTTCGGAACTTGGAATTTTGGGTGAAATTTTGGAAAGTGCGTTTAACTACCTAGATTTAGGGCACAGCACCGATGCTAATAAAGCATCATTTTCTGACACATCTAGAGAAAAGAATTACTGAAACCGCCTTCTCAAATGTTCTTCCACTCTTAATGCTACCATCTTGAGGTAGGATTAAACATCAATATAATTTTCATCCTTTTGGAAGTAATCGAGTGTCGCAGCAATTGGTGTCATTAGAAGGCGGTATGGCTAAATATTGAATATCGGTAGCTGAAAATTTTTCTTCCTGTTGTAGACCAAGTCTGTCGCACAGTTGATCAAGCTTATTTTTGTATGTTAAAAGCCGTGAAACAGCATCAAAAGTCGAATTCCATCTAGTTACGACGGGGGTAACTAGACAAGCTGCTAATTGAAATTGAAAAAATTTACAGTATTTGAAGTACTTACAGTATTTGAAAGCATTTTAAAGTATTTGAAAGTATTTGAAGTATTTACAGTATTTGAAAGTATTTACAGTATTTGAGAAAAGAAGTGGGAACTGAAAGTATTTGTATTTGAGCAATTTAAGTACAAATACAAATACGTAGTATTTAAATACATTACTTGTTTTTTAAGTACATGGTATTTGGAATTGTATTTGTACTTATACTTGAAATTTACAGCTCTGAGTAGCAGTATTTTAACGTCTAACATGTTTGTTTTTTTATTTTTTTGCTCCAAATGTTAATGTTTGTTTTATTTTTGCATGTTGCTAGTCTCTTTTTTTCATTCATTATATTGGCAGCAGTGTGGCAGTGGCAGTAAATTTAGAAATAGAGCTAACCTCAGCAGTACAGCATGATTCAAAGTAACTGTTGCACCTATATTAATACCAATCACACAAAAAGAAGCAACACTGGAAAACAAATGTTTTTTACAACTCTGACATTAATTGTGCATTAATGGGCGCTTTCTCCGAAAAAGGCAAATTGCCAATTCTTCTTATCAAAAAAGGCGTTAAAATACTTCGGAATATTACTGATAACATGTTTTAAGGAACTATCTTATGCGGCATGCCAAGCAAATTTACAGAGAGAGTCACTTATGTTTTCAGCAAGATTCTTTTCCAGCACAAAAGGCAAAAATCGTTCAAAGGTGGTGCAGAGCAAATTTGACATATTTTATTTCTTATGAAGGAATGCTCTCCATCATCCTCTGACCTAAACCCCCTGGACTTTTCTATTTGGGGTATAATGCTGACCAAATTAACGAACATAAACTCATGACGGTAGATAAACTTAAGTGATGATCAATGAAAATATCAGATGATATACCTGAAAACCAGATGCGTGCCGCGTGCCGCATGCTCGTCTTTCACAAATTGTTTTTAAATTTTTAAAAAGAATTAATGGGAAAAGATTCGAATTTAATGATAAAGAGTTAAAAATAATGCTTAAAATAAAAAATAAAAATGTTCGTTTAATAAAATGTACTCAATGCTTTTGATTTATGGCATAAAACAAGTGCGACAGTTATTTTGATTCACGCTGTACCGCTTACTGCCGCTGCTGTTATAAGAGAGTTATCATTAAGTAACATTATTCCTAAAATAACAGCTGATCACTGCCGTTGCCACTGACGCTGCCATTGCTGCATTGTAATTTCGCTATAAGCCTAATGTGTAGCGGTGGCAGAGTTATGTTTTCTTACGTTGTGGAACGTTTTTTACATTGCTCTCTCCAACTATAGATTGAATTCTTTCTTGCCAATCCTTTTTGTCAGAGATAAAGAGATAGGAAACTTAAATTTTGTGACGTCAAAACATATGTTTTTTCCATTTTTATGTACTTTGGTGAAACTCAGTTATTGTGTACGTGAGTTCACCTCAGATCAGTGTTGCCGCGACGATTCTAAAAAAAGTATCCATGAAAAGTCACAAATGTATCCACTTCAGAATAAAAGTATCCACATATTAATGTACTGAAACCCAATTTTTTAAACTTCATTAACAATTCCATTTATTTAATTTGAAGACTAACAAATAGCTTTGTAAAAATGTAATAGTAAGGGCTAATTTTTCAGTGCGAGTTTAAGCTCTAGTCAAATTAAACCGAGCTTAGCTCACCAAAATTGGACGTTTAAGCTCGGTTTAGACAAAATAGAAACACATTTTATGATAATTTCAGTCAATTTAACTTCAACGAATGCTAAAATATCTAGTTAAACCTAGTTTAAAAGTCCAATTTTGGTGAGTTAAGCTCGGTTTAATTTGACTAGAGTTTAAACTCGCACTGAAAAATTGGCCCTAAGAAACAAAACATGAACATATATAAAATAACTAATAATATGAAGACCTAGTGCTTGAATATTTTAAATCTTTTTACGATTTATTTTTTTAAAAGTTCAAATAATGAACAACGATATTTTAACTTTAAAGGTATATTGTAAAACTCATAAAATAATTTTTGATTCTGTTCAAAATGGTGCTCAATTAGAGCCTTTCGAAGAAGGAGCTTCGGCGCTTTTGTTGATATTTACTCTTCTATTAATCTTAAAAATTAAAACCAAGAATATAATTTATTTCTATGCATCAGCTATGGCCGGGACTAGAAAAAAAACACTGAAAATTGGCAAAATGACGCGTTTTTGAAATTTAAGTTCTAAAAACAGGGTTTTTACTGGTTATTCAGTGTAAAATATACGATTTTTTGAAATCTTGATAGGAAAAGTCTCAGATGTGAATAACATATTAAAATTTCAGATGATTCAGCTGAAGAGCTTTTGTTTTTGCTACAATACATTGCCAAAAAAAGTATTTTTGAGATAAATGAGTGTAAAGAGAGTGAGTATGGATATTTCTGCTGTGCGCTCGTATGGATATACCTGCTAAAACGGCTGCAGAAGCGGAGATAACGTCAGTATCCACACAAAAATATAACAGTAAATTTTCAAAAACTATTTTTTTGAAAAATTAAAAAGAAAAGGAAGATAAAATTTTAGATAACCGGCGCCTGCCTTAAAAAGGAACATATGTACATTTCAGTACTTCAGTCTGTTATATTTTGTGTTATGTTTAAATTTTTTATAAATTATGTTTATTACATTATTTTAAAGGTTTGATATTTATACAAAAAACAATATATTAAACATAGCTGTTAAATTGCGATTACGTCAATAAACAATTACATTGCATTAGGGGTCGTCCATTAACTACGTTACCAATTTAGGGGGGGGGGAGGGGTTTTGAAATGCACTACGATAAGTAACGGTAGGGGGGAGGTGTTTAGATACTGTAATGTTACCAAAAATTAAAAAAATCGACGAAAAACCTCTAATTAATAACACAATCATTTCAAAAATTTTTAACCTTACATGTTTATGTTTGATCGTCTAAATTGATGGTTAAATTTTGTTCCAACGATTTCTTCCACCGCCTTTTCCCTCGACACAGGAACCTTTTGGTATTCCTTCACCATGAAAAATTTGGGTCTTTGCTTTTGCGACAGGCTTTGACGTTAAGGCCTGAATGTTCTTGATCAAAGGAGATACCGTATGACATGTACTGTCCTTCTCAGAAAGAAGAAATCGGTTCAAGGTCGTGTCCTACCTGCGGCTTGTATTTCGTTTTTAAAACTTCTATGAATTGTCATAAGTTTGTATTATATCGTTTACAATAAATCGGAATAAAACATACTATTTAAATAAATCAATTTTCAGAAAGCATTTGCACAAAAACACAGAACTTGGTGCAGCTCGGGTGCAGCCTTTAAGGGTACTCTGTCAAAGACCAGGTGAATTTCTTTGCGTTAGAAATGAGGATTCACCTAAATGGGTCGACATAGAATCCGATGAAAAATTATATTTTGAAGAATCCTCAACATAGCTACCAGCTTCTTCTATCCCAGTGATTGAGAGCATCGAATCTTGGATCGCAGATGGAATAGCTTTTACAGATGGTATTAATTATTGATTTTTTTCCAATTGTTCCTTTAATGTATCTAGTCATACTAGTCACTAATACTAGTGAAAATTGTCAGAGCTAGTCAAAATATATAATCATTCGAATGAATTAATTTCATATGTCACGTTACTTTATGGGGGGGAGGGGTTTTGAAAAGCACAACGAAAATTAACGCAGGGGGAGGGGGGTAAAAAAACCGGAAAATCAGTAACCTAGTTTATGGACGACCCCTTATTATATTTTAAAAATAATTGTAATCATAATATAATCCTTGACGGAGATGTTTTTGATAAATAATTGATAACGGTTACATATAATCAAAAAATAATTACGACTACTTAGAATTAAAAAAAAAAAATCAAAAAGAATGTAAAGTAATCAAGAAAATTTAATCCGACTACTTTTAGAAATTATTTTCGATTCTGTTTGAGGTCGACTCGCATCATTTCAACGGTGAGGTTGTGAAGTGCTACCAGTCATTTTTAAGTGAAATCTCTAAACATGGCTTGTATAGCATTTTTTTAAAAAAAAAGAATACTAGACGACATCCTAAACGAGTTGAAGCGAACTGTGCAATATACATGTATTCCTACCTAGCCGCTGCAATTGAATTCAACTGAACAGCTGAATTTTATTAGTGATTATCGTGACCATAACATTAATGATTTAATATTTTATGTTTTTAGTGATTGCGTATTTTTATAATTCTATATGTGAACGTAAAATCTGCATTTGATGTAATTTATCAAAATGTATGCATTTATTTATCTATATTTCCCATTTCTACTCTGGCCTATTGTATATATGAAAGTAACACGTCATTGTGTATAGTATTTTTAGTGCTTGTATATGTCTCGCCGTATACAAACTGTCGTTGTCTCTTTCACTAATATGTTTTTAGGACAATCGTCAAAAGCAAATGTTAAAATACTCCTTTAGCAGGAGTAAAAGTATTCTGTAATAATATTGAAGTCAAGTGGCTTTCGATTATTAATTTAGTTAATAGTGTAACAGACCAGGCAGGCCATACATTACAGCATTAGCGGCTGTAAGAAATAAGAAACTGTTCATATCTATATATTTTGTAATATCGATTAATTAAAGACTCAATAAAGTACTACCACTACTTTGATTCTGTTTGATTATATAAGAATTTTATTTTAAAGTACGGAATATTTTCTAAAATTTTATTCATAAATAAACATTTATGTTTGAATACAATTATTAAAAAAGACTTTCAAAAAACAAGAAAGAAGAAAAAAGTGCTTGACAAAATTAACAGAGCTAATGTGGCAATGCATTTTTTTAGTTCTTGTTTTTTTACAATCTTTGTTTAATAACTAAACATATCTTTGTTTGTTTATCAAAAAAATTTAACAACATTTTTAGTATTTTAGACTGAAATTTTTTAAATAATCAAAAAGAATTAAACATAATTTCTAAAAGTAGTCGGATTATTTTTCTTGATTACTTTTAATTAGTTTTGATTATTTTCGTCATCTGAAGTAATCGTAATTATTTTGTGATTGTTATTATTATATTACGATTACAAACATAAAAGAATTGTACTTAATCAATTATTTCACATTTTTAAAAAGTAACCGAATTTCTAATGAATACGATTAGCAGTAATTATTTAACAGCTATGATACAAAATAATATATACAGCTGCGATCAAAATAATAGTAGCGCCCTTATATTCATACATGTTTGGATAAATAATACTAGTATACGAATTTCGGATCCGGTAAGTCCATTTTCATTCCTATATGTACTTTCAACACTCGTTCCAACTACGTACTCAGTTTCCTCCTATATTGTAAAACTTTCAAGATACAGGGTGTTTTACGGTTTTGGTACGTGTTTAGTATTATTGATCTAGAATCTAAACTACTCACCATAAAATAAAAAATAATATTTTGTATTCTAGAAAAAATATCAGATTTTTCATAAGTATATCAATCGCTTTCGTGTCATGTGCTGTAGCGGAGAAAAAATTTTGAGATTATCCAAAAAAATATCTACAAATTTTCTATCTTTTGTTTTAGCGGAGCTGTTACTGTCCAAAGTTAGAATTTAAAAAAATACTGTTGATTAAGTGTATTTTTACATGAAAAAAGGACATTTTAAATTTGGACGATTACAGCTCCGCTAAAACAAAAGATACAAAATTTGTTGATATTTCGTTGAGTAATCACAAAATTTTAGCTCAGCTGCAGCACATGACACGAAAGTGGTTGATATATTGATGGAAAGGTTGATATTTTTTCTAAAATAGATTTTAGATCAATAATACTAAACACGTACCAAAACCGAAGGAGGAAACTGAGTACGGAGTTGGAACGAGTGTTGAAAGTACATATAGGAATAAAAATGGACATACCGGATCCGAAATTCGTATACTAGTATTATTTATCCAAACATGTATGAATATAAGGGCGCTACTATTATTTTGACCGCAACTGTAAATACATAAAAAAGTTATTTAATAGCTTATTCAGTTTAATTTAATATAAATAAAATGGGTTGCTATTGCCCTTTATTTATATTAAATTTAAAAATTATTCGTGTTAAGTATTTTGCAAAACAATATACTTTTACCTATTCCCAAAAAAATTTACTAGTCTTATCGTTTATAGTAAGTTTTAACTTAGAAAAATTTCATTCAGCAGCAGCTGTGCTATGAGGCAGACTTAATATATCTATCACAAAATTGTAAAGTTCTTTGTAAAGAGGTTGCGTTAATGCATTTTTTGATAAAAAAGTACTGTCCAAAAATGTCTCAATATCATAATTTTTCTTAACGTTTTTGTCGAATGTCAAGAAATGCCTACTTTTTTATATTCTTGCATATAAAACATATATGAGGCTTAAAAAAAGTATCCATACATTTTTCCTAACGGCAACACTGCTTGGACTTATTCCTATGGTGTAATTATTCTAAAATAATTTCACCTTGATGTTTCAGGGATGTTTTTCATTGCTTTTCCGAAGTCTTTTGTGGTATACATTTTGTTACCCATTTTGTTTCAATAATATGCTGTTTTACAGTTATCGGACCTCAAACGTAACTGGTGAAATTCTTAAATCTACCATAAACCAGGGTTGTTTTCCGTTGATTTTACGACCACATATAAATGTTTTGTGCTTGTATTGGAGCCAATTTAACGTAAAATCGAGCATAGTGCTATCCCTCTCCAACGGAGTTTCCCATCTCTTTATCTCTGCTTTTTGTAGTAGTGGTGTTCACTACTGAAAGCAGTTTTATTTATTATATATTATTTATTTAACATAGAAGTGGTAAC
This sequence comes from Dichetophora obliterata, assembly GCA_963920525.1. Lineage (NCBI taxonomy): Eukaryota > Metazoa > Arthropoda > Insecta > Diptera > Sciomyzidae > Dichetophora > Dichetophora obliterata. Next base: position 121,041,951 of record OY986439.1, read on the forward strand.
TAATGATTTTAAGTTAGTGAAATAATAAAAGTATTGGCTTTAATAAAAGTATATATATATGGTTACCTTAGAACTGTTTGTTAAAATTAAGTTGACTTTATTTTTTCCAAATGATGTCATTTGTTACAAAATTACTAATTTATCATTTTTATTTAAAATTACATTTTTAAAACAATTTTTAAAAATATTGATTGACGTTATTTAGCATGCCAAGTATCAGAAAAAGAGCTTGCGTGCAGCTGTTAATGTTCGAACATAACTTCGAAACAAACCAAATCGACTGTCGAAGGGAAATATTACAACATACTGCCAGATCGAAAACTTCGCTTCGATGTTCGCTTCGACAGTGAAGTTACAACATGTCGCCACACGAATGTCTTCGCAATAGCAGACATTGTCTTTTTAGTAAAGTGCCTGTACAAGCGCGTCGGAAGCGAATTTCATCTGGGGGGGCAGTACAAATGGTGGTGCAAAAAAAGGTCACCAAAATTTCTTCACATGAAACATGAAGAAGAGAGAAAGAAGAGGAAAATATATACTACAAAAATATTATCGTTGTAAAAAAACTGATATTTTAATAACTTTTTCTTTTAAATTGTTTATCTAGCTAAACAAGTGGGGGGGGGGGCAACTGCCCCCCTTGCTCCCCGCTTCCGACGCCAATGTGCCTGTAAATCGTTTTTCACGATGTCTGTAGTATTTCACCTTAACATCGGGTCCCAAAAAATTTAATTGTTGCATACGAGAAGCATGCAATTCCGATTTTTCCTTTGACAGTTCCAAATCTCTTATCAAATCATTCAGTTGCGCTTGCGATAAAACGTGAGTTTTGCTTTCAGTTGTAAATGCACTTCCTCCAGTGGTTCCTTTCGATTGTATTCGCGTGTTTAATCGGGACAAGTAAAATATGGAACATCATCAGAATAAGGAACTGACGATAAAATGGTCTTTACAGTAGTGATGCTTTTTGCTATAAAATATTTTGGTATCGAGTATACTTCGATATTCGATGCTTTTTACTCAATATTTTTATACTCGATACGTTTCTAAAAACCAACGTCATTTCGCAGAAGAACACTAAAGGCCATTTTGTTCACAAAGGGCATAAATATGATTTAATTCGGGGATAACTATCTCTAGGTTAATTTTATACCAAGCGTATAAGTGGGGAGATAAAAAGGTGGTTTTGTTCACATTTTATCCCGGCTTTATGCTTAGAGCATAAATTCGCTCTCAGTTTATATCGATTTCCATTGGAATGTTAGAGCTCATTAATTAAAAAAGTGTGGGGATTTTTGATTTATTTTTGCGAATTTGGGGGTTGGAGTGAACACTAGGTAAAAATGTATCGCTGATTTTGCATCTGATGTCAGAATTTCAAAATTCTAACATTTTTCTACACAGGGCTGCCAACTAAACTTTTTTTTAAGAATTTTAAACATGAAGAAACAGTATTGGGGGTTACTTCTTTCGAATCTGGTGTCAGAATTTTAAAATTCAAGATGGAGGATAAAGTTGCCTTCTAATTTCTTGTTTATTTATGCGAATCAACTCTGGGAGATACACTAGGTAAAATTCGGTCGCTGATTCCGAATCCGTTGTCAGAATTTCAAAACTCGAAAATTTTTCTACACTTAAGGCCTAAAAATGTTTTGTTTTAAGAATTTTAAACATGAGGAAAGAGTTTGAATCTAAAGTCAGAAATTTTAAATTCAAGATGGTGGATAGAGTTGCCAACTTAATTTTTTGTATTTTTATGAATTCGTGGCTGGCAAAAAAATGCTACACCAAAAATGGGTCGCTGAATACGAATCCATGGTCAGAATTTCAAAATGATAAGGTTTTGAAATAATAGGGTTGCCACCTAGTAATATGTATTTTTTAGAATTTTAAACATTATTTAACAGTGTTAGGGAGTCACTGATTTCGAATCTGATGTCAGAATTTTAAAATTAAAAATGGTGGATAGGGTTGCCACCCTATCATAGCCCCGAATTCATAAAAATACAAAAAATTAAGGTGGCAGCCCTATCCACCATTTTGAATTTTAAAATTCTGACATCAGATTCGAAATCACTGACTCCCTAACACTGTTAAATAATGTTTAAAATTCTTAAAAATACATATTATTAGGTGGCAGCCCTATTAATTCAAAACTTTATCATTTTTAAATTCTGACCATGGATTCGTATTCAGCGACCTATTTTTGGCATACCATTTTTTTTTTGCCAGCCACGAATTCATAAAAATACAAAAAATAAGGTGGCAACCCTATCCACCATCTTGAATTTTAAAATTCTGACTTCAGATTCGAAATCAGCGACCCCCCGATACTCTTTCCTCATGTTTAAAATTCTTTAAATAAAACATTTTTAGGTGGCAGCCCTAGAAAAATTTTCGAATTTTGAAATTCTGACAACGGATTCGGATTCAGCGATCCATTCTTACCCTTTAGTTCGCGCCAGCCCCGAATTCGTAAAAATAAAAAATTAAGGTGGCAACCTTATCCAACATCTTGAATTTTAAAATTCTGACACCAGATTCGAAATCAGTAACCCCCAATACTGTTTCCCTATGTTTAAAAAATCTGTATTTTCAATATTTTGACACCAAGTAAGTAAAAAATATAAAAATGAGAGTGATGAGAGCGAAATAAAAATCTTAACTCACCAATTTTCACGAGTTAAATATTTCTGGGGTTAAGCTTTCTCGCCACCATTTTTATCTCCAGCTTGAAGAGTTAAATGCTTAACTCACTGTGAACAAATGAAAAACTGGAAAATCATGGAATTAACTCGGAGATTAATTTATCTCTCTGTGAACAAAATGGCCCTAAAATGGTTGAATAGTTGTTCATGTTGTTATAAATAATGTCACAACAGGCTGCAATTAAAACTTTACTCATTTTCGCTAACTTCTTAGCTCTTATGACCAGTAAAAATGCCTCCCAGGCACATGCGGGATTGGAAAAAGAAGCATTTCGCAGAATAAATCAGAGTAGCTCTTACCTCACAACAGGTTTACAGGCAATCGTTCCACAAATTTTAAGCGCTTTCATTGCTAAAACGTTGGAATACATTTTAGTTAACCCTACGATGGGCAACACTCTGGGAGGCGGAAACATAACCTACTGGGCCTAAGTAGGTCCATGTACAGAAAACGGGAGATGTGGCCTAGTCTTTCATATTTTGAAAACTCTGTGATCACAAACAATACTAATAAAGACAAAAAAAATTGTACACAATAAACGTTGTTGACGTGGTAAACACGCAACATAACGCCTTCTTCAATGCATCACATGCAATAACACGTCAGAAAAAGATCGCTTGCATGCGCAAAAACTCTGGGGGAGGTCTCTGGCAACTGGGCTTACTTAGGCCCAGTAGGTAATTTTCATTAGCATCATTAAAGGTCATTAAGCATTACCGAAGAAGTCAGGAAGTTTCAAATCGATGCGTAGAAAAATATTTAAGATATACATGTTTAAACTCAAAATGGGCCCAGTAAGGCAAAGTTGCCCATCTTAGGGTTAAGCATAAAATTATATTTTTTTCAGCTACGAACAAAAAATATTAACTCAAGGTGTGATATATGATATGAATTTATTTGATCAATGTGGCATTGAAACAATTGGCTAAGGCAATTGAGTCTGAGTTAACAAATCAGGATGCAGTATCATCCCATGACGCATCTTCTAACGGTTTGATAAACTTCACAAAATCATACTGGTAAACAGAAACTGCTTTGCATACTAAAAGTTAAGGAAAATCTTATAAATTTAACCTGGAAAAGTTCGTTGTTGCGTTAGTATTGAAAATTCAATGAGTCAAATAATTTTTTATTATTTTTCGTTTATGAACAACACTGTCACCAGTAAGTTTCAGAAATAAATTTTGAAAAATAGACATGTTCATAAAATTGAGAGCGTTTTAAAGATGCGCAAAAACTGAAATTTCAAAAGCGTTATTTTTCTACATGGCAAAAATGCAAATGTGGTTGCAAACCACCTGCAGCTCTTTAGCACAGAAGGATAATTCACCGTACTTTAACTTTCAATTTAATATAGAGAAAAAAACAAAAAGTATCAAGTCTTTTTCGGTATTGAGTATCGATAACGAGTATTTTCAAGTATCAAATATAAAATAATCGATACCAAAAAATTCCCCATCACTACTTGACAGTGGCGTATCCCAGTTGGAAAAGGAGCCCTGCTGTATGTATGTCGGCAACATGACTCGGAAGTTCAGGAGACATGCTCGCCTCATACCTTATTTCTATAGGCATTTCCTGGGCCGGCATGTCTGCCAAATGAACCGGCATGTGCTGCATGCATCTCACGGCATTAAAGCTGCATTCATCTCACGGTATTGATTCTGCATTCATACCATGAGATGCATGCTGCATTGCTGTAAAGTCAATTCATTTGCCAGATATGCCGTCCTAGGACATGCCAACAGAAAAAGAATATAAGCGGGTATGAAAGCGAGCATGTCTCCTGAACTTCCAACCCACATTGCAGGCATTTGAAAAATTACCATTATCCGGAGACTTGAACTTTGGTCGCATGAGTGTAAGTACATGAGCTTATCTATTCGACCATCGCAGCTGTTAACTAATCGTCGCTCAATTTGCTTCATTAAGAATAAGTCTTCAAAAAAAACATGAAAAAAATTGTCTCTGTTTTGATTTTACTCACTACTCAAGATTAAAAAAACAGGAATAAAAACTAAAGCCCTAGCCAACTCAGCCATTCGCACTGTTTGATGTTGTTGAAATAATATACATTAGTTGCGTTCCATTCGCTTCAAAATAATCCAGATTATTTTTTTTTACATGCAAAGCAAAAACAAAAATAATAATCCTATAACAAATACGATTATTTTTGCTATCCATATAAAATTGTGATATAGTCTTTAAAATTTTGAAAGACAGGTGCCGCACCTGCATATTTTTATGAGCTGTCATTTCATTTTTTGAATTGTTTGTTTGCTTGATACAATGACTATTAAGAAGCCATGGCAGCTACCTATTTTCTCACGAGCTGCGACCATCGAATGTTAACAAAAAAGAAAACAAAACAAACCGCGTGTGTCACACACATTGAACGCATTCAGCGGAGCCAACAATTGCACTTAAATTATTTATATAATTTCATAATATTAATAATTAAATGAAATAATTTATAATTTTTCTGACGTTTAGAGTGAAACACATTCAGAGAAAAACATCGTTCACTAAGGTATCGCTACCATAATAGTTCACAACAGTTTTGAACGACACCCGTCCTCATGACACCTAATAGTTATTGTATCATGATTGCTTGTTTGAATGGAATTTTGACTGCAACGGCTGTGCCCTCTACGAGTCGTTTTTCTTGCCGTTCCTTTGAGAAAATTTGTTATCGCGATTATATTAAGGCGAAAGGAATGCAGCTATTGTTGCTATCAAAAGTGCTACTATACTAAATTATAACCTGCCGCATTCCTTCCATCGGTAGGCTTTGTTTTCATCTGGGATATCACTCGTTTGTGTCTTAAAACGCCAGTCACTTTGGCCAGACAAAAATAGTAATCGCTTGGGTGACAAAACGGTTGTCTCCATATCATCGGAACATCAAATTTCATGTACCGTTTTTTGCCCGAGCTCCATTCAGATAATATTAATTTGCACAATTGACACAAAATACTTGGCGTCCATGGTTCATCATTATTCACAGCCGCAATAATGAAGATATGCCGTTTGCAGTAAATTCGTAGAATTGAGTCGATCCTTTTCGAAAATAAATTCACCGCACACGTGGCAGAAAATATTTGGATCGTTCTTACACTGAAATTCTCGCAGTCTTTTTATTTTTTAGTTTATTTTAATTTGTATTTGGATTCGATACAAATTGTGCGCTTCTTTTGTTTGCCACGTTTTTTGCTAGAAAGCTAGAATGTTCTTGCTTCTATTTCTTTTATACAACTCGCCAGGGTACAACAAAACCAGGTAGGCTCACGACTGACTGTGATATCCTTCTTATAGCCATTAGTGTAAAAATAATAGCCATTAGTTTCGCTTTGACGGTTTCAACGGTCGCGCTCTCAGTCGTGAGCCTTACTTACTTACTTAGTTGGCGCTACAACCGTATGTTGGTCTTGGCCTCATCTAAGAATTTGCGCTAGCCGTTTCTGTCTTTCGCTTACTGGCGCCAGTTGGAAATTCCAAGCCTTGTCAGGTTCATCCTCTACTTGGTCTTTCCAACGAAGATGCGGTCGTCCTCTTCTGCGTTGACCGCCGCTGGGTACCGAATCGAATGTTTTCTTCACTGGAGCATCGTCTTTCATGCGCTGAACATGACCAAGCCAGCGAAGCCGCTCGATTTTAATGCGCTTGACTATGTCGATGTCAGCGTACAGATCATACAGTTCATCATTCCGCCATATTCGGTACTCGTCATTGACGCAGATTGGTCCGTAGATCTTACGAAGAATCTTTCTCTCGAATGCTCCTTAAGTCTTTTCATCTGAAGGACTACTCAGCGTCCAGGTTTGTGATGCACAAATTAGGACGGACATGATGAGCGATTTATAGAGCGTGATTTTCGTTCGTTGAGACAGGGCTCTGCCTCTCAATTGCCTACTGAACTCAAAGTAACACCTGTTGGCAAGAGTTATTCTTCATTTGATCTCAATGCTGGTGTCGTTGGTTGAGTTTATGCTGGATCCCAGATAAACGAAGTCCTTCACAACTTCGAAGGAGGTATTGTCAACTGTAATGTGGGTTCCAAGACGCTGGGACTGCTTGTTTGTTGACACTAAGTATTTCGTCTTATCTGCCTTCACTGCCATACTCATTCGACTTGACTCTTTTTCTAATCTGGAAAATGCTGCTCTGACTTCACGCGTATTATGGCCAATGATATCGATGTCATCAGCATACACAAGCAGCATAACACTCTTGTAGAATATTGTGCCACTACATCTCAGATCAAAGAAGTACTTAGATGTTCAAATTTAGTCGGTCGTAGTATTAGCGCAGATAAAACGGATCTGTTTCTGTTCACGAAAAGGTACAAGATACCACAGTCGATACAACCAAAATTAAACGACATACGTCTCATACCGAAAACTCACACAAAATATCTAGGAGTCGTCCTGGACAGCAAGCTGACATGGAAAATCAATGTAGAAGAAAGGGTGAAGAATGCCACCATTGCGCTATACACATCCAAGAAGATGCAAGGCAGCACCTGGGGTGTCTCGTCCTTTCTGATGCACTGGATCTGTAACGGTAGTTCGTCCTATTCTCCTCTATGGAATTATTGTGTGGTGGTGACCAAATCAACAAATCTCAAGCACTTGAAGAAAACTCAGCGGCAGGCAGTGCTATGCATTACAGGGGCACTGAAGTCAACTCCAATTAAAGCACTTGAAACCATTCTATGAATGGACCTACTGGAAATACACGCAAAACTAATAGCCGGAAAAACGGCAGAACGCCTCACGGTAGCTGGCAACATGCGCTTTCAAAATTTCGGTCATTGTACAATCGGCAAGGATCTACTTAGTAGCACGGACTACATGTTACCTCACACGTAAGTCAATTCAAAAACATGAACACTTCAAGGACCAAACGACTGGTGCAAACGTATAAAACAAGCACAGAAGGTGGTCAATATGTATACAGACGGCTCCAAAATGCCTATGCGGGTAGGTGTGGCTGTGTATTGTGCAGCGCTTAGTATAAGGCAACCATAAAGACTGCCGAACCACTGCAGCATTTTCCAGGCGGAAGTATTGGCCATAAGGAAGGCCGTGGAGATAGCCCTCGGCATGAACGCACACGACTTTTATATCAAAATTTTCGTCGACAGCCAAGTGGCGTTCAAATCCATGCGCTCCGCTACCATCAAGTCCAAAAGCGTCCTGACTAGCAGAGATGCACTAGGTGCACTATTCGCTTCGAATAGAGTTCGCATCTACTAGGTCCTAGCCACGTTCTGAGAGGAACGAGATGGCAGATGATTTAGCAAAGGAAAGCGCTGGGCTGGTTTCAGAATTCGCAGAACATGTACTTACTAGAGCTACAAGAGTTGTACATAGAGAGCTATGAACGACATCGTGCAAAATCTCGAAAATAATGTGCAATGCACAATGCGGAAAACAAACTCTGTTCATCTAGGAACGCCCGCGCAGAGATTGCAGGACACTAGTGGGTATAATCACTGGTCAATGCATGGTGGCATCCCACGTGAGGAGGCTGGGCATCACCACGGATGTCAACTGCAGGAACTGAAAGGAACCTGGCACAGTGGAGACCCTGGAGCACTTATTATGCACATGCCCCGCCCTACTTAGATCGAGATTCAAATACCTAGGTTCATCGACGTTCCTTTCACTAGAAGATGTATCCAAATTATCTCTGAAATGTCTCCTAAGGTTTGCGAATTAAACGCAAATCTTTAAAGATTTCACTTAAACACAAAGATTACTTTGTTCGTAACCGGCACCACTAAGGAAGGAAGGCATCCGGTTTTACTTAACCTATACTAAATTCTATCTAGTACATTTGGATACTAAATTTGAATTAGTTAGTAAAAAGTTAGCTTGGCAATGCTGCGACTCAATATTAGGCGACTTGGTTCATATGTTTGTTTATCGCGGTTGTTATGTATAGGCCAATATCCCGGTGGTTAGAGAAGTGAGTTTAAAACTGAATGTCGTGCGTTCGAATCTCGCTATTTTGTTTATTTTTTTATTTTTATATTTTAATCCAAGGCTGTACTAAATTTGAAACCAAGCTGTATTAAAACCATATTTTAGTATTTTGTAATTACTAGATTTGAAACCAAACCTGGTGTGGACTTATATGCAATAAAAAAAGTTTCAACTTTAGTACAAGATTTCTAACCGTGAATACTTATACTAAAAAGTTGTAAATAGGGATCTATTTTGACAATCTTATCGTAGTCTGATTGTGTATTGTCAATACAACTTTTTCATACAAATTTCATATTCAAATCTTAAAATATTTTAACCTTATTTGAATGTTGAACCTATTACATTATTTTTTTGCATAACACAAAATGGGAGAATTTGCATAAAGATGGATGACTAAAAGAAGGGAGTTCAATAACTTTAAAATTCATAGTAAATATAATCAAGTTATAAAACAAAATAATTCAAATGTATCTTGAAGGACTTTGATCGAGCTTCTTATGATCAATTGCCATAAGCATCTTGCAATTTCAAACAATACAGCTAATATATTATTAATTTTACATTTCTTTAACTTTTCTTTATTAGCATAAAAAATATTCAGAATCCTAGGATCAAGACTGATATAGAATGGAGGAGATAGTTACCTCCTGCGATTGTTCAAAAATCATTTCTTCAAAGAAGAGAAATTCTTAACCAAGCTTAATTTTTTAAATTATAAAAAACTAATGAAATGAAGATAAGACGAAAGACATGCGCTAAAAAAATAGATCATGTCAAGTATTTTAGTTTTATATATACTGGAAAAATGCAGAAAATTTTTGAATCCGAGTCAATGCGAACATTTCTAGACGTCAAACTTTTTTTTTGGATTGTTGTAAGCCCAAGGACTTATGCACCACGAGTTACTTAGGTGTGAGTTGGATTTACATTAATGTTTTAATATTCGTTGTATTCTTTATTAATAATAGGATAGTGCTAAATTCTTGCCTGAACCAATTCAAGTTTATTAAAATTTTCTTCACAAATTCCCACAACAATTAATTGTGGGTTATTTTAATTTTTATTTATTAGTAAATAAAGAATAGATAGTCATAATACTAGGACCAAGACGAATAGCGAAAAGGTATCCAATGCGAACCTTTACTACGGAATCAAGCGCGGCTAAGGTTTCAAGTTTTCGGTTAAAAAATTATTTGAATGCCATGAGTTATATGCAAGGTTTTTTTTTTGTGCCATAACTTTGGCTAAGGTCATACTAGAAGCTCCAGATTTTGTTTGTTTGCTTTAAGGCGAATTTACACATTTCACCCAAAACGATGAAAGTGAACGTTGAACGATGACACTGAATCAATTTTTAATTTACATTATTCAAAGTGTAAATTTTAAATTTGATGGATGACTGATTAATTTTATTGACGTTTCAAAACATTAAATAAATAAAAGCTATTCAGCAATTAAATAAAAACAATATAAACTTTCTGCTTGAAGCTATGCTAACAGCTTTCAATTGTGTTTCAGTACGAATGACACATCAGTTCGATTTGCTTTCACTTTCATCAAAAGTGGGAAGACCTTCTACTTCTTTCACTGTTCAATGTGGATGACAATCATCTTCATTTTAAAGATGAAACTCAATTTACATTTTACAAATCAGATGTTTCATTCAAAGTGAACGATGATAGTGAATCGTGTAAATTCGCCTTTATGCTTGGAACACAGCTACATTAACAACTCAGTTCTGTCTTAAGTTGACTGGAGCGATTATTGCTTATCGACACAAATATATTGTTTAATCTAAGATGGGATATTCTTTTAACATATCCTTTGTGTCATGTTTTTTATTAGTAGTTTTGGTTGTTGCATCTGCCATTTCACAATTATTTTGATGAGAATGGAATGGTTACAATATCTGAAATTTTTAAAAACGTTTACAGTTGTAATTAGCGCTACTCACTGTTACAACAAAAATAAAAATAATAAATTGTGTACGTATCGCGAACAAAGCCGCGGAGGGTTGAAATATTTCCACTCGTTGTGGAAGCAAAGACAAAAGGGAGGTTTTGCCTAATTTTTTTTTAAGGAAGAATTGTGGAAAAACGGATAGAGATACGTGAGTGAAATTTTTTATTTTTTACATTTTTATTAAATTTAAAGATAAAATTTTTATTTTATTTTTGAGACCTCATTTTTGCGTGACAGCGGCGTAATTGAGTTTCTGAAAAAAAGAAGTCCCAATTTTTTGTGCAGGATATCTTGACTTTGTATAATCTGAAACAAAAAAAAAATAAATTTGGTAAGAGTTGAAACATGTAATTTCGGGCTGACTTGAGTTTTTTTTTTAAATTTTTTAAAAATTTACTACAGCAACTTTTGTCCTGAAATTATTAGCCTTTTTTTAATGTTTACTTTGTGCAGCCGCCATTTTGTTTCAAATTAATTTTTTTGAAAAAACTCCATGTCATCCTGAAATTATATGTTTCAACTCTTACCAAAAATTTTTTTTATTTGATTCAGATTATCCAAAGTCAAGATATCCTTCACAAAAATTGGGACTTCTTTTTTTTAGCGACGTAGTTACGCCTATCACGCGAAAATGAGGTCACAAAAAAAATTTCTTTAAATTTAATAAAAATGTAAAAAATAAACAACGTTTCACTCAAATCCTTCACTATCCGTCCTTAAAAATCAGCTAAAATCTCGACAAAATTAGGTAAAACCTCCCATAATTGAAGCTACATAAATATTCACCGGATGAACGTTTATTTATTTAAAATATATGGTCAAGCTGAAACTTGAAGATTTGCAGTTTGATGTTTACATTATTTAAGAAGCATAGGCAACAATGTTGGGCTCTACTTGGGTGTTCTGCCCAAGCTCAGCGGCTTCCTAGTGCTGATACATAACTTGCTAGTTTGCAGTCTGTTCGATATTCGCACGCACAGCAATCTTACTGTTACGTGACGGTTTCTACCAAATCATACCACCCCCAAGCTGTGTCAAGAAACTTCGTACCAAAAAATAATCAAAAATAATCCTAGAACTGAATGAAACATGAGCAAACAAAAAAAGGAAATTGCAACCAATTAAAACGAAAACCACGAAAGATTTTGCAGTTTATTTGAAATTTGAATATTGGATAAATTATCCAAAAACAAAAAAGGCATTTCACCAAAAAAGCCCATAAAAAATCAGATGTTTTATTTTGTTATAAAAAAAAATATTCATTATTGAAAGAAAATGCATCCATGGCATTATGGAACGTGTTGGTTTCTAAATTCAAAATATTGTTGAAAATGAAAAATCTTCCCAAAACAAAAAATAATTATATTTCGCCGAAAAAGTTAAGTGATTTTTCATAAGAAAACAACATAATGATCTTACTTTTCGATAATAAGTTAGTGGCCTTAATTAGATCAATGTTGCCTTAAAAACTGTATCAATTTGCATGCAATTTTTTTGGGCATTATTAAGTTTTTTTATGTTGGGCTTTACTTCGTAATGAGTATATAACCAGAACTATGAAAATTTCCATTCGGTTTGACTGTTCACTTCCGGTCCGTCAAATTTTAGCATGCGTATTATTACAGTTCTTTGTTCCCTTATCAACTTCAGTCTGTTTTCTCCTTCCGAATTCATAATCATATCCTAGCATATTGGTTATGTGATATGAGGGGAATAATGGATGGATTCTTGTTTTGGTTTATGTTCTTATTATAGCTTTAAGTCTAATTTTGATTGAATGACTTTTCTTTTAATATAATAAATAATCTTACGGATACATCACAGAAGCCGACCGGCTATCGTCTTCAATGCGTGTCGGTACATCCATTGCTGAAGTTTTATGATCCAATATAAAGAAATATCTTGAATTTTTCCCAAAACAATTTGCCTTCGTTCAATAAATTTCTTCTCCTTATGAAATTTCCTAGTGAAAATGTCAACAAAACCAAACTCGAATAAATAATAAAACCATGCCAACATTTGTTTTTTTGTTCAGTATCCGTTTCGTTTATCTACTGCTTTATCGACGTCGTCATCGTTGCCACTTTGCCTTACAGAGTTGTAGAGATTAATTAGAATGTTCCTTATCAGCAAACTTTCATATTTCTCAAAACGCCAGTCATATTGTGAATCTTTAATACAAAAAATAAAGGGCCTTAGCAATAGTCGTTTAAATGTCGACTTTAAGTTTAGCTTAAGCTTTTTGACAACAAATTCTACAGAAATATTGTCAGAAAAGCTCACACTAAGTTTAGAGTAGGCATTAAATCGACTAGTGGTAAGGCCTAAGGATTGATCACAATTTTAGCTCCATATTGCTATTGATTTTTCATGAGCTGGCTGACAATAGTTCAGCCGGTATGGAAGGCTTGTCCAAAACTTAAATTCTATAGGTATCTTCACAAAAGTTCGTTAATTCTATTGAAAGACATTTTAAACGTAATGGACAAAAATATTCCGAGTCTCGTAACGTTTTTGTGTAGATGAGCAATGATATTTTTATTTTCTTTCTTTCTATTTTTATGATGCTTGTATTGGAACCCTCAGAAGGGAGACAGATATAGCGTAGGTGTAGGTATGAACGAGATAGTTTAGGAAAATGTTTTACCACACCTCCTTTTACCGCCCACAAATCAATTCTCTATTTTGGAGGGTTTCGATCGTATTAGACTAAAATTTGGTAATTTAGTTCGTATAGTTACTGTCAGCAACTGTACTAAAAATTGGTTTCAACGCCCACAAATCAATAAAAATTCAATATTTCGGACAGTTTTGATCGTTTTAGTCTTTAGTTTGTATGGCTACTTTCGGGAACTGTACTACAAATGGAGGTGGTCACTCTATAGCCACGCCCACTTTTAGATAAATTATTAAAATTGGCTACTGTGCCGATTGTGCTGTCAGTCAGTTTGTTTCGAGTACGAGATAGTTTAGGAAAATTTTTTGTCACATCCCCTTTTACCGCCCACAAATCAATAAAAATTATATTTTTCGGACGGTTGTGATCGTATTAGACTCAAACTTGGTAATTTAGTTCATATGCTTATTTTCGGACACTGTACTAAAAATGACTCCCACTTTTCAAAGGATAAATGCGGAGTAAAGCAAAGTGCGCCAGATATAACCTGAATTGGGCTGAAATTTTGGCAGTCGAAAAAAGTGTTGCCGCTCTCAAATTCATAAAAATGCTTTATTTCGGACGGTTTTGGGCATATTAGACTAAAATTTAGTAATATATTTTCCATTTCTGGTGTTGTATGCGAATTTCCAGAAGGGTGACAGATAGGCCTTATGTGTGTGTGTGTAGTTTCACTTTTGTACTGTATATCAGAGATAAAGAGATAGGAAACTTAAATTTTGTGACGTCAAAACATATGTTTTTCCCATTTTTATGTACTTTGGTGAAACTCATTTATTGTGTACGTGAGTTCACCTCAGATCAGTGTTGCCGCGACGATTCTAAAAAGGTATCCATGAAAAGGTCACAAATGTATCCACTTCAGAAAAAAAGTATCCACATATTACAGTACTGAAACCCAATTTTTTAAGCTTTAATAACAATTCTATTTATTTAATTTGAAGACTTACAAATAGTTTTGTTAAAATGTAATAGTAAGAAATAAAGCATGTACATATATAAAATAATAATATTAAGACATAGTGCTTGAATATTTTAAATATTTTTAGGATTTATTTCTTTAAAAGTTAAAATAATGAACAACGATATTTAAGCTTTAAAGGTATATTGAAACACTCATAAAAATTTTTTAATTATGTTCAAAATGGTGCTCAATTAGAGCCTTTCGAAGAAAGAGCTTCGTCACTGTTGTTTACTCCTCTATTAATCTTAAAAATTAAAACCAATTAATTACTATGAGTTCAGCTATGGCGAGGACTTGAAAAATAAACACTGAAAATTGACAGAATGACGCGGTTTTAGTATTTATGTTCTAAAAACAGGGTTTTTACTGGTTATTCAGTGTAAAATATACTTTTAAATTTTGATAGCGAAAGCCACTGATGTGAACAACATATTAAAAATTCAGATGATTCGGCTGAATAGCTTTTGTTTTCGATACAACACATTGCCGAAAAAAGTAGTTTTGAGATAAATGAGTGTAAGGAGAGTGAGTATGTATATTTCTGCTGTGCACTCGACACCAGCTAAAACGGCTGTAGAAGCGGAGATAACGTCAATATTCTTACAAAAATTTTAAAGTGCATTCTTAAAAATTCTACTTTTGAAAGATTAAGAAGAAAAAAAAGATAAAAATTTTAGACAACCGGCGCCTGCCTTAAAAAATAACATATGTACATTTCAGTACTTCAGTCTGTTATATTCTGTGTTTTTTTTTTTCATTTTTTATAATATATGTTTATTACATAAATTTTAAAGGTTTGATATTTATACAAAAAACTATGTACAAAACATAGCTGTTAAATTGCGATTACGATTAATAAACAATTAGATATTATTATATTTTAAAAATAATTATAATCATATAATTCTTAAAGGAGATGTGTTTGATAAGTAATTGATTTCGATTAAAAATAATCAAAAAATAATTCCGACTACTTGGAATTACGAAAATAATCAAAAAGGAAAAAAGTAATCTAGAAAAAAATAATCCGACTACTTTTAGAAATTATTTTTGATTCTGTTTGATTATTTTAAGAATTTTATTTTAAAGAACGGAATGTTATGTAAAATTAAATTTATAAATAAACTACATATCTGCTTCCAAAAATCATTAAAAAAGATTTTAAAAAAACAAGAAAGAAGAAAAAGTGCTTGACAAAACTAACGGAGCAAATGTTGTAATGCATTTTTTTCGTTATTGTTTTTTGACAATCTTTGTTTAAGAATTAAACATGTCTATGTTAATTTATCAAAAAATGCAACAACAATTTTAGTATTTTAGACTGAAATTTTTGTAATAATTATAAAGAATCAAACATAATTTCTAAAAGTAGTCTGATTATTTTTCTTGATTACTTTTAATTCTTTTTGATTATTTTCGTCATCTGAAGAAATCGTAATTATTTTGTGAATGATATTATTATATTACAATTACAAACAGAAAATAATTGTACTGAATCAATTATTTCACATTTTTTAAAAAAATAATCGAATTGCTAATGAATACGATTAATAATAATTATTTAACAGCTATGACACAAAATAATATATAAATATTGTACATAAAAAAGTAATTTAATAGCTTATTCACTTAAGTGTAATATAAATAAAATGGGTTGCTATTGCCATATAGTTAAATTAAATTTAAAAGTTAAAATTATTCGTTTTTAAGTATTTTGCAAAACAATATACCTTTACCTATTCCCAAAAAAAATCGACTAGTCTTATCGTTTATAGTAAGTTTTAACTTAGAAAAAATTCATTCAGCAGCAGCTGAGCTATGAGGCAGACTTTTTAAAAAAATTTTAAAGTTCTTAAGAGGTTGCGTTAATGCATTTTTAGATAAGAAAGTACTGTTCAAAAATGTCTCATTGTCGTAATTTGTCTTAACGTTTTTCGAATTTAAGGAAATGCCTACGTTTTTATATTTTTGCAAATGAAAACATATATTCATATAAAATTATTTTTTTAAAAAAGTATTTAAACTTAAACTGAGTCTTAAAAAGGTATCCATGCATTTTTCCAAGCGGCAACACTGCTTGAACAGATTCCTATGGTGTAATTATTCTAAGACAATTTCACCATGATTTTCAGGGATGTTTTCCATTGCTTTTCCGACGTCTTTTGTGGTATACCTTTTGTTACCCATTTTGTTGCAATAATATGCTGTTTTACAGTTATCGGACCTCAAACGTAACTGGTGAATTTCTTCAATCTACCATAAGCCAGGGTTGTTTTCCGTTGATTTTACGACATAGTATAAGTGTTTTGTGCAAGTATTGGAGCCAAATTAAAGTAAAATTGAACATAGTGCTATCCCTCTCCAACGGAGTTTCCCATCTCATCTCTGCTGTATATACGCTATACTGTCCACTTCGCTTCCTTCAATAAACATAAAATAGTGATGTTCAAAACAGTTAGTGATGTGGAAATATGTATTTATGGTGTTCAACCAGAACCAACGCGCAGTACAGCCTAAAGAAGAAGCAGAAGGGAACTGCGGTTTCTGTGGACAAGAACCTCATAATCGTTGCAAATGTCGGACTCATCAGGCAATTTACAATGGTTGCAAACAGCGTGGACACTACGAAAAAATATGTAGAAAAGTTATCAATAAACAAATAGACTTTGTAAACAAAAAATTAATTTGTAAGTAAAGTGAATACTAATTCTAGTGCTAAAATTTGTGCTTTTCTAATAAAAATGTGAATTCAAAAGTTTTTAAGAGCAAAAGTTATCTTAGTGATTCGGATGGTACTGGGGAAAAAATTGTGTAAATGTAATAATACCATGGTGTAAGAAATAGAGGTGTAAGTGAATTTGACACTTCTCTCTCAAAATGATAAAATTATGTTTCCTCGCTCTTGTCAAAAACAGCTGATAGTGAATTGCAATGAAAACAAATTTTGTTAAATTCGTGTATTTCTGCAAGTTTATATGATTTTTAGTGAGATTAAAGTGAGAATATGTTCTTTTATATGTTCTTGAAGCAGACGATGTGAATGCAAGACAATTTGAATGCTGGCCAAAGCTTCATGTCGGCGGCACCTTCCAGCGCACGTTTCTGATAAAATGGCCAAAAAATTCAATGACGAACTTGACAAATCAGTGAAGACAACTGCAATAACTTTTTGTCAACACAACACGGCACAATTAATTGCATTATATATTTATTTGTACTTCATTCGTACAATAAACTATAAAAACTATAGCACATCATCTAGCAACTCAAACAAATAACACAACTATCAACAGTTCCGCTCTTTCGCTCACTATTTTTTGACAGAAGCAAAGATATTCATGGTGTTGTCAAAAACTCACTAACAACTGGTTTTCTTACACCATGGGGACCACTGCTACAAAGTCAGTGCACGGACTTGAAAAAAATTTTTAGTGGTAGACTGGACTCAAAAAGTGTGGTAGATTGAAATAAATGTGGCAGATTACATATTTCATAAAAGAGGTATAAATTATACATTTTTCATAAATTTTCCAAATTTTATTAACAGTTTTTTAACAAAGATGTATCTGGTTAAATAACTCTTCATGAATATATTTTATAATAATTATACCATCCTGCATATTACCGCAGTTTACCTAAAAATTTTTATTTTTTCCTGCATTCGGACGTTACTAAAAAAGAAAGTTCTTGTGAGATTTTGTGGATTTGCTTATATGTCTTTTATTAAAAAAAAATATATTTATAGCACAGCTTAAAACAACAAAATTAGTATATATTCAATAAAAAAATAAAGAAAAATAGATTAAAAATTAACAAACTTTCAATCAATAAAAAAAAAATAAAACATAATTGAACAAATCTAGTTTAGAGGTAGAGCCTAATTTTATTTTAAATTTTTGTTTTATCCCCTTTAGGCCCAATTTCTTCACAGTTCGGTAAAAGTTACAGTCCCGGTAAACTCACAACTCGCCGGAAATGGAGGCATGATTTTCCGGAGGTTGTGTTTTTACCGGGATGGTTACTGACGGGACAGTAACTTTATCGATTCGTGCCGCGTGTGAGCCTCCCGCGCAAACGTTTTGTTAACAGCTAACAATCAACGTCAAAATATCAGTGACATTCACAATAACAAGCTTTAAATATCTTATGATATTCACAATTAAGCTTTCTAGTGATGTGTTTATTATAAGTATTTTATAGAGAACAAATTTATCAAAAAATTTTATGATGGTGGAAATAGTGGTAGATTTAAAGACTTCACTAGTAAAAGTGGTAAATATTAAAATTTTTAAAAAATGTGGTAGATCTACCACAATAGTGGTAAATTCCGTGCCCTGAACAAAGTCGTCTGAAGATTGCGAAGTAGACCCGCGTATTCAGGTAAGTTGCTACATGATGACATTGTCCAAGTATTTAATACAATTTTAAATAGTTTATTAAGGCTGTGTGCGAATTGATCTAAATGTGACCTTATCTTAATTGTGTCGATAAGGCAGTACATCCGGATTTAGGAAGCATTTATTTAGCTTGAGAATTACCTAAATTATTTAGCAAGCCCTGCTTTATCGACACAATTTAGTATAGGTCGCATTTAGATAAATTCGCACACAGCCTAAACAGCGGAAATCCTTGAATCCTTATGAACGCTCCATAATTTTTGCTATCAACGAGCAAGCAAGCAACACAAGCATTTATTGCATTCTCGTCGCTGTTGTTATTCAAGCACTGCCAAGACCATAGTCTAGGCAATGCACATTAGAGTCGTATGATGAGAGTGACAGGCTTAGTTTCGTATTTTTGATTTGTTTGAACGATGTTCAGCTGAGCTTCTTCAAAATTATTTGTGAAATTTTAATTATAAATAACTATCATTTTCAATATTGTATCAATGCCAAGTTATAGATTAAAACCGTTTCAGGAATCCCTAATAATTGAAAAATATATATGCCCAAACACATTAAAAAAAAAATTAAAAAAAACTAGAAAGGACTATCTTCGATTGGAGCGAAGTTGAAATACCCCCATGGCCGTATTTTAGTTTATTGGAAGTTTTGAATGTTGAATTTTTTTGGTAACGTCACTTTCATAAGTCGTGGTTTTTATTAAAATATTTTACATTTGAAACCCAGAGTATTTTTTATTTATTAAAGCTTATGTGCACAATATGAAGTCCAAGCATTATTTTTTTAATCTTACTATTAGTGTCCGACCGAAACCGGAATTTTGGCCGAAACCGAATATTCAGCTATTTTATTATATTCGGCCGAAACCAAAACTGGTTATTAATATGAAACTTTAAGTTTTTACAAATAATTTTTTTTATTAAAAGGAAACAAAAGTACTTTTATACACTTAAGAAAAAAATTTAATATAAAAAGTATTATTTGAATATTGAAGTTTATAATAATTATGTTGACTTTATATGATTTAAATACAAATTCTAAATGTTTGATAGTTTAAATCATACTTGATTTTAAATACAAATTCTAGTTGTTTGATAGTTTAAAATCGTTTATTGAGCTTAAGGTCAAAGTTAGAACAATTAATTGTTCTAACGAATTTTTCCAAAGAAAAAACAACAATAACAAAGTTTTTTCAATATGAAAAGGAAAAAATCACTAGCTGATTTTATTGCACAATTTCTGCCCTGCTAAAAGCGTCATCAGAAATCTTTGTGATACCCGTGCAAGCGCGCATTAACGCACTGCACCACCGAGGCGATGAGATTTGAAGTGTCAATTTCTCAGTTTTTCTCAATTTCAAAATTTCACATTTGTTGTTGTAGTTTATAATAATTAATTTAAGTTTACTATAATAATAAATGACATCATTTTTTATTACAAAAGTATTGCGTACTTTATAACTTCCGTACACACTTATAGAACTACAAAACAAAGTGTTTTAGTTTTTTTTAATGGTTTGGTTTAGAAATATTTTGTTTTCTTTTCCTTTATTTCACAGACACAGAATTCGTTCGGAAGTTTAGTATCGTTAACACGATAAATCAAATAATAGATAAGTTTGGCCTCAATATGGCCGAATAGCCGAAACTAGCCGGAACTGACAAAAAAAGCTGAAACTGGCCATAACCGAAACCATAACCGAAACCGAGACCGAATATTCGGTCGAACACTACTTACTATTATTATAACGTTACTTTGTGTTGGAGATGGGCGGGATTTTTAATTTTTTTTAACAAAATTCCAAACATCGAGTGCATAGTTAAGATCGAAATTCATTTGCAACATTTGAATCCATTGTATTAATTTTTGTGGAGTTTAAGGAGATTTTACTGATTTCATAAAGTCACTCTGTATGGGAGGTAGGCGTTTTACATATTACATTAGATTTTATACTCAAAGTATAAAATTTAAGCTTATGTCTAACTTTGAAGTCAGTTCTCTTCGGAAATGCATCACGATTTGCAGTATGCGCAAAACTGACATTTTTCAAGCGTCTAAATTGCTGCGTGAATATCTTTGATGCGAATGATGAGTGACACTTGATAGAAAAATTACATTTTAAGTTTGACGTGTGCAGTGATATAAAATTGCCCTTTTTAACATTTTGATTGTGCTGCAAAATCAGTTTGGCATCATGATGCATTTCCAATCAGACTCATATTTAAAATGTTCAGAACTGCCCCGATCTAAAGTGAAAAAGTTCATAATGTCGCAACTTACGAACTTTGAAGTATAAAATAAAAAGTGACAAACATAAGATGCAGATAATCGCACTACCTTTCAATGGATTCCAATATTGACAAAAAAGTCGACTTAAACCGATCATTAGCTCTGATTAACCAATTTTTTCGAGCTGATAATACTCTAAAAAAAACCGATGACCAACTTTTGATTTTGAGTACCCATCACTTGTCAGAGGCCTTGATTTCATCAGAAGAGACACTCAGTCCCATCCTGAAATTAAAATTGCTGATAGGATATTATTGAAAATTGTAGGTTTAATTTATTTGATACTGACTTATGAGAGTCTTGTAAGTGTTTGAACTATATTGTCGAAGATTTTCATATACACACCTCTGTTAGCTCTCAATGCTATTAAAAATTTTAAAGTGCTATCACAACCTAAACATTGCTGTGTTGCATTAAACAATTATTATTATATTTTAAATAAATTTTCTATTTCAAACATTCAGGTTGGCAAACATGTGAATCAGTTTGTATGTCAGCTTTCTTATTTTCTATTGATCAATGTTTATTGCAAAACTATTCGCGAATTTCATAAGTAGCATATTCTTATTAATTAACTTAGTCGCAACTATGTGATACACAAAAGAAAACGAAGATTATCACAGTCAAGTGAAAATGTATTTCTGCTATTCATTTGTTTTGTCCATTTTTTTATTTGCTAGAAACACGCTTGAAAAAGTTAAAATACAAAACAGCTGACATTCGCAGTTTGACAGCGTACAGATTACGCAGGCTTATTTACGACATACGAGACAAATACAGTGCTTAAAATGATACGAACCTCGTGTCTCGATGTTCATATAAAATAAAAAGTGTTTTGAAACAGTTTTGTCGTAATGAGTTACTAGCCTTAGAGCCATAGTATATATATTATAGGGTTTTATTTTTCCCTCGTGAGAATTTTTTTCCCACTTGAGATTTTTTTCCCACACATTATTTTTGTTTCCTCATATATATATATATATTAATAAATTTTGCCGTTTTAATATTTTTTCCACTTTTAGAATTCAATATTATAAAGCGAAATTCGTGCAATCCATTAATTTGTTGGTGTTGCTAGCTCGAAAGCGTTTCCATGCATAACATCGATCCGAGTTGGACTCTTTAATTTCTTTTTAACATTTTTGTTGCTTATATAAATGGATATAAATAAAAAAAAGATAAATTTTATGCTGAATTTAATTGAAATTTAATTGAATTGCATTTTTTATGGCTTGTAGGATTTTTGATGACTGTGGGAATTTTGGTGGGATTTTTTAATGGCTGTGGGAATTTTTTCTTTAATTTCCGACGTGGAATTTTTTCTCACGCTATGGGAAATAGAGTATTTTGGTGGGAATCAAAACTGGCAACTATGCTTAAAGCCCAAACAATAAGCATAGCCAACACGCAGCCAACAGAAGATATGTGAACATAGAAGTTGGCATGGCAAAATTAGGGCGGAGAGCCGGTGACCGAAACTGTCAAAACGAAGTTGACATTTCATACAAAATCTGCAAACAATGAGAATGCAATATTAAATCAAAAATTGGCAAAAATACCAAGATAGCTGAGTTTGGCAGTTATGGTCATTAAGAAAGAGAACACATTAAGCCCTAACACTACCTCGTCTATTTCTACTATGGAAGTTGGTTGCCTTGCAACTCTTTGAAATGAACATAACACACTGTCTCCACTTACAATATTTGATTGCATGCGAACTGTCAAATTGTTGTGGTTCATGATATCCAGATTTCATGCTATAATATTTAGGTGGGCACTTCATCTCATGAAATTTCATTTTGGAGTTGTTTTAAAAGTTTATTAAATTAATAATTTCTTCCATTCGCCGTTCCATTTTATGTTTTTTCACTCTTTTCATACTTTTGCAATATTTTTTGCTTGACAAGTTCTTAAAAATGCACACACTTACCTATTTTACTAAAAAGTGACAGTTCATCTCACGAAATATATCTCAAGAAATATTTCAAGAAATAAATTTCATGATATGAACAATTTCATGTTATGAGTGGTCTACACTTGAGATATATATCATGAAATTCAGTTTTACAGTTCACATGCAATCAAATATTGTAACTGGAGACACTGTGTAATGAAAATAACCAACACGTAGCGAATGCAGCCAACACAAAAATGTTGACGAACTTTTAACTTTTGCCGCAGCCAACGGTAGCGAAATGTCACAATATATAGTTCAAATAAGAAAACTTAAAATTGACTAAAAGATATTAGTCCAAAAACAAACAAATTATTATATTCAAAAAGCTCTATCTATTAATTTAGTAAAAAATAACAAAATATTGTAAACATAAAGCTCTATCTGCGTTATCAACACAAATTCTATTATCCATAGTAGAACTAGACAAGGCAGTGTTAGGGCTGAATGTGTTCTCTTTCTTAGTGACCATAACTGTATAAATTAAAATATTAAAATATAAAGGCCCAATTATAACAGAAGTAACGTAATGTAGTTTAATGTCAACTGAGCAGTGCGTTCTTTCACTTATTTACTACGTTGCCATGGCGAGTTCAGTCGGGATAACTAGGGATTAACTCCCCATGGAAACGCGAGTTGAGTTGAACTTCGTTAAATCCTCAAAACTCCACGAAACTTGCTAGAATTAGCTGATTCTATCTGTCAAAGCGAATAAGTTCATTTATCACAAGAAAAAATGGCGAGTGGAAGAGTTTTTTGAAGTGCTGCAGAAACTTTGCTGTTGATTGAAATATTTAAAGAAAAGTAAACTCTTGATATAATGGATGGAAAAAAATTTAGAAGAAGTGAAATATATAAAATTGTTGAAAGTGAGTTTAAGAAAAGGGACATCGTATATAAAAATATTGTGCATATTGAGCACAAGTGGAAAAACCTAAAAAAAATTGACGATTGCAACTCAACTCGATGTTGTACATGGAAACACTTTTGAGCTTGAAACCCAACTCAGAATCAACTCGCCATATAAACGTTATAATTGTTTGAAACAATACTTTCTTATACAAGTGATTATAATAAAAGTAGCGTAACGTGACGGGACGTATAGATCCGTGGAAATTGGATTTCTACGTTATTTTAAATTACTTTTTGCCAAAAAGCAACTGAACATTGGGGTTAGATTCGATTAGTGTGCTATTTGTATTGTAAAAATACGTTTTTTGTTGAGTTTTCGTTAATGTGATAGTTCTATGTATCCACAGCTATGGATGACGCAGTTTTAATTGAACTTGTACGGGAACGTGCAATTATTTACGACAAACAACTGCCTGGCTACTGCCTATTATAATTGTTATAACGTTTTCTTACATTGCGTCACGTAATGATGACTGTTGACGACATTACGTTACGTCTATTATAATTCGAGCTTTAGGGTGCGATTTTTATTGTAAGGCAACGCTTAGCCAACAAAAATATTATTTTAATCTGGCAACACTGTTTCAGACAAAGTGATTAGTAATTTACGTTTTAGCTGCAAAAAATATTTGTCCACAGAAATGTTTTAATTTGATTATAAACAATTGTTAATATTTGTAAAACATTGTTAAATAAAGCCCTAAAAAGGTAATCAATAAGTTTTTGCATTACTTTAGTTTAACGCAGTTGAGTTAAGGAACAATTGAAGTTTTTTCAATGTGTCGTCTGGGCCATGACTGAAGTTTATTCAATAGCTATTGATTTTTCGCCTACCAGACAAATGTTTTTAGATTGAATTTTTTCTTTGGATTGGATTAAAATTTTATATTGGCTGAAGGATGATAAAATTGTCTAACAAGTTACTCATCAGCTTTTAGTGTTGATCATTACAAAAATAAACACTGAATGAAGAGTTGTGCTTTTCGGTGACATCATCACTTTCTCAAATGGGCTACGTCAAAGTGTATGTTTTACGGTCATATTTGCTAGAAAATCTATGCATTGGCTTATTTATAGTACATAGAATCTAGTCTTGATTGTCCATTTTGTCGAAATAGTCCATATGTTTCTTAAGCTCTATTAAAGCTGAAGTTAAAAGTATATAAAGAAATTGTAAAAGAGATAGCCGCAAACAATATGTTGCTAATAAATCAACTCCATCCACTGTAAGGTTTCCAGCAGCCACTACATGTGGGAAAACAACATAATCCTCAGATGCTATTACTTAAATAAGCATCACGCAGAATTACAATTAACTAACCGTTGCCGCTATGGATGGTTATGCACTTGAATTGTAAGTTACGTATGCAATTCAAAGTCCAATCCATACTAGTTACAGCATTTTTGAAATTAAAACTTTCTTTGCGTGGTTATTCCGTTATAGTTCTGGTAAATGTATGGCAGGGATATCTTTCCTCCTCATTATCGACGCACCTCTTATTTGATATGGTGATTACAATACTCATTAAAGTGCTCATATTTAAGATTAAAAGACTATATCTTTGTTAAACGCCAAGTTACCGTTTTTTAAATGTCATCGTTGTATGCGAGATACAAAAATTGGTGTTCAATCTAATCGTTTTTTTTACTGATGGTAAATTACCTTTTTTCTCAATTTTAGGACTAATGATACATTCATTTTTAAATGTAGTTAGAGTTCTAAGGGTGGAAGTTGATAATGTTTAGCAATGTTTCTAAAATGTAGATATATATTATAACATTAACTTTCTTAACGACAAAATTATCGCGATTTAACTTTTTGGGTAGTGTTGGAGGTACTTAGTCCCTTTTTGAAATCATTTAATTGTATCATATAAACCTATTCTGTTACTGATATCAACTATCTTTGTTGTAAACGTTACATCTAGTGTCCGACAGAATATTCGGTTTCGTTTACGGTCAGTTTCGGCCCTTTTTGTCAGTTTCGGTTAAGTTCGAAAACATGCCGAAACTTTTGGTAAACATTTCTTGCATCAGTCATTTAATTCAAATATATAAGTTTGGTTTAATAAAAATATTTACAACGCATTGTACTAAACAAAAATTATATATTCGTCTATAATTTGATTTGTCGTGTTTAGCGTAAAACATTTTGGTTAATTTTATGCGTTCGATACTATCATTTTCGATTTTGTCATCTCTATTGCAATTAAAATTAAAGTTCTATAGGTACTGAAGCCAAAAATTGATAATCAAACTTCCGAATGAATTCTGTGTGTGTGGAATAAAGGAAAAGAAAACGAAATATTTATATTTTTATAATACTAAACCTTTAAAAAAACAAAAATACTTTGTTCTGTTGTTCTATAAAAATGTACATTGAAGGTGTATACTATTTTGAGTATGTACTGAAGATATAGAGTATGCAATGTTTTTGTAATAATAAAAATTGTCTTTTTTATTATAATAGTTAACTTCAATTAATTATTATAAACTTCAATATTCAAATAAAACTTTTTTATATTAAATTTTTTTCTTATGTGTATGAAAGTACTTTTGTTTCCTTTTAATAAA
The DNA here is from genome assembly GCA_963920525.1 of Dichetophora obliterata. Taxonomy (NCBI): domain Eukaryota; kingdom Metazoa; phylum Arthropoda; class Insecta; order Diptera; family Sciomyzidae; genus Dichetophora; species Dichetophora obliterata. Next base: position 121,068,388 of record OY986439.1, read on the forward strand.
AAAATTATTTGTAAAAACTCACATTTTAATATTAATAACCAGTTTCGGTTTCGGCCGAATATTATAAAATAGCCGAATATTCGGTTTTGGCCAAAATTCCGGTTTCGGTCGGACACTAGTTACATCACAATATGTTGTGCTTATATGCATAAAAGGTTTCAAAACATCGACATTTTTCTATTTAGAATTTCAAGAAATGATAAAAACCTTATAAAGTCTCTTGTGTGGTTTAGGAGAAGTAAGCGAACAAACAGATAAAATACAGTACAGCGAGTACGCAGTACGAAAGTGAAGCTTCTTAAAATTAAGAAGAAGAGAGATTTTTGTAAAAGAGATAAAGAGAAGTAAGAGAGAGCATCTAAAAGAAACTCGGAAACTTTCGTGACGACACTCGAAAAATTTTACCCTCAATATCATATCGACTCCTAAGTTTCACTTAAAATACGCTCAAAGTGACTTCGTTTTATACCATTTCGAATAGATATAATAAATTTATAAAAAAAAATTTCCTTTAAAAAAATTTCAAGTTCATCAGAAATTTCCTTTTCATAACTTGAATTCCTTTCAAAACCTTTTTAAATTTTTAAGTGAAGTAGTAATATTTTGCCCAGCATTAATTCCAAACGAGAAAAGTCTATTCGGACTTTAACTTTCAGTTACTGTGTGAATTTCTACAATAATGGATCGTAAAGCTGAACTTGAACGCAAAAAAGCCAAATTGGCAGCTTTGCGTGAAGAGAAGGATCGGCGCAGACGTGAAAAAGAAATGAAGGATATGGAAGAAGCTGCTGGGCGCATTGGAACCGGTGTTGGCATGGACAAAGATCAGCGCAAGTAAGCTAGAAAAGAAGTTAAAAAATATTAATGCTTTCAATTCTTATCGTTCAGAGATTTAGATGAAATGCTGTCATCACTGGGCGTTGCTCCAGTCTCTGAAGTATTGTCCTCGCTGTCTTCGGTTAATTCTGTTACTTCTGACAATTCCACTAATCAAACGCCTGACGCCAGCTTGCAGCCCACCATAAATGGTCCCGGGTAGGTGTTATTGAATTTAGATAAAAGCAAATCTTTTGACCGTTTAACTGTTCAATTTATTGTTTACCCAAAGTGGAGCCAAAAAGCAGACGTTGAATTTGAGCGTATATAATGTGCAGGCCACAAACATTCCACCAAAAGAAACACTCGTATATTCGAAACAAACTCAAACCAACAGTACTGGTGGACATGAACGTGATGGTGGGTATTTTTTTTAAGATTTTTAAGTGTTTAATATGTTAAATAATTTGCAACTGCGACCTGGTTTCTTAAATTGAATTAAAAGTACCGCCTAATCCTGCTTAGTTGATGTAAATACAAATTTGATAAAACTACCCTCGGAAAGTGTTTAATAATTTTAACTACTTATTAAAAAGTGGGAAATATCAATACCACATATTAAACCTTTATCATTATTATTTGGTTGTCCGCAAAATGTATGGAAAAAATTATAACCCAAATTATTGATGCCTAGCCTATGGCACTTGATTTGATATAAAACTAAAAGGTAAAAGACTCGCTAACGAGACTTAAGGTTCAAAATTTGATTTATAATTAAAATTCTCTTTTTATAAAAATTAATCAATTAAAATTTGGACGAAAGCTACAAGCGTTGTGATTTTTCACTTCTCAAAAATCGAATTTTTTTTCTTGTTTAAAAGAAATCGCAAAACTCCAAAAAAGGAAGTATTCTAATGAAATGTAGTAGAAATATTTCCTTAAACTATGACTTTTCTTCCTAAAAAGTAGTGCAATTTCGTTAACCCTTAACGGCCACACTTCGCTCCCGTAACATTGCGGTTACACTGGGGTGAGAACTGGTTAAAAAAATTGGTATAGAAAGGCAAATGTAAGATATTGAGACTCCAAAATGGACATTCTGAGACATGTTTTTCAACTTTAGTATGGCTAACAAAAGCAAATATCAAAATAATTAAAAAAAAAAAAATTACATATGCGCAAAGTCGGGAAAAACGTTATTTAGAAAAAATTACTACTCGATCAGTATTGAAAGTAAATGGCTACACTTTAATTAAGGCTGAGACACTGAATATATAGCACAACAATAAAAGTTGTGCTGTGGCTGCTTCTTTTAAAAACTATATTTGTTTTGCAGAATGAAAGTGATAAACAAAACTTAAAATATCGCATAAAGTAATTGTAAATTTTTTTTTTCATTGTTATAAGAAATATATTTAATATTATATTTTTGTCAAAATATAATTAATATTAAGATGAAGGATTAAATTATCTGATGCTTTGAATAATATAAATCGAACACGTGCGTAAAAAGTATACGCGTGAGTTACATTATTACATATTATTTTTTTTTTTATATATATTCTAAAAATATATAACAATTATTAAAATATTATTTACTCGCCTTTGTTATCTCCTGACACGAAAAAATCTTTGATTCAGAAAATACAGCCTTAAAAATTTAATTGTTTAAGTTAAGTCCGACTGTTAACTTTCTTATTTAATTACAAAAGTTAAAAATTACTCTAAACTTATATTTTTATAAATAACTAGCTGAACCCGGTGTGCTTCGCTACTCCCCTCGTTATAAAATAAAATTAAAAGTATTTATATATTTTTCACGCCATCGAATTTTCGAAATAAGTCCACCCCAGCGCCACCTACCGTGTCCATTTATACACAAATTATTTTCTTATGATCAAACAAACATACATTCTGAATTTCAGTTAAATTGGTCCATAAATTCAAATTTTCGATTTAAGTCCACCCCAGCGCCACCTATCGGGTCCATTTATACACAAATTATTTTCTTATGATCAAACAAACAAACATTCTGAATTTCAGTTAAATTGGTCCATAAATTCAAATTTTCGATATAAGTCCACCCCAGCGCCACCTATCGGGTCCAAATATAGCCTATGTTACCCACCGTACCAAGATGAACATTACCTGAAAATTTCATTAAAATCAGCCCAGCCGTTTTGGAGTCTATACGTTACATACATACACACATCCTATTTTATATATATAGATTATAAAAGTTTTCCCTCACTTTTAACTTTTAAACTAAAAAATAAAACTTAAGAATCTCCAAAGACTTTTATTTCCCAATAAATTTTTTATAAGTTAAAGACCTATATCTTAAAAAGTTATTTTTAAGAGTCTTTTGAGACTTTTATTTATATTTAAAAGTCTTAAAAAAGTCTTACAATAAAAAAACTACGAATAAATTCAAAATATGTTTATTTATGAATAGGTTTCAGCAACCAATTTATTTCACAGACTAATTTTTGAATCTTGTCGACTATTGGAAAGATTCATATTCAACAAATAAAGAACATACAATATTTTTTTAATACTTTTAAAAATACTTTTATAAAATAAAAGTCTCAAAAGTCTCTTAAAATTAACTTCTTTAAGTAAAAGTCTTCAAAGACTTTACATGAATTAAATTGCGAGCTTTAAGATCAGGTAAGTTTTTAAGAAAGCAACAACAACAACAACAACTCTGCATAGAGTCAATAACTTAGCTGACTAGACAGTATGTTTCGGAAATCGCTACATTTTCCTCTTCAGTAGTCTTTGAGTGATTAAGCTGTGATCAACTACTGTTTAAATTTGTATATGACTTCGCAGATTTATTAATTCATTAATTTGAATTATATGGCTGCTAATCATATGACATTTTAAAGCTGTAGGCTATTTATAGATCACCGTCATCAACTCTACCAAGGTTGCCGTTTGTTCTAGTTGCTTCTTTATTTATTTCGATATTCATTGGTGTTCGACAGTTAGTCGAAATTCACCATAGAAATGAATCTTAATCACTCAAAGACTACTGAAGAGGAGAATGTAGCAATTTCCGAAACAGACTGTCTGGTCAGCTAAGTGATTGACTCTATACAGAGTTGTTGTTGTTGTTGTTGCCTCTTAAAAACTTACTTGATCTAAAGCTTGCAATTTAATTCATGTAATAATTGAATAGATCATAAAATTAATTAACTGTCTTCAAAGACTTTTAAAATTGTTTTTATAATTTAAAAGTCTTGAGACTTTTAAATTTTATTTTATTTTATAAAAGTTAAAAATAAGAGTTACTAAGTGAGAGTTACAAATAAAAGTTATAAATAACTCTTATATGATAACTCTTACTTTCGACTATCAATAATAACTTTTGTATAATAAAAGTTTGTTATGACTCTTATTTCAGAGACTTTTTGGAAAAAAGTCGTAACAGTCTTAACCTCTGGAAAAAGAGAATACTTCACCATTTGGCTGTTGCGGTCACACTGTGGTGATTAAGTACCCCACCATCCAAAATTTACCGTTTTGGAAGGTAGGGTGATATATTTTAGACTTATATGTACCATACAAGTAACTAACATTTCTCGACAACCTATTGATGGTGCGACAAATATGATTTTCGTAGTTTTTGATCATTTAATTAAGTTTAATTTAGCCCTGGGTACATATTCACCCCTTGCGGCCGCTAAGGGTTAAATAATGTTATGTAATTTTTTGCTAAAAGTGCAATTTTACGGAGAAATCAGGTTTAAGTATTTTTATGAAGAAAACTCCCAAAAATTAAAATTTTTAAAATTATTGAAGAATAATTTTAGCAGTCTTGGGCTTTTTTTGTGCAAAAATAAAAAAACATAATTCGCATACCAAAGGTAACAGCTTTTTAAATTTTATTTTTAAAGTGTCCTTTTATTGCGTTTTCATTATTCTTTCAATGTAATTAATTTTTTAAACTTTAAGTCTCGTGAGCCTCGTTAAATGCATCAATCAGCACGACATTTTATATCGTATAGTTTTATATCCAATCGAATGTTTTAGCCTATTGCGTCTGAAAAAAATTCCAGATATCCTCATATCGTCGCCTGAGAAATTAAGTGTCGTTTATGGCTTTCGATAGTTTTGAGTAAATTAAGTTCAAAGTTTGAGGGCTAATAACTTTGTTAATAGCAGACCGATTTTCTTCAATTTTAAACAGGACATGCACTTGGGATTTGACTATATAATTTTAAAATTGGGAGATTGTACATTATTTTGGTATGGACTTAATGTGATATTTGTTTAGAATTGGTTTGACGTATGTAGGAATTTCACACTTTTTTAAACTAATCTGGAAACATACGACAACAATTTTTTGAAAACCTATCGAGAACTATATTTGTGTATCAAAAAATAAAAATATAATGAATTTACAATATATAAAAATTTTTCCAAAATCTTGTAGTCTTAAGCCCGGTGTACTGTCTCATTTTTAAAAGTGGTCGTTTTCGATTCCAGTGTCAAATGATTTTCTTGGCATTAAGTTTTGCAGACATGCAATTTTATATATAATTTTCGCAGAATCTTTCTAAAAAATGTCGAATTAATTTTTCTCGTACTTTATGAATTTTGCATTTCGAAAATGGGATCTGTTTAAAGCAGTGTCGGCCAACAAATGCAGTTCTTTAAGTTTTGTACTAGTGAGCGCACATGTGAGAGCAAACGAGTTCTCTTGTGTAAGCATATAAAATTACGTATTCAATTGCAATGTACCCTACCGTGGTAGGTAAAATCAACAAAATATGTTATGAAAAATCTTAAATGTCAACACATTTTAAAATTATCGAAGTCATCTTGCTTTTTAATTTTATTTTATTACTATTCGAATCAATCTGTGTATTTTATTTAAATTCATTTGGGTTGTCATCAGCTGTAAACTCAAACGTAATTTGTTCTATCCAGCGTCATTTGATTTATTTGCTTTCTCAGTAAAACTGAGATTTTTTAAAATAGTTAAGTTTTGTGACGGCGGATCATTTAGACTTTCCGTATTTGTTAATCGTATCGCTTTGAAAAATAACACGTATCCTTTATTAATTCCGTGTGTTGCTATATTTCTCATTTATTTAAAAAATCTGAATTAATTTATCTCGACTTAGAATATAGGTCACTAAGCGATATTGATTTACTAAATATACTAACACAAAATGTGCACAATTTTTGGCATCATGTTTTAAATATTAAATTTTCAGATGCAAGTGACAAAAATTCACAAAAATTAAAAAACGTTAATTTCTTAGCTTGCGCTGAGAGAGCTTTTTCTGCTCTTTCAGTTAAGTTTTAAATAAAACTTATGTAAAAAATCGGTTAGACTGCCGTACCGTTAATGTTATTTTGCACACCTAAATATATATTAAAAATCAGAACTGCATAGGATTAAAGATCGAAAGTAAGTTTTTGCAGTTACACTCAAGTAATATGTACAATTAATATGTGTAATATATTTTTTATTACATTGCTAAGGTTTGTATTGTTATGGTTTCTATTTAAAAGAAAACACTGAACTTTAAAAAAGGGGGGGAAACGGGAAAATGTTAAAGGAGGAAGAACGGGGAAAACTTCTTGAAATACATGAAAAAACGGGAATGCTCTCTTCCAAAATCTGGCAACACTGAGCACGACAGTCAATTCGGTGTAAATATACGAAGGTTCACGAAGCACGCGTGCATAGGCATTAGCCGACACTGGCTTAAAGCAAAGTTGATTAGATAGTTGGGATATACAATAGCTTAAAATTATCGGCCAAAATTTCAATAATTTCGATTTAATATAAAGTTTACAAAAAACCTAGTATAATATATAATTGGCTTTCACAGTTTTCAGCCTCCCAAGTCCTTCAACAAAACACCTAAGTTATGTTATTCGAAGCATGCTTTCAAAGAAATGCATTGGGTGTACATTGTAATGTATTAAACATTAAATTACTTGTGGGAATAAGCATAAGTTTATAATTTCCATACAATTCTATTTACCCAAACCGACTTAGATGATTTTACTATTGTTTTTTTTTCGGTGTATCGTAAGAGAAATTTATTAACTTGTTGATCAAAGAGGGCGAACTTCCGATTTTCATATTTCTAAGATCCTCTGCAATTGTGCTATGTACACAATCGACCTCCAGCACCAATGAATGCCCGGTTCTGAAAATGTTTGTACTATTTGATAGTTTTGTTTAAGTGCAAAATGACTCATGAGACTTGTAACTATAAAAACAAAGCCATTTTTAGAAATAAAATATTATTGCTTGCTACTACATACGATACTTAATTTCCGATTCTGATAATAAATTGCCACATACGACAAAACAATGCCTCTGAATCTCGCAAAATAACTTAAGATATCGGAAAACTGACCATGCGAAATAAAAGAGACACCCTCAAAACATAAGGAACCGATTCTAACTAAAAACCAGTAAAATCCCACATACGACACTTAATTTCTCAGGCGACAATATGTAAGTGCATGAAAAAATATTTCTTATATAAGGTTTGCATGCATGCTTCTTGCCTGAACAGGCTGCAGATAATTTTGGAAAACAAATTTCTGAGATAAAGATAGATTTTATGAAAGGAGAAATATGTGTCAAAACGAAATTGTATGAAAGTCTGTTATTCTTATGAACTTGCTTTACAAATTCGTAAATTTGCTTTAGATCAGTACTAAATATCCAGGTCTTTGCCACATGTGCACAACTTTTGCACATGTTCGTAAGTCCGTTCGGACTTCACACTCCGAACGGTTCATGTTCTGAAAAATATTTGCATAGTTGTGTTTACTTTCTGGGTTTTGGTATTGTCCGCAGAGAGGTGACGGCCGACCAGATATATTTTTTCAATTGAAACAATATTTTGTGTCTGATAGAATTCGCATTCAGCTTGTGTGTGGTTTTTGACATACATTGTCGATTTCCGAACAGACATTGTAAAAAGTTTGAGCTGCTTCAGTGCTGCGGGAAATACAGTCTTAAATCATGATGTGTGCCGTTTATGAAAATAAAATGTAAGCTATGTTCTTTCGATTAAAAAAAGGACAAAGCCAGCGTCAACCACTGAAAAATATATTACGAAGAAAATATAAATTTGAAAGTAATAAATCAGAATATTTCCTAGATTTCTACTGATAAATTAAAGACCAAAAATTAACGAGTTGTCCGATTTTTCTGCTTTTCTCAAAATATTCTTAATATTTTTGCAAAGTTACTGATACAATAGATAGCCAATCGCTTCATAATAAAGAAAAGGTGTTGTAAGAAAATCATGTTAAAAAATACTTGGTTGTTTGTTTCTCTGTCGTATTCTCTAATAAAACTTCGTTTTGGGCTGATCTAATGGGATGATCTAATAGGTTCATTTTTGGATATGAATCTCAACTAAGAGTTTTTCTATAGATGGCCATTGGCGTCGGAAGCGGGGGCAAGGGGGGCAGTTGCCCCCAATTTTTTAGCCAGATAAACAATTTATACAACGATAATATTTTTGTATTAGATATTTTTCTCTTCTTTCTCTCTTCTTCATAAGCATGCTTGCGGATAACCATTTTGTTTTTCTGTGTTTGCAAAAAGATTGAGCAAAATGTAGAGTTTCTACTGCAAACCCACCACTTCAGTTTAAAAGCACCCTTAAGTATGTAGCTTAATACTGTAATATTGTAATCGAAGCCTTCAACGGAAAAGTGCCTTCTGAACAAAATCTAAAAACAAAACTAGATCTTTATGCAGATGACTTTGATGTGAGCGACCTCCACGCGCAACTTAATTGCTGAAGCAATTGCCTGGCCAAACACCTTCAAATTGTAGCGTCATTTTATCCCAATTTGCAAAAAATTCGGATACTGTAAAAAAAACTATTAAATGAAGTTGAAAAACTTATTGCTTTGCTTTTGACTGTGCCTGCATCAGCAGCTTCATCTGAGCGTTTTTTAGTGCACTAAGACGACTTAAAACGTATCTTCGAGCAACTATGACACAGAAACGACTCACTCATGCGGCGACTCACTTATACACATTCACAAAGATAAAATCGAAGAATTGAGTTCGCTGGAGGTGGTGAAAGAGTTTGTTTCTCGCAAGGACAGAAAGAAACATTTTGGAATAATTTAAATTGATATAACTTTTTGTACCTTATTGCATTTAAACCATGTAAAGATATACCTAGTCTTGCTTTATAAAAGCAACCATTATTTCTTATATTTTCATATTACCATATGAAAGATCCTTTAAAGAATGATCTCTAATATTGAAATTGGAAGAACTTTTAAAAATAATGAAATATTAATATTTTTTATATATTTTTATATTTTTTTATTTTAAACTAAAATAAAAAATTTGTGTATTCACACTCATGTTTCTTTGAAGAAATTTTGGTGAACTTTTTTTGCACCACCATTTGTATTGCCCCCATTTGTACTGTCCCCCAGATGAAATTCGCTTCCGACGCGCTTGTAGATGGCTTAATTTAATGACAATTGAACGTACCCGAGAAACAATTTGTGTCCGTACCAAACTACTCAGGCACAAAAGTCCAGAGTATCGGATTTTTTTTTTAAAAGCTACGAGTAGTAACGACAAACTACGAGTTTATGAAAAAAATTAATCGCAAATTGATATTAATCCGAATACAAACGAGCTTCAGCGAACAGAACCCGAGAAAAAAATTTATATATTGTGTCAATAAAGTTGTATGTATCGAAACTGGCCTGAGTCTTAACTATAATGTACCCGAAACATACCCAACAAGTACCTTGAAAGGTACCTGAAATAGTACCGTAGTAAGTCTGTATTATGCCAATAAAGTGTTAAAAAACGAGCGACTATATTCGGACACAATAAACTGACGAGTGCCCGAATCGGTCTTTGTTCGTACATTGTGCCTGCCCAAGGTGTTCCAGAAATAGCACTTCTTTCGGTGCAGAGGTCGGACATTTACCGACACGGGCACCGGACATATATCAGATACTTTATTAACACAGAATATGAAATTGTCTCTTGGGTTAAACATCACTGGATGAAAATTCTGACTGATCAGCGGCTTTTCTGACAAATTTGGCTTTACAACCTTTTAATACATTTATTTAACTTCTTGTGGCTTAAGTGTTTAAATTTATTAAATATTTTTACAGTTAAGTCGCTTACACTTTTGTCGGACAGACTATAGGTGATATCGTCGCTCTTGTGGGCACTAGAGTCTCCATTTTTACATCTTAACGAGAAAGGCGGTTTTTTATTTTCATATAAATTAAATTAAATTTTAATATAACTTGTTTTTAGATTTTTAAGATTAAGTGAAGTAAACGAAGAAAAAACCGTGTTTAAGACGTCAATCCTTACAATTGCATCAATATTACGGCTGCGGCATACTGGCTAAAAACGTGGCACGTAAACCAAAGAACACAATTTCGATCCCATCTGACACAATATTTTTCAATTGAAATGAAGTTTTTCTTCGGAATTCACTGTCATGCAAAGCTTACGGAGTCGGCATAAAGCTTGTAGGTCCAGTTCTCGATCATTTGTGTATAAACATATAATAACACTCACAGCTCAACTGACAATAACAAGGCGCTCAAAGTCCTTTGAAAAGCTGAAATGGTCCATTTTTTTAAGTTGCAGCAAAATATTTATTTTCAAGCATTAGAGTTGTTGCACCGTTCCATGTCTTAGAGATGCTAAAGACTACTTAATTTTAAAATATTAAGGATTCTTTACCGTTTGTTTACTCACTACAATTTTCGTATACCTTAAAAACCATTAAACTGAAATAAAAATGTTAGCAATATCTTACCTTGGCATTCTTTAACGTTAATATACATATTAATAGATGTTGATTCCTGGTCTATTCTGGTCCAAAAAGCTGACCAAAGCCCACTATACAGATAGTTTCTTACTTCATTATTCAGCAATTTTCCAGAATCCGTCGTAATGATTGTCCGAACGAAAAGCTACGCAACGAATACGACAAATTTGCTAATCTAAATTCCGAACACTTCCTCTTTTCGAATTTACTTTCGTGAGTTTGAAAACAACTGATTTCAACAGCACACAAATAAATAAAAAGAAAAATTTAAAAACTTAAGTGTTTTTTATCAACATTGTATTTTTAGCTGTGATTTTTAATGGATTTCACTGCAATTGCGATTTTTGCTCAATAACCCTTTGGAAATGGATTACGAAATGTAGGAAATGCAATTAATAAATTTGGTTTATTATAAAACAAGTTTAAAAAATATTTTACCTACATTTACCAAAAATTAATTGTAAGTGTTGTTTTACGACCTAATTCCATAAAAATTCAATTATTTTCTTTTGTCGTAAACAAATCCGTCGAGGCAAAGCTTTCGTGAAAAATCCGAAGAACAGCTGTCAAAAGTTGATGTGTTGATGTAATGATTTGAATTGCAGAATACTACATTACGAATCCGAAAGAAAATTTACGTTGCGGCGGATTCTAGAATAAGGCTGATTAAGTTTATTTTTGATGGAAGGGATCTTTATCGCATGTTTGGTAATAATTGTAGTTAACTTCCTAAGTGCTGCAAAATTCTTACCTTCTACTTCGTTGGCGCTACAAGCGTACGTTGGTTTTGGTTTCATCTAAGTACGTGCACCCGCCATTTTTTTGTTCGTTTGCTAGCGACATTTAAAAATTTTGAGTTTCGTAAGGTTGTGCTCTATTTGTTCTTCCAAACGAAGATGCGTACGTCCTCTTCTGCGTCGACAGCGGTTAAGTTACTTAGGCTGTGTGTCAAAATGAAACTTTTCAGTCGTGGTAGGATAGAAAATATCAAGTTAAATAAAATTTGTGTGTGTTGAAATAAATTTGTCTTTTTTGCTGTATCAAATTGTCGATGAAATTTTGACAACTACAAATTTTGACGTTTCACATTTTGGTCGTGTTTTAGCGAAAATATTTTATTTAATTTGCATTCGATTCAATTTGCGACACATTTAATTCGAGTGCTTGTACTTGCAACTTATTTCACAAATTTGTAATATTGTATACTTGAAAAACTTAAAAAATAACAAAATAATAAAAAATAAAAAACGATAGTGCTTGAGCTTGTGTGTGTGTGCGTGTGAGCCAACGATCTCCCGGTGCATCAGCAAGTGCAGAAAAGTTAAATTGGCTTTCTTTGCTGACGAACGTCCTCTAAGTGCCACCACCAGCAGCACAAGCAAGTGCAGTGCAAAATTTCTTGCTAGCCAACATCCTCCAAGTGCCATCACCACTCCATTGCACAAGCAAGTGGAGCGCAAATTTCCTGAATCTTTTGCTTGCCAACGTTCTTCGAGATTCGCCACGACAGCACCAGCAAGTGCAGCACAATTCAATTGACTGGTCAACTCTCCAATATTTCAGAAGCACCATTTCAGCATGTCTCAAGGGCAGAGGCAAATTTCTGCCATTATACTCTGGCGTGAATTAAGTAAATTGAAAGCGGAGAATTTGCGCTTCATTTGTGCTGCTGGTGGTGGCACTTGGAGGATGTTGGCTAGCAAGAAATTTTGCACTGCTGGTGGTGGCACTTGAAGGACGTTCGCTAGCAAAGAAACCCAATTTAACTTTGCTGGACTTGCTGATGTACCCTGAGATCGTTGGCCCACACACATGCAAACACAAACTCAAGCACATCAGTTTTTTTTTTATTTTTATTATTTTGTTATTTTATATGTTTTTTATGTTTATAATATTACAAGTTTACGAAATAAGTTGCAAACATGCACTCGAATTAAATACGTCGCGGAAATTGATGTGTTGTTTTTTTTATTTTTGAAATTCGCTTTCGATTGTCAAAATTTGTAGTAGCCCCTGGGGCTAGCACAAATTTTGATAATTATATTCACCTCACAAATGCCAAAAATTGCTCTATCAACTGTCAAAATTTGATCATCCGACAGAAAAGTTTCCGATTGACACACAGCCTTACTTACTTAGTTGGCGCTACAACCGTATGTCGGTCTTGGCCTCATCTTAGAATTTGCGCCAGCCATTTCTGTCTTTCGATTGCTGACGCCAGTTGGAAATTCCAAGCTTCGTCAGGGTGTCCTCTACTTGGTCTTTCCAACGAAGATGCGGTCGTCCTCTTCTGCGCTGACCGCCGCTGGGTACCGAATCGAATGTTTTCTTCACTGGAGCATCGTCTTTCATGCGCTGAACATGACCAAGCCAGCGAAGCCACTCGATTTAATGCGCTTGACTATGTCGATGTCAGCGTACAGCTCATACAGTTCATCATTCCACCGTATTCGGTACTCGCCATTGACGCAGATTGGTCCGTAGATCTTACGAAGAATCTTTCTCTCGAATGCTCCTGAAGTCTTTTCATCTGAACTGCTCAGCGTCCAGGTTTGTGATGCATAAAGTAGGACGGGCATGATGAGCGATTTATAGAGCGTGATTTTCGTTTGTCGAGAGAGGGCTCTGCTTCTCAATTGCCTACTGAGCCCAAAGTAACACCTGTTGGCAAGAGTTATTCTTCGTTTGATCTCAATGCTGATGTCGTTGGTTGAGTTTATGCTGGATCCCAGATAAACGAAGTCCTTCACAACCTCAAAGGAGGTATTGTCAACGGTAACGTGGGTTCCAAGACGCTGGGACTGTGTTTGTTGACACTAAGTATTTCGTCTTATCTGTATTCACTGCCAGACCCATTCGACTTGACTCTTTTTCTAATCTGGAAAATGCTGCACTGATTTCGCGCGTATTATAGCCAATGATATCGATGTCATCAGCATACGCAAGCAGCATAACACTCTTGTAGAATATTGTGCCACTACGTCTCAGATCAGCAGCTCGGATGATCTTTTCCATCATTAGGTTGAAAAAGTCGCACGAGTAGGAATTACCTTGTCTGAAACCTCGTTTGGTAACAAATGTTGGGGAGAGGTCCTTCCCGATTTTAACTGCGCTGCTGGTGTTGCTCAGTGTCATACTGCAAAGTCGTATTAGTTTTGCAGGAATACCAAATTCAGACATGGTGAAGTACAGGTGATTCCTTATTGGGCTGTCGAAGGTGGCTTTGTAGTCGACAAAAAGATGGTGGGTGTCGACTTGTTTTTCTTGAGTCTTCTCTAAGATTTGTCGTAGCGTGAAAATCTGGTCGATGGTGGACTTTCCGGGTCTAAAGCCACACTGATAAGGTCCGACCAGTTCGTTTAAAATGGGCTTCAATCTTTCACATAAAACGCTCGACAGGACCTTGTATGTGATATTAAGAAAGCTTATCCCACGGTAATTGGCACAGATAGCGGGATCGCTTTCTTGTGGATTGAGCAGAGCACACTGAGATTCCAATCGTTCGGAATGCATTCTTCCGACCATATTCTGCATAGAAGCTCGTGAATGCATTTAAGTAGAGCTTCGCTTCCGTTCTTAAACAGCTCAGCAGGTAAGCCATCAGCTCCCGCAGAGCGGAACCTCGACGCTATCGTCCGAAATTGGAGTTTCCGGAATATCATCTCTATTGGCGGGATTGTTGTCAGCGTCGCCATTTAGAAGCTTAGAGAAGTGTTCCCTCCATAACGTCTGTGTACTCTGGACATCTGTCACTAGATTCCCGTATTCATCCTTGCAGGAAGAGGCCCCGGTTTAAAAACCATCGGCAAGGCGTCTTATTTTTTCGAAAAATTTTCGGCCCTCATTCCTGTCACCATACATCTCAATCTTCTCCTGCTCGCGCTTTTCTGCCTCTCTTTTTTTCCGCCTGAAAAAACGTCTCTCTTCCCTCCTCTTTTCTTTGTATCGCTCCTTAGCAGCGCGCGTTACAACCGACTTTGTAGGCGGCGTCTTTCTCTGCAGTGGCGTCGCGACACTCCTGGTCGTACCACTGGTTTCGGCGAGGGCGTTGGTAGCCAATCACCTCTTCAGCAGCCGCACGCATGGAGTTGGAAATGTGTGTCCACTGCGCGCATATATCATCGATTGGAGGAGTGCTTTGAAGCAGGAGTGAGAGTCGAGTGGCGAAAGCATCGGCTGTCTGTTTCGATTTCAGCTTGTCGACGTCTAGCTTTCTCTCGGTAGGGTTGCGTGTATTCTAAGCTGCGCACAGACGTACGGATATTGGCTGCAACAAGATAGTGATCCGAGTCAATGTTTGCACCACGGATCTTGCGTACATCCAATACACTGGAGGAGTGCCTTCCGTCGATCTTTGGTTTTTTGATCAGGGGACATCCAGGTGGCTTTATGAATATTGAGATGCTTGAATCTAGTGGTACTTACGACCATGTTTCGTGCTGCGGTGACGTCAATCAGCCTCATTCCGTTATTTTAGGTATTGTGGAGCAGAATTTTTGAGTCGTAACGGGGACAGCGCTCGTAAGAATCTTCATTACGCCCGAAAATTTTTCTTTGATCTCATCGTCCTTGTCTTCTGTCGGAGCGTGCGCACATATTTGGTTTAGAATTAGTGCAAGTCGTACGTTCACAGCTGTGAATCGTTAAACGTGATGCCGCTAATTTCTCCGCAAGTCAGTAGATATCACTTGGCCTCGCCAAGTTAAGCAGCCAGACATGTTGCCATGTGAAGGCTTTCCCCTGGTCATAATATTACTCTTTCGAATTGACACAGATATTGATACAAATGCAAAGCAAGTAGAGTTGGTGTGCATGTAGTCAGATATTTTAATTGAAGTAAATTTTGTGTATGTACTCGTACTTATTGAAATATTAAATGCAAATAGCTATGAAATAAAATAACAAATACAGTTCTTTCTTGCCACTCCTCGCCTTTGTCAGGATACATGGAAGATTGGTGGAGACCACGTAAAGGTACAAAAAAACTTTCAAGACGCATCAAGTAAACAAATTTTAAGTTTTTTCTTTGTACTAATTACAAAAAACTAAAAAACTCTTTTCGTACGTTATGTTTTGTTTGCAATGCTGATAACATTTCAGATTAGCTTTTACACATTTAATGTTTTTTTTTTTATTACGTAACGTTATTCTTGAATCGATCTTTCTTCTTTATTTTATCATATCAATCAGCGTTTGTCGTTGTCCATTTGTTAGTAAATTTAGCTAATATATTTCTACTATTCTTTTTTATTTATTTTAGCACATGCCACGGATTACTACGGTGAGTCAATTGTGTAGAAGTCCTTTTATGTTGATATTATCCTTGAAAGTAAATGGTGTTTACCTAATATGTGTAGTTCAAATTCTATTTGGTATTGAATTTTTAGTTTATTTAAGTCTATTATATGTTGTTTTTTGTTTCGTTTTACTTGTTTTGAGTGAAGAATGGATTTAATTTTAATCCTTATTGATTAGATTCATTCGCGAAATGCGAATGTTATCTCATTTTTGTACATTTGATGTTATTATTTCTCCACCCACTTTATAATTTCAATTGGAATTTGTAGAAAATTTCGAATTGGCCGCGTTAGCAATACCTAAAATAAGTTTGTTAGATTGACGATAGATTTGATGATTGAGTATAAAATTAGATATAATTTGTTATTTATTTATTATTCATATTAAAAAAAAATATAGTTTTTATTTTATTATATGCGTCACTTGTGCAGTATTTCCTTTAAACATTGCTGCTAATCATTTTCGCACTTTAACTTAGGTTTTAGTTGATTTTAAGTTATTTTTATAATCTGTGATCAAAACCAGCTCGGTTTCGAAACAAACTTCAATTTTTTCAACTAGTTTAACCTAACTAGACTTGATTTGGCTTAAACAATGTTTGCTGGTCTTTATCACAGACTTCATTCATCAAGAATCTCAAACATCATTGGCAATCATGTGTGTTAAAACCTTTTTATGTTTAATTTCTTTTTAGTGTATGTTTTATTATTAAAATTACAACAAAGAACTGCATGTCGATTTAAAATATATATATTTTTTTAAAAACTAGAATTAACAGAAATTATTTTTTCACTTTGCTTTGCCCAAATTTAAAAACTTTTAAAGGTCTCCTTTCGAAAAGTACTCTCGTATGCTCATTGTCATGATTATATAGTGACTTGGAAAATTTATCTTAAGTGGGTTATGTCTTAAATTGCAACGGGCTTAAATTAATATAATTTTATCTCAATATTGCGATACTTAATTTTAGAAAACACAATTAAAATTAATGAAAGACTTGTTAAACCGTATTATATTTCTATTTTCATAAAATTGTTAATGTAAAACCCATATTTTTGCATTATAGTTGTTACAATTTTTGATTGTTAAAGTTCAAAAAAGTTAATGCAAATCAATGTTGTAAGCCATGTTTTAAAATCAAAGTTTTTTTAAAACATCTAATTTTGACAACCAAAGTAGCAGCTTGAATTCAGTAAAAAATCAAATTGAATATAAATATACTTGTTATTTGTAATTCTGAATATGCCGAAAAGGTTTGAATATTCAAAACTTTTGTATTTAATAAAGAAAATTTGTGTGGGTTTATCTTTATACCGGAACTAGCTACTGACGCCGCTCGGGTCTAATGTTGCATATTTGGTGCGTATTATGTATGGGATGTGTGTACGGTCCTCTGTACAACTCCACCCATATTATTTTTTGGTGATAAAATAGTACACCAATATATTCCTTTTTAGAGAAATAAGTTACACTATGCATCATTAGCTTATTCGAATTTATTGTAGTAAAAAGATTGGTTCAAAAACCAATACTTTTTTGAATTTATTGTAGTAAAAAGAGTTACACAGAGTAAATTTTTATATAAATGAATATGGAAAAAAACAGAAATAAAACAAAACGGTTTATGCCGTATTGAATACTTTGTAGCACGTCGTTGATACGTCTTTTTGAAATTCACACTTTTTCGTAAGTCAGTAGCAGAAAGACACCTAGAAAAACCCTAAAATAGTGGAAGAATCTCAATTTTTTTTGCCTAATTGATTGTCATCATATTATTGGTTACCATTTTTAATAGTGGATTACCACCATTTTTTTAAATCCCCTCAAAGACACGCTTGGGCATAGAATCGTAAAGTGATTTTAAATTGTTTAGGTTAACTTTATCCCAAGCCGTTTTGATGGCGTCAATTAAAGAATTTTTTATCGAATTTCTTTCATTTTCGTATACATTTCTGGAAAGCCAACCCCACACATTTTCTTCAACGTTTATGTCAGGTGAACAAGGAGGCCATTTCAAGACTTCAACATTTTGCTCTCGAAACTAGGTTTTAACGAGTCTTGCAGTATGAATTAGAGCATTGTCATGTTGGTATATCCTGTGCTAATCTTAACTTGTGGGACAGCCCCTTCTAGAATGCTTTTGTATGTTTGAACATTAATTTTTGCATTTACGAAAACCAAGTCCATCGTACACTACCCTCTCTGCTAAGGTGTCTAGTTAAAAACATATCTTCTTTTCTCAAACCATGAAAATAATAATTATAGCCATAAGGCCCATCCAAATAAAATGTGTTTCGTCCGAGAACACAACTCTTCTTCATTCTGTAGTCGAGGATATTGTATTTTTAGCAAATTCTAGAAGAAAATTATTTCGTTGTTGATTGAGCGCTGCTTTTTTTAACTTATTTTGCTGTAAGTGTACAGATGACATAATGATGCGACTCACTATTGATCGGCTGACTTTAACTTTCAGCGTTTCAGCCTTGAAGAACTGAAGAACAGATGACATAGCTGAATTGGACGCTGCACGTACAATTGATCTATTTTCTCATGCTGTAATGGCTCTATAAGTGCGCCCGTTTTGGTTTATTCCGTAGCCTTCAATATTCCTGAGAAAATTATACAGCACAGTTTTGCTTCTCCCAAGTTAAGCAGCAATTACGCGGGTGTTGTTCCCTTCTTCATGAAACGCTACAACTTTTGCTTTTTCAGCTTCATTTAAAACTTTTTCCTTTGGCATTTTTCGAAGAAAAACTATTTTATGCCGTCTCAATACAAGTAGTAGTAAATATCAACGAGAAACCCCACAAAAATCAGAACTGTCTTTATCCTAATGACGCATTTCTGAACGCTCATTTTAACATGCTTGCAACTATGTTTAGCTAGAACTTAGCGATACTTATCACAATGTGGCTACTTTTTGCAAGAGCAAAGTGGATATATATCACTTTATTCTCCATAAAAAAAGAAATTTATTCACTTAATAGTAGGCATTGACTTTCTAAGCTAAGTGGATATGTCCTTAAGCTAATGACGCGCAGTGTATATGGGAGATACCACACTGCTACCGGTGTTTAGTTCTGACTGTATTTATCCTCAATTTTAAGAAACCGTATTATATGTTAGCGAGTTACTTAGAGGCGCCACAATGAGTTATCCAATTCCGTCCATAATTTTTGTTATTACATATACCTATTACTTTTATAAAGACATATCATTAAAGGTAATTAAAATCAATGTTACTTGGTACAATTAAGCTCTTCTAATGTTTATAAATAACTAAATATCGGGCATCAATACCAAAATACACAGTGTGATGCAAAAATAAATAGTTAAAATTAAAAGAACCATTTGTAGAAATTTCAAATAGGGTCATTTTGAGAGTTCATCACACCTGGTCTGACCTCTCAATGTCGTAAATTTTTTTTAATTGCTTTTTAAAATTTATGTGGTCGAATTTTGTTGCACCGACATTCATTGATGGTTTACAGCCATTTGCCTTATTAGAAATGGAAAACAAAATCCAGTAATTAATTAAATTGCGAACTTTAGATCAAGTAAGTTTTTAAGAAGGCAACAACAACAACAACTTTGTATAGTCAACACTTAGCTGGCTAGACAGTCTGTTTCGGAAATCGCTACATTTTCCTCTTCAGTAGTCCTGAAATGTATTTTTGAATTGTATGGCTGCTAATCATATGACATTTCGAAGCAGTAGGCTATTTATAGATCACCGCCATCAACTCTACCAATGTTGCCATCTGTTCTAGTTGCTTCTTTATTTATTCCAATATTCATTGGTGTTCGACAGTTTATCGAAATGCACCATAGAAATGAAACGAGTTTTTTGTTTCGCCAGAACCTAGTGTTCTAACTGAAAGGTGGCTTATTTTCACAACCAAATGTTCAATTACACATGACTTTGACCGAAATCGATCAATTAATTAATTTGACATTAATTGAACTTATTTGGCAGTGCTCCGCCATAGTTAGTTAATTAGTTTAATGATCTTTTAAATTATAACATGAATTAAATTGCGAGCTTTAGATCAAGTAAGTTTTTAAGAAGGCAACAACAACATAAATAGCCTACTGCTTTGAAATGTCATATGATTAGCAGCCATACAATTCAAAAAGAATGAATTCCTAAATCTGCGAAGTCATTTACAAATTTAAACAGTGAGTTGATCACAGCTTAATCACTCAAAGACTACTGAAGAGGAAAATGTAGCGATTTCCGAAACAGACTGTCTAGTCAGCTATGTGTTTGACTCTATACAGAGTTGTTGTTGTTGTTGCCTTCTCAAAAACTTACTTGATCTTAAGCTTGCAATTTAATTCAAGTTATAATTTAATAGATCATTAAACTAATTAAATCCACTTATACTTAGTAAAATTTAACGTAGAGTATGATTGCGTAAAAAGAAATCCGAAAAAACAAAATGCCAATTCTTGTATTTTTTGTAAAATTCTCATAAATATTTGTGATTCTATCAATTTTCTTTGCATAGAGGCATCGCCCTTTTTATAAGAACGGATGTAGCGTACCAGTGTAAGAGCAGTCTGAACGTGACCGATCCAGAGTTTAACTCAATGTGGGTTAGGTTCAGGCTTCGCTCTTACTTGCTGCATTTCTGTTTTATTTATAGAAGTCCGAATCTAGGGAAAGAGCCCACTTTTAAAAACCGAACTCTCTCTCTCTGATTCGGTTGTTTCCTGACAGTTGTAGCAGGCGATTTCAATGTCTAAAACCCGGCTTGGTTACGTCACTCGGGCCCATTGATACCTGCTGGGCAATATGTTGAGCTAAAGGGTCCGCCAAATAACTTTTTTTTAAAAAATTCTATAAAAAAAACTACTGAATATTTTTTCAAATTTCTTTTTTTAATTGAAAGTACAATCCTTCCGGTTAATAATGAAAAATAATTTCATTCAAATGGCTGCCTTGGCTGGCCATGCAGTAGCCTACACGATCGGTCTAATTTTTAAGCACATTATCGATTGTGTGTATTTCACCAATGGCTTCACGAATATTGTCCTTTAAAGCGTCAATTGTCTCTGGCTTGTCGGCGTAGCACTAATCTTTGAGGGCAACCCACAAATAATAGTCCAACGGTGTCAAAGTGCAGCTCCGAGGTGGCCAAACGACATCAGCTCTGCGGCTGATAATGCGATCTTCAAAAACGGGGCGCAAAACATCGAGTGTAGCTTCAGCTGTGTGGCACGTAGCGCCGTCCTGTTGAAACCAAATATTGCCAATATCCTCCTCTTCAATTTTTGTAAACAAAAATTCGTTCAACATGGCCCGATAACGATCGCCATTGTCTGTAACGGCCACTCCTTGCTCATTTTCGAAGAAAAATGGCCCAATTATTCCTCTGGACCAAAATCCGCACCAAACAGTGCCTCGTTTTGGGTGCAGCGGCTTTTCAATGTATGCGTGCGGGTTTTCTGTGCCCCAAATGCGACAATTTTGCTTGTTTACATACCCGCCAAATTCAAAATGAGCTTCATTTGAAAAGATGATTTTTTTGGCAAAATCGGCATCTTCTGCATCAAAGTAATGTCGCAATATTTCCCAGCATTGTTCAAGCGTATACACAACCATATTCGTTCAGCGGAAGAATAAAACTAATTATCTGTGAAATCAGACATGAGCTAAAAGTTACCATTCACGAAATAAGCATTAGTTGAAAAAAAAACGTTATATGGCGGACCCTGTATTTGCTGAATCGAACCAATTGATTCAACTAGTGAAGGAACCCAATTTTTTTCCTCAAAGTGATATGCATAGCCATAATACTCTTGACCTTTTTCTGACTTCGCATCATGAAAAACATGATGTGACTGTCAACGCACCTCTTGATAACTCGGACCATTGTACCATCTCTGCTGTTTTTCCATATTCTAATCCCACAAGAAATTATTTTATTGGGTATGCGGTCTTTCATTCCCAATAAGATGAGAAACATTAAACCAAAAGATCACTCATGGTTTAATGAGACTTGCAGGATTGCAGTCATGTCCATAGAGGAAGCCTTTCAGAATTGGCATTCTAACAAGAATACTGATACTAAAAGACTTCGCATACAAATGCAAGGAATCGCTGCAATGCAATTTTAAAACGCAAAAAGTTTCTGCACGAAGTTTGCATTCGAGAACAGGTTCTTCTCTGCCCCAAAGAGAGCAAAAATTTTTGGTCATTTGTTAAAAGAGTTAAAAACCAGATATCGTCATCGATGACCAGCTCTTTTAAAAGATGACCAAATCTTCACTGACTCGGCTGATGAAGCGAACCTATTGGCTAGATTGTTTGCACAAAACTTCACTCTTTCGGATACCAATCAGCCACTGCCCTTTGTGAAGGGTGGATCTTCTGCAATGCAAGAGATATACTTTTGAACAAGAGCAGTTAAAAGTGTCCTTACAAATCTCAAAGTAAACAAAGCCTCTGGTTCTGACGGCATACCGCCAATTGTGCGTAAAATGTGTGCTTCTCCGCTGGCTCGGCCTTTGCGCAGCCTTTTCAACATCTCCTACAGAACAGGAGTATTTCCATCATGTTGAAAGGTGGCAAATGTCCATCCGGTACCTAAAAAGAGTGGTGCCACGAACCCTGCAAACTACCGACCCAAATTTATGGAGAGCGTAATAAACTTCAACGTTGTAAACTATCTGGAGAACAACCAACTGCTCAATGACCGTCAATATGGTTTCCGTAGAGCTCGCTCTTCTGGTGATCTTATGGCGTTCTTAACGGAAGAATGGAAAAAATGCGATCACTTTTTCGGCGAGAGCAGGGTTTTTGCACTTGATTTTTCCAAAGCGTTCGCCCGAGTGTGGCATTAAGCGCTCGTGTCAAAACTTGTTGCGTATGGTTTTGGTGGTAATTTTGCTCGATGGATCACGTGTTTCCTCAAGGAGAGAACGATTCGTGTCGTAGTTGACGGTGTTTCGTCCGAGAAGCAAGCCATCAACACAGGAGTACCACAGGGTTCAGTCCTATCGCCCCCCAGTGCTGTCTGTTACTGTTAACCCACAAGCGTGTGGATTGCCTCCTAGCTCCTTTCATTATGACTGCTGTGGATCTTGTGGAATCAGCCGCTCTTGATGTTCTGGGCATATCGATCCAGTCGGATCTTCATTGGAATGATCATATTTTCGATGTGTCGAAGGAAGCGGGCAAGTGCCTAGGTTTTTTAAAACGATGCAAACAATATTTCACTGCAGCTGATCTTCGCATGATCTACACCTCATATATTAGGCCGAAAATGGAGTACGATTCGCAAATTTGGGCAGGGGCTTCAAAATCTTATTTGGAGCTTCTGAATCGAATTCAACGTCGTGCGATATATTTGATAGGGGATGAAAGTATTTCATCCTCGCTAAACTCTCTTTGGCATCGACGTAATGTTGGTTGCCTAAGCCTTCTGTATAGGTATTACCGTGGGAAGTGTTCAAGGGAGATATATGGCCTGACGCCACCAGCTCGTGTGTTTCCCAGGTCCACTCGGGCAGCTGTCCAAGCCCACCCCTTTACCATTGCATCGATATCCAATAGAACCTCGCATCACCGTGATAATTCGTTCTGTAGTCGCACGGTTAAGTTGTGGAATAGTCTCCCTGCGACCGTGTTTCCCGGCAGTTTTGAGTTTGCAGATTTAAAACAAATCTTCACCGACACTACTCCACTCCATTTATCCACCCTCCAACTAACTATCACCCATCTTCCAAATCAACACAATGTTTACACATTTATAGGGGGCATCCTCTGAGCATTGGTTCAGTCTAAAAAAAAAAATAAAAGATTATGGTTACAGTGATGTGGTTACACTAATGAAGAGTGGCGAATTCAGTAAGTCGCTCTCTGAGGATAATTTAATCGCATAAAATTTGATGAAGCAAACATTCAACGAGTTCGTGGGAAAAACAGCTTTGAAAATTTTCGTGTGATCGTCCAAAATTTAATAAATGCATTCAACATACAAATTCATTTTATGCATTTTCATTTGGATGTTTTCGCGCTCCAAATGCCTTCAGAGTTCGACGAACAAGGCAAACGCTTTCACTAAACTTGACGAGCGATGGAAGATCGCTACAAAAACAAAAATTTACAATCAGTTATTGTGGATGTTTGTTAGTTCTTAACACCAAATTAAAGATAGACGCAGGTCTTGACTTAAAATACAGCATCGGCCGTGCTCGTTCACTCATATCGTGCGTGCTTTTTACTGCTTTTTCTTTATTAACTATTCGTAATTTTTCCACATCACTGTAACCATACTCTTACAACTATTTCTAATGTTATATGAATTCCACTATTCTTAATTTTAAATATACTTAACTACCGCCTCACTCTGCAATTAAAAATCAATTAAAATTATTACATAGTTGGATTTATTTTTAAAAATTCTGTGTTGCAATGTAGGTTATCATATTTCCTTTCCAACGAAATAAAGATGAACAAAACCGGCTAATGTTTAACGAAATGGCAACACTTTGTATAGTAGCAGAAAAATATATGGGAATCAGTTTTTTACGATGAAAAAATAACGTTAAAATTACCGTCGTTAAGCGAATTCTCAACCGATGTCTATATTCTTGGTTTCAATGGAAAGGTATTTTTAAATGTAACACAGTTTTCTGAGAAAGATGTCAGTTGAACATTATTTAAATAAAATTGATAGAATCACAAATGCTTTTGAGAAATTTACAAAAAATACAAGAATTGACTTCGCTACACGCCACATTTTTTTCGGTTTTCTTTTTACATAATCATATTCTACGTTAAATTCTAGTAAGCATAAGTGAATTTTGTTTTCCATTTCTAATAAGGCAAATAACTGTAAAACTGTCGGTGCAACAAAATTCCAACACATAAATTTTAAAAATCATAAACTATAAATGGTTCTTATAATTTTCTAGCGGTTACACTGTGATATCAACAAGAAATATTGTTGATTCAGATGACCGTAAAGTTAGGTCAGTTAAATCCGTTTGCCTCTAAGAGGAGTCTCACATAGACTAATTAGGTCCTTAGTGGCGCCGGTTTAAAGGGCTTGTGTGAGTTGCGAAAAACTCATGAGGAACGTTTTACCAGGATTATTTTAATTTATAACACAAATAAGTTAGTTTTTTGCGCAAGGTAATACCTACCTATTTAATGAAAAGTTTAAAGGTGTTCCAGTGCAATTTCTGGTTCTTTTAACTTCGTGCAGTTGTCGTCCGTGATGTTGGCCAACTTCCTCGCATGAGCTGCCGTCATGAGGACCAATAAGGATACTCACTAGTGTACTGCAACCTTTGCGAGGACGTACCAGGATAATGTTTGTTCTTCGCATAGTACATCGCACATGATTCTTGAGATTTTGCACGATGTCGTATCTCTTCACCTGCTTGTGAGGCTCTTATTTCGAGGTTTCAGTATAGATCTTGTAGCGGTATAGGTACATGTTGTATGAATACTGATCCTAGCCCGGCGCTGCTAGTTCGTCTGCTATCAATGTCTTGGTGGTTTGGAACCAAGTAGCTGCGCACGAAAATTAAAATTTTTAATTGATTATTGTTGTACTATTTAAAAATATTAATTTCACTTTAAACCCGGTGCGCCGGAGTAACTTTAACTAACCAGAGTAACTTTAAATGCATTTTTCTCGGAACATACTTTTTCAAAACGGGCCACACTCCCGCAATCAAACAAATTGGCTGACTTTAATTGAAAGTTTTCTATATGATCTGTTCTTTATTATTATGTTAATTTTCTATGATTTAAATACAAATTCTAGATGTTTGATAGTTTTAATCATTCTTGATTTTAAATAAAAATTCTAGTTGTTTGATTGTTTAAAATCGTTCTTGTTAAGCTTTTTAGGTCAGGTTAGAACAATTAATTGCTCTAACGAATTTTTTTCAAAGATACAACAACAACAAAATGATCAATATATTTTTTTTTTAACTATTTATAATGTAATTCTACACCCCATTAACCAAAATTAGCGTCTTTGGAAAATTTGTCTAGTTTTTACACGTAACAATATGGTCAAAAATAACGTACATTTTTTAATTTTCTTTTCCACGCTTCATAATTTTCCGTATTTCCATTTCATTTCATTTCGGTAAATGAAGTATATTCAAGGGTCTACTTTTTTCACTTCAGCGCCATCTTTATGTATAAAAAATATATGTTAAAAAAAATAACATTTTTTTATTTAAACTGATGATGTAAAATTAGCGTGAAAATTTAATTTCTTGTCTATATAATATAGATATTTTTTAGAAAACATCTAAAATATGCCTTTATTTCAATCGCTTTTGCCTAAAACCTCCCTTAAAGCCCACATTGCTTCTCTGCTTGCCAGGACATTTCTAGACTTTACGGAATCGGAGCACATGAATTTTATCGTCGCTTGGCTATCGAGGAAGATGTTGATACAAGAGTGTGTTGCGTGTTCATAACAAGGGCTATCTCCGTGTCTTGGGCTTGTAGTCCTTCAGACACAAGTGGGTGCTCTTGCCTGGATATTGCCATGAACTAATTAAAGAATTTTAACTCATTCTTTCATGAGCGTTTTCTCCCAGAGCATATTCTATGTAAATGTCTAGCAATCTATAACCTCAGGCTTACTAATTTTGTAAGAGTATCAGTGCTTCAATGAGATTTCAAGCATACTCTCTTTTCGATAACCAGCGAAGATCGAACAGCGAAAACAACTCATAATTAGGGCTATAATCTTTAACAAAAAAAACCCTGACTAAAAATATCATAAATCAAAGAGCAGCAAATATATCTCTGTAACTGACTCAATTTTTTTGATTTTTTAATTATAGTGTTATAAAAAATAGGGCTTTAAGCATTTAAAAAAAAAAGTATAGCAGTGAGGGAACTTCCGACCAAAGAGAAAACCTATACATAAAATGCTAGTATTCCCGGGCAAACATTGTCATTTCTTTTCAATATTAAGATAGTGTTTTTATTTTATAACTGTACCAAACTATATTATTACATTTAAGTTTAATATTGTTGATAAAACAAAATAAAATAAAGCACTGCGTTTTAGTAGATATCTTCAACACAGCGCCACTTAGGACGGCCTAACTAAACGAACACAAAAAACGGCAGAGTTCGCTCTGATATCAGAAAACTCCCTTGAAATACAACCTTGGGTTGCATATGGCTCCTGAATCAGTGCAAAACGAACACCATTTTCTAACAATAACCAATGTGTCCAAGGTCACACAACTGCATATGCTCCCTGACAATTTAATTACATAATTATTTTGCTCAATAATATCTAGAACTCTGACGCTGAGCTATGCTTCTACAAAGTGGACAGTCCATCGATAACAATCGATGGCAAACAAAAGCGTCGATGGCAATCCCCTGAAAAAGTGATTACTGCAATGTAATGCATTTTTGCAATAAGTCTCACCATGTTACTTCAAGAGTGGGGCCAACCTCCTTAACCACTTTATTGTTCACAGCCTATTTTGGAAGCTATGACGAAGATTTCACCACCGTTTTTTACTTTTGCGTTCTTACCCACCATTAAACCGGCACCCTTTGCTGGAAAACTACCTGCACTAACACCCACACCTCCTACTTTTGGGCCCATACGAATGCCGGACTCTCCCACACGTGGACGAAACCCGGGTTCACATTTACCATCAACTAACACTAAGTTAGGCCCTATTAAACCCATACCAATTAAAGGTTTTCCTGAAGCAGGAGCATCCTTGCCTGGACAATTGCTGGGGTCGCCTTAAGGCAGCATATGGTACTCACCCTGCACAAAGTGAAAGGAAAGCACCAAAAATCACAGCAATAAGAACCCTACACAATTCAGAAACGTAACTGCGTCAATAAGACCGTGACACCCTCCTTCACAGAGTCACTTCAACCAACAATTCAAAAGTCACTGGAGTATCAGTTTGATTGGAATAAATCGAATCCGAAAAGCACTGGAGTAATTACACAATCTACGTTGTGAAAGCACTGTAATAATCAGTGTCAAGCTTATTGACGAAAGCTACTTGCTGTCTGTATTGATGACGAATGCTATTCGCTGTCTTGATGACGAAAGCTACTCGCTGCAATGATGACGCAAACCAAAGATTTACCGTCTACCAAAAATCGCTCAATGCGCCTAAAGAAGTTTTCACTTAAAAAAAAAATATGAAAGGGTTAAAAATAGTTGTCTAATGCTTATTTGTTATATTCCCCCTACAACTTGTCTCCTAAATCTCTTTTTGACCAACTTTGTCCTTTACGTTCTGAAGACGCTAGTTTTTCCATTATAACAGCAGGCCCATAGGTCTAACCAGGCCTATTGTGACTCCCTTGGTTATGAAAATAGTTGTGTTAAACTAAGAAATGTTCAGTGTTTAAGGCAGCGAGATGCAGGTTTTCTTTTACGCTTACTAGGAATTTTAATTACTTGGGTTCAGAGAATTAAGGGTTTCGATTTTGTAGCACCGTTACTATCTTAGAAAAGGTTTAGCACACAAAGTGAATAAGACTTTAGTATGGCGCATCTGTTAGTGTCAAGTGTTGGCACTGATAATATCGTTGGAGGCAAAGTGCCAAAAGCTATAAAGCTATATAAGACAGCCTGACATTTATTTGAATACGAATATTTATATTCTTTAGCCCAAGGATATTGTAAAAGACTTGTTTAAGTAGACTTCATGCAGCCGGGCTTAGGTTTTCCTACAATCCATTTTAGTTGCAACCGTTCTAGTCTCACGATGAGCCTATTTTCGGTTTTAAAAAACTTTAAAATTAAAAAAATTATTTTTAATGAAATCTTATCGTTTCTGAATTACAAATAACTGTTACTGAATTAAATTAGTTTCTTCTAAAATGATCAAAAACTTTAAATATTTTCATGATTAAATAAGTCCAAAAAAACAAAATTAATAAAAATATTTGTAAATTCGATATTCTCTTTATGAAAGTACTTTTCGAAGCTGTCTAGCATTTATTATTATTTTTTTATTTATATAAATTGGGGTTCTTTCGTTATATTTTATTACACAAAATTAATAAAAAAGTTTAATTATTTGCCTTAAGAATTTGACAGTTAACTGTTTAAAACAAAAAAATCAACCAAAAACAACAAAAAACTTCCTCTTTTCTATTTCAAGATGAATACAATCTTAATCCGGGTTTAGAGTGGGAGGATGAGTTCACAGGTAGGTACTCCTCAAAAATATGTCGGCCTTACAGTGACGGAATCGACATGAAGCAAAATAGGAACAAAGAATTCACTTAAATAAAGTAAATAAAAACGATTAAGCAACATTCGTTGAGAATAAAACAATTCAAAAAACAACAACCTATATAGAAATTAATGGATAAAAGTCGTGAAACTAATGTATGAAAAAAAATGTCTGGAGTTTATAATTGCTATTGTATTGTTTGTAAATGTTCTCTTATGTATTTTGCTTGCCTATTTTATGTGTTTTAATTATAAAATTTTTCCCGCAAAGACACTATCAAAATACACGCGCTAATGTTAATGTTTGTGATTACAAATTTTGCTTGTGCGTCTTGCTTTTCTTCTCCTAGATGTTTTCAGCATGATATATATATATATATATAATCTAACCTCATACACTTAATCCAAACTATGCTCTATTGCTAATTATTCTAATTCCTTCTAACCTTATGATGAATTATTAATATACATACATATAAACTCCATCCTAATAATAGCAAATTACAACATACTCGTATAAAAAATACATATTTCATTTGGTGTTTGAAAAACTTAGCTTTGGGGACAGACAAACAAATTTTGCTGATATCTCATAACTTTTTCAAACAATGTTGACTTTACTTACTTTCTCAACTCGAATACATGCAGTTACGCTTTAAGATTTTTATTTATTAATCTTATTTTTATTTGTATACTTATGAAAAAAAAACTTTGTTTTGTTTTATTTTAATGTTTATTTGTATTTTTATCAAACACATCTTTTTTGTGCACAAACATTATAAAAACGCATATGTTCCTAATTTGTGTTCATTGGTCGGTGCTTGCAAACGGATGCCATTCAGTCACATCAATCCACTCAAGACACACAAACATTTTCTCACTTAAGCAAAGCAGTTGTTAAATTTTAAGAAGGTTACAATTGAAATTATATAGCTTAATGTTGACGTTTAATATCAAGTGCCAGCATTAAGAAAGATATGCTGTAATTACAGCGAATATTAAAATGGGTGGAGAAATTTATATGCAATAAGTAAATTCTCTTTCGCATAAGTATAAATTTCAATAATGATTGAATACAATTTTAATTTATTGGCCTACACTTGACTTATTTTAACATAAAAATCAATATAAAAATTTTAAACTATTTGTAATTTAACCTGATTCTGTTCAATGTTTTCAAATACATGTAGATATATTGAAACTCTTTTATACCATTTTAATTCTTTGTCTAAATGTAACAAAATATTGCACATCAGGATTTGTTAATAGATTTCGCTAAGAATTCTTTATATGCTGAACAGTATTAATTGCGTTATTATATGTGTATTTCAGTGAGCTGAAACACAGCATTTATTATTTAATAACATTTGTTTTTATATTTATATTTTTAAAAAAGAAAAAATAACTACATGTGTTCTTGTACTAAACCACTTAAGTATTACATGCAAATTCACAGTGTAACCGTGCACATGGAGAGGTAACTACTTAAAAAAAATCAACCAACTCATGCATCAACCATTTTTTTTTTGCAGTGTTAATGGATGCAAATTTATCATTTAAACTATATATTTTAATGTTTGCTAACAATTGCACTAATAGTGAGCTTGTCTAAGTTTATCAGTACTTTAAAACTACACTTTGTACATATGTATTTTTTTTTTTACTTCGGCGTGCACGCATGCTTATCTTTTTTTTTTTTTTTGCTTTCCAGATAATTTCCATATTTCCTCTTTATATCGTGATTTAACATTGAATAAAAAAATCTCAAAATTATTATCAAATAATATATATATGTAGATACTTATAGCACTCAAAGAGTTAAGCATACCGTATAACTATTTTATATATAAACAGAAAAGTTAAAATTGAATAGTAAATAGCTCTGAAAATATTGCAAATTCAAAAGCTACCAGTATGCCATTTTTTTACTCCGATATCTAGTTATAAAATAGCATCATGTCATCACATTTTTACTGATTACTGCAAATTAAAACATGTTAGAAAAAACCTCAATGATTTTCTAAAATGCCACCTATTCTTAATAAAATATTGCAGAGAATTCTTTGTAGACTAAGACTACAATAGAAAAAAAAAAATAAAATTGTTAACTTTTTTTTGCAAAATGAAAATAAAAACATATTTTTCATATATAAGTTGCCATCAATTATTCCATGGTTACAAATTTTCAATGCCATTTTTCCCATACTTCCGCTTATAATTCAAAACGGGGGGGGGGGGAGATGGACCTCCCATGCCATACAACTTTTTCTTGTTTTGGCCCAAGGAATCAACCGCCGCCGGATTGAAACGTTGATCTGGGACACCCTTCTAATCACATATTTCTGGCATTCAAACATACCTAGCTCCAATATACCTAAACTATAGAATTTAGAGCTTTGTGCCCATAGTGACTTTTAATCAGAATGCCAAGATCTACTTAATCCTGAAATATGAGTTTTCAACATAAACCCAATTAGTGCGTGGTCCTTTGCTATAACAAAAGTATTCAAATATAATGTGCAAACAAATTTTGTGATTTTTGAATTTGCACTATATTTCCAGAGTTATTAAAGTGTAATCTTGGGTTCGGGTTGGCCTCCTTGAGTTTTTCGAAAAATAAAAGACACTTTTTAAAATTTGTTTTTTTAAGCCAAAATTTTTTAGACCAACATTTTTTTACATTACTTAACTATTACTATTCAAGATTTATCCCTGACATTTTGGTCCAAAAATATTCGTCGACAAGGTAGAAAAGTGCATTGCCGCGAAAGACCTTAAATTTTGAAGTGAGCAAGATATCTGGAGACGGTTCATCTGAAAAACAATTTTTTTCGGTTTATTAAAGAGTTTAGTTGTTGGTGCCAAATCTTGGAGAAACATGGTTTTGGTATTAAGTTATCATAACATTGTTATTGTAATATGCTTTCGATGGACGATCAATCCAATATAACTTGAAGAGCGGGGGCAGTCATCCATCAATGATGAGGAGACCTGATCTATCGTTGTTCTGCAGACCTTGTTTTAGAATGAGGGTTCTATGTAAGAAGCATTGAATCCTTCGACCGAGTATAAGCCAATAAACAATTGCGTAAGTAGGATTGTGGTTCTCTCGGTATATTACCGGGAAACCAATGGTTATTTTTAATCTAGTCATGTACAATTCTAGTGACTGAATGTGCCACAGTCTTAATTATAACTGTTCTTAGAACTTTTGGTCTGTAGACGGGATGTTAAAGCGCCTTGTCTGGTGGAACCTTGAGCCCGGGATTGACTGTCGTGGACTTGATCCTTCGGGGTTTCATACCCTCTGGCTGTGGTTAGACCAGGAAGGTCGGTGTGAGTTACACTTTAGTTGAACTCTGGTTGGTAACTCCCTTAAATTACTAAGGTAATGATGGTAGATTAAACTCTCGTTATTTCAAACAGTGAATGTTAGGAAGGTAAGCAACTACCGGATCAATATACTGTTACCTTTAGCATTTGAGAACAGGCGACGAGGAAACCTAAACAGTCTGAGTTGTGTCCACTAATGATTGAGGAACCTGATGACATGTGCGACAGGCCATAGTATGCTCGCTACCTAATTTTTCAGGTCAAACTACGCCATTTGATCATGATGACGAAGTTGCGTGCCAAAAAGTAAGAGTTATATTATCGGTATTGATACCGATATGACCCAAAGTTATTTTAAATAACCTAGTCATGTATAAATTTAAGTGGCTGAATGTGTTACGTCATGAATATAGTCAATCTGACAGTTCAATGTTGGTCAGTGATATGAAATTAGGGGAACCTTTCTGGTGGATCTTTTGAATTCCGAAGGGGCGTTGGCCGACGTTTCATATTGGTCCCAAGCTTTGTAGCACCGTAGAATTAAGCCTTCACGGCAGGGGTCTACGTTAAATACATAGAGGATTTCTGTCACTCCTACCCAAAACCCTCCAGAGTACCTTCGGTATGTCTGCCTGTCCAAAGCCAGGAAAAAAGGGTGATGGATGGATATTGGGTGGAGAATTCATGGTGCACGGCCCATGAATTGATCTCAAAATGAGTTCATTCTTGAGGCACTGCTCTTGAATGATTCATCTGATTTCTGTAAGACAAAAGGACCACCTTAAACCTTGGTTGTTGGTGCCAAATCTTGGATGCATGGTTATGGTATTAAGCTAACGAAGTTGCATAAATAGGATTGTGGTTCTCTTGTGGTTTAAATTATCGGGAACCAATTATTATTTTAACTTATACTTGTACAATTCTATTGACTGAAGGTGTCAGGTGTCATATAAATGTTCTAAGAATTTTTGGTCTGATGTCGACATGTGGAAGAGCCTTGTCTGATGGAACCTTTTGCCCGGGTATTGACTGTCATGGGCTGTGGTCGTTCAGAGTTTCATTCGTAATGGCTGTGTTTGGAGACTAGAAAGGTCGGTGCGAGTTACACCTTGTTTAACTAGGGTTGGTAACTCCCGTAAATTACTAAGAAAGTGATGGTAGATAGAATTCTCGATAATTTCCACAGTAAATTTTAGGAAGGTAAGCACTTACCGTATCAATATACTGTTACTTTTGGAATTTGAGGACAGGTGATGGGGAAAACTAAACAATCTGAGTAGTGTACATCAATTGATGGGGAAACCTGATTATCATAAGCAACAGTACCATAGGCTTAGTGGTATGGTATAGTCTCCTCTTTTTCATAACAAAGAACTGCCAAATCTTTGAACATGATAATGAAGTTGCGTGCCAAAAAATGGGTTAAATTATCGGTATTTATACTCGATATGACCCATGGTTGTTGTTTATATAACCTAGTCATGTATAATTTTATTGGCTAAAGCTGTCACGGTAATGTGCATAGTTCGAAAGAACTTTTAATGTTAGTCTGTTGCTGTGAAATTAGGGAAATCTGTCTGGTGGATCATTTGAATTCCGAAGGAGCGTTGGCCGACGCTAAATATCGCTCCCATGCGATGAAGCACCGTAGAGTTAAGCCTACACGCAGGGGTCTACGTTAAACGCAAAGAGAATATCTGTCACTTCTATCCCCTCATTGTTTGATTGGTTACCAGTCTGGAGCTGTGATTAGCTAAAGCTGGTAGTAGTATGCTTTGGTAGTAGTATGCTACGAGGTCCGACCAAAGACTTGAAAGTTGGTACCACGGGCAGTCAGTAGCTCCTTGTCATGCGCCAGGTTGACTGATTTTTTTTTTTTTGGATTCGCCCGGAGGTAAGAAATCTGCCAAACATACGTATACCCGTCCTATACGCATTCACGATTTACATTCTAGATCATGCCCGGATCAGCCGGGACAGACAGAATGCACCTACGTACTAAAACATACCCCATATTGGCAATTAGGATTTTCCACGAAGCACATTAATTGACTTCACCGGAATTTAAAAATTGAATATATATAAAACGCGTATTTAAGTATATTTGATTCTCTATAAATAAGCAACATCGAATTAAATAATAGTGATTATTAATTTTAGGTACTCGAAATAACAATCCTGAGTTCAAAAGCAATCCCGAACCTACACTCATTTTAACTGGTTTGCGGCCATTGTCCAACCCAAGGACCTTCAGGGAGATTCGTGGTGGCTGTGTGTGTTTATCACCTACATCGCGAGTAGAACTAAGCATTCGCAAACCGGGTGCCGTATCCCAGAGTACGGAAGAGGTTAGATAGGCCTCCACCCCTACCAAGAGTTGCGACATGTCATCACATTTAGCTTATTTGGTAATTTTGAACCAGATAAGTGCAATGAGTATCCGACAGAATTGGGATACTCAAATCATACCCAAGTCTTGCTGTTCTCTGCCGTATCCATACTCAATGAAATATGTAAAATACTTATACTCATTCGACTCACTATTATATTTTCGGTTATAAGCAAGGTATATTCAACATGGTAGTGTCGTCACAGAGAGGTGGTACCGTAGCTGTCAAACATAAGAACAACGTAAAACACAACAAATAAAAGCTGAAAAAAAGCTGTCAAATATGTATATTATGTGTATGTGAAATTTATATAGTTTTCATTTTTGTGCGTGCTGAATTTTTTTTTTGTTTTTTTTTCGTGAAGCTCTCATTAAATAACTGTTGCGAAATATTTTAAGCTGTTCGCAAGTATTTTAATGGCTTTTCTTTTTGACTCCATTTGCTGTGTGTCTTCAAAAATCTATAAACATGAAAAACGACGCCGGATAGTCTGTTGATTTGTATTGCCCCAGAAAGTGTTCTGCATCCAACAGAATCATTCTTGCCAAGGACTAGCTTCTGTGCAGTTGAGCATCGTCGATGTTGATGCAGAAACCGGCCCCATGACCGTTGGTTCCAAGGCCTATGCCATCTGTGGCGAAATCAGACATATGGGTGAATCCTATAATTGCATTGTGCGTTTGGCCAAGAAGGACGGATTAATAAGAACTTCTAAAGTTGTTAACAATAAAGTTGCTAAAATAAATTTTAATAAATCAATTTAAAACACAACATAATTCTATTTATTGACAAGTTATTGACAACTTTTGTTATTTGATTTGCTTTTGTTCGTAAACAACTGATTTTGACAGCTCAGGTACCCACAACAAGAGAGAATTTTATCTACTAACACTACCTTTCTATATAGACCTTGGGTTATAAGTACATATTTATATCCGAGCGCGGTGTGACCCGAACCACTCAGATTCGTTTTCAATCGATCCAAGTATATCATGATTGTACTCTGAGTGCTGCTCTTTCAATATATAATGTCAATGTCCAACTCACATATTTCGTTTGTGTTTTTTATCACAAATTTGTTGTTGGTATTTTATTGTTGCACTCTCGAAAGAAAAGTAAAGAACAACAACGCTTGTGAGTTTTTTGTTACGCATAAACAAAAATAAAACAAAGTCTCGTTGCCAGTGACCGGTTGATTGTTGGTATTTTATTGTCGCACTCTCGGAAGAAAAGAACAACAACGCTTTGAGTTTTTTTAAGATAAAAACAAAAAATAACACAAGAAGAATACAACAAATACAAAAAACTCATTTACTTTTCACTGCTGCGCTCTACTTCATATCAGTGTGAAAATGTTGCCGAGTGATTTGAGTGTTTGTGTCGATCATGAGTATTTGGGTAAATATAATGAGTATCAATCAGCAAGACAACAGCCATAAGTATTTATGAACCGAAGAAACCCGATCTTTACCCGATCCGACTCATGATTAAAGATACTCATATTTATTTGATCCGTCGCATTGCAGCTTCGTAGAAGTGAGTATGAGTCGGGTTGCGTGAGCTAAGGGTTGAGTATGTTTTGTTACTTATTTTCTTCAGATACACTCAGAGTCGCAAAAAAATTGTCCGTTGCAGATCACTGCTTTGAACCCTCAAAAGGGCGTTGGCTGACGAAATATTTCGGTACCACGCTATGGAGCAACGTAAAATAAAGCCTACACGGCAGGTGTCTACGTAAAACATTTGGGATTTTCTGTCACTCCTACCTTATAGTTATTGTACCATATCTTCCACAGACTTTATTTATGTGACTTTTTTTCTCGATTTGACATAAACATGGTTGTTTTCCAAAAAGTGACGCCAATAAATTTATGACTATCATTTTCTTGATCTGACCATAGTGTTTCTATCGCCGACTACGAGCTAAGCGGATATAATTATCTTGTTTTAGCTAAGCAATTTTTTGTATGAAAAATATTGTTAAGTGGATATTGTGATGCCAAAAAAACACACCTTATGTAAAAACAATTCTTGTCTAAAATAAAAAACAGCTTTAAAAAAAAAATTTAAAAACCGTCTTCTTTTTCGAAAAACTCTCGGAGGCCCTTAACATTGTCGCAGCTCAAACAATTATTCTTTTAAAATACTTTAGTATTTATCACTTTCAGAACAACGTCATAAGATAATGTATAATGGGCGCATTCAGCGCAGTTGACAACTGTTGTGTAAAAATTTGCTGTTGACAACTATTGTGTAAAAATTTGCTGAATAGAACAATTTTGGTAGCGCTCACTTAAACTGATCAGGAAGCGGACGCCATATACATAAAAAATTAAATGTAATTAAATTAAATCGAATTTCTGACATTTGAAGGGGAAACGCATTCAGAAAAAAATACCGCCACTAAGGTAACTCTACCATGAGAGTTCAGAACAGTTGTCTGCGCTGAATGCGCCCAATAATACAAGTATTAGCGACAGTTCTAACTGCGGCCATGGAATGTTAAACAAAAGAATATCAAAACGAGAGTGTGCAATGGCAGCTGATGCAAAATGAAGACTTCAAAATGTTTTTTTTTACTTTTCTTTTGTTTGACATTCGATGACCACAGCTTTTAAGAAAATACGTAGTTGTCACGACTACCTAATAGATTGTTATAACATGATGTTATAAAATGTTTTGAAAAGTCTCGCAAAAACTCACAAATGATGAGCAAAATAACATTCTTCGATTCAAGGAACGATTCGAATCTGCTTTCCTCACTCGTGAATAACTAATAAGTGATCACCAATTTTGCACATTCCTCTTGAAAAGTTTTTGTGCACAGATTACTGCCCTCCTCCCATAGAGTAAATTGAACGATGATTTCTGCTTTTCACTCGCTTAATATGTCTGTTTCCATACTCGATTCAATTAACTTGAAGTTACTTGAAAGCGTTTCTTTACACATTTTTCGAGCTCGAAAGAGAAAAAGAAAAAGCTAAATATCACTCTCTTTTCTATTACAATAGGGGTATTCTCTATGTCTAGGATATGCCTGTTGCACGGTGCAAGAATAGGAAATATACAATCCGTGCACCGCCGCAACATCAAAATACAAGTAAAAATACCGTGCAACATTTCTTATGTGTGCTACACTGAAACCCATGTATACGGCGATGCTATGAAGCATAGTTCATAAAATGCAACCCTGTGTTTTAATGAGAGAGAAGGGAAAGAGAGAGCAGCCAAATAGAAGGTGGAATGATGTTTCTCCCTCAAAAGTTTTTGCAGTAATGAAAATCTGATAAATCTGACAAAAATACCAGGTGCTATTATTTTTTCACATCCAACATTTCTTTTGAGCATACCCACCCAAAACAACCACCCTTCTGGGTGCCAATCAACACAAACAATGGAACAAAATGTCAAAATAGTGTATATCTCTACCAAAATTATCCATAGAAGGGTCAAATGTATGGCCTGTTTCTAAACATACCTACCTCTAGCTGCCTTCCTTCTGGGATCACGATAAAATGAGGCGAGCGATAAAATGAGTTTATTAAAAAATTCATGAGTGATGAAACTCAACATATGGCATCATCATGACGCACAGTGCTTATTTCCATACAAGTTTTGAAAATAAATAGGACTTTTTTTCCAATTTTAATAAAATTTCGTATTCACTCGAGATTGCTGATTTCAAATGTTTAAATTAAATTCAACACCTTTTGAGATAATCGTATTCAAAGTTGAAATTTTATGTTGTTACATAAAATGATATCCAATAAATTTGTAATCTTTCGACGCGAGCAAACAACAACAATGATGTGCATATTATTTTCTTGCTGTCGCAGCGCCATGCGCCGACGAAGTCAATTCTTCGATTGCAAAGTGGGGGCGACAAGACACGTATAATAGTTCATCTCCATTCTCTCGTCAGTAACTATACACTGAGAATAAAAACATTCTTTAAAATTAAACAAAAAATGTTTTAAAAGTTTCTACAAAACAAAATTTAAAACAAACGTGTTTAATTTTCAACTATAAACTCATTTCTTTTTCTTTTTTGTATAATTTTCTCTTATTATTTCTTTGCAATAACTAAAAATACATAGCTATCTGAGATTGAATTAAAAAATTATGAGTAATAGAATCATTGACCCGACAATTGAGATCAAGCTAAAAAAATAACCGATTTTATATTTGATTGTTGGAAAATATTTTTGAATTGGTTTTACAAATATTAAACATTAGATGAAATAACAACTAATTAATTATTCTAATATTTAAATATTTCAATACTTTAAGCCGCAATAAAACGTAAACTTCATCGAATGGAGTTAAAATTTGGTATTATCCGAGGGGACCCAGGGGTCGCTGATCACGAATCTGATCACGTCGAAAACTCGAAACAAGTAAAAAAATGGCGGCTTAAATTAATTGTTTTTAATTTAAGAACAATATTTTAAAAATATGTTTTAAAAGTTTTAAATGTTAAACTTAAATAAAATTGTTTCAAGCTATATTTCAAAAACAAATTCGTTTAATATGAACACAATTTTATTTAATTTCAACACATTTCTCCCACTATACGAATACAAATATCAAATAACAATTTATGCTGTTGAATTTGTATTTATATTTATTAGAATAATCAGTTTCATTTATTGGGGGTTGGAATTAATTTTAAAGGTTTTTTTTCGGTTTTTGAGCATTTATTTAGAAACAACGGTACAATGTATATTATTCAAAGTATTGTCCATCGTTAGCTACAACATTTTCCTATCTTTCTGGCAGCATATGGATTCCGCGCCGGAAGAACGATTCGT
Organism: Dichetophora obliterata; assembly: GCA_963920525.1. Taxonomy (NCBI): domain Eukaryota; kingdom Metazoa; phylum Arthropoda; class Insecta; order Diptera; family Sciomyzidae; genus Dichetophora; species Dichetophora obliterata. The sequence goes on from OY986439.1 coordinate 121,108,080, forward strand.
CTTTTGAGGCAATCCACGAATCGACCCATTTTTTGGTATCCTCGTAAGAAGTGAAGCGCTGCTCAGCCAAGCCATGCGTCATCGATCTGAATAGGTGGTAGTCGGAAGGGGCTATGTCTGGGCTATAAGGCGGGTGGGGTAGCACATCCCAATTCAGCGCCTCCAACGTTTCCTTGACGGTTCTTGCAACATGTGGCCGTGCGTTGTCATGTTGAAAAACCACTTTGTCGTGTCTTTTGGCATATTCCGGCCGTTTAACCTTTAATGCTCGGCTCAATTGCATCAATTGTTGTTGGTAGCGTTCCCCAGTGATGGTTTCGTTAGGTTTTAGCAGCTCATAGTACACGACACCCTTCTGATCCCACCAAATACACAGCATAAGCTTGGCGCCATGAATATTCGGCTTGGCCCTCGATGTTGATGCATGGCCGGGTGGTCCCCACGATTTTTTTCGCTTAGGATTGTCGTAATGGATCCACTTTTCATCGCCAGTGACAATACGATGCAAAAAAACTCTTCCTTTTATGCCGTTGAAGCAGTTGTTCGCACATGCAAAATCGCCGTTCAACGTCTCTCGGCTTCAACTGGTACGGCACCCAATTTCCTTGCTTTTGAATCATTCCCATGGCCTTCAAGCGTTTGCCGACCGTTGATAAGTCGACTCCCAATGATTCTGACAATTCTTGAAGGGTTTGACACGGGTCTTCATCGAGCAAAGCCTCCAATTCCTCATCTTCAAACTTTTTCGGCTGGCCCGGACGCTCTTTGTCTTCCATATCAAAATCACCACTTTTAAACCGACGGAACCAGTACTCACAAGTAGAAATCGATGGAGCATAGTCCCCGTAAGCCTCAGTAAGCGTGCGTTGTGCTTCAACCGCTTTTTTCTTCAAATGGAAGCACAAAAGTAAACCTTCCCGCAAATTGCGTTTTGTTGGAACGAAAGTCGACATGTTCACAGAGAAAAAAATATATGTTGTTTACACTTCAGTGGAATGACACATACTGAAAAATGAAGCTTACACAATGTGCTTTGAAATGAATATAGTCACAGGTGTGCCCGATGCGATCTATTGATAGTTACGTAATCTCTTAGAAAACCTTTAAAACTAATTCCAACCCCCAATATATCACCTTTACAGTAATATAAGAGATGAATTCAATCACCCCACTCCAAGGTTCCAAAACTCTTAAGGAATTAACTCCAGTTATTGACAGTTGTCAGTACATACTTTGCTTCAATCGACTACCATCGATTGTATCGTCAGATTGGGCAGCACACAATTTTTGATATAACGTTTGAAACAAAAAAAATCAGTCGACAAGAAATAGTTATCGTCTGCGGCAATTTTGTTCTAAAAAAATTTAACCAAAACCAAATATGTCCATTAACAAAAAAAAAAAATGTAGATTTTGACTAATTTTATGAGTGGTCATCAAGATTAAGCAAGAGATATACTTAAATCTACCCAAGGAAGAAAAACCAGCAAAACTAATTTTCACATATTTCTAGTAGATTGCTTTTATCTCTGAAATACTTCCTTGTAATTTTAGCTCTTTCCGCATCCTTGCTCTCCGACTCAAAGAATATCATTTTTTATTTGTAATTTGAAAATAATTTTCGAATTTAATTTAAAAAACCCGTTTGACACTTCACATTATAGTTAAAATCACAATGAAACTCGTTTCAATTTACGTGCTGCTAATAAACATTTGTGTCGAGTTGAACGTCAACAATCCCCGATTGTATCAAGTTACTTGCTCGCACCCCTGATTTCGAAGTTACGAGAAATCTTGCTTTAAAATGTTTAATCGCCATAGAAGTTATATGGAAGGGTCTTTTGTTTTTGTGTCATAACTTTGGCTAAAGTCATGCTACAAGCTCCAGATTTTGTGTGTTTATAGTGCTTTATGCTTGGAACACAGCGACATCAATAACTAAGTTCTGTCTGAAGTCGACTTGTGCCATTATTACTTGTCGACATAGATATATCGGTACGATAGAAAAAAAATCTGATAGGTAGCCTTGATTTATGACACACATGACGTAAGTCTGCACTGGAAGCCATTTAACAAGTTTTTTTTAGCCAAATGTCTCAATATCCTGGTCCTTTTGTATGACCTTTTTTGTGCGAAATGAGCTATAAAACAAGTTTAAAAACTTTATTTGGATTATTTTCGCAGAAAAGTACTTATTTTTCTAGATTATTCTGTTAGATTTCTTGGTTTAAAAAAAATATAAATTAGATACTCAAAATATTTTTAAAGTTTTGTCTGAAAAACAAGCTCTAGTGGCTACACTGAGGGAAATATGTGTTAAAATTAAATAAAATTTTTCTCATATCAAACGAATTTGTTTTTGAAATATAGCTTAAAACAATTTCATTTTAGTTAAACACAAATATGTTTAAAGTTGAATTTAAAACAAAAGTTATATACTTTTATAGGAAATATTTTTAGTTTAAAAACATTTATTTTAAAAAAAACTTAATACAAAAACTTTAATATTGAAAACAATTACTTTAAAACATAATTTTAAATAATTGGCCTCCAGATTTGGATTTAGGAGGCCAATATCGGTATAATCTGCAAAAAAATTAAAAATTTAGAGTTGTCGCTTTTCTTGAAATGTTCCGAAACCAAAATTTTTAAGTTAAAATATCAAAAGACTAATTTGTGTGGAATTTAAAGAGATTTTACCTTTTTTAGTAAAGTCACTTTGTATAGGAAGTAGGCATGGTTTTCATCCGATTTGGCTCATTTTTTGACTTGGTCTATATTTTTTAATATAAAGCATATACAGTGTTGCGCAAAACAATAGCAACAAAATCAGTGCGCTGCTACAAAATCGTGTATCTTTTTAAATATTGGGGACACACAAAAATTATTATAGGAACCAAAGCATATATTCGTACATCATATGAAAAACAAATCATATTCAAATTTGGTATTGTGTTTTTTTTATTAAATTTAAAATTAATGTGACTACATTCAATTTATCTGAGAGCAAAACAGAAGCAACAAAATTAATATTTGGTGTAAGATACATTGTTCTTGATAACCGCTGCACATCTGAGCGACATCGACTCTATTAAATTAGATATGTTGGCATAAGGTATTTGTTCCTAAGGTTGGCATAAGGTATTTGTTCATAAGGTATTAAGTTTCAGGGCTTCATACACTGCAGTCTTATTGAAAAATCTTTGACCGGAAATTGTTGCCTTCAAAATCCCGAAAAGATTTTCGATGGGTTTAAAGTCATTGTAACTGTGCCCGCCAATCAAGGACTTGAATCTCATTGCCTCTAATGTAATCTTTGATGAGCTTTGAAGTGTGCTTGGGGTCGTTGTCTGGCTGAAACGTTTACTGTGGCAGAATATTCCACTCTGCATGTGGTCGCATCTTGCTTTCTAAAATGTCTTTATATACAAATCGATCCATAATTCCATTGATTTTTGAAATGGTTCAACTTCATTATAGGAAAAACAAGTCCAGACCATAATACCACCGCCTCCGTGCTTAACATTTGTTTTGCAATTTTGGGCTTCAAGTCATGTACCTGGGCGGTGCGGTACCGTGCACATCCCATCTGAATTAATCAAATTGAACTTTGAGTCATCGCAAAAAAACGGTGTTCCATTTTTGAACAGTCCAATTTAGGTGCTCTTTTGCAAGACAGAGTCTAAATAACAATTAATTGCAACTCGTTGTCACAATTTCAGACAGAATTTTATAAATTATAAGACCTCACCTTGTTTTTTATTTCGCGTTTCGCGTTAGATATTTGCGAATTTTCGTTTTTATATTCGGAAATAATTTGTAATTTAAGAGCTTCACAGTATTTAAAACGTGCCATTATAAATGGAACAGTCAATGTCACAACTAGCACAAAACAAAACCAAACTTAAATACTTATGACTTACAAACAACACGTGCTTTACAATAACGGAACTTTTACCAATAATTCTTGGAACTTCTGTCCTCTTTTTATATTTTTCAAGTTTTGTTGCTTTTGTTTTGCTCACAGACAAACTGAATGTAGTCACATTAATTTTAAATTTAATAAAAAAAACAAAACCAAATTTGAATTTGATTTGTTTTATATATGATGCATGAATATATGCTTTGATTCCTATAATCATTTTTGTGTATTCCTAATATTAAAAAAGATACACGATTTTGTTGCTATTGTTTTGCGCAACACTGTATATATATTGAATTTCTCTCCGATATCTCTAAAATTATCGTGATCACAGATAGGCAGACGGACATGGCTAAATCGGCTCAGGAGGTAATGCTATCAAGACTATATATACTTTTCTAAACCAGCCACACCTCCTTATCGGCGTTACAAACTGAATGACAAAGTTATTCACTCAGTGTATTGGTTACAATATCTTTATTTCTTATCGCGTGAGAGCAGAATTTGTAATAACTTGATATCACTATAATTGTAATATACTCACATATACCACGTTTATCCGACGCTTCAAGTCGATCTGAACGAAGTCGATTTGATTAAAACTGTTGCCTAAACTAAACTTCAAACCGTCTTGAAAATTTTAAACAACGCTTAAAAACTGCTAATATTTTTAATTTCCTTTGCTGCTGCTGAAACTTATGCTTCTCAAAATCAAACAGTCGCAGTCAAAGCAAAAAACAATATCTGATATACCAAGTTTATACGGCACGTTAAATCGCATTCTCTTACATCGTTTTGACTCAGTACACTTTAATGTAGTGTATTTATATCCAAGCTCTGAATCGACTTCAGTGAAAGCGATTGTGGAAGCGCTTTGAAAATTAGCAACTCAAATAAAGTTTGACAATGAAAGCAAAAAAGTTGATTTTCGGAAAGGTTTAAAAATAAATTTTTGCCTATGCGCACTTTCGAAGCGACTTGAAAATGCAAGAACCGATTTGAAATTTGATTTTATTAAATCGCTTTGAAATTTTCAAGACAGTTTGAAGTTAAATTTATGCAAAGGCTGCAATAAAATCTACTTCTTTCAAATCACTTGAAGCGTCGAATAAACATGGTAATATACTGCGAAGCACTTCAGTAGTCTGCAGTTTTTATTTTGATTGACTGAAACTGTGAAGAAAATCGAAAGTCGAAGCAACAGCAACTGTCAACTGCTTCAAGTCGAAGTCGTTGAGCAAACTTTTTTGCTTTTATGCTTTGTGCTGATACTTTCTAACATTTATTTAATCACTTTCGTGCCAATTTTTTTGCTTTTCGATCGCAAATCGCTTTTCGATTGGACACTAGGGTGGACCCTAAAAAGGTGGTTTTTTGTTTTGTAAGAAATGTCTTTTACAGGATCAAAAAAGTTACATTATTTCCTTCTTCAAATAATTTGCTGCAAAAAAATTGGGTTAAGCGTAATACAAAAAGCTATGAAATTTTTTTTTTATATTTTCACTTTTAATTTTTTACACAAACGTTTGCTGTGAACTGAAATGACTAAACCTTGTTGAATGATATAGTACTACCATTTTATGTAATAAAAACTAGAGTATATAATAGTGTATCGAAAATCTGATCCCCAATTCCGATACCAAAATTAAATAGTACCTATATAAAAAATACATTCGACTGGTATATCTTTTTTGGTCTGAACCAATTTTGGCGTCCGTCGAATTGCATTTTCATGCATTTTTGAGCAATTTTTTATACTGAAAAACCAAGCTTTTTAAATTTTAAATTTGATTGTTGGAAAATATTTTTGAATTGGTTTTACAAATATTAAACATTAGATGAAATAAAAACTAATTAATTATTCTAATATTTAAATATTTCAATACTTTAAGCCGCAATAAAACGTAAACTTCATCGAATGGAGTTAAAATTTGGTATTATCCGAGGGGACCCAGGGGACGCTGATCACGTCGAAAACTCGAAACAAGTAAAAAATGGCGGCTTAAATTAATTTTTTTTAATTTAAGAACAATATTTTAAAAATATGTTTTAAAAGTTTTAAATAAATGTTTACTAGAAAAGTATATTTAAAAACATTGTTTTGAAAACAAACACTTTTTTCAAATATAACTTTACAAAAATTTGTGTTAAACTTAAATAAAATTGTTTCAAGCTCTATTTCAAAAACAAATTCGTTTAATATGAACACAATTTTATTTAATTTCAACACATTTCCCGCACTGTACGAATGCAAATATCAAATAACAATTTGTGCTGTTGAATTTGCATTTATATTTATTAGAATAATCAGTTTCATTTAACTCACCTTAAGAGTAATATAAGAGATGAATTCAATCACCCCACTCCAAGGTTCCAAAACTCTTAAGGAATTAACTCCAGTTATTGACAGTTGTCAGCACATACTTTGCTTCAATCGATTACCATCGATTGTATCGTCAGATTTGGCAGCACACAATTTTTAATATAGCGTTTGAAACAAAAAAATCAGTCGACAAGAAATAGTTATCGTCTGCGACAATTTTGTTCTAAAAAATTTAACCAAAACCAAATATGTCCATTAACAAAAAAAAAATCTCGCACCCCTGATTTCGAAGTTTCGAGAAATCTTGCTTAAAAATTTTTAATCGCCATAGAAGTTATATGGAAGGGTCTTTTGTTTTTGTGTCATAACTTTGGCTAAAGTCATGCTACAAGCTCCAGATTTTGTGTGTTTATAGTGCTTTATGCTTGGAACACAGCGACATCAATAACTAAGTTCTGTCTGAAGTCGACTTGTGCGATTATTGCTTGTCGACATAGATATATCGGTACGATAGAAAAAAATCTGTTAGGTAGCCTTGATTTATGACACACATGACGTAAGTGTGCACTGGAAACCATTTAAAACAAAACTCGCCTGTAACAAGTTTTTCTTAGCCAAATGTCTCAATATCCTGGTCCTTTTGTATTACCTTTTTTGTGCGAAATGAGCTATAGAACAAGTTTAAAAACTTTATTTGGATTATTTTCGCAGAAAAGTACTTATTTTCCTAGATTTTTATAGTTTTATAGTTTTATTTAAAAAAAAAACTTAATACAAAAACTTTAATATTGAAAACAATTACTTTAAAACATAATTTTAAATAATTGGCCTCCAGATTTGGATTTAGGAGGCCAAAATCGGTATAATTTGCAAAAAAAAATTAAAAATTAGAGTTGTCGCTTTTCTTGAAATGTTCCGAAACCAAAATTTTTAAGTTAAACGATCGAAAGACTAATTTGTGTGGAATTTAAAGAGATTTTACCTTTTTTAGTAAAGTCACTTTGTATAGGAAGTAGGCATGGTTTTCATCCGATTTGGCTCATTTTTTAACTTGGTCTGTATTTTTGAATATAAAGCATATATAATTATTGAATTTCGTTCCGATATCTCTAAAATTATCGTGATCACAGATAGGCAGATGGACATGGCTAAATCGGCTCAGGAGGTAATGCTATCAAAACTATATATACTTTTCTAAACCAGCCACACCTCCTTATCGGCGTTACAAACTGAATGACAAAGTTATTCACGCATATTTATATGCGTGAGGGAATATAAATGTAATTTTTCGAAATATCGTACCAGACGTTTACATATAAACGCATCGTATTAGTTATTTTTATAAAATTATCATTGTCTTCTTTGGCAAGTACATCCTTTTTCAAAAAAAACGGATTATGTCGCTGGTTTTCTTCGATATCGTCGTAATCCAAAAAACGTTTTCCTATGCTGCTTTATTCTTTTATTCTTCTCAAAATCAAACAGTCGCAATCAAAGCAAAAAACAATATCTGATGTGCCAAGTTTATCCGGCACGTTAAATCGCATTCTCTTACATCGTTTTGACTCAGTATATTTTAATGTAGTGTATTTATATCCAAGCTTTGAATCGACTTCAGTGAAAGCGATTGTGGAAGCGCTTTGAAAATCAGCAACTTTAATAAAGTTTGACAATGAAAGCAAAAAAGTTGATTTTCGGAACGGTTTAAAAATAAATTTTTGCTTATGCGCACTTTCTAAGCGACTTGAAATTGCAAGAACCGATTTGAAATTTGATTTTATTAAATCGCTTTGAAATTTTCAAAACAGTTTGAAGTTAAATTTATGCAAAGGCTGGAATAAAATCGACTTCTTTCAAATCGACTTGAAGCGTCGAATAAACATGGTAATATACTGTGAAGCACTTCAGTAGTCTGCAGTTTTTATTTTGATTGACTGAAACTGTCAAGTCGAAGTCGTTGAGCAAACTTTTTTGCTTTTATGCTTTGTGCTGATACTTTCTAACATTTATTTAATCACTTTCGTGCCAATTTTTTTGCTTTTCGATCGCAAATCGCTTTTCGATTGGACACTAGGGTGGACCCTAAAAAGGTGGTTTTTTGTTTTGTAAGAAATGTCTTTTACAGGATCAAAAAAGTTCTTATTTTGTTTACACTAACAGTTCCAAAGTGTACTTTGCTATTGCATTAAGCAAAAATTCACTCAACAAAGTTAAAATACTTTCATATAAAAAACGAAAAAATTATAATTAAAATTAACAAGTAGATTCTTTTTAAACAAAACCGCAAAATCTCCTTAAAACATTTTTCAAATGGGATGAAAATTTGTAGTTCTACGTTTTTATATCCAAGGAATTGGTTGATAAGCTTGGTTTTTCAGTATAAAAAATTGCTCAAAAATGCATGAAAATGCAATTCGACGGACGCCAAAATTGGTTCAGACCAAAAAAGATATACCAGTATTTTTTATATAGGTATGTATTTTTTATATAGGTACTATTTAATTTTCGTATCGGGGATCAGATATATTGGGGATCAGATTTTCGATACACTATTATATACTCTAGTTTTTATTACATAAAATGGTAGTACAATATCATTCAACAAGGTTTAGTCATTTCAGTTCACAGCAAACGTTTGTGTAAAAAATTAAAAGTGAAAATATAAAAAAAAAATTTCATAGCTTTTTGTATTACGCTTAACCCAATTTTTTTGCAGCAAATTATTTGAAGAAGGAAATAATGTATCTATTGAGCCTATGGTCTAGTGAGGTAGGTAGCATAAAGTGGAATTCAGTCACTATCGACAGTGACTCGGTTATTTACCACATTTTGGTATCAGAAGTGTAAATTATACATATAAAAGTGCGACGATTCCTAGGTGAAACACTCTTTTAAGAAATTTAATTCTTAAAAATTTCAAAGTACTTTTCATCCTTTACTTAGTAAATATATGAAAAAGAATTAAAATCTTCCATCAAACTATATTAATTGAAAAAAAGAAACAGTTTCGATAGTATCGTAAGTATCGAAGTAGAATTCTTTTTTATACAGTAATAGAGAAAAATTCTGGTTTTTTTTATTTATATTTTCCAAAACTATTTTAAACCATTTCATCTTCTAAATAAAAATTATTCAAAAACAAATTTGTTGTTGTTGTCCTTCTTCGAACTTGCCTCCCAGCTCACAATTAAATTTACCACAATTACTCGGTGGTAAGGGATTTGGGTCTAATGAAGATACCATCACTGATATCTGCGTATCGAATTACAATTTTTTCGAATTTCACATTCTAAAAGGTTTTAGAAGTTGCATATGGTGGTCAAAATCTCCAAAAAAAAAATTTAAAAAACATAAAGATTTCATACTCTCCCGCAAGGACAAAGTTGTTTTTTTTTTAGAAAAACAGTAAAAAATCACGATCTCAAATTGCTTTAATTTTTTTAAGAAAAACTTCATATGTCTTAAAGCAAAAGTAAATATAGACTTTAGTTAACAATATTTTAGCAAACACGATGCCACTCTTGATTTTTACCCACAGTGTCCTGTGCGAAGGATATTCGAATCTAAATGTACACTCGAGATAGCACAGAACTTTTAATTGTTATCTAATTGTCTAACTTTTAGCGATTTTGATTATAGCGTTGACGTTTTTCTTAAATTTGACGAATTATTAATTTACATATTTTTTGCATGTGCATTTTCTTGTTTCTGAGAAATGTTAACTTGAATGCAATTTTTTAACTTTTTTAAAAAAATTAGTATAAGGTTTTATATCTCGGGCACCAACAGTGGTACCGAGAATAATTTCCTTAATTTAGATTCTTCATATTCTTCAATATGTGTTATTCGTAACATTTTTGCAAAGAGAAAAAAACATTACTATCGATCTTCATATCGTTGCACATCGTTATTTAAATGACATCGCTTATTTGCTTATCATTGCACATTGTGTTTTCATTCATTTCGCAAACGACTGAGATAGTGGCTACAAGCAGATGATAAAGAGAGCAATAAAGTAGCAATTAAAATTTGACTTCTTATTTTGATCGAAAAAATAAAAGTAAAATTTTAACTGCTATTTTTGATCGATAGGTTAGGTTGAGTTTCATCTTATTTTTTCTAATTTTTAGCCTAAAGTCTGACATTATACAAATATTATCTATGATTATGAAAAAGAGTATTGATGAAAATATTCATCAATACTCTTTTAGTATTCAACTAAACATTAAAAAATGTATTTTCTTTTGTAACAAAAAATTACTCATAACTGATGCACGCTGTAATTACCAATAATATTCGTAAGCTAAAGGTTTGCAATGTATTGATTGAAGCAAATATCGCACCGTAGGACAAAAGGGAAACAACTCAAAATTTCAACATTTTAACAAGAGACAAAAAATATTTTTTTTCTAATATGCCTATTGTGTATGGCAACTTTACTCTCAGTTGAGTTGCGGTTGCCAAATTCTTATTATCGATGGCAACACTCAGAACAATTGATCAACTCGCTGCTTTTACAGTTGCTTGTCAAGTTTTTGTGTTATTATCGATAGCCACTGTTATTTGGTTTGGTTGCGGAACCTGTCAAAAGTCAGCAACTGCTAATTACTTGTTGCAAGCTGGTGGCGTTGTGCAAAAGCGAGAAATGGATGCAGCGTAAGTTTTGGAAATTTGTGTTATGTGGATTATTCATAGATTATTTATTTTCATAGAAACATAAAAATTACAAACAAGCAACAGTTCGAGCGATTGGCAGAGCTTATGCTGGAAAGCGGTGTTTAAAATTTTTTATTTCGTCCAGTACATAACAAAACGCTTCTTTGCTTAATCGGAACTAACTAAGAAACCTGTAAAATTTATTCAAATAAGCAAATTTTTATTCAATGTTTGTATTTACAGTATTATATTACTTTGAGAGTTCCAAAGGGTTGGATTTGTCTCTGATTTTCCTTCTTATACGCAACACTTCAACATCACTGCATCCGTTTCCGTCATCAAAATATAAATCATTACTTATATCCATATTTATTTGTTTTCTTTCTATAAATGGCTTTTTCCAATTTAAACTTATTGAATATATAAAATTTTTAACATGAGCTGTTTTCTTTTTGACAGCTCGTTATTGTTTTCTTTGGCAACTCGCTGAAAATAACAACTTGAAATTGGTTGTGATACGAAATACCAAATGACGGTTCGGTTGCTTTAAAGTTGGGATGCTTATTTGGCTACGCAACTCTGTTTGGTTGCCCTACGCAATAGGGCTATAAAGAACTCCATAAAAAATATAGCAGCAACGCTAAGAAAATGTGTAAATCTTGTTCTCGATTATTTGTGTTAAAATATTTAAAAACACTTGCAACTCAATCGATCCATAGTAGCTTGATCAAAGTCCTTTCAAGTGATAAAATTTTTACAGACAGTGGCAATAATCACTACCAATAGGTTTTTACGAAAAAGTCAACATATGTATATTTTGATTTGTGCTCTTTTGTATTTAAGGTGCAATATATTTACACTTATTTCTATTACTGCAAACAAACACACAAGTTTTCCCTATCTTTTCCCTGCCTCACTCGCTCCTTTTTTAATTTTCATTCTTCTCCCTTCGACTTTCTCATTTATTCATTCCCACTAATGCACTTCTTTTGTCTTAAATTGTATTATAATTCATGCGCATTTCATAAATTACTCAAAAACTTTACAAAGTTATAACGAAAATTATACTACAAGCGCTCGAAAATCCAAGATATAAAATTGCAAAATGAAACGAAACAAAACGAAAACAAGTAGAATTGTTCCTGTTCTGTCGATTGTTATGTTCCTCTAGCTGTGTTAGTTTTATACCTTAAACAGTGCTTGCATTTGATGCCCAAGGAGATGACGAAGAGAGCTCACTTCCCCATCTGGATGGCTTCCATTCGAAATTACCGCCTGGCTATCTACCACATGGCTTACCGACTGTCAAAGATGTAGCACCGGCCATTACTCCGCTGGAACAGAAGAAAGAGCAGGAGGAAAAGAAGGAGAGTAAGTAGCTCGCGTCCTTGACAATTTACGAATAAAGCCAATGATGTTTATGACCGTATGATTACATAATATTACTTGCAGTTAAAGAACTTTCCGAAGAACAGAAACAGATGATCATCCTTTCCGAGGACTTCCAAAAATTTGTTGTACGCGCCGGACGCGTTGTGGAGCGCGCTATTTCCGAAAATGTCGACATTTACACAGATTACATTGGTGGCGGTGACAACGAAGAGAACAACGATGAGAGATCGCATGCTCGCCTCTCGCTAAATCGTATATTCTATGATGATCGTTGGTCAAAGAACCGCTGCATCACTTGTATGGATTGGTCTACACATTTTCCAGAACTAGTTGTTGCTTCCTATCACAACAATGAGGTAAGTTCGATTATATTAATTTACTTCTAATGCTCAAATTTTTCCCCATCTGCTCTTGCGCGCTGAAAGGAAAGCCCTAACGAACCTGATGGCGTTGTGATGGTTTGGAATACAAAATTCAAGAAACAAACTCCTGAAGATGTATTTCACTGTCAGAGTGCGGTCATGTCTACTTGTTTTGCTAAATTCAATCCAAATCTAATTTTGGGTGGCACCTACTCTGGCCAGATTGTGCTTTGGGATAATCGTGTGCAGAAACGCACCCCAATACAGCGCACACCGCTTAGTGCTACTGCTCACACACATCCAGTGTATTGCCTGCAAATGGTTGGTACACAAAATGCACACAACGTTATATCGATCTCTTCGGATGGCAAATTATGCTCATGGAGCTTAGATATGTTGTCACAACCACAGGATACTCTAGAACTGCAACAACGTCAATCCAAGGCCATTGCAATAACCTGCATGGCATTTCCGGCGAACGAGATAAACAGTTTGGTCATGGGCAGTGAAGATGGCTTTGTCTATTCAGGTAGGCTTAGGAATAAACGAGGATAAAGTTAACATCCTTAATGTTTACAATATAATTTATTCACCTTTCCAATATTCAGTTTTTAATTTTAAAAAATGGACCGAATAGTGTTTTAATTAGGCTGTGCGAAAAATCCCCATGAAACTATATAAAAAAAAAATAAAATTAACTTTCGGCCGGAAAAAAAATACATAAATTTAAGTTTTTCTTATATTATTGGGCAATGGTTATTTTGTTTTCCTGTGATTGCTCGTAATGAAAAATGGCAAATATTATTTGATCATCTTATTTTTGACGATTGCTTCATGAGCGATTGTTGGCACAGCCTTTTAAATAGCCCAGATATGCCCAATGTACTATCAGCCAAATTCTGATCCTTAAAGTTCAAAAACATTAAAACGGTATTATTTATCCATATTTACATGATGAAACATAAATAGAGTGTGGGACAAAAAATCCCACAAGAATTAAAAATCTCTCTTTAAATTGAAAAATCCATGGGAATTCGTATTTCTCACAGCAATTAAAATTTTCCACAAATGGGAAATTTCCCACAAAACTGGCAACTAGAAATCAATAATCTTAAAAACTCAACTATATAAATTAATGGTGAGGAAAATTTAAAAATACACCACCTCACAAAAGTTATTCACAAAGAATATTTTTTTAAATAAATAACGAGCACAGTGCAGCCATTAATTTTTTAAAATATAAATTAGAAATGATGTAGCTAACTTTTTTTAAATCAATAAATCAGTGTGAAAACTAACTAAAACGAGGTAAACATGCACATTCTTTATTCTTTGTTTTCTACTAGCTTCCCGTCATGGTCTGCGATCTGGAGTTAATGAAATATTTGATAAGCATTTGGGTCCAGTCACTGGCATAAGCACACATGCCAACCAATCTTCACCTGACTTTGGGCACTTGTTCCTTACTTCATCTATTGATTGGACAATTAAACTATGGTCTCTTAAGGTTTGTTAAACAGTCAATCTTTAAAGTGGAGAAACTATACATTTTCTTTTCTTCAACTCACTTCACAGGATAACAAACCACTGTATTCCTTTGATGATAACTCTGACTATGTGATGGATGTTGCATGGTCTCCCATTCATCCCGCCTTATTTGCTGCTGTTGATGGAAGCGGTCGTCTCGACTTGTGGAACCTTAATCAAGATACTGAAGTACCCACAGCATCTGCTTTAGTCGATGGTGCACCCGCGTTGAATCGCGTCTCATGGACACCTTCAGGCCTGCATGTGACGATTGGTGACGATGCTGGCAAACTGTATGTTTACGATGTAGCCGAGCACCTAGCTCAACCTTCGCGTGATGAATGGTCGAGATTTAATGCAACATTGAATGAGCTCAAAATGAATCAAAGTGATGAGGTTTAAAGAAAGACAAATTATTACAAAGAAATACATACTTACAAAAAAAAGACTTACAGCAGGATAACTTTTTTCCAACTAAGAAAGCTTAATCACTATCATTATTTTCATAGCTCTTCGTTTGACATCCAAACTCATGCAAGAATCGCTTTATATCATTTAATGAATATTCTGTTGTTTTTGTTTTTTATAGCGCTTAAGCAAAGTTGCTCAAGCAAGAGCGATAAAATACTTTATGCCCAATACTTTTGAGTACGTCCTTAAGCTCAACGCAAAATTTTTAAATTGTATCATTTTATGCTTATATTAAGTTGTTCTTTTAAGTATTAGTATGTCATCAAATGAATCAAAATGAAAAAGTTATTAACATTCAATTAATATCCTTATTCTGGTGATTGACAATTGTAAATTTATTGACAACTGTTAAAAAGTTCTTATTCTAAAATGTAATCGAAAGCTCATAACTTGACAAAACGGTCAACACTAGAAAAAATATTCATAACAAATCATTTTGCGAAACATTTTACAAACATTTCCAACTCCATGGACCAAAAAATAACACATAAACGACTAGCCCGTTAATGAATATACAGTTGTCAATCACGAATAATGCTAGAAGTGTTTATTTAGTCTCAAGTTAACTTTTATAATCAGGGGTGTTGTGGAAACCGACACAAAATTTGAACGGAATCATTTTTAAAATGATATCGGCTTGAAATGGCGTCATGAAACAATAAGTTTTGTTATTTTCGAAGTAATGCGAAATCGATTTCGAACATGAGCAAAACCGACAATTGAAACAGAAGCTGTGCCGGCGGGTAACAAATCTTTATTTTGTGTGTTTGCATTTACCCATATATGAATATATGCCCTAAATTTTCATGCTGATTTGTTGACCAATACCAGCTCAATAAGAAAGCGTTTGTTATGCTTCCGGGTGGTTCTCCATTAAATCAGTTACAATTGCCATTTGGACTAAAAAAATACAAATAAATAATAAACTAAAGAAAAATAATTAAAATCGTTCACTTTTAAAACCTAACTTTTCGCGGTTTTGCAGAAGCTAGCACACACACTTATCAGCAATTCTGACAACTTTCAGCTGCTCGTTTTAAAAACGACAACCAAATGGATACATCGGTGTCTGTGACACCTAATACCGATGCAAAACCAATTTCGAAAATTAAACCAGTTCCTAAATCAATAATCGGTTTCTATGACACCAAAATGAAATCTGACGATTTCAAACCCGATTCTGACAATCGTTGGTTTCCACAACACCCCTGAATAGCCTATTTTTTCTTTTTTGTTTCTTAACTATATTTAGGATTCATATGCTTACAGCGCAGCTAGTTTAAATCTTTCTTCAGTATATGAAAAATAAAAAACGAATCGATTTAACTGTTTAATAATTCAGCAAAGTTGTAACAATTTTTTTTAAAATCAATGTTAAAAAGTTAAGATACTACTAACTGGCGGTTAAGGTTATGACATAAGGAATGCATTATACAAAGAATGATATTAACTTAATTTACGCAACTTGAAGAATGATCTAAATATATATTAACATATGTAATCAATGTTGATATCAATAAAAACTATATTAAAGATTTGCTTTAATGTATCTTTAATTATTTCTTGGTGTTTTTCTGACAGAACGAAGTAAACATTTAGTTTTTGGGTTAACTCAAAAGGAATGAAAACAAAGGAATTAGTACATCTCTAATTTTTTTTCAACGAATCAACGATCAGGGGATGCTCCCTATAAATGTGTAAGCATTGTGTTGATGCGAAAGTTGTGTGAACGTTAGTTGGATGATGGATAGAAACTAATCAAGTAAAAAATTTTGTGTAGAATGTTCTTAATGTAGCAGAGAGCAATATTAACGTGTGATATTGAATCTGCTTCAGTCAAATCAAGCTACTTAGCAATCCTCTCCACAAACTTTTCCTATCACCATAAACTAGAACTTTTCGTGATAAATTTATGTGTTTTAAAGTTCTTTTGATTAAAAGTAAGGAAAGAAAGTTTAAACCATGGCCCGGCCAGAGTTCGAACCCGGGACCCCTGGGTGACAGTCAAGCGCACTACCACTACACTATCCAGGCCGCCTATTTTAAGGACTGCCATAATTTCTGGACTTAATGACATTAAATTATCAGCGAGGGAATTTGATTTCTATACATTTGTGTTTTACTAGTATATCCGAAAGAACTCCTCACAACGATAAAGCATAAAAAGCTCAAAATCATCTGTCGATATCTTTTGGAAAATTAGATTTTTATATTTTTTTTTTTTTTAGAAAATTAAGTTTGTTGAGTAATCCATTTTCTATACATTAATAACAAACATAAATCAGAGAGTGTATATGATATGGAGATTTTAATTCGAAGTACACTCATCTGAGGTTGTACATGCGTCCGGAGGATAAAAAAAACAAAACAAAAATAATTATGCTTTTTACTCAGCAGTTGTTTCATGCGCTTTTATAAAAAAGTATATGCAGCGTCAAAACGACCGCTGAGGCAAAGCATCATTATTTTTGTATTTTTCTTCTATTCTCCGGACTCTTGTTTAATGCGAATTGAGTGAAATCACATTCGAAGTCGAACTGACATTATTTATACTCTCTGCTCTGCATAAATAACATTAAAAAATGGCTTCCAATGTAAAAAATTCCATGACAGAACTAGACAAGGTAGTGTTAGGGCTGAATGTGCTCTCTTTCTTAGTGACCATAACTGTCAAACTCAGCCATTTTGCTATTTTTGCCAATTCTCGCTTTCTTATTGCATTCTAACTGGTTGCAGATTTTGTATGAGTTGTCAACTTCGTTTTGACAGTTTCGGTCACCGGCTCTCCGCACTAACACCACCTTGTCTAATTTTGCCATGGAAAATTCCATGGTAGAAGAATAGAGGTAGTCGCACGGCTGAGAGCGAACTACCGTAATTGTCAAAAGGCAACTGACAGTTCGTACAAAATCTGAAACCGATGAGAATGCGATGAGAAAGGAAAATTTAAAAAGAATCTGTCATGGCTGAAACTATTTTCCTTTTTTAATTTTTTATTGATCAATCGATTAAAATAGAATTTTGTGCAGCTGTTGAAGTAATTTATATGAGGTTCCAAAAAATACGAGCATCATTTTTAAAATTTTTGGCACATGCCATGTTTCATCGTTGTCTTCTAGGCTCGTCAGCTGGAACACGAAATCTCGGCCCATTCTCCTTGCCCAAATGTTTTTGGCACCACTTTATTTTAATTAAAAAAAATAAGTAATTCACTTTTATTCAAGTTTTTAAACCCAACACAAAAATATCCAATTGGAGTAATTTAATTTTTCTCCATTATCTTTAAAAAAACTGATTTTGACAATTCTGGATTGCTAAAGAAATCACGATTAGCCACGAGACTACCTGTATTATTCTACCATGGAAAATTCATAAGACATTAAATAAAAAATAATTACACTGCTTTATAAATATTATATTTAAGTATTGTACATTATTTACATATAATCATATGTGCGAACTATTATATTGACATATTGTGCGTAAAAGACTTCCTCCGTAACTAGCATGCGTAGTTAAAAATTTATTTATGTCCCAGACTACTTTTAAAATCGAAATGAACAGACTCCTTGGCCTGTTCACTAAAATACTGCTTGAACTTTAGGTGTGATGCTTATTTCTAAGTACAAATAAGTCTTTTTAAATTAAGCTATATTTAAAAGCATGAAGATACTGTATAATAGAAGTCACTAAGCAAATGAACATATTTTATCAGACCTAAATTTTTATGTTACTTGGGATGCCCACATTCTTCAGCAGTTTCTTACAAAAATTTTCTTTGAATTCCGGTTTACCATGAGTTATTTCACGACCCGCATAAAGAGCTTCTACCCAGACTATCGAATCCTTCCCATGGTATTTTAATATATGGGAATAAAATTAATTCACAACTCCTAGCATTAGATGTAGTTCGGGAGGTGGAATGATATCTTAAAATTATTGTCCTTAATTGGTCTGTAAAAGCGGTGAACGATACAGCTGCACGCCATTTCGCATAATTTTGCAATATATTTTTCGAATATGACATTTTTATCCGAAATCACAATAAACACACATGAGCAAATTTTGTTCATGGGTAAGGGCTTGATAAGGCATGTTAAAAGTACATTATAAATTAATCCACACTTTATATATAATTTAAATGTTTTCATTATATAGTAACGATGCTTTCAAAAATAAACTATTTTGGTTTACACATTGGCATTTTTTCGCAATACGATCAAGAAGAGGAAGGAACATGAAGTTAATCGGTCAAGAAGAACCTGTCATTCGTCGGATTTGCCATCCTACTTACAATCCGAGTCTGCTAGTGACGTATAATGTATAACATTTTTAACTGTACTGAAAATGGATTACTCAAAAAAATCGATTATCTAAAAAAAATATATAAAGTTGGTTATTTCAAAAAGATAACGACAGATGATTTTTAATTTGAAACTTTTTGTGATGCTTAAGCGTTGCAAAAAGGAATTTCGTAGGAAAATTTGCAATCATAGATTTTTTTCATTTAAACTCAGTTCAAGCTCACTGTGATATGTGTTGCCTTCCTTCGAAATTTTTAGTTTAAGATCATCCCAAACGTTATTAATCAGTCGATGTCAATGCCTGCAATTGACCATTAGTTTAAATACGAGCTGAAATTTTTTTCAACAGAAATTCTATTGTTTTCAGCGGAACTCTTCTCACTTTTTTGCAGGCAATTAATTTTGGGCTAAGATTTAAGATGTTAGAGATTTTATATTTGAAAGAGCGTTCTTGTTTACTTTGTTCCTCAACATGTAATTTTTCTACGAGAGTGAAAATTCGTGAAACTAGCCACCTAAAACAGGAAGTCGTACTTTTTATATCTATTGTGGATATTATTGAAGTGTGTATAAAAAAAATAAATTGCAATTTTATTTAAGTTTTTTTTTTCAATGAGTTACAAAGAATTTAGTTTTAGGGCACCGTTTTAGTAAAAATAATTTTGCTAAGTAATGCCTTGTTAAAATTTCTTGATTTTTGGGCCAAGTACTTTTAATACGTCTTAACGTTTTTTTAAAAAAAATTTTCTTAAAATTAGTAATTTTCTTATAAAATTTTTTTAAAACGTTCTGGACCACAGAAAGTTTTTAGAAATATATTACATATTTATACAAATTTAGAAATAATACAAAAAAAGAAAAATTATGTTTTCTCCATAAACAAGTCTGTTATGAAATGCTTTAAATCTGCACTACCTGTCTTGTGCGAGCCATACAGAGCACTGCACAATGGAATAATTGGTACAAACTAGAGGGAATCAATTATTTTAATGAAGTTTTTAGAGCTTTAAGCACAGAAAAGTACGAAGAAAGGGTTTTTAAATATTTGGACAAGTGGGCGTGGCTCTTATTTTTCGCAATATCTGAAAAACCAGTAAAGCCATGACAACAGAAACTTAGGCAATCACCAACTGCATCATTTAAAGGAAATTTGTGATTGGACAAGAGGGAGTGGCACCTCCCATACAAATGGATCACATTTTTAGCAATATCTGGAGAACCAGTAATGCCACAACAACAAAAACATCAAGTACGTCATTTAAAGTATATGTGCTAAATTAAGGCGTGATTGGGATAGAGAGCGTGGTACCTCCCATACAAATGGATCACATTTTTCGCAATATCACATTTCAACAACTTTCACATTACAACGACATATTTCCTTTAAATGATGCACTTGGTCATTTGAAGGATACGTGCCAAATTTAGGTATGGTTGGACAATACCTCCTCTATAACTGAAACACATTTTTCACAATATCTGGAGAAAAAGTAAAGGATTGTCCTATTTTTATATTGGCATGTGTCCTTCAAATAGCGTACTTTATTATTGTTCAAAGATTTGTTTTTGTGGCATTACTGGTTCTCAAGATCCATTTGTATAGGAGGTACCACACCCACTTTTCCAAATATTTAAAAACTTTTTTCGTACGTGCCTAAAGCACTAAAAACGTCATCAAAATAATTTATTCCCTCTAGTTTGTACCAATTATTCCATTGTGCAGTGCTTCGTATGGCTCGCACAAGACAAATAGTGCAGATTTAAAGCATTTCATAACAGACTTGTTTATGGAGAATACATAATTTTTCTTTTTTGTATTATTTCTAAATTTGTATAAATATGTAATATATTTTTATTAATCAAATCAAATCAAATCAAATTATTGAGTCTTACTTACAGATGTATTAACTTGTTAAACTTAAATTAACCTAATAATAAACTTAAAACTAAATATGAAGTAACTTAAACATAATTAAAGGCTTGTATTACTGTGTAAGTATTACAGAAATGTCTGAAGAAAACATTTTTTATTAGCCTCTGTGAGAGCCCGAAACTATACATTTGTAAAACTCAGTTAAGAGCGAAGCCGTTAAATCAATTTCTGTAGAAATATCTTCATTTAAAATACCAATAGGTGACACTAGAAGAGCAGTTAAAGGAAATTTGGTAATTATAAATATCAACCATTACACTGTTTTCATGACAGTGTAAATTTGAAACAAATTTCTGAAGTAAAGAAAAAGAGTACAGGCAGAACGGTTTTACTAACGCTTTGCTATAAATGAAAATGTTAGAATATCTTTTTAAGTGAGATTCATAGTAACAATCTACGCAATGTCTTAATATTTTTCTCTCAACAATTTCTATTTCTTTTGCCACTGTTGGGGATATGGAGAACCAAATAGGAAAAGCATAGACCATTACCGAACGCATACTGACCTTATAAATTAAAAGTTTAGTTTTTTGACTTAAGAATTTGTTACGAAGCAATTTTGAAAACTGCATTTTTATTCTATTTACTTTTTTGATAATTAAACGAGCATGTTCATTAAATAGTTTGACTAATTTATTGAAAGTAACACCGAGATATTTGATTCTGTTCTTAAATGGTATTTCAACGCCATCCAAAAATAGTCTCAGTAATTTACTTTCGGGTATAACAAAATAGGCACATTTTCCTGATGCATTTCTGAGACAAATTGCTTCGGATTTTGCTATATTGATTTTAATTTCTCGGCTTTTGTAAAAACAATTTATCAGATGAAGATGATTAGAAACCATACTTATTGCTTCATACGGAGACTCGGCATGAGCGTACAGATGGGGAGCTAATATAGTAGCTTGGGAACTCCACTATTAACGGATCCCATTGATGGACATATACTATTAATTTCAACAAAAAACTTCCTATCACCTAAAAAACTACGTAGTAATTAAATGATAAATGGGTCAAAACCTATTCTTATTAATTTGTATACAATTCCATCATAGAACGCATTATCGAATGCTTTTTCAATGTCAAGGGATACTGCGACAGTACATTTTTTTCTCTTAAATTACAAATTACGTCGTTATGAAACTTAAGTAGAGCATGACTTGTCGAATGTCCGCATTTAAATCCAAATTGATTGTTAGGGATGTAGCTATAATTTATATTCAGATTTAATTTTGAATTTATAACATGTTCAAAAAGTTTTCCTAGATTGGAGAGAAGTGAAATTGGTCTAAAGTTATTTAAATTATAAATTCCCCTCTTTTTTTGTAAGGGAAGAATCTTAGCAATTTTCCAAGAATTTGGAAAGTATCCGATATTAATGCAATTGTTGAATATTATGGAAAGGAATTGAAATGCAATTGAAGAGAATTTTTTTATAATATAGTCAGAAATTTTGTCGTGGCCAAAAGATTTCTTCGAATTTAGTAATAATGAAGTTTCTTGAAGTTCTGAATGATTAATAAAATTAGTTCTGTTTGAGTTTTCCAAAGACGAAAATTCAGAGGAAAAGTGGCTCAGACAGGACGGATAGGACGAAAAGGACAGTTCTATTGTGGAATTAATATTAGTGTTATCATTATTTAAAGAAATGGTTTCTTTATACACATCAGTAGAATGTATTCACCTCAGTAAAATTCATTGTTTACTAATACTTTATAGCAAAACTTACTCTTATTATTACCAATAAACTTATATATTTGTTTGTAAGCTAATGGACTGGGTTTAATTTTTTTTAGCTTATTTTCAAATTGCATCGATTGAGAAATTTCAACTTGTTCCTTTGATAATAGTTTTAAGAAGCTGAATTTGAATAGACAATTGAGAATATTCTGGGGAGATTCGGTTACAATTTCGATGATAAATTTTTTTAAGATTTCGTTGCCAAATATATTTAATTTTGAAAAGGCTTTTTATGCTATCTGGTATAATAAATTTATGGTTTTTTTATTTCTGTAACTTCCACGTGTGAAGATGTGATTGTGTTTACTGTCTGGAGAAATTTTCTATGTGTAGGTCTATCTCGGCATTATTTAAGTTACGATCAGAGGGAGGTAATAATGGAATCAAAGCTGAATCTAAGTCGGACTGAAAGTTGTATTCTTAATTGTATTCTTAAAAGAAGTTAAAAAACGTGGTGCTCAAAATCATTAAGTTTCAATTTTAAAGGAAAATGGTCTGAAAAAGTAGAAAGAGAGCTTGTCTGATAATTTGGATTAATTAGGTTAATTAAATTAGAATTTATAATAAAGTGATCCAAAAACGAAGAGCCATTTGGATATGTAGGTTTTGAATCCGAGATCCGAACGAATTCATGTGAAAAAGTTTGTAGCCAATCAGGTAAATATTTTCCATTGCAATTATCAATTCCGTCGCCCCAAGATCGGCTTTAAGAATTCAAATCTCCACCTAGAAAGCATCCATCAAAATTTTTAGCAAAATCCTTAATCTTATCAAGACCAGCAATTAATTTTGAGGATGAGAAGTTACAAGGAAAATACAATGACCCAAGTAAAAAATTTTTAATGTTTCCGTTAAATGATAAATTTATTTGGACGAATGAATGTGGAAACTCTAATCCCGGAGTAATACTGTTGAATATTTGAATATCTTTTTGATGGCAATGCCAATGCCAATTCAATTCTACGACTAGTTTCTAGAAACGATCTTATGTTAAAAGTAAGGAAATTTATATAATTACGACCATATTTATTACGAACTTCTTTTAATAGTTTAAAATATTCTGATTTGGCTTCTTCTTTAGGGAGTGTCTTAAAATTATGAAGAAAAGATTTTATTTTGGATTCCAGAGTAATGGGTTCAGGAGCATTAAAGTAATTAGCAATTTTAAGAAAATCATCTACAAAAGAAGGTTTATTTACTTTACATGAGTTGTCAAGAAAGTTACTAGCATAAGATTTATTCGAGGAGACTAAACTAGAATTATTTAATACCGTGTTAACTGCTTAAATAGCATTGAGTTACTTTTCTTTTGCCAAGTTTAACATATTTTTTTTTCTTTTGAATGTAAACTTTGTAAGCTGGACAGCCTTGAAAATTTGCAGGATGGCCACTTTGTTGACAGTTAGCAGCCAGGCTCGTGATCTTGATCGCATTTCACGCAAGTGTATGGTTTGTTACAGTTCCTTGCACTGTGACCCCAAAATTGACAGCGCTTGCATTGAATTTCATTATTATTACTTTTAGGAGCTTCCCATGAAACCACCTGATTTAAAATGTATCGAACCCTCATAACATCTCCTAATTTTTTCCCAGGAAGAAGTGAGACAAGGTATAGACCTGTGTCGTGTTTGTTTTTAAGAGAATATGATGTGACAAATTTAGTGACTTTATCTACACCAGGAGTTTCCATATCAAGAGCTGATTTTATATCATCCATAGAAGTTTGATAATAAATGCCACGCAGAACTAAATTCACTTGTCTCAGTGCCGAGGGGGTAAAAGCGTAAGAATCTATGCCTTTCTCCCGCAACAGTGCCACCAATTCAACATGAGCTGATAAATCTTTTAAATATAACTTACTTTTAGAATTTGAATTGTTTTTAATTTTAAAAGAAACTTGTGGTGATTTTGCCTTAAATTGGTCTACCAAGTCTTTAATACTGATATTTTAAATTATTATACGAGGACAAAATTAATCTTTAGCTTTAATTTGGCTTTTTTCGCTCTTACCTTGATTAGCTTCTTTTGAATTTTTATTAAAATTTGTTACAGAATTTGTTTCAATGTTTAAGTCTCTTAGAATAGAAAATCGGTTTTCAGAATTGGTATGGTAACTAGAACCATTGATGAGGCATGAAGGCTCCTTGCTTCCGAATGGAGCAACGTCGAAACTTTTTACATGGCCGCCAATATTACGTTTAAACCTTTTGAGCATTACTTCTTGGAAATCGTTTTGTACCGTATGCATGGTTACATTTGCTAAAGATGCGCTTGCTAAGTTATCAATTTTTTGTGGTTCCTGAGCGTCTGAAAGCTTGTCTGGTGCTTTTTTTTGGGGCACGCTGTTGTTGAGCTCGTTTGGGATGGGATGTTTATCCATAGTTAAATCAAATTGGTGGACAGAAAATTATTTTCAAATATATACGATACTGTTTTTATATTATATAAAATCATATTTTTATAAAATTTCTATTTGGTCCAGAAATTTTATTTAAAAAAATTATAAACACTTATTAATTTTAAAGAAAATTTTTTTTAAAAACTCAGTGACTATTTTAATAGTGTTTGTAGCGTTCCTTCACGCCTCCATCATGGTGTAAAAGTTGAGCGCTGATTATACTTGTTCCAGACACAGTCCAAAATTTAAATTTCAATTTAAGTAGTTTAAATCACCTTTTTGTTAATCGAACGTCATGAATTTTTGTTCTTTTTAACCCTCACTTTGGCACCATTTACATTTGTAAATATCCAAATTTTAAATTTGCCATTACTCCTTTATTTTTTACTCGATTTGGATATGGATTCGACTCAGTGACTATTTTTTCTTTTTCTTTCTGATTAAGAAGTTGTTGTTAATTTTAATACTTTATGATACTTTTTGAAAATTTGTGATTTTTACTTCTAACTCTGGCACTATTTACATATGTAAATATTTTTTTATTTCAAACACTTTGATGGTGTTTTAATGCATTTTTTGTATATAGTTTTTAAAAAATTATAAGGAAGAATGCATAATATTTTCTTACATTTTGCATAAAGGTTCATTTCATATTTGGTAGCATTTATTGGAAAAGTATAAATGACTAGATATTTTTGATATATTGAAAAATATTTTAAAACTCAGTTTTTGAAACAGCCTCTACATTTTGTCTAGACATTGCTATGTTCAGCACATACAGGCTTCTTGCATAGGACGCATCTTTTTCGTGTCGACCATTTTCTCTTGAATTGCTCATGGTTGTACTTGTAGCAAGCACCTTTCACTTTTGAATGACCACGACCATCTTCATTTGGAATTAAATCCTCTGTTGTACTCAAGATTGAATACTTACTTTCATGAAGCACTCGATAGCAATTCTTGTTGGGAAATACGAGTCAACCCGAGGAATTTGGGCTGTGTCACCTTCGAATTCAATTTCTTCTGATAAGTAACCTCTATGCCCAATTTGACAGAATATATTTATTTTTTACCATCAGAAGCCTCCTCATCAATTTCCTGAGCTTTTGGTAACATTTCACGGTCTTAGAAATAATCAGCTATTGTTGCATTTCGTCTTCATTGGATTCCACCGCACTGACAACAAATTCTTTGAAGTACCTTTCCTGCATATCATACCATAGCCTCCAAAATAAACAAATGGTAATCCAATTTCTTGAACTTTCTCAAATGACTCATAAAATGCTTGCCGGGCCACCGATGCACCACTTAATATTTTAAAATTTTTATTTTTGTCTGCCATTATCACTGTTTTGATCAATAAAAACTGTTTCTTTGATATGTTCATAGTAGAACTAGACAAGGTAGTGTTAAGGCTGAATGTGCTCTCTTTCTTAGTGACCATAACTGTCAAACTCAGTCATTTTGGTATTTTTGGTTTCATATTGCATTCTTATTGGTTGCAGATTTTGTATGAAATATCAAATTCGTTTTGACAGTTTTGCCCGAGAAACAATTTCATATTTTGTGTCAATAAAGTAGCTGATATATGTTCGATGCCCGTGTTGGTAAATGTGCGATCTCTGCACCGAAAGAAGTGCTAGTTCTGGAACTCTTTGGGTAGGCACAATGTACGAACGAAGGCCGAGTTTCGCCAGTTTATTGTCTCCGAATTTAGTCACTCGATTTTTAACACTTTAGTGGCATAAACAGGCTTACTACGGTACTATTTCAGGTGACTTTCGAGGTACCTGTTGGGTGTGTTTCGGGTACATTATAGTTAAGACTTAGGACAGTTTCGATACATATCAGCTTTTTGTTAAAGCTCGTTTGCATCCGGCTAATATCAATATGTGATTAATTTTTATTCATAAACTTCGCAGTTTTTTGTCACTACTCGTAACTTTTAAAAATAAAATTGAGTCTGATACTCAGGTATGTAGTTTGGTAAAGACACACATTGTGTCTCGGGTCGGTCACCGGCTCTACGCCCTAACACTACTTTGTCTAATTTTACAAGTTGTTTAAGTAAACAACGACAATTTGAAGTCTGCATTTCGGGAGAAAACTAACGCATAGTAGAACTAGACAAGGTAGTGCTAGGTCTGAATGTGTTCTCTTTCCTAGTGACCATAACTGTCAAACTCAGTCATTTTGGTGTTTTTGACAATTTTTGCTTTCAAATTGCATTCTCATTGGTTGCAGATTTTGTGTGAAATGTCAACTTCGTTTTGACAGTTTTAGTCACCGGCTCTCCGCCCCAACACTACCTTGTCTAATTTTGCCATGAACTAACGATACGCAGAAACGAAACCCCAAAAAAAAGGTGTCAACGCTGTGTACTTTGGAAATGCAAAAGAAAAACCACAAAATATATGAAAAAAAAAATATTTACAAATGTAAATAGTGCCAGATTCCGTAGTAAAAATTTGGTGCCAAAGTGAGGGTTAATACATAAGTTCAATTTTGTAACAAAAAAACCATTTCATAAACGTCGATTTTTACTTTAGTTACACACCTATTCGGAGCCTATTTCTAGACATCTTGAGCTGGGCCAACATTCTCATTAAAAATCAAAGTTTAAAATCATTTAGAAAATCGGAAGGTTATCATATCATAGTGCTACCCAAGCTTTCCAAAGCTGTATTCCCTTTTTCATTTTTCTTTTCACATTAAACGGACACAAACGAAAACTATGGCCAACCTACGGACGTCTCCTTTATGTACAGTCGAACTTCTTAACAACGACCTTGAACCAATTATATTTGAATCTCCTTAAAAAAAAACGAATTTCTATTTAGCAAATTTTATCAAACCTTTTTTCGTTACACATATGAAACGTTTTTCTGGGATAAAAATAAAATATACTTATTTAATGCGAACCTTACACGGTCAACCATTAATTAAAAAATATTATTATTATTAATAAATATTAATATTATTAATAAATATTATTAGTATTATGCCCCTATCACCCGAATCGAACAAAAATTAAGTCGAATTCGCCAAGTTGGTATCACCGTCGGCGAATGTTTAAATTTAATTCGACTGAAACGTCAAAAACAGGCGAATGAAAAACGTCGTGTTATCACTGTTCGCGAATATCGCAGATGTCATTCGACTTAAGCGTCAAAAACAGACGAATAAAAATATTTGGTGACAAGCCGGCGAATGCGTTTGATTTCTTTTTATTTTGCACATAAAAATGGAAAATAATAGAAAAAGGTAAGTAAATTGCATTGTTTGTATTTTTTTTGTTGTTTGTTTTTGATTTTAAGCATTTGTTAATTATTTTTGGTATGAAAAAAAACAACAGCCGGCAGTTCCATTAAATGGTCCAGCTTTAGGAGCAGAATCCAAACATAGCGTCTGGATTGGGAAAATTCGGCTCTTCAAAAGTCAGCCACGAGGAGTCGTGGAAAAGTTTTGCTGTTGAATTCAATTCACTGGGACCGACTGTGACCATATTGTGGTCACAAGCCTTCATATAAAGTGGTTAGAAATTGAAATCAATGTCATAATAAGGAACCTACGATCATTGCATTTATGCTGAAATATCCCTTTCGGTTTAAGTAATGGTGTTTTCCCTGTGCTGGGGCAACAATGCCAATATGCGTGCCATCGACGCAACCGATAACTCTCGGGAATCCTGATTTTGCATAAAAAAGTTCCGAGCCTGTTCTTTTTCGTGTTCTGTCATGATTGCTCTTATCCATACAGGGCAAAAATTACGCTTAATAATCCCGACAACTTCGCTTAAAACTGTGGACACCGTTGATTGCGCAAGACCCAATTCAAAATAGTTTCCAACGCTCTTTTGGTAACTACCCTCAGCAAAAATCGTAGAGTACTAGCTAGCTTCAAAATAGGAGGAATAGCACAACTTCGAGTTGACTGCAGACAAAGGCTTCCTTGTTAAGCCTAAAATAGGTTTGAAACCTTTAAGAGATTTGAAATATTTCAATGAAGATCAACCGGGCATATAAAAATACTCACAGGTCGTCGGAATCTCTAGCGGATTGGATTTATCCCTAATACTGCGTCGTAATCTGCACAAAGTTTGTGTTTCCGCAGTTTCTCCAATGAATAGCTCCGTGCTGCTTAACATTTTGGTATAATTTATTATTTATTTGTATTTATCGCGGCTTGATTGAAAGTTGAGGTTTGAGTTTTAACGTTTCTAAGCGAATTTTTATATTTTCTGCTTTGGCAGCACCGTATCTGAGGCGAATAAGTAGGTTCGCAAACAGTGATACCACAAAAAGAAAAATTCGCCAAATGATTCGATTCGAGTGAAGCATTCGATTCGCAGACGGTGATAGAGGCATAAGTTAGTAAATATTTGTTTGTATGGCTTGTTTGACCAAAATCTAAGGGATTCCTCAAACGTTAAAAATATCAATTGCATAAAAAACTAAACATTTTTAAAATATTTTTCTATTTTCGCTCTGTGTATTAACTCAGACAATGGGTGTATTTCTTTATTCATTCCGGATAAAGAAGAGAACGAATAGAATAGATTGTTGTTTATCCAGAACAGAATGAATAAAGAAACAGTATTGGAAAAGAAAGAACATTTTTTTTGTGAAAACCAGAAATATATTTTTCGTATTTAATTAAAGTCAACAAATACACCAGATAAAATTTACAAAATAAAAATGCAACAAAGCAATCTAAAACATTTAAACTAAAAAATTTTTCCATTTTCATTTAGCGACAATTTACTTCAAACAATCGAATATAACCTCACACACAAGGAATATTCTTTTTATTCTACCTTAGCTGATAGTATAAAAAGAACGCGTTTGGAATATTCCGTAAGAATAAAGAAATACAAAAAGAATATTCCGGATAATCAAAACTGAATAAAGAAACAAAAACAGTCATTCCGAACGTCTAGAATGAATAAAGAAATCTCGGAGCTAAATGTCAAATTTCATCATTACTGTATAACGAATTTTCTATTTAACTAACTGTTTTTCTGGTCCTTTACGACTGTATAGTAATTCACAATTTTAAGGATTAAAAAATACCAGTATTAATAAAAGTGTCTTTGCCAACCAATACCAATGTCGGAACATCGATTGATTAATCTGGATCCACCGGTAATCCCATCGAACATCTGTATATAGTTTTGTGAACTTCAATTTGGAATTCGTTGCCTATAAGTAATAAAAGTATTTTAAGTAAACCCAACTTTAAGCATACAATTTTCTAAGACTTATTTTTGTGGTCATTACAACCCGTGGTCGGGTTACGGGCGACTCCATCAGCTCTCGCCTGGGCAATCCATCGGAGGTCTAGTCGTTATCTTCGTTGTCGACCCTCGGCTTTCGCTCCGAACACCTTTTTCGCTGGACTTTTTTCAGCCAGCGTAGTCGCTGAATAGTAATACTGCGGCAATATCGTCGAATAGATATATGTATAGTTCGTAATTCATTCGAATGCGGTAAACGTCGCAAACTCGAAAACTCCCACAGCTGCTGCGTCTGTTTGCGATATCACCCATGCCTCAGCGCCATAAAGAAAAACATGTATAACGAAGGACTTTTAGAGTATTTGTCGATCGACAGAGGACTCTCGACCTAAATTGCTTACTGAGCCCGTAATAGCAGTTGTTATTCTTTGACTTACCTCCTGGCTGGCATCATTGTTGCTTAAAACCAGCATCGAAAACCAATGTTTCAATACTTTTCTCAATACTATCCATTTCATTATCTTATCCTTATTTTTATCTTATGTAATCTAGTCTTTTTGTCTTTTGACTTGTTTTATATTAAATTCATTTATAATTTGTATTATATTCATTTATTTGTGGTTTATGAATCGTTGATATTCTGTAAAAAGTTAAATTGACCATTTTAGCCCTTGAAGGAACTTGGACAGAATTTCTTATGATCAATTGTGTTGTGTGTGTTATTAAAGAAATGGACCTACGAGTTTTATTCCCATCTCTAGAAGCTTACATGGCAGTTTTTACTCTCTAAGGTTTGCCATTGTCTGTAGAGAGGTGGCGACCGAATAGAAATATTATTTCAATTTAAAAAACATTCTTCTGAGCTGGGAATTGAACCCGGGATACCGCGGTTGTTGAGCATAGGGGCTAAGCATTCTTGTCAGTAGGCCACGGCCACTACCTTACTTATATGTAAAATTTTTTAGTATTAAATGGAAATTGATATTCAGTTTTTTTTCTGTGGTTTCTGCAGTCCATACACTTTGATAAGCTTATTCGCATGACTTCTGTTTAATCAAAACAGAATTATTTTCTACTATTTTGCAAAAGTATGAAATAGTGACTGCATTATAATTCTGCACAGATTTATTGTATTGCTTTTTGCTTACTTCTTTATCACGAATTAATCTAGGCTCCAACAGTTAACTGGTACAAAACGATAGAAAGAGTAGTTATTGTGTTGGTATTGGTATTGTTAACGAAATAGTTTGTCAGTCTACTTAGAAGTTTGTTCTACAAAGAACTTGTTGTTGTTGTTGTTTTTGCAATGAACTTATTTGGCATTAAACTCAAACATAATTCTAAAAAATATAATAAGTTAAGTTCGTGGCGATTCAAAAAATAGAATAAAAAAAATATAATTTTTTAGAATTATAAAAATAAATTATGATTAATTTAAAATATTCTAAAAGCAAACAAAATAATTTCTCGATACAAGAAACTTCGTGTAAAACATAAAAATAAAAAAAAAAAGAAACACGTAAGAAAACTTATAGAAACAAGCTACAGGTATCATATCCCCCTTGATAACATAAATTACCGCAGTTAATGTAGCTATTTTACAAGACCTATCATCATAACTTGTTTCGTTCGGCTCTAGAAGCAATATTATACTAAGATTCCAAATTAAATTAAAAATTATAACACATCCGGTTTATCAAATGTTTGCATTGGTAAGTAAGCATTGGGCTATTTATAGAATGTGGTTTTTTTAAACTACCACATATCAAGTTAATTATATAATATTCAGTAAGTTTTTATATACACGAGTATTAAAAAGACTGATATTTGTCTACAGATGCAGCAGTGGCACTAAATGAATGATGTTTATAATTTTTAAAAATTAAGATTTATCGATAGTTACGCGAAAATAATTCTAAAATTTTAGATATAGGCATTTTCAAACTGGCGTTACGTACAATTTGTAAGAAATATAAAAAAAAATTAAAAAGTCAAATTTATAAATGGTTTTTTATATTTGCGTACTAATTAAGTAGCACAATATTGGGACATTTTACCTAATTTTGTCGAAATTTTAGGAGTTTTTTAAGTAAGGATTGTGAAAAAACGGTAAGAGATATTTGAGTAAATATTTTTTATTGTTTTACATAAGTATTAAAATTAAGAAAAACAAAATTGTTTTTTCGTGACGTCACTTCCGCGTCACACGTTACGTACGTAAACGAAGCAGTAAAAAAAATAAATAAATAAAAACAGTGCAGGACATTTCGAGTTTGGTTTATATGAAACAAAAAAAGAAAAAATTTGATAAGAGTTGAAATCTAATGTGAGGGGCTGACTAAGAGACTTTTCAAAAAATTAAAAATAATACGTGAATTTACTGTGAAATTTATTAATTATACTTTCTATGATTACATAAAGTTTAGATTAGATAATATCTCTATTCTACAGAATTATGAGATGTGCTGCTCCTAATAATATTTCTGGACTATTCAATATGTGTAGGTCTCGGAAAAATTCTATGGTTGTTATACCTAGAATTCATAACTCTACTTTTGAGCAATCATTTGTTATTAAAACTGCGGGGATATGGAACAATCTACCTAATGAACTCAAAGTATTCCGTCACTCTTTAGCTGTTTTTAAAAAGAATTACCTCCATTATATACGTTCTAGTCCGGGATCTAATTAATAATGTTTTCCTTTTTAAAGTCGCTGAAATTAGGTCTTCAAGTTTATTTTCCTTTGTATTTGAAAAGGTATTATAATTCGGGAATGTTTTGCAAATTGGAATGGTAGGTAGTAAGTTTAAGATATTTAAAATAAGATTAAATCTGAAATATTTGAAAACTTAAAATAAAGAATTAGTTAAATGTAAATAACGTTTGAAAAATTAAATGTAAAATATTATTTTTTACTCGCTGTGAGTCCATATAATCAATTTTGGGCTTAATTGGCTTTAGATTATAAATTAAATCAAATAAATAAAAAAAAACAAAACGGCGGCTACGTAAAGTAAAAAGTCAAAAAAAGGCCCAACATTTTAGGACAAAATTAGCTGTAAAAATTGCTTAAGGACTTGCAGGCCTGTAGCCAGACCAAGAAGACAGAGGGGACAGGCATGAATCTTGGGGGGGGGAGAATTTTTTTGTTTTTTCATTTAAATAAAAAAAAACTATTTTTTAACGTGTGAAATGAATACATTACACATATATATTAAAAAACAGTTAAATTTGTAATATTTACATGAATATGTAGATCTTTCCTTACATGAGATTAATAAATAACAAATAATATAAAAATTAATTCAGGACTTTGTAATAAAATGAAGGCAAAAATACAAGATTTATTTAAAGTGGCTAGAAATATAAGAAAGAGTAGCGAAATGGGCTAACATATGTATAAGACATTTTTTAAGTAAAACAAATAAAAAATTTAACCCGCATCCGTCGTTTGCATCAAATTGATGGAACTTTTTTATATAGGGTCAGAATTCGTGAAATCACCACGAAAAAAATTTCTGATTATTTTTTTTTTAATATTGATTTATTACATGCCTATGACTATATTAAATTATTGGCCTGAGGTATATCATAGATAATGAAATAAAGGTCAGTAAGTTGTTAAGAAATTTAAGTAAAAAAATTTTTATATAATTTTGGCAACGATTTTTTGTAAATAATTAATATTTTTAAATGTTCTGCACATTACAAGATCTTAAAATAATAAAAAAAAATAACAATAAATTCATAAAGAATCCAACTCTGCCTAGAAAAGTCTAGAGCAGCAATTATTTTAGAAATTATGGCGAAATCAACGCTGCTCCTCATAGCAAATTTCGAACAGAATACGAAAACAATGGTAGGTGGCATTCAAATTTTAAAGCAGTGTTCATGACCACACCTGTCAAACAGAGTATTTTGAATCGTATAAAATTTATATTTTTTTATAATTGGTTCTTAAGAGCATTAAACAAAAATGCCCTCACCAAATGCATGTTGCAATCCGCAGAGTGTAATTAATAGTGTGAATTAAAATTAAAAAAAATAATTTTTTTTAAACGATAATGTAAAAATAAATATATATATTTTTTCTGACGGGTGCAGCTCAATATAAAAACAAATTCAATTTCATAAATGTATTGCACTATCAGGCCGATTTCGATATTGAGACAGAGTGGCATTTTTTCGCAACTTCGCACGGAAAAGGTGCGTGTGTGTGATGGAGTAGGAGAAACCGTCAAAAGATTGGCATCTCGTTTAAGCTTGCAAAGGCCAATCCATAATCAAATAACCACTCCAATTCAATTATTTCAGTGGGCGGAAGAAAATGTTGATAACATCGTTTTTGAATTTTGTTATATAACTGAACATGAAAAGGAAAAAGAAGAATTGCAAAATCATTTTTCTAATGCTAAAACTATTAAGGGAACGCGACTGTATTATTCTTTTCAACCTATCGATTGTAATAAAATCTCAAATTCGAACAATATTGTTGTTTATGAACTTCTGTAAAAAATTTTTGTAATACATGACACATTGTCAAAGGTTTCGCCGAATAAACATTAATGTGGTAACAAATTTGCAAACAAATTATTATTTCGCAATTGATTCGCAAACAATTTCCTCAGATTTAAAGAAAAAGTTCATTACGGTGCATTAGAAAATGGAACGTCCAGTGTGAATTTGCTATTTAGCGCAACGTTGATTTCGCCATAATTTCTAAAATAATTGCTGCTCTAGACTTTTCTCGACAGATTTGAATTCTTTATGCATTGATTGGCATTTTTTTATTATTTTAAAATCTTGTAATGGCGCAGAACAATTAAAAATATTAATTGTTTACAAAAAATCGTTGCCAAAATTGTGTACAAAATTTTTTTTTCTTAAATTTCTTTACAACTTACTGACCTTTATTTCATTACCTATGATATACCTGAGTTTCATTTTAATTGGTTAGTTCTTTTGCGAATGGCGAGACTTTATTTAAAAAGTGACGAAAAATTTCACTTTACAATAACTTTAGGAAAAACAAATTTTTTAAATTTTTCGTGGGCCAATAATTTACTATGGTCATAGGCATCTAACAAATCAATATTAAAAGAAACAAAAATAGAAATTTTTTTCGTTGCGATTTCACGAATTCTGACCCTATATTAAGAACAAACATGCATGTTTTGGTTTAAATCTTTTGCTTCTTTAAATTTTTTATAGAATTAAGATCAAATGCATCAGATGCATCAAATTGAAGCATTACGTGCTTTTCATTTCTAGAAAGTTCCTATGGATGCGGGTTAAAGAATTATTAAAATTCAAATCTTATTTTTTGGTAGCAAATGTTGGCGACACAGTATAAATTTGAAAAATTGTAACAATTTGTCTGAAATGTTTTGTTTAACAAATTTCATATACATATTCAAGTCATGAATAAGGTGAATATGTATATTTTTGTTATTTAAAACTAAACTAATTTTAAAGCAGTAAACAAATATATCAACAAAATGCATATTAATTATTCATTTATAGTTTTTCATGGTCTGATTTGGCCAGGGGACAAACGGTTGTAATAGGGGGGCATTGCCTCCATTTCACCCCTGGCTACAGGCCTGAGGACTTGTAAAAAAAACTCGAAGTCAGCCCCTCAAAAATATATTTTTAATTACTCAACAATTTTGAGGTAAATCGGTAAAATAGTTATTCCGCAATCTTACACACCAATTTTAAAAAACCTGTTGCCAGAAAAACGTATGACGCGGAAGTGACGTCACAAGAAAAATGTTTGTTAATTTTAATACTTATGTAAAA
This sequence comes from Dichetophora obliterata, assembly GCA_963920525.1. Taxonomy (NCBI): domain Eukaryota; kingdom Metazoa; phylum Arthropoda; class Insecta; order Diptera; family Sciomyzidae; genus Dichetophora; species Dichetophora obliterata. The sequence goes on from OY986439.1 coordinate 121,144,151, forward strand.
CAATAAAAAATAATTACTCAAATATTTGTGACCGTTTTTTTACAATCCTTACTTAAAAACTCTTAAAATTTCGACAAAATTAGGTAAAATGCCCCTTAAGTAAAAACAATGACAACAATCGACCCTAACTAAGCACTCAAAGCTCATTCGCTTCAATTTACTGACATGAAAGCTGTTACTAAAGAAGACAAAAAAAAATCAGAAACTTAGTAGAGAAGAATGCGAAAGCAAGTAAACAGTCAGCTTTGAGATAGACAACGAAAAACAACATAAAGTGCCCGGAATACGAACATAGAAACAGTTTTGTAGTACCGAAAGCTGACCTAGAATATCAGTGCCTATTATTAAAGTTTTTGTTTAATAAAGTGAAAACCTCAATTAAATTTTACTAAAATGGATTACGTTGTAAGTATTTAATTCCAAACGCGTAGCAAACATTTTGTTGTTAGTTTATTGATTTTCTGATATCGCTGATGCGTCACCACTTCTACAATAGCCCCACCCCACTGTTGTGCCGTACTCACCTTTCGATGCCGTAGCCGATAGCCAAGCGTTGCGTGCCGCCATGAAAGGGCTTGGCACCGATGAGCAGGAAATCATTGATATATTGACCAGCCGCACCAACACCCAACGGCAGCAAATCAAGGAACAATTCCAGCGTGAATTCGACCGAGATCTCATCGACGATCTCCAGAGTGAATTGGGTGGAAATTTTGAAGATGTCATTGTAGCACTAATGATGCCTCCTGTTGAATACCTCTGCGAGCAATTGCATAATGCTATGGCAGGTATGGGAACCAACGAGGACACATTGGTAGAAATTCTCTGCACTAAAAGCAATGAGGAAATGCACGAAATTGTTGCCACCTATGAGGCTAAATACGGTCGTCCTTTGGCCGAGCAGATGTGCAGTGAAACGTCGGGCTACTTTAGGCGCATGTTGACACTAATAGTGACGGGAGTACGCGATCCAGCCGGCACAGTGGATGCCAATGAGGCTAAGGAACAGGCAGCGGCATTGTATGCGGCCGGTGAGGCTAAACTAGGGACCGATGAAGAGGTTTTTAATCGCATAATGTCGCACGCCAGTTTTGCTCAGTTGCGTCTGATATTCGAGCAGTACAAAGAGCTATCGGGACAGACAATCGAGCAAGCCATCAAGCATGAAATGGATGATGAGCTGCACGATGCCATGATGGCTATTGGTTCGTTATTGGTTAACGCACATTATGAAAATAATTGATTAATTTTTTTATCACTTTGTAGTTGAGTGCGTTCAATCACCAGCGGCTTTTTTTGCCAATCGACTTTACCAAGCCATGGACGGCGCTGGCACTGATGACGCCACATTAATACGTATTTGTGTGAGCCGCTCAGAAATAGATCTGGGCACAATTAAGGATGAGTTTGAGCGTATTTATAATCGCACTCTTTTAAGCGCAATTACGGTAAGTTTTCTTCAGCTGCTGCTTTTAAGTAGTTTCGTAGTCAACATTTTTTTAACATAAACATTTGATATTTTCATATATGTTTTAATGATGGGAATTATCCAATCGATAGGATGTAAGTATTGGGAAAGAAAACCAAATTGTTTAATACATTTGGCTACTAACACTACCTATTAAAATTGCTTCAAACTCATTAAATAACAATTAAAACATGATTAAAAAAATAGTTCACTTTTCATATTTATTTCTATTCTTTTTAGTCGGAAACATCTGGAGATTATAAAGTTGCATTGGCTGCTCTTATCGGAGGTGCATAATCTTTAAAATTTAATTTAATAGAAGAAATTTTTAATTTTAGAATTGTTATTTTAAAAATACCTGATTTATTTGTCTAAAATAATTTTATATTTAAACTAAAATTGTTTTATAGCGAGATATTAGTCGCCATAAAAAGAATTTAATTTAATTTTTAATTTTTTGTGTAATACATTTTAGTAAAAAATTTTATTAATAATATACATACAACTTTTATTTAACTAAAATGAATTTTTATTGTTATTTACTTAACCTTTACCAATTTTTAATGAACAACTTGTATTTTTTCAAACATTTTTCTTTACTTTGCATAGTCGTCTGCTCCTTAATAATAGATTGTTTCATTTTGTTTGTATTCAGAAGACTTGCCTCCTGAGATTTACTGAAATTATTGCTTACTTGAAGTGCAATTTATACGCGTGCTTTGCTTGAATGGGCAAGTAGTTTTCAATATCGTTGGGTACGGTGAAGAACGCTGGTGGAAGCTGTAAAAATGTAAAAAAAAACAGATTAAGCAAAAACATTTTAGTTATTAAAGCTATAATATTAATGCGATGAGATCATTTCGTAAACCTCCTAAAAAGATTAGGGTATAAAGCCGAAAATTTTCTATTCTTAACCTCTCAAAAACGATTTGGTCATTATATATCTGGGTGTTATGTCTCGGTACCTCTTTTGCCACTACTTTTGAATTGACTCTTAATATGTTTGAATCAAACAAGCCGGTTGGGTTTCTCGTTAAGACTAATGGTGCATTCTTTTCTGGGAAAAAATTGTGCATTTTCTCCGCCTTCTTCAAGAATACTGAATTTTTTGAAAAAAAAATGTATCTCGAAATAAATCGTGTTCTTTTCTCGAAATTCGACGGTTCTGCATTCTGCCCTCTAATAATACTAACATAAAAACAAAATAAAATAATTTCGACATTTCATATTTTGTGCTGTGGAAAATGTTTCAAATTTAATCCAATATTTTGTCGATTAAATTGGTTAGTTCTATTAAAACTGAATTGCTCGATGACTATTTGATTGAATATTTGTTAAAAATTCCCTGAAGTCAGAACTATACATAACCTGAATCGCAAATACATAGGAATTCAAAACAACAGTGCAGCCAATATCAAATCAAAAAATGTTGCATTTTTTCTGTTCTTTTCTCAGCTCAAAAGAGGTCAACATTTTGTAAATTTAGGTCGGAACATCAAAATTCTGCATTTTGTGAGGCCAGAATTTTTTTTCAGAAAAGAATGCATTACACTGTACCACAAATTAAGGGTCATGAAATCTAACGAAAAAGAGACCAACACAGGCCGATAGTACTGATCTAGACCAACAAAACCCTAAGAAGGTTTTGCAAAGTTAGCTCGCAAAGTTAATTTTACAATTTCGTGATAGCAACTTCGTGGTTATTATTTTTTAAAAACACATCCAAACAACAATTGTTAAATCAATTGAGACCCATCGAATGGAAACCCCAAAAACTCAAAATTTTAGGTTAAAATTTTTGTCAATGCTGAGGTAAGTTGTTTTGACGAAATGATATGTAAATTTCATGCTCGGAAGAACAATATTTTAAAAATCGAAAAACGAAACGGAATCGTGGTATTAACCTGTTGTTTTAAAAATATACTTTCAGAAATATTTGAAGAATCCAAATTCAGAAAATTATCGTCGGTACCACTTCTGATGCCTGAGATATAAAACCTTATTTTAATTAATTTTTAAAAGTTATAAAATTGCATTTAAGTATACATTTCTCAAAAACAAGAAAATTCATTTGCGAAAATTATGCAAATTTTTAATTGCCAAATTTAAGGAAAGCGTTAGCACTTCAATACCACCAAAATTTAGACAATCAGATAACAATCAAAAGTTCTGTGCTATTTTGTGTGTACCTTTAGATTTGCATATCCTTCCCACAGGACACTCAGGGTGGAAATCGAGAGTGGCATCTTGTTGGGCGAGATATTGTTAGCTTAAGTCTATTGCCCTTATTCTTGTTGTCAACTCACCTATGTGAGAGTACTCACACTCGTGTCACGCCACTAGAAATCTGGTATCCTTGTTGTCATGTGACGTTAGTTCACAAACTATGTCGGTGTTCACAAACTCACGTCTCATGACAACAAGAATACCAGATTTCTAGTGACGTGACACGAGTATGAGAACTCTCCCATAGGCGAGGTGACAACAAGAATAAGGGCATATATTTACTTTTACTTTAAGACATATGTAATTTTTTTTTACAAAAATCAAAGCACGTTTAGTTCGTTATTTTTACTGTTTTTCTAAAAAATTAACTTTGTCCTTGCGGGAGAGGAAGCATCCTTTTTTTCTTTAAATTTGTTCCCAATGCAACTTTTGAGACCTCTCAGAATACGAATTTCGAAAAAAAAATTGTAATTTGATACGCCCTTATGAGCACTTCATTTTTAAAAAATACTCTGCAAAAGGCAAACTTGCAATGCCTGTATTTTTTAAAAGCGAGCTAACTTTGCAAAACACTTTAAGGGTTTTCTTACTATAAACCAGTACTATCATCCTGTGTTGTCCGCTTTTCCGTTAGAAAAATGTGTTGCACAGTGTTATAAATTTAGTTAATTTTAGAAATAATTCATATCTAACAAACTTCCATTTACAAAGATTACTTAAATAGTTGTTAAGACTTTAGTTTTAAGGGTAGTTCATGAGTTTGCTTACAGCTGTGTGAGCAGTGCCCTTATATTCAGACATGCTTGGGTAAACATTACTTGTCTACAAATTTCGAATCCGGTTAACCTATTATCATTCCTATATTTACCTTCAACACTGGTTCCAAATCTGTACTCAGTTCCCCCTATATTTTGAAATGTTCAAGATACGGGGTGTTTTACGGTTTTAGCACGTGCCTAGTATTATTGAACTAGAATCTAAACTACTCACCATAAAATAAAAAAATTTTGTATTTTAGAATAAATATATATTTTAGAATCACTTTTCGATTAGTCGTTCATGCGATCAGTCGTATTTTTGAAGTCAATACTCGTTTAAATACAAACAATTTCAAATGTCGGAACAAAAGTGCAACAAGTGCTGGCATTTATAATCTGAAAAAGACAATATTCAGTGCAGTTCTGGCTGTAAATTAAACTTCAAATGCTTTGGAAAATGCTTTGGAAGTGTGCAAGTATTTATAATCTTGGTGTCTTGTCAAAACTTAGTGCCATCGCCAAGCAAGTGGCAAGCATCTCAAATGATATAAATATAATTAAAAACAATTGTGCTTTAAATTTAACTCAAGACCCTTCCCATTTGTAGTACCGCATCAAAACTGTTATCTGAAACTGCACCAAATGATAATAAAAGCAAAAAATATGTTAAAAAAATATTCTTACTTCGCAAATGCTCAGCACGCATTAGTTTATAACTTTCAACAACAACAACAACAACAACAACAACAGCAATAAGTACAGTCTAAAATCAATAACCAGCCAATGCAGCTAGATCATAAAGTTAAAAATAAGAAGCGTAAACAGCAAAATAATAGTGGTATTCAATGAAAGCCGTATTGGCGATGTAAACAGCGTATGTTCGGTAAGTTTACAGCAGCGTAATTTGCAATAGCAAAATGGTAAGGGATTAAACATACACAAAGACGTGGTGTATACAGTACATATAATGCGTACTATGCGACCGTGGTTTAATGTTGTTTTTTACAAGCAGTATTTCAATTAAATTTAAAAATTTACAAAATTAAAAATGCACTTACCATTAATGGATCTAAAATTTGTGTAAAGTTTCAAATAATTTTGTGATGGCAATTTATTTTTAATACAATTACGCAATTTACTCGGTTTTTTTAAGAGTGGGTTCGTGGAAGCACTTAGCGTAAACTTATAGCTATACGCTTTCAGTATATACATCGTTCATTGAATACTATTAATAACAGCAATGTACCTTGCCGTTCTGAGTAAAACTAGTGTCCATGTATCAAAATTAAATTTGAATACTACTACTGAAGACGTTTCATCGCACATAATAAAAACTTTTTCTGTGAAAACTGTTGTTGTTCAATGTTACATTCTTACAAAACGCGATGCCGATTTCGTTTCTCGAAAACATGTTGCATTTTTTCTGCCCTCTTTCTGCTATCTTTGAGAAATCTGAATTTTTTTCTTCTTTTGAGGTCAACATTTTCGCGAAAAGAACACGATGCGAATTATATGAAATTGTGCACTCACGGGGAGCTTTGTTTTTTCAAGATATCAACCATTTGGAAAAAGACACCATCCTAATAAAGAGTTCTGATAATGCAAGTGCACATCCGCAAAGATTTCGTGTGCGATAGTCTTTGGGAGCAGTTTTTCTCTGTATTGTTTAATTTAACTTTTTTGATGTGATATTCACAAATTATTTTTGTTTAAAAATACAACCTAGAACTATTTAGGTTTGTCCTATGCATAATTCATTGCCAATGGCTGCGTTTACGAAAATCAACATATTGTCAACATGTTGTATCACTTTTCACTACTTTATCCGTCTTGTGTACGGTGATTTGCATTTTCTGTCAACACAGTTACAAAAATTGACAAAAATTTTACTCATTTCTTCAATTAAAAATAATAATTAATTAAAATATTGATAAATTGTACTTTATTTTACCTAATTTTGTGTTATTCGACGTTTTATACTGACTTCCAAATGTCAAACTTTGCAATTGAAAAATACATGTTGAGTAAATGTAGTGGAAAAATAAAGCGTGGCAAAATATATAGACAACAATTTGTGAGTAGCGGAATCTGATACTTGCCGTTACCAAGACTTTTACCCAACAGTTGCAAAAAATTGAGTTTCGTAAACGCAGCCAATGATAGCATGAACTTTTATCTGGCTCGTAATTTAACTGAAGGCAAATCAAATTACCTAACAATTTTTAGCAGAAAATCTTTCTTATTCGAAAACACTCATTAAAGTAATTTATGGAATCTTTTAACTTACATTTTTCAGCTCTGTATATTTGGCTTCCCGTTTTGTAAACTCTTTAAAAATATAATCATTTTCAATTTCATAATGAAACCGCGTGTCGTGCATTTTTAACAGTACATTGTCAATGCGCAGAAAGTGACGCAAGAGTATAAAGAATCCTGAAGGCATTACACGCTAAATAGAGAAACCACTTGGTTAAAATATGCCTAAATTACATACTGTATGCTTACAATCTTCACCGAACATGACGATATTCCGTTATCGTGAAGTTCATCCTCAAACAAGGTGAGGTCATGATAAAATAAGATCTTTTCACGCTGCATTAATTTGAATTTATTCAACTGTTGATTGCACTCTTCAATTCGAAACTTTCCACTAAGCGTTCCTTGATAATCGGTTGTAAATGTCCAATCAAATGGCTTGAACTTTTCCTCCATGTGACAGTCGGGCCTGTCGTTTGAGGGCGTTATTTTATAAAAAATTAAAACCCGTTCTTTATCTAGCCTCACCTACTCTCCTTCCATTCTTGCGCACAGGCTACTTGCAGCGGCTGCTGTCCGTTTTCAACCAAGCGCAGCGCTTCCATTGGCATAAATTCTAAGAGCGCTCCAGATTCGTGACTGAGAGTCAGCTTGTTCTTGTGGAATACCATATCTGGCAGGTGGGGTAGTTCCAGGGCAAAACGATACGTGCACAACTCACAGCAGTCGGGACTTTCTTTCTTGCAGCTCTCATTCTTGCAGACACTCTTGAGTATATGCGATTTCTCGTAGGTGATGGTCCAACCCTGGAAATCTATAGTTTCCCGATCAACGGGTAGCCGTGGAACTAGCTCATCCTTAAACGCAAAAATTAGAGTAATTAATTCTCATAATCTAACTGGATGTGATTAATAGTAGCTTTTAAGATACCTACTTCCATATTTTCAGTTATGCACAGAAATTTGGAATATTTTTTAATACTTTGTGTAAAATATAGATAAATAATGCAAATAACAATTTGCAATGTTTTGACAATTGTTTGATGATAACCGGCTTGCGAAACGTCAAATGTTAATGTAATAAGCGACGATTTTTTTGTGCTCGCACAGGGTGCTTATTTTATGACGCTAATGATCATTAGGTATAAAGCAAAACTCTATAAAATGAGAATTAGAAAAAAAAGTATCAGACATTAAACATAAACCAGATTTTTACCGATTTGAATGTGCAGAAACATTAGTTGTCTAAAAATCTGTAACTAGGGATCGAGGAACATTTTACCTTTAGCAAAAACTGTATTTTTTTATATTTTTTTCAAAATGTGTATTTGGAGCTAAAAATGCTAATAGTGTAAAATTTAAGGGCCGCTCTCAAGTCGTTCAGAAGTTATATGGGTCCAAAGTTAAAAAATGGCCTTAAAAATATGTGATTTTTTGTTAAATTTTCCAACAAAACTAATATTTATGGGTATCAAAAGGCAAAGCAAGTATCTATTCAACAAAATATAAAACTTGAAAATCCATGCATATCTTTTGAAGATATAGCTCAAATTTTACGTTTGAAGATATTTTTAAAAAATTTAATTAATTATTTTTTAAGATTTAACTATTCGTATGTAGCAGTTATTAAATAAAAGTTAGTTTTATTTAATTTGGACTTTCATCTTAATATATCAAAACATGAAAAATTGTTATAAAAAATCGCGAGATTAATAAGATCAATAAAATGTAATAACATTGTTTAATAATAAAAAAATGTTTGCAAAAGTAATGCATGGATTTTTAAGATAGATAGCTCGTTGAATAGGTAACAGCATAATCTTTCTTTTAAAAATTTGTTGGCAAATAAAAAAAAACACAAATTTTCATGCCAATTTTTCCAACTTTGGACACCTATAACTTCTAAACCACTTGAGAGTGGCCTGAAATTTTTCCGGACTTGGACTTAGAAGGTTTTAATACATACATCCAAAAACTTCTGTAGCAAAAATAAATAAAAATGTATTTAAAACAAATGTAAATCAGTAACTCACCGTCCAAATAAAAATGTAATTATTTTTACTATTTTCAATTATATACTTTTAGTACATATTTTTTAACTATAGAAAATAAATACATCTACATTAAAATTAAATGTTTTTTCACTTATTAACTCAAAAAAACTGCAAAACGTTTTCTGCCACAGTACAAAGATTGCTTTTATTATAAGAAAATAAAAGAATTTTAGTATTAAAAAAATACATTTTAAGAAGTATACTTACCACAGTTCTTCATCACGAACCTTTTATAATTATTTAAGTTGAAATACAATTGCTATCAAAGACATATTATGCCATTTATTTTAATGTAGATATTCTTTATTTAAATAAATGTATGTAAACAACTACTTACTACATGCAACTACTCCGTGTAGTATTAATTATTTAAATGTTAGTTCAGTAAAAATATATTGAATAACTACATATGTGTTTAAAAATAAATAAAACTACATATAAACGAAGTAAATACACATTGTGTAGTAAATTTTACTACAGTATTTTTTTGAGTGTATAATTAAAGAAATGTAAAATTTGAGTTTTCACTATTGTTAAATTATTCCATTTAATTTGTTTCTTGTTAAAAAGTCTGTTTAAAAAATTTATATATCTTTAGTATTATCTAATGAATCTAAGATATTGACATGTCATTTGAACGACAAATCAATTATATTTTGACAATAATCTTAATTTAATGATAAATTTTCTATTTTTTCTGCAGAGTTGGGCGTAGTGCACTAAATGTTGAGCACTCAGCCTTTCACTAGCACTAAAATATATTGAAAGAAATTCTATTTTTCACTATTTTTTTAACAGCTTAGTGATAGTGTTATATTGTTGCACTATAACTAAATTGAGTGGTAATTACTAAATCTCCACTACACTCAAATAGTGCGAAATTTGAGTGGTAGTTACTAAATCTTCACTACACTCAAATAGTGCAAAATTTGAACAGCCACTAAATGAAAGCTGCAATTGAAAGTTTTTCCACTCAACTTTCAAATATGACTGGTTTTAAAACTATTTCAGTTAGACTCGAATTAAAAAAAATCTATAATTAAGAAATACTATTTTTCGAGCTTCTGGTCATATATGGTTACGAAGAAAACAACAACAACAGCTCTGAATGAGCATCACCAAGCTAGGATCAGATAGTAGTTAAATTGCTTAAAGCAAATAATTGTTAGCATAGCTTATGTTTCTTGTTTTACTTATTATTTTTATATTTTACTAAGAATAGCATAGAAACATACAAATTTCTGTGTAATATTTAAATACTCAATACTACAAGTAAACTTTTTCTGTTTTCTTTCAATTGAGTATTAACTTTCTGTGCTGAACCACTATTAGTGCAAGTATTTTTTTTGCACTATTTATTTAGTGCAAAAAAAAAATGTTCCACTAAGCTGTAAACATTTTTTTTTCCACTATTCTTACATGAATTTGAGTGAGAAATTTTTCACTATCACTATCACTCATGTATAGTGATGCTTTTATTTTTCAATTCAGCAGTCAAAAATAAAAGAAGATAGAGAATAATTTTACACTATCAGTACATGTAAGCTGAAACTGCAAATTTAGTGCACTACGCCCAACTCTGTTTTTCTGCTTTTAATTAAGAATAAAAACGTTATTTTTTATTATTAGGTTGGTAAATACATATTATCCATTTAAGGCTAAAGCTTCATCTTTCATTTAATACATAAAATTTTATATTTATTTTTGGAATTAAAACTTTTTTAATATATTTTTGACTGATCTATATACATAAAAAGCAAAACACTGTATGTCTGTCTGTGTAATGGCTATAGACTCCGAAACTACTGGACCAATTGACCTTAAATTTTGGCAGTCGATTTTTTCAGGAAGGAGGTGGTTTAGGAAAAGATAGATAGCTCGTTGAATAGGTAACAGCATAATCTTTCTTTTAAAAATTTGTTGGCAAATAAAAAAAAACACAAGTTTTCATGCCAATTTTTCCAACTTTGGACACCTATAACTTCTAAACCACTTGAGAGTGGCCTGAAATTTTTCCGGACTTGGACTTAGAAGGTTTTAATACATACATCCAAAAACTTCTGTAGCAAAAATAAATAAAAATGTATTTAAAACAAATGTAAATCAGTAACTCACCGTCCAAATAAAAATGTAATTATTTTTACTATTTTCAATTATATACTTTTAGTACATATTTTTTAACTATAGAAAATAAATACATCTACATTAAAATTAAATGTTTTTTCACTTATTAACTCAAAAAAACTGCAAAACGTTTTCTGCCACAGTACAAAGATTGCTTTTATTATAAGAAAATAAAAGAATTTTAGTATTAAAAAAATACATTTTAAGAAGTATACTTACCACAGTTCTTCATCACGAACCTTTTATAATTATTTAAGTTGAAATACAATTGCTATCAAAGACATATTATGCCATTTATTTTAATGTAGATATTCTTTATTTAAATAAATGTATGTAAACAACTACTTACTACATGCAACTACTCCGTGTAGTATTAATTATTTAAATGTTAGTTCAGTAAAAATATATTGAATAACTACATATGTGTTTAAAAATAAATAAAACTACATATATACGAAGTAAATACACATTGTGTAGTAAATTTTACTACAGTATTTTTTTGAGTGTATAATTAAAGAAATGTAAAATTTGAGTTTTCACTATTGTTAAATTATTCCATTTAATTTGTTTCTTGTTAAAAAGTCTGTTTAAAAAATTTATATATCTTTAGTATTATCTAATGAATCTAAGATATTGACATGTCATTTGAACGACAAATCAATTATATTTTGACAATAAACTTAATTTAATGATAAATTTTCTATTTTTTCTGCAGAGTTGGGCGTAGTGCACTAAATGTTGAGCACTCAGCCTTTCACTAGCACTAAAATATATTGAAAGAAATTCTATTTTTCACTATTTTTTTAACAGCTTAGTGATAGTGTTATATTGTTGCACTATAACTAAATTGAGTGGTAGTTACTAAATCTCCACTACACTCAAATAGTGCGAAATTTGAGTGGTAGTTACTAAATCTTCACTACACTCAAATAGTGCAAAATTTGAACAGCCACTAAATGAAAGCTGCAATTGAAAGTTTTTCCACTCAACTTTCAAATATGACTGGTTTTAAAACTATTTCAGTTAGACTCGAATTAAAAAAAATCTATAATTAAGAAATACTATTTTTCGAGCTTCTGGTCATATATGGTTACGAAGAAAACAACAACAACAGCTCTGAATGAGCATCACCAAGCTAGGATCAGATAGAGAGTTTAAATGTAATTGGTGTTATTTAAAATAATAGTTTCATGTAGTTAAATTGCTTAAAGCAAATAATTGTTAGCATAGCTTATGTTTCTTGTTTTACTTATTATTTTTATATTTTACTAAGAATAGCATAGAAACATACAAATTTCTGTGTAATATTTAAATACTCAATACTACAAGTAAACTTTTTCTGTTTTCTTTCAATTGAGTATTAACTTTCTGTGCTGAACCACTATTAGTGCAAGTATTTTTTTTGCACTATTTATTTAGTGCAAAAAAAAAATGTTCCACTAAGCTGTAAACATTTTTTTTTCCACTATTCTTACATGAATTTGAGTGAGAAATTTTTCACTATCACTATCACTCATGTATAGTGATGCTTTTATTTTTCAATTCAGCAGTCAAAAATAAAAGAAGATAGAGAATAATTTTACACTATCAGTACATGTAAGCTGAAACTGCAAATTTAGTGCACTACGCCCAACTCTGTTTTTCTGCTTTTAATTAAGAATAAAAACGTTATTTTTTATTATTAGGTTGGTAAATACATATTATCCATTTAAGGCTAAAGCTTCATCTTTCATTTAATACATAAAATTTTATATTTATTTTTGGAATTAAAACTTTTTTAATATATTTTTGACTGATCTATATACATAAAAAGCAAAACACTGTATGTCTGTCTGTGTAATGGCTATAGACTCCGAAACTACTGGACCAATTGACCTTAAATTTTGGCAGTCGATTTTTTCAGGAAGGAGGTGGTTTAGGAAAAATTTTTGCTACACCCCCTTTTCCCACCCTCACTCTAGTCAAACAAAATGCTATATTTCAAACGGTTTGGGTCCTATATATATATTTTCAAACTATATTTCAAATTTAGTTTGTATGGTTACTGTCAGCAACTTCACTAAAAATTGGTTTCCACGCCCCCTTTCAACGCCCACTAGCCTATGAAAATGCTTTATTTCAGACGGTTTGGGTCGTCGACTAAAATTTTGTAATTTAATTCATATGGTTACTATCGGCAAGTGAACTAAAAATGGGAGTGTACCATTTTAGGTACGTCTACTTTTCAGGGGATAAACGTAGAGTGAAGCAAAGCGCTCTAGGTTTAAGCTAAATTGAGCCGATATTTTAACAATAGATTAGTTTGGAGTATGAGACAGTTTAAAGAAAAACATTTGGCCGCACCCCCTTTTACCGCCCACAAATAAACAAAAATGCTATCAATCAAGTAACATAAGACACCTATTAGGGTGTCCCTAGATTATTAATGATATGGGCATTTCCAGAAAAAAGTCTACCGTGACCAAAAAATTAAAAGTTATTAAAAACTTATTATTTTATTATATCATTTAAGAGAAACATTTTAATTTTATTGGCTTCAGCAATTTCTACATAAATTCATTTACCGTGATTATCAAATCGTCTGCACTGTTTCACAAATGTAGTTTTTCTTATTCGTAAATGTTTCGTAAGCTTTTTTGTTTTAGTAAAGATGGAAGGCATTGGCTAGAGATAATGAAAAAAATGGTTGAGGCAAGGAAAGGACAATAAAATTTGTTTTTTAATTACTTAATTACATAATTACTGAACTACCTAATTACTTAAATACTCAATTAAACTGAAATGGAAATTTTAGTAACGTAACGCCAGGTCAAAAATTCTAATAAAAAAAAACCAGAAAATTTTTTTGAATTTGATCACTTGGGAAATAAACTAATGTTATTATAAAACCTTCTAAAAATAGTTTTATTAAAAAGTCTTGCCCAATTCAGAGAGTTTTGCAAATTTTGTAATCCAATTCAGAAATCACTTCCGTTTTTTGTAATGTAACGCCAGAACATACTTTTACTTATATCTTTAGATCCTTAGAGTTAATTTTTGTCATTGTTTTACTTTACTACGCAAATATAATTTTAAATATTAGACTTTTTCATTCTATTTATTTAATATTTATTCGTACAAATCGCCCGTAACGCCAGTTTGGAAATGCCTATATATAACATTACCAACCCAACACCAGCTGCGTAGTCAAGTGCTTTCACATTTATTTGTAAAAATTAAATCCTTATCTTCCATCAAATAAATATAGCAAACTTAACAAAAGCCGTTGACCAAAACCGATCAGATGAAAGTTTAAAATATGTTTATTTAAAACCCTATTAACTCAATTAAATATTTTACAAGGTTATAATTTTGAGCTTTAGGTCAAGTAATTTATGAAAGAAAGCAACACCAACAACAACTTTGTATAAAGTCAATCACACAGCAGACTAAAACAATCACAGAAGGCCATCACTAAGCTTTCGGCAGTAAGTAAGCTATTTGGAAGTGTTGTTAAAAAAAAAAGATTATTTTCTCGATAAAAAGTATATCACCGCAACAGCATGGGTTTTTATCAGGTCTTTCCACTGCTACAAACCCCTTTCCCTATTTTCAGATTTTTTGCAATTCAGCATTTAAAAATGGAAATCAAGTGGATACTATTTATACTGACTTTTCTAAAGCTTTCGGCGAAGTTTCTCAACTCTTTGTTAATAAATAAGCTTTGCAAAGCGGGTTTTCATTGTAGTATCTTGAATTGGTTTAGATCGTATCTTAAAAATAGAATGTGTTTTGTAAGGATTGAAAATGTTATATCTTCTTTATTTATGGTATCTTCTGTAGTATTCTTGAACCAGTTCTCTTTTTGATATTTGTAAATGATATAATCAATAGGGCTATTCCCAGTTACGGGCAAATAGCTTTGCAAATGTATGCCCTACCAAATATTTGCCATCAACTGTGAGCACACTTTTTAAAACACTGTTGCAAGCAAAACTCACAGCTGTTTTGGAGAAAAAAAAAACAACACGAACAGTATTTGTGGTGTTTTTGATTTTTATTTATCAAAGTGTATTATTTATCAAAGTGAGTTCCATATCAGAGTCTGTTAATTTTGTTTTATTAGCGGCGTTTGGTTGAAATGTGACAGCTGATTGATTGGCAAATAAGAGTTGCCCATGCTCGACTGTATGCAATGCGATTTTAGTGTTGCAAATTTGACACAGTCGGGCAAATGCAAATCTGTACATTTTGTTGTTGTGTTGGAAATATTTGCCATCATATTTTGCAAATGCCACGATGCTACGCTATTTGCCCGTTATCGGGAATAGCCCTAATGTAATTAAGTATTCAGACTGTCTGTTGTTTGTTAATGACTTGAAAATTTTTAAGAGATTTGTAAGTTACTCAGACTTTTATGTACTTCAAGTAGATATAAACTCAATTCATGAATGGTGTATTCAAAACAGATTTTATTTAAATCTTGGTAAATGTGCAGTTGTAACATACTCTAAATCAGAAAATCCTTTATTAACATCTTACTCCATTAATAACATTGCGTTTACTCGGGTTAATGAAATTAAGGACCTTGGAGTGATTTTTGACTAAAAATTTTTGTTTGCCGCATATCTCGATTTGAAGCTTATGCTATGCTAGCTTTCATACGGAGAAATTGTCGAAATTTTTGGGACCCGTATAAGGTATAATCTTTGTACCTCTAAAAAAAAAAAAAAGTAAACTGATAGGTCTAAACTTGCTTTGTGATAGAAGGACATTATTGACGCTGTTATTTATTTATGACATAATAGTAGCAACTGCAGATTGCCCTGCGCTATTAAAATCAATAAATTTTAATGTTCTTCAAAAATCTCTTCGACCAATAGACTTATTTTATTTAGGCACTTGCCGAATGAATTATACTATTACTTCACCAATAAATAGAGCTTTGCATGAATCAAATATTTTGACATCTCAATGGCCGCATTTCTGCCGAATAAGTGCTCAGGTAGCGAAGTAGCATAAAGTGATACTTTCTGCTGAATGGATTTTTTGCAAAACGTCAAACGGCAAACAGCTGTTCGCCATTCGTTGTTTTTCTTAACATCTAAAATTTGTTTATACTATTGTGCATTCGTTTCACACAAGAAATCATAAATTAACATTTTTACTGAAGAATTAGGGTTACCAAGAGTCTAGGGCAAAATAAGAGAACTTTTGAGAAAAAAAAGAGGAGAAAAAAGATTTTTTTTAAAATTCAATAAAATTTATTGCAAGTAAAGACATCAAATAAACATTTTTTTTAAAATATTATTTTTTAAGTTTTTTAGTTTTAAAAACATTTGTTATAAAATAAATACATATAGATAAATGTAAACAAAAACATTTTACACTAAAAAAAAGTTAAAGAACCTTGAGGTTCAAGTAAATGAGACTAAATTAATAATCATATTAGAGTTTTTTTTATAAAGTATTTTAAATTGAAGTAACAAACGAGATCAAACTGTGATTAACTTATCAAGTTTCCTCAGAATAATACTTAAAGCTTTCTTGAGCTTGTTTTAATAACCGTTTTTGTTCTGAACATGCGTCGAAAAACTCCAAACACGATAAGGTCACTTTTGAAGTGACCAATTCAAACCCGAAAAAAAACTATTTCAACGTTAGCGTTTTGTGCAGGCAACAAAAAAATATAACTGAAAAATTTTTTTATACTTTGAAAGTATATCACCAAATTGTTGGTTAGTGAATTAAATTAATATATTACTAAGAGTCATTTATGCAATCTGTTTTCCATAAGTAATAAATTCAATACATACAGTTAAGTATTTTATTTAAATTTATCCATTCAAAAACTGAAAAATCTTTAAATTCTTTGCACCATGCTTTTAAATAATCATAACATATTTTTTGCAGTTTTGGGCAGGTTTTTTTAAAGATCTATATATCAAGTAAAATTCCCTGAAACGTTTTTTCTTAATATTATTTAGAGCCAGAGATATATATATTTTTTATTAAAATGTAAAAAATGCTCGTTTTTGACTTTTCCAAAATTAATTGCGCAATGCTGTACACATATTTTTGAACAACACCTTCTTTTTTCTTTCATTCAAACCTAAAACGAAACCTTCAAAACAAATATAGGGCTAACTGATGTTTCTAAAGGGGTGAAAAATAGCTAGGATGCAATCGTCATAGTGGACACATAACGTATGCAAAAATATAGTGGTCACAGCTAGGGCTAAGTTGCGATTGTTTAGGAATGGCGTTCAGCATTGGCATATGGCTATTAACTTGCAAATCAGTGTTGATACTTTTCATGCAAATTTCGTTGTGTGCATTTTTAGTAAATTTTTTATTGATAGATATATTTTGTCTCCAACAAAAAAAGAGCATTTTTCATTTTGAAAAAAGATAAAAAAGATCTCGAGAAAAAAAGAGAACATGTCTTCTTTAAAAGAGATGGCAACGCTATGAAGAATGATAGAATAAACTTCTGATAATTAATAATTATCTTATTTCACTTCACAGCACAACTTCAGCAACAATTAACAATTTGCAGCCATGTTTTTTTAGCTGTCAAAATGAAAAGAGCATTAGTAGCTCAACCAAAGTAGCATACAATTTTTTCGATACCTAAGATGGCTACCGTTCGGGGACATGTTGTTTGAGCGCATTATGATACATACCATTCACCCCAAAAGTTGTGGAACAGCTACGTAGCAAATTTTCTGCCGAATGGGGCCATTGTAATTTGGATTTTACGTTATCTAACTGTGGGCTTCGACCGCCTAAACGAACGAAAAATTCATCGCTAACAATTTATTGCAATAAATTCTTCGTTCGGAGTACTGTTTAGACCGCACAAACATCAAGCGCGAAGATGTTCAATGAAACAATGTATTATTCGTATTAGTTATTATATAAAAGACTTGTATTTAATTTTTAACTTAAGGGCCCATTTAAGTTTTTCGACGATCAAAAATTATTTTTCACAATTTTCGTATGTAAAACATCGTAAAAATGTTCTCAGAAAGTTTTAAGTCAATTAAATAGCAATTGTTGTAGTTATAAGCACAAACTTAAAAAGAAAAGACAATGAAAGCTGTACATGTAAAAACTTTACACGCATTTTTCTCGAAAAGTGCTGCTTGAAACCGATGGACAGCATTACTCGAACACTAGCCAAGGATCGCTTCCAAATTGTATGCACTTGTTAAGCAAATACAATTGGTACTTTTAATCGTTAGATTTTTATTTGAGAGAAATACATTAAATACTTTAGAGAAATAGCCATAATTTCTACCTAAAATAAACAGTCGCTTTAAGATGGAACTTTTAATACAGTGCTTTTCGCTTAAAAAACTTTAATGGGACCTTTCCACAACACAATTAAAATTTCCACAACGAAAATTAACGGAACACTTTAAAAAAATAAATCATAAATGACTACGTATTTTGGTACTTTTCATGATTTATTCTCTTAAGCTACTCTTTTTTGCTACTTTTCGGTTTTTAAACAGACCGAAACACTGGATTCGCGCAAAAAGATCCAACGTTGTTCGAGCAGAGCGAACGAAGGAATATTTAGTTAATAATAGTGTTAGAATAGGAAATATACAATATGTGCACCGCCGCAACAACAAAATACAAGTAAATAACCGTATAATTTTTCCTATGTATGCTGCACTGATACCCATGTATACGGCGATGCTATGAAGCATAGTTTATGAAATGCAATCCTGTGTTTGTAATGAGAAAGAAGAGAAAGAAGACCAGCCAAAAATTAGGTAAAATGAGAGTGAAGTGTAGCTAATTATAGAGTTCTTTGAGCTGTTTTACTATGCTACGCTTGTACAGTAGGGCACTCTCGATCCATTGGATAATTAAGTATAGATTGTTACAATCCGTGCTCTCATTCAATTATGCTAGATATAGAGAATACCCCTAATGTATTGATGAAATAATGACCAAAATAATTTGAAGAACTCTATAACATTCTCCAACTGATGACTGATTTTGGTAGTAGGTTTGTACAATTAAAAAATGCTGTTCAGGAGCGAGTCTATTTATGTTTGAGTCGTATTGAATACTGAACACAAAGCGCCAAAACAAATCAGTTGAAAAAGGAATCTCGTATTGGATCAAAGTTTATTTATATAAAGGTTGCGTAAATTTTTTACGTTTTCTCATTTCTCATCATTAGAGCAAAAAATGCACACTGTTGCTGGAATATGAAACTATTTGGTAGTAAATTGAATAAATAGTATTAAGTTTTTTACAACAATACTTTAAGTACTCCTTTTTATGATTTTTTCTTTGTGACTTGGCTTCGACTTTACATTGCTTATGTAAAATAGGTAGCAGATTCCTAAAATCATGTATATGTGTACGTGGCAGTATGTGGCCTCCAGTTGCATGATACCTGCAAAATTAAACGATAGCAGTTAAAGTAGAGAATATAAATTCCTCAACTTTTCGGAAAACTATTTTTTAACGTATGAATTCCAAGGACCTTTTCGGTCATATATATTAATTCTTAAATGAGGCCAATAACGACAGATGGTTGTAGCGCCAACTAAGTAAGTAAGTTTCGGTTATGGTTTTTATCAAAAAAGTCAGAAATTAACAGTTATTTAATGGCTTTTATATTTTCGGGCAATAATAACTGTTACTTTTGACTTTTATTGTTTAGGTAAAAAATGACAGTTATTTTGTGCCTTTTATTTTTTCGATCAAAAATATCAGGCAATTTGAACTTTTTTAAAGGCAGCTTTAACTACAAAAAAAGTTGAATGACCCATTCATCGTCTCATCAGCGCGCAAATTTTGAGTCAAAAAATTAAAAGGCGGTAAATATTCACGAAGATGCTGCCATTACGATAATAATTGTATATACAAAAAAGTTCACCGGCAACTTTTTCGTTATGCCTTTTTCATCTGAAAATTGTAAAATAAGTTATTTTCGGTGCCTGATAACTCGGCTTAACTCGTCATAGAAACGTAGTATAAAAAGAACACAGCAAATCCCTGAAAAATGTGTTTTTTAAGCATCACAAAACCCTAATTAGCAAATGTCAAAATATTTTTGTTTACATAAATAAGGATGCGTCAAAAAATGTACGCAACCTTTATATAAATCAACCTTGGTATTGTATGACCCTTTATTATGCTCATTAGCTATATTACAGAAACACCCTGTGCAATCATCAATAAAGATAAACCCAACTAAATCGTTGCTATCTTCACGGAAGTAAAATAAACTCTAAAATGACCTTAGTGCCAACTTTGAATTCTATCTCGTATAATTTTATTTTTTCTTTTACTTTATCATGAGCTATTGAACTTTTTTAGACAGTTCCGTGGATCGACTCTCGGCCATACTTTTCTACTGCTTTAGTTATTTAGAAATGGAAAAACTAGTGGCTTTGTAGTAGAGACTCAGCTGGATATGGGTTAACATCTCCAGCTTGAGGTTCACCAAGATTGCCAACTCCTTCCATCGGCTGTACTGGATATACATCCTTGTAAGATCTAAGAAAAAGTTCTTGGTATCTCAATAAGAAAATATAAAATTTATAAAAAAATACCCAGAGATCTGTGAAGTCATGTGCGATTGTCCCTCCAAAATGCTTAAAACTGTGCTGTTTCTTCGACTAACATCCACATCTTGCATATGAGAACCCATTGAGACAGAAGCTTCATTTGAATTAGAAGACATTTCCAGAATATTTAAGAAATCACCTTCCTGGAATTCTTCTTTTTGCATATTTTGACTTTCTTTCATCAGTTTGTCGTACTCTTCAAACACTCCATTGAACTCTGCAATTTCTGAGCGGTTTCTTGCAATTAAGTTGTGTTTAAAGTAGTTGTGAACATCTGTGAGTGAGACATTTGTCATCATGAAGTAGGCTTTTTCAAGACTAGTTATATCAATTGTGCTGTGTGTATCTTTATTAGCATTTGCATGCACATCCTTAATTAGGGCCATCAAGCTTCGCGTAAATTCTTCAATGGCATCAGCAAAAAGCACCAATGCAGACTCTGCAGTATCTGTAAATCCAGCAACACGTAGCTGGCCACAGACGGCCTTTCTAATAGATGCTTTGCACACTTCCGCATTAATATGTGGGTATATCCTTGGCCTTCCAAGCGAAAAATTTGTATCTTTGGGTGGAATAAACCAAAATGGTTTTACAAACTTGTCATCAGAAACAAAATCTGCAGCATTTTCAGGTGGAAAGTCGACCTCAGGAATCATCTGACACGGATTGAGCAAGTAGTTTGAGGAGCCCTGTTAGGGAAGTTATTAGAAATAGCACTAAAATTATTTACTAGAAACTTGCCGACTTGTTGGAATAGGTATCTATTAAAGATTGCAGCATCTCAGTTTGCTTCATAACTTCTATAGTTTGAGTAACCAACGGATTTTTTACTTTAACTATAACACTAGAAATAATGTTCATGGAATGTTTATTTAATATTAGTATTATGTTAATTACTTCTTTTCTTTGGCGGTGGGTTTTTTACTTTGAACTTCTTCCAATTTAGCACGTTTTGCTACTACCGGAATTAATTTTTGAGCTGTAAAAGGGTGGTTTGATTCTTCAAATTCACCCCATAGGTTCCTTGGCATAGTGAGGCAATTAAATAGCAATTGGCGAAATGTAATTATAAATTATTTAAATGATAAAACTTAAATTGGACGAGTTGAAAATAAACAACAATCTATTGAATCCATTTTGCAATCAAACTATTGGGAATGGGTTTGTACAGCAGGGCTGCAACCCTTACGAATGTGTAAAATATCCTATATTAAACTATTATTAGAGCCCACTCACACATGCTCATCAGGGGTGGCTAAAAGATAAGGGGTATTCACGGGTTGTTGCGAATTGCAAGAGTGTGAAAATGCAAGATACTTAAAGGCCCATTTCCAATAACGCGTGAGATGCGTTGCGTTTTACGCTGCGGAAGCTGCGGAAAAAAGCAATTTCCAATGGAGCATGAGCGTGAACATATGGTTGCCGGTCTTCTGCTTAGCGAAGCATAATTTTAATGTGTAAAAGTTTTAAAAGTTTGTTCAAAATAATATACACTGATGCTTTGTGTTGTGTCTTCCTGCATACTATTGGCCCCGTAAAAGGTTTTGCTGCAGTATGGACAGATAGGGCGAGTTCGAAAATGCATTTTTACAAAGCATCAGTGTGTTTTATTTTGAATTGGTGCTAAGTTAAAATACAAAAACTGCGCAGCTCTGTTGATATTCTTAAAAATAGTATAATTGCGCAGTTTTGGCTAATAATCTTCGAACTAATTCAAAATAAAACACACTGATGCTTTGTAAAAATGCATTTTGGAACTCACCCATAAAGTTTGGCACTCCGGCATGCCGCTGCAGATATATCGTGAGTGTAGAACGCGTCTTCAATGCCTGTGACCATTTGCACCACCGCCTGTTCTTATATGCATTTTTGGACTCGCCCATATAGTCAGGCACTCCGGCATACCGCTGCAGATATGTTGTGAGTGTGGAGCACGTCTTATATGCCAGTGACCATTTGCACCACCGAATGTTCTTAAATGCATTTTTGGACTCCTCGCCCATATAGTCAGGCACTCCGGCATCCCGCTGCAGATGTGTCGTGAGTGTGGAGCACGTTTTAAATGCCTGTAATAAATTTTTTAGTTTCTCTCAAATTCTACTAACCTTTTTTAATTTATCCTTTGTAAAACTGAACAGCTGTTTCGCTGTCAAAGCTTCACGCGCATGAAATATTCAATTTTTCGAATATTTTACGCTGCGTGCAAACGCATGCTGTTCTTTGGAACCAGTTAGGTATGTCTTCATGTATTGAATATTTGCGTCAATTTACGAAACGCATCTCACGCGTTATTGGAAAGGGGCCTTAACGCACTAACGCGTGAACATCAATATTGCAACTTAATAATTATGCGGCGGGCCTCCCTAGGCTTAAAATAGGTTGTGCGTCGGGTTTGAAGCCCTCCCGTAAAAACCCATCTCAATGAAAACACAAAAGAATAGAAGAAAACTGATCCCCAAATCTGATGACGACTACCGCAAACGAAAAACTGATAATGATTTACGGATATGCACCTGGAATGTCCGAACCCTTAATTGGGAAGGTGCCTCTATCCAACTGACTGATGTCTTGGGAAGATACAAAGCTGATATCACTGCTATCCAAGAAATGCGATGGAAGGGACAGGGTTGCATTCGGCATGCACCCTGTGATATCTACTACAGCGGCCATGCGGAGAAGCACGAGTTTGGATGCGGATTTGTAGTTGGCAAGAGACTACGGCCCCACGTCCTGCGATTCACACCTGTGAACGAACGACTTGCCATAATCCGCATCAAGGTTAGATTTTTCAATATAAGCCTAATATGTGCGCACGCTCCGACAGAAGACAAGGACGATGAGATCAAGGAAATTTTCTACGAGCGCCTTGAAAATGCTTACGAGCGCTGCCCCCGCCACGACGTTAAAATCGTGCTTGGTGACTTCAACGCTAAGGTGGGCAAGGAAAATATTTTTGGTCCAACAGTCGGTAAGTTCAGCCTCCACGACAACACCTCCGATAACGGAATGAGGCTGATTGACTTCGCCGCAGCACGAAACATGGTCGTAAGTAGCACTAGATTCAAGCATCTCAATATTCATAAAGCCACCTGGATGTCCCCTGATCAAAAAACAAAAAATCAAATTGATCACGTTTTGATCGACGGAAGGCACTCTTCCAGTGTATTGGATGTACGCACGATCCGTGGAGCAAACATTGACTCGGATCACTATCTTGTTGCAGCCAAGATCCGTACACGTCTGTGCGCAGCTAAGAATACACGCAACCCTACACAGAGAAAGCTAGACGTCGACAAGCTGCAATCGAAACAGACAGCCGATGCTTTCGCCACTCGACTCTCACTCCTGCTTCAAAGCACTCCTCCAATCGATGATATATGCGCGCAGTGGACACACATTTCCAACTCCATGCGTGCGGCTGCTGAAGAGGTGATTGGCTACCAACGCCCTCGCCGAAACCAGTGGTACGACCAGGAGTGTCGCGACGCCACTGCAGAGAAAGACGCCGCCTACAAAGCCACCCTGCAGTCGGTTGTAACGCGCGCTGCTAAGGAGCGATACAAAGAAAAGAGGAGGGAAGAGAGACATATTTTCAGGCGGAAAAAAAGAGAGGCAGAAAAGCGCGAGCAGGAGAAGATTGAGATGTATGGTGACAGGAATGAGGGCCGAAAATTTTTCGAAAAAATAAGACGCCTTGCCGATGGTTTTAAAACCGGGGCCTCTTCCTGCAAGGATGAAAACGGGAATCTAGTGACAGATGTCCAGAGTACACTGACGTTATGGAGGGAACACTTCTCTAAACTTCTAAATGGCGACGCTGACAACAATCCCGCCAATAGAGATGATATTCCGGAAACCCCAATTGCGGATGACAGCGTCGAGGTTCCGCTGCCCGACTATGATGAAGTTCTGACAGCTATAGCTCGGCTTAAAAATAACAAAGCCGCGGGAGCTGATGGCTTACCTGCTGAGCTGTTTAAGAACGGAGGTGAAGCTCTACTTAAATGCATTCACGAGCTTCTATGCAGAATATGGTCGGAAGAATGCATTCCGAACGATTGGAATCTCAGTGTGCTCTGCCCAATCCACAAGAAAGGCGATCCCACTATCTGTGCCAATTACCGTGGGATAAGCCTTCTTAATATCGCATATAAGGTCCTGTCGAGCGTTTTATGTGAAAGATTGAAGCCCATTGTAAACGAACTGATCGGACCTTATCAGTGTGGCTTCAGACCTGGAAAGTCCACCATCGACCAGATTTTCACGCTACGACAAATCTTGGAGAAGACTCAAGAAAAACAAGTCGACACCCACCATCTTTTTGTCGACTACAAAGCCGCCTTCGACAGCCCAATAAGGAAGCACCTGTACTCCACCATGTCTGAATTTGGTATTCCTGCAAAACTAATACGACTTTGCAGGATGACACTGAGCAACACCAGCAGCGCAGTTAAAATCGGGAAGGACCTCTCCCCACCATTTATTACCAAACGAGGTTTCAGACAAGGTGATTCCTTATCGTGCGACTTTTTCAACCTAATGATGGAAAAGATCATCCGAGCTGCTGATCTGAGACGTAGTGGCACAATATTCTACAAGAGTGTTATGCTGCTTGCGTATGCTGATGACATAGATATCATTGGCCATAATACGCGCGAAGTCAGTGCAGCATTTTCCAGATTAGAAAGAGAGTCAAGTCGAATGGGTCTGTCAGTGAATGCAGATAAGACGAAATACTTAGTGTCAACAAACAAACAGTCCCAGCGTCTTGGAACCCACGTTACCGTTGACAATACCTCATTCGAGGTTGTGAAGAACTTCGTTTATCTGGGATCCAGCATTAATTCAACCAACGACATCAGCATTGAGATAAAACGAAGAATAACTCTTGCCAACAGGTGTTACTTTGGGCTCAGTAGGCAATTGAGAAGCAGAGCCCTCTCTCGACGAACGAAAATCACGCTCTATAAATCGCTCATCATGCCCGTCCTACTTTACGCATCACAAACCTGGACGCTGAGCAGTTTAGATGAAAAGACTTTAGGAGCTTTCGAGAGAAAGATTCTTCGTAAGATCTACGGACCAATCTGCGTCAATGGCGAGTACCGAATACGGTGGAATGATGAACTGTATGAGCTGTACGCTGACATCGACATAGTCAAGCGCATTAAAATCGAGCGGCTTCGCTGGCTTGGTCATGTTCAGCGCATGAAAGACGATGCTCCAGTGAAGAAAACATTCGATTCGGTACCCAGCGGCGGTCAACGCAGAAGAGGACGACCGCATATTCGTTGGAAAGACCAAGTAGAGGACAACCTGACGAAGCTTGGAATTTCCAACTGGCGCCAGCAAGCGAAAGACAGAAATGGCTGGCGCAAATTCTTAGATGAGGCCAAGACCGACATACGGTTGTAGCGCCAACTAAGAAGAAGAAGAAGAAGAAGAATTATATGTCGTATGAACAGTAAATATATTGCCACCTCATTTCAAAATCACAAACAGTTGTAAAAATTAACGTACAAACTTAAGCTTTCTAAAGTTTTACCCAGGTGGCAACTATGTTTGAGAACAACCAAAACATGAATCAGCTGTTTAGCATCACTGCTTGTGAGTTCTCGCAATAGGTTTGGGCAGTGCGTAATTCAAGAAGAGATGCAAAATTGCTTCTAATGTGTTTGTCGTTAGAGTGATGCGAAAGTTTGCAATCTTGCATTTGCGCATCGTCGCAACTGCGTTTCGCATCAACCTGTGAATACCCCTATTGTCAAGCTTTTTTGTGCAAAAAATTGCAAAAACCACAATTCGGATAAAAAAATTATAGCTGTTGAAACTTTACCTTTTTTCAAAATTTTCAATGTGCTTGTTTTTGAATTTTCAAACCAAAAATATTAAAAAATCGACAAACCATGTCAGAATAACCAGTTGGAAGCTGTTCAGACTTGCCTCAAATGAGGCGACTCACTTGCCTCATTTTGACGTCTACAGGCAAAGGGAAAAGCGGGAAGGTGACATGTTACGTAAGGCAAGAATTTTAAAAATTTTAGAAATTTTGCGACTCATTTTGACGTACGTAAGAGTGAAGTTTGTTATGTTGAAATTTTTGCTCTTATTAGTTGGTTCTGGCGTGAATTAATTTTGTTTATACATTGTTGTTCGCAAATTAATATTCTTTAAATAGTGAAAACTTGAGCATTTTATAATTCAAAAGAAAACAAACGAAAAAAAAACAATAAACGCCAAAATGATGCAGCCTCAAAGTGAGGCAATAGTTTGTGTGTGAACACCTAATAGCTAACATATGTCAAAATGAGGCAAGTAAGTCGCCTCATTTGAGGCAAGTCTGAACAGCCTCTTAGATGCATGGTGTAAGAAATAGAGTTGTTAGTGAGTTTGACACTTCTCTCTCAAAATGATAAAAGTTGATAGTGAATTGCAATGAAAAAAATTTTGTTAAATTCGTGTCTTTCTGCAAGTTTATTAGATTGTTACTAAGATTAAAATGAGAATAAAGTGATGTGGAAAACAATAAAAAATATATGAGACGCTGTGCGTTACGCAAAAAAAAACGATGTGAATGCAAAACAATTTACATGCCGGCCAAAGCTTCATGTCGGCGGCACCTTCCAGCTCACGTTTCTGATAAAGTGGCCAAAACATGCAATGGCAAACTTAGCAAATCGGCGAAGAAAACTGCAATTACTTTTTGTCAACATGTTGTGTTGCACAGTTAATTGCATTACGTATTTATTTATACTGAATTCGCACAATAAAAACTATAGCACATCATCTAGCAACTCAAACAAATAACACAATTTGACAATTATCAACAGTTCCGCTCTTTCGCTCACAATTTTTTGACAGAAGCAAAGAAATTCATGGTGTTTTCAAAAACTCACTAACACCTGGTTTTCTTACACCATGGGTAGATGAAATTCGGAGAGCAAACAACGAGAGAGCAAAACATTGGCGTAGCCATTGTACACTTACTGACAAAGTAGTAGCTTAGACTGGCTTTTTTCTGACGAGTGGCGATGGGTAGTTGTCAAAAATAGCTGTTCATGCAATTAATCAAAGAAATGTGAAAAAATAAAAACATTCCAATAAACTTAGCGAACAAATATAATGAATCAAGAAAAGTTAAAAATAAGAACACAGCTAGCTTACTAGCACATGAATAGCAGTCAACAGCAGCGAACTACAACTCCTTTAGCTGTTTTTGACAACTAACAATCGCCAAAAAACTGTCACGGCTACCTTGTCAAATAATTATACCACGGGCGTAGCTATAATGTCACCAGTGTTGCCGTGTCGATTTTGAAAACAGTATCCATGAAAAGATCAAAAAAGTATCAAAAAGTATTCACTTTTGAAAAAAGAAGTATCCACGTATCAAAATCCAAAAACCAATAATGTATTCATTTTTTTAACACAAAAATACAACTCTAATATTTTTAAATAATGAAACCCAACTTTAAAAGCTTCCATAACAATTTTATTTATTTTATTTTAAGACTTACAAATATTTTTACTAAAATACTAAATACTAAAACACTAAATACTTTAACGATTTAAAGACGGGACAATTTTTTCATACATGAGGTAGTTTTACCTAATTTTTATTTTGACTAATTTTTATGTGATACGGTTAATTTTGCGACATCCGACTTATGCCTCATTTACACGAGTCACATATTTGTAATTTTTTACATCATTAAGTGCCATTATCGTGTAAATGATGTTATTTTGTTTCATTATTTTAGTCATAAAATAATCATTAAAATCAGATGTCATTAGTTTTGTCACTTAAATGACATCGTGTAAACGCCGTGTAAGCCCGTCTACTCTCATAATGACCAACTTAAAGAAAAAATGAAAATGTTCATTCTTTACTGACAGAGTGCGTTTAACTGTTTCTAGAAATTTAACTGTTTGCTTAGAAATGGACTGGTTAGTATAAATTTAAAGAGTTTAAAGCAAATAATAATCATAATCAATATTTAATCTTATTTCTTTTTTAAGTGAACCCAGCCAGTATTTTTCAGAAGATGGAACAGATGAGCTAGAGGAAACTTCTGGCAGATCGCGAAAGCTCGAAAGGTTCTTCTTCTTCCTCGTCCTCTTCAATTAATAAATATGCTTAATAAGCAACAGCTTTTGTGTGGTTTTATTTGTAAAATAACTTTTAACTTTTTTAAAAAAAAAAAAGATTGAGATGTATGGTGACAGGAATGAGGCCCGAAAATTTTTCGAAAAAATAAGACGCCTTGCCGATGGTTTTAAAACCGGGGCCTCTTCCTGCAAGGATGAAAACGGGAATCTAGTGACAGATGTCCAGAGTACACTGACGTTATGGAGGGAACACTTCTCTAAACTTCTAAATGGCGACGCTGACAACAATCCCGCCAATAGAGATGATATTCCGGAAACCCCAATTGCGGATGACAGCGTCGAGGTTCCGCTGCCCGACTATGATGAAGTTCTGACAGCTATAGCTCGGCTTAAAAATAACAAAGCCGCGGGAGCTGATGGCTTACCTGCTGAGCTGTTTAAGAACGGAGGCGAAGCTCTACTTAAATGCATTCACGAGCTTCTATGTAGAATATGGTCGGAAGAATGCATTCCGAACGATTGGAATCTCAGTGTGCTCTGCCCAATCCACAAGAAAGGCGATCCCACTATCTGTGCCAATTACCGTGGGATAAGCCTTCTTAATATCGCATATAAGGTCCTGTCGAGCGTTTTATGTGAAAGATTGAAGCCCATTGTAAACGAACTGATCGGACCTTATCAGTGTGGCTTCAGACCTGGAAAGTCCACCATCGACCAGATTTTCACGCTACGACAAATCTTGGAGAAGACTCAAGAAAAACAAGTCGACACCCACCATCTTTTTGTCGACTACAAAGCCGCCTTCGACAGCCCTATAAGGAAGCACCTTTACTCCACCATGTCTGAATTTGGTATTCCTGCAAAACTAATACGACTTTGCAGGATGACACTGAGCAACACCAGCAGCGCAGTTAAAATCGGGAAGGACCTCTCCCCACCATTTATTACCAAACGAGGTTTCAGACAAGGTGATTCCTTATCGTGCGACTTTTTCAACCTAATGATGGAAAAGATCATCCGAGCTGCTGATCTGAGACGTAGTGGCACAATATTCTACAAGAGTGTTATGCTGCTTGCGTATGCTGATGACATAGATATCATTGGCCATAATACGCGCGAAGTCAGTGCAGCATTTTCCAGATTAGAAAGAGAGTCAAGTCGAATGGGTCTGTCAGTGAATGCAGATAAGACGAAATACTTAGTGTCAACAAACAAACAGTCCCAGCGTCTTGGAACCCACGTTACCGTTGACAATACCTCATTCGAGGTTGTGAAGAACTTCGTTTATCTGGGATCCAGCATTAATTCAACCAACGACATCAGCATTGAGATCAAACGAAGAATAACTCTTGCCAACAGGTGTTACTTTGGGCTCAGTAGGCAATTGAGAAGCAGAGCCCTCTCTCGACGAACGAAAATCACGCTCTATAAATCGCTCATCATGCCCGTCCTACTTTACGCATCACAAACCTGGACGCTGAGCAGTTTAGATGAAAAGACTTTAGGAGCATTCGAGAGAAAGATTCTTCGTAAGATCTATGGACTAATCTGCGTCAATGGCGAGTACCGAATACGGTGGAATGATGAACTGTATGAGCTGTACGCTGACATCGACATAGTCAAGTGCATTAAAATCGAGCGGCTTCGCTGGCTTGGTCATGTTCAGCGCATGAAAGACGATGCTCCAGTGAAGAAAACATTCGATTCGGTACCCAGCGGCGGTCAACGCAGAAGAGGACGACCGCATCTTCGTTGGAAAGACCAAGTGGAGGACAACCTGACGAAGCTTGGAATTTCCAACTGGCGCCAGCAAGCGAAAGACAGAAATGGCTGGCGCAAATTCTTAGATGAGGCCAAGACCGACATACGGTTGTAGCGCCAACTAAGTAAGTAAGTAAGTAACTTTTAACTTCTTTGCTTTGTCAGTAGTTGAGAATTATAAATTTTGTCATTCATGTATCATTATTAAAGTCAGTAAATGTCACTCGTGTAAATGAGGCATTAGTGATGCCATATGGCATCATCGCCCTTATTGGGTTAAGACAATGCATATCAAAAAAATAAAAAATTATCTTTTTTCTTTTATTTTGTTTTGTTTTGGAGCGCAGCTCTGCATTTATAAGTTCTCCCCTTGCTCGAGGCTCATAAATTTTTTTTGTTGCACGAAGAGAAAGATAAAAAAGGAGCAACATGGAGTTTATGTAAACTTTCACAACACAAACACGTCAAAAGACAAAGAATAAGCAATGTGTGGCAGCTGGATGATTTCTTAAAAACCATGGCAGAATTAGAGAAGGTATATGCATTTTGGAGAGGGAGACTGCCGCAACTGTCAAAACGAAGTTGACAGCTCATACAAAATCTGAAAACGATGAGAATGCGATAAGAAAGCGAAAATAGGCAAGAATAGCAAAATGCTTGAGTTTGACAATTTTGGCTATGAGAAAGAGAGGGCAGTCTGAAATGCATATACCTTCTCTAATTCTGCCATGTTAAAAACTTAATACCTTAATTAAATATACTCATTGGCGTCGGAAGCGGGGGGAAAGGGGGCAGTTGCCCCAACTTTTTTAGCTAGATAAAAAATTTAAAAGGAAAATTTATTCAAAATATCAGTTTTTTTACAACGATAATATTTTTATATTATATATTTTCCTCTTCTTTCTCTCTTCTTCATGTTTCATGTGAAGAAATTTTGGTAAACTTTTTTTGCACCACCATTTGTACTGCCCCCCATTTGTACTGCCCCCCCAGATGAAATTCCAATTTGTGTTGCTATTGCTCTTTAATTAAATTAATTTTATAAGTTCAATATTTATACAAAACAATATATAATGGCATAAAAAAGGAAAAAAATAAACAACTTATTCAGTTTAGTGTAAAATAAATGAAATGTGCTGCTATTGACTTTTAATTATGTTAAGCTAAAATTGCACGTTGAAAAAAATAAAGAGATTTAATTTAAAACATTTATTGTGAAAAGACTAAATTACATAAAGACTTGAAATTTTATTTACGTAAATAATACAAAAAACAATATTTCAAAAGAGATTTTTTTTATTTAAATGCATCTTCTTCTCGCTAGGTAAAAAAAGTACTCGTTTTCAGAAAGGGTCAAAATATTTTGGTCCCAATTTATCAGAAACAAAAAATCAAAGTGCATGTTAATAAGGGTACTTGCCCCTACAACCCACATATACTAGAATTATTAAGTTTTGTTACAATTTGCAATCGCTACGGGAATCTGATAGGTTAAAAATGACAGATTTTTTTAATAAATCGCGTAAATTTTTTACTATTAGGCCAAACTTACAATAAATGTCTTAAATTAAGTTTTTTATTTTTTTTTTCAACGTACAATGTTATCTTAAATTTAGAAGTTCAAATATATTCATATGCAAGAATTTTGAAAAACAAAATATTTTCTACCATTTCTAAAGAAAATCTATTTTCTAGTTTTAAATCAGAAAAATACGTTCAGCAGCAAACTTAAAATATTTTTCACCAAATTTAGAAGTCCTTTGCAAAGAGATTGGTTGCTTTAATGCATTTTTTGGTAAGAAAATATTGCCA
This sequence comes from Dichetophora obliterata, assembly GCA_963920525.1. Lineage (NCBI taxonomy): Eukaryota > Metazoa > Arthropoda > Insecta > Diptera > Sciomyzidae > Dichetophora > Dichetophora obliterata. The sequence continues at coordinate 121,176,299 of OY986439.1, forward strand.
AAAAGGTCTTCATGTTATAATTTTTCTTAACTTTTTTATCGAATTGAAGGGACTGCTTTCTTTTTATATTTTGAAAACAAAAACATATATTCATATTAAAATAGATATTTTAAAAAGTATCCAAACTTACACTGAGGCTTAAAAAAAGTATCCATAAATTTTTGAAGGTATTATTGATCCAAACGGCAACACTGAATGTCACTATTGACAATTTATTTTTATTCGTTCAGCCATAGGGATGTATAATTTACTTGTAACCGTAAAAATCAATTGAGTACCCAGATTTTATGTATGAGCGAACATGTAAAAAACTAAACAAAAATGTTAAAAATTTCACAAAATGAGCCGTGTTTTAAGATATAGTACATAATTAATTGTAGTTGGGCCTTAAATGAAGCAAATGAAAGTTTACTTTTAATATAATTTTCATTTGACTACTTATTTCGATTGTGTAGTAACTAATTTATTTGTGCTATGTACGGCTGATTTAAACTGTCAAAATATATTTTGACAAGTGAAATTGCTGTTGGAAAGCATAACATTTATTTTATGAAATCGAGGATTGTTTTCTAATTTTATCGTGCTGGAACGGAAGCTAACAATTAATGAACTGTTTTCGAATTATCGCGACGGGACGAAGTTATAGGCAGTCCAGAAAATCCATTGTCAAAACTGAATAAATAAGTAAGTAAAAATTGATAACATTTTCAAAACAGCTCATTTTGACGTTATACTTACGCCTTTTTTATTGTTTCGTTGTCAGAGAAAGCGTATTTCTAGTGCATCTACCTGGTTATTCTGCCATGGGTCAAACCAAGATGTATTTATGAAGGTGGAAGAAGTAGGCGACGTCTATGCGCCTGTCTACACCGGCCTCACTCAACCGACTCACTTTGCCATGAAAAAGTTGTTAAATATTCACACACATAACTTGCCTCACTTTTAGTCTGCATTTGCTTTTGTGCTGTTTTTAACCGAAAACATTTTAAAGTAATAAAAAAATTAGTGTTAACTTGAGTGTGTGCTTCGTAGCTGCATATAGCACTGCAAATTCAGCAGCTATTAGCGCATAAACGAAAAAAACACTCAAAATGACAAATGTCAAATCAAAGTAAGTCGCAAAATTTTTAAAGTTTTTGAAACTCTTGCCTCACGGTACATTTACCTTCCCACTTCCTCATCTCTTCTACAGACATCAAAGCATGGTATAATTATTTGACAAGGTAGCCGTGACAGTTTTTTGGCGATTGGTAGTTGTCAAAAACAGCTACAAAGAATGTTGTAGTTTGCTGCTGTTGACTAGCTATGAGCTTATTTTTAACTTATCTTTGATTCATTAAATTTATTCGCGAAGTGTATTGAAATGTTTTTAGTTTGTTGCAGTTGACTAGCTATGTTTAAGTCGTCGCTTATTTTTTCACTTTTCTTTGATTAATTGCATAAACAGCTAATTTTGACAACTACCCATCGCCGCTCATAAGAAAAAAGCCAGTCTGCGCTACTACCTTGTCAGTAATTGTGCCATGCATCAAAGTAAGTCGGTTGAGTGAGGCTAGTGTACACTGTTAACTATCAGCTGTTAAATGGGTGACCAAACAAAGCAGTGATGCCAACTCAAAGTTGTATCACTTTATAAAAAACACCCTTTACATTTGTTTTTGTACGAATACGAATAAAATATTCGAAATGTGTACCAAACTACGTCTATTATACGAATTTTATTCGTGGATGAAAATTACGGATAAAATTCGTACAAAAATTCTTTTAATTTAAGAATACGTATTGAAAAGTGTTTGTGAAACAAGAGTAAATAAAATGGTATCGTAAAAGTTACGTGTTAGGGCGTATTTATGTTACGCGGTTTTGTAGGGATTGCGGCTGAAAATACTGAATGTTAAATAAATGAATGTCTTAAAATACATAAAAATTTATGTAATTATGTAAGTATTTTTCAGCCGCTTCTGCGAAAAAAAAGTGAGAGCGGTGTCGCAATCGCGACAAAAACGCTTGATATGAACACAGCCTTTCAGCAACGGGTACAACATACTATTTAAAAATGAATGGTTTAGCTCAGCTTTATTTATAAATTATCCTAAAAAAAGTATTTTTGTATTCTTTTCAAAATTATTAAATACATAATGAACATATCGTCTTATGAAATCAAAAAACAGTATGTTACGAAAAATTCAAAATCGACTTTTTTATTGATTATGGTGCACCTTATTATAATACATTTTTCGCAAAATTTTACACTTCTACAACTAAAAGGGCTTACACACCAGCGAGCAGGTTCGTAGATCGGCGGCCATGTTCGAGCCAGTTTGCTAGTTAAGAAGCTAGTTCAACAGTTCGTCGAACCTGTTGGCTTGTTGGGAAACATTTTTTATTTTCTCCGTCGAACAAGAAGAGTTCTATAATTTTAACGTAAAATAATAAAATAAAAGAGCTAAAATAACGAAAGCACACGTGTTTTGTCTATTGTTCATGTTGCTGCGTTATCAATATCTATAGGGGCCCTCAAACGATACTACATGACGGACGTACATGTAGTTTGATAAAGTAACGGGACTTTTCTCGTTGCCCTCACACACATCGCACATGACGGATAGACATTGGATAGACTTCATTATTTTTTAGCTGCCGAAGAGTTAACATCAATTAAAAATATTAATATTAATTGTTTTGAACATTTATTTTTATGTTTTTTGCTTTAAATATTCTAAACCATCACAATTTTAGGTAAAGATAAAAAAATTCGCGTCAAAATATAATATTTCGTACGTTCGGCAGTTTTGCCGCGAGATGTGCTCTCTCTGAAAATTTTCAACAAATGGCAAAATGAACTAAGTTGGATGGCCGCGCACGCAAACGGAACTACATGTCGGACGTACTTAGCAAAAAGTCAAAATTTTTCAACTTCCATCGGACATGTCCATCCGCCTTGATTTCTTGCACACGAACGATACTACATGTGTGATGACTTGACAGGTCGAATGGACATGTAGTATCGTTTGAGGGCCCCTTATAACAAAATGACGGCGAAAAACAAGAAAAAATCGCATGCTCGACGAACATGTTCGTTCGATTTGAAAGCTAGTTTTTTCCAACAGGTTATCCCCGCCGATTTGTTCGACGAACAAGTTCGCTAATGTGTAAGCCCTTTAAAAACGACGTTTTTATTGACAAAGTTCTCAAAGCCCTAAGTTTAAGCGCAACTTACGATTTAGAAATTTTTTTACTTCTCTCTTAAAATTTTTTTATTTAAATTTACGTCTTTTATATGAATATATATACAAAATGTTCACTGCCTAGAGGGCGGCAAGCGTCCTCCTTTGCAGACGCCCATGGACTTAGCCTATATTAATCAGCTTTACCATGTGTAAAATAAATCTTTAATTGTATCTTTAATTTAATTAATAATCTTTAATTTAAATACAAAATCTAAATGTTTGATAGTTTAAATTATATTTGATTTTACTTGCTTACTGGTTTTAATTGTTGTTGTTTCTTTGGAAAAATTCGTTAGAGCAATTGTTCTAACGTGACCTAAAGCTCAATAAACGATTTTTAACTATCAAACAACTAGAATTTGTATTTAAAATCAAATATGATTTAAACTATCAAACATTTAGAATTTGTCTTCAAATCATATGTGATCAACAAAAATTAATATTTTTAAAAAATAAAAATTTTAATAACTACATAATAATATAAATAATAAATAAATAGAAAATAAATAAATATATAATAAATTATATATTAAGTTTTTACTTTTTTCAAAAACTCTTTGATCACCGAAAAAAATATGATATATTGAAGTAAAGCTAAAGCTTTGCCTTAAAATACAAAATTAAAAAAATATCGGTAGAGCAAAATAAGAAAAAAGTTTATGATAAAAATGAAAAATTGTTTTTAAAAAATCTAAAATAAGTCCAAAATGCAATTATAATAAATTTAATATTTGTTTTTGTTCCGACACCATATTTTATAAAGTGGTTCAGGTCCTGTATATTTTCAAAATTACCTTTAAGCGATTTCTGCAAAGGTCGGGGGTCAAATTTTTTTGGTATGAAGGTATTTCTGTGTTCATTAAGGGGTTGATCTTTTAGAAAGTTGACGTGCACCAAAGTATTTTATCAGTTTTTCAAAATGAGCCGGTCTAATATACACGCAACAAACATACGCAAAATAAGCTAACGGCTTAGTATTATAATCCTTTAATTTCAAAAATATTTCCTGATGAGGAACTAGATTTGGCAGAAACAATTAATTCTGAGTATTGGCAGATCTTGAAGAATTAAGGATTGGCTAACTCGTTGGCTAAAAAATAGAGTATTTTTGGGAATTTCTCGCGAGCTAAGGATGATAAACAAAGTCTTAAAAAAAAAATTTTTTTCATTATTTTTTAATTTTTTAACAAAAAATTCGTATTTAAACGGAATGCCATAATTTGGAGGCAGGTTGGCTCCAAAACGATATCTCGGTAAAGACTTATCTGAAACAAAAAAATTAAGTGTTTTAAGTTCGGTATGACAATGGCTACAAAATAGACTGCTGATATAATTTTTAATAATTTTTGTTAATTTTAAGTAACAAAAACCAAAAAAATTTAAAAACTGTCTTTTTTTGTTCGTTGTTATTTGTAAAAAAATATAGTAAAAATCAATATTTGAACATAACACTAGTCTATTTTGTGAGTAGTTATGTGCAAATATGTGGTTAAAATTTCAGAGAGATCAGCCCACGGGTTCCGGAGAAATCGTGTTGGGCGTCCGTGAAAATGTAGTTTTGCTCGAATCTGCATAAAAATTTTATGCAATATTCTTAGATACATAAACATTAAAAAAATTTAAAAAAATTGTATTTTTGAACGTGACCAACTAGACTACACCCTTAAAGGTTTTTAAGAAAAGCTCAATTTTGAAATTCTGGCTAAATGTTGGAAAATTAAATGAAAGGAATCTTAATCATTCCACATTCATCTGCCAATGCCGAGCGCATATTTTCTGTGAAAATTTTAATAAAAAAAAAATGTCGAAATCGATCAGCGATAGATACCTGTTCTGCAATTAAGCAGACCAGAGATTTGATTGAGTCCAAGAATAACTGTTATCACAGTTCTAAAATTACCAATGACCTAACATAAATAAATCTGCGAAATGAAAATCTAGCTGAGGAAGAGCTACTAATTTAATATCATATTATTTAATCTTTCATATTATTTATAACATTATTTATCATATTTAAACATTGTTATTTTTTTACATGGATATGAAGCAAGCCCTTGAATATTTGTTTTGCAATTTTTGCTTTCAAAATCCTGTTATTTTTTTGACTTTTTTTTATAAAGCAAAACTGAAATATATATGTACCTCAGCAACAAATCAAAATCATATTAATAAAAAGTACTCCCGAGTCCGAAAAAGTACTTTCTGAAGAGTAAAAAAAGTCCCCTCCAAAACTATCAAATATCATCACTGACATACCTACATTTGGGAAGTCTTCTTTTCTTATATATTTTTGGCTGCACTGACTTCGCGCATATTATGGCCGATGATAACGACTTTTTTATAGACAAAACTTGCCATGCCATATTAAAATTCATTAAATTCTGATATTTGTGCCTGAAGAATTTTTTAAATGGGTCTTAAAATAAAAAAGTTACAGAAATTTTTCAATTGGCCCTAGAACATAAATTTTACAACGTTTTATCTTAAAAAAACTTCTTATTTTCATATAAATTTATGTTAAAACATTAACAATTAATTTATTGTTAATTTAAATATATGGAAATTTAAAAAATTGTTGTAACTTGTTGTTTTAAGACCAATTTCAAAAATTCTTAGAGCAAAGTTGATCAGAATTTTAATATGGAAAGCCGAGATCATTACAGCGAACTTGAATCACGCCAACATTTTATTTAAATTTTGTGTTTTTAATAAATTTTTTACCGAAACTTTTCAGTGCTGCAACTTTTTGTTTTTGTTTTGCTTTTTGCAAAAGCAACATAACTTTTTGAGATCTTTTTAATTTTGTTAAAATATTTGGAGTAAGTATGATATATAATTTTGACCCTTAAGACGGAGTCATATGATAATTTTGATACACCTATTATGTATTAAAGTGTTGCACTCATTATCACCTTTATCACGATATATCATTCTTAAAAATCGAACATCAAATACCTTTATACCTTTAAAACGATTTTGGCGGTTTATTTTTTAGGTTTATTATTTATGGCGTGGCAGGGTCGAAAATTTTTAGTGTCCTTTTTTTGTGCATGACCAAAATTAATTAATTAATTGGTCATGCTCAATTAATATTGAGTTGAATAAACCTTTTTAGGAAAAATTAAAGATTTTTGTTATTTTATTACAAAAGCTATTTATTTGTACTAAAGCTTGCCAGTGGTCGAAATTCGACCTTTTCACTGTGATCTTCGACCTACACTGCGATATGACATTGCTTTCGTTCTCAGATGAACGTAAAACAGGGTTAAAAAACGACTCTATTTCTATTTTCAGTTTGCCGCTCATTGTTAACCAACGACTTTTCATACACAAATGCGTTGTACTGAGAAAAGCCACAGTTTTCGAGTTGTCGTCATAAATTTGATGTGAAGAAACGGAAATTTTTCAAAATTTACTGTTTGTAAGAAATTTCACCATCCCAATATATTTCACACATGTTACATAAAAAAATGCTTGCTGTAGGGCATCCGTAAGAGATAGCGAAAAATGTCTGCAATAATGGTCCCGAACTTTTTTGCCTACGCCTATTTATGTATAGATACATATAATAAACACTTCTTATTAACTATGACCTTAATACAGAGCCGTAGAAAAGGGGGTTTTCGGTGTTCAAACACCTCCAGATGGTCGAAATTTCAATGAAAATTTATGCATATTAACAATTATTTCATTGAATCCCCTAAATATGTTCTAAAAAAACTTCGAAAGTCATATACTAAAGTGGCGTTTACGTGTAAAAATCTTTGTTATAAGTTAAAGCCTGTAAACAACAATGGTGAAAACCAATGTATCGTGATTTGTGAGATTAATCGTGATTCAGTCGAAATTGGCCCGTATGCATAAAAAAAGAGTGAACGCTTCAAAGTAGTGATTGCTATTAAGTAGTGAAAGGTCAGTAGTAAACACTACTTTTGGTATAAATGAAAATTTTAAGCAGGCTCTATTCTCAAATATCGAACTTAAGTGTTCACTTCTTTTTTATTTGTGATAAAAATAAAACTTTTAAGGCACGATTTCGATTTCTTGGGCGCAACGATTTAAAAATGTTTTCTGGTAGAGAAAAAAATTTTTTTTGACCGAACTCAACTACTCAACTACTTATCGAGTTACAGATTTTTTTTCGTACCTAAAGTTATGTTTAAAAAAATGCATATCCTTGCCATTATTTAATCGATCCAAAAGATTGGCATGTCATTTGAAAGATAATTAAATTATCTTTTTAATGATATGCAATACAAATATAGTTGCAAGAATGTTTTAAATTTTATAATCAAATTTACATCATATTTGCATTTTTTAATTGAAAGAACCGTTATTTTCTACCAAATTTGCGTTATTAAGTCACTACAAATATATTGTATTCTTAAAGTTAAAACATTTACTTTTCGTTTGATATTATAAATATATATATTTTGAGCAGAATAAAAAATTATTTATAAGAAAAGTAAAACAATTTAGGTAAAAATGATTGAAAAGACAACTTTTCGTACAAGGGCAAATCATTTAAACACAAAAAATACCATAAAACATAAAATAATATATATATATTGTATAATGAAAGATACATTTTTAATCTTCAATAATTTGTTTTAAATAACACATAGTAGTAACGGTAGTTTTTGAGAAAACTAGGAGTAAGCTGGCTACATAAATTGGTACGTTGAAGATGCATTTGAGTTGGGTCGCTCGCTCTAATAAACTTTTCCCAAAGCAATAAAAGTAAAGATATAATGTTGTGTTGTCTCAAAAAATGGACATGTTTCGTTTTGTCATTGTTAGGAAGATTTGCGTAATGAATAAACTTACCCGATCTCATACACATTTTAATTAAAAAAATTTTAATTTATTTAAATTTATTGCATATTCTCAATGCAATTCATATAAATTTCTCAACCAACCCCTTCTTGTCATTTATATTTTTAAGCCGATCATAAGAAATAAATGGTTCGATAAAAAGTCCACTTATACTACGAACCCTTGAGAATGCTTCATATGCCATTCCTAATGCAAATTTCTCCAATATCGACAACTGCTTGATCGAGTGTTAATCGTTGCGATCTATGAATACAAATTGCAGTGGAATTTGCTTGCGAGTTAAGTTGTTTGATCCTTTTTAAATGATACTACAACAGGAGGAATAGGTAATACATTAGAATTGTTGTATTTTGGTCCAGAATACTTGGGAAAATTGGCCAAAATACACAAAGGAAATTCTTCTATAAATCGGCACTTTCGCAATGGTTATAAAAAATTTCAAAAACCTCACCAATGCTGCCATTGCACAGACCAGCTTAAGTAAAAAAAATAACTTGTCTCAAAATAACTTGTGCATCCTTGCATAGATATAACTTTGGGCTTAAACCTCTTGCATCGTCGGATGACGCTAACAACGCTCGTGGGTCACTGTGTAAAGCATTGATGATTGTTACAGCATTGGAAACATTTCTGATCTTATCAATGTTATATTCTTCAATTTCAGCGTTCTTCGAGATTAATATTAACACATTTTAATTCGAAAAAAATGAACCCTGATTGAACATGGTCGATAAGAGGTCGTAGTCTAGTAGAGTCAGTTCTCGTAATGATACTCGATATCATTGGCTGCAGTAAACGTAAAAAATATATTGGGTATCGTTATAAAATAGACCAAGGTTAATTTTTAGAGGGGTACAAATGAAACTTTTTTATATTGGAAGTCGAGTCACCTTAATAAACATAATTACATATATAATATATAAAAAATTTAACCTGAAAATTAAATGAAACAAGTATTTTTTTAATTTTGAATGAAAAAGGTTCATCAAAATCTCCCCGTGGGGAAATCCTGGCTGGTAAATCCTTAATATATTCACTATATTTCACTTTGTTATTTACTTTATATAGTCCATATTACATATTTATAACTTAGGGGTCGTTCATAAGCTACGTTACCGATTTTTAGCACTTTCCCCCCTCCCTCTCCGTTTCTTTTCGTAGAGCATTTCAAAACCCCTCCCACCACCCCTCCATTGAGTAACGTGGCATATGAAATAAAAAAGTAATTGATTTAAACATGTTATATTATTTTACAGAATAGCACTCAGAATTTTCACTAGTATTACTGACTATATAAATATATATGACTTTATAAATTAAAGGCATAAAAAAATAATAATTCTTTATATCATCATTTAAACCTATTCCATCTTCGATCCAAGAGTCGATGCTCTCAATCACTGGGATTGAGAATAATAACTCCCAGTTGGACTCCATAATAATAACATAAGCATAAAAACTAAAGTAAAGCAAAAATACAACAACAAACATGAAAATATGGAAGGGAGAAAAACTGAGAAATTGAAACTGAAATCTCATCGCCTCTGTTGGTGCACTAGGCAAGCACGGCCAGGGATCGATTCCCGCTGGCATCACAAAGATTTCTGATGAAGCCTTTAGCAGGGCCGAAATTGCAATGAAATCAGCTAGTGATGTTCCTTTTCATATTGAAAACGTTGTTGTTGTTTCTTTGGAAAAATTCGTTAGAACAATTAATTGTTCTAACCTTGACCTAAAGCTCAATAAACGATTTAAACTATCAAACAACTAAAATTGGTATTTAAAATCAAGTGTGATTTAAACTATCAAACATTTAGAATTCGTATCGAAATCATATAAACATATCAACATAATAAATTACAAGGTCATTTAGAAAAACTTTCAATTTTTAAGAAATTGTAAAATTGAATAGTCATTATGAATCATAACCTTACAGGCATGCTACACAGGCCAGTATACAGGCTCTGTAGTTCGAAAAACTCAAAGAAGTAAAATATAAGGAAGTGGTGTAATAGCAGAAGAGTGTGGTAGTTTCTATATTGGTGTTGGTTCACACAAATATAGAAACAATCACACAGGGCCGTATTCGATTGTATCATAAAAGAAGGCCCAAACTATTAAAGTTTGTTCTTATGCATTAAAATTTTAGGAACATTTTAAGAATAGCAACAACTCTATTAAAAAAATTTCTGATCGCTCGCAATGGGCTTTGAAGTTATAGGCATTCAACGTTGGAAAAAGTGGACTAAAAATCTAGCTGATTTTTTAAGTTTTTCATTAAAACTTAACTTTATGGGTATCAAAAGAGAGATAATACAAGTATCTATTCAACAAGATTTCAAAGATAAAAATACATGCATTTAAGATACAACCCTTTGTTTACTTAAAATCGCGAGGTTTTTCCGGCACGATTACGATTTCCGGGACGCCGCGATTTGAAAGTGTTTTCTGGTATACAACAAAAAAAAAATGCTTGGCCGAACAAAAAATCGATTGCTCAACTAGTTAACGATTTTTTAGTTTTTTTTTTTTTTGCTAAAAGATCTTCAATTTGTAATTTTATAAGCAAAACTATATCATATTTGAAATTAAAAAAACCGTTATTTCCTACTAAATTTCCGTTATTGAGGAAGGTACCAAAATTATATTTTGTTTTTAAAGCTTACATTTTAACCTTTCATTTGATATATTAATATACACATATATTCTTTACAATTTACATTATATTACATAAAATTAATAAAAATTGCTATTTGCATTGTCCAAAACTGATCAACTAAAAATTTCAAATTTTTTCGCTGGCTAGAAATCCTATTCATTCATATAAATATTACAGCTACAATGTTGCCTTAAGAATAGTATTTTATTGTAATGGTGATATAAGAAAATATGGAATAAGAATACAAAACAACTAAGGTAAATATGCTTGAATTAACAACTTTCCGTACAAGGGCAAATCTTTTCATCATAAAAAACACATCAAAAATTTAATAAATCATATGTTTTATATGCCAAATGAAAGATAAATTTTCAGGCTTCAATAATTTAATTTTTATAATCCATAGCAATAACGGTAGTTTTTGAGAAAATAACGGTTTTATGTAAGCAAATATTTTAATTTTGTATACAAATGGCTATAAAATATTTAATACGCAACGGATTTGATTCATTTAAAATTAATATAATAGCTTTATGTATTACCTTTCAAATAACACCTTAATCATCAATATCGGTTTTACACTTAGACAAATATTGAAAGTTTTCTTAAAACATCTAAAAAAATAAAAATTTTCTTAAAAAATCGGCCATTCTTATCTTTTGCTAAGACCTTCCTGAATCCATTGTCAAATCGCGGCACCCCAGAAATCGTAATCTCCCCGTGTTTCCAAATTTAATAAAAAAAAATAAATGTATTTAGCTGTCTCTTCTTAATAGGAGGCTGTCGGCCGCTGCTTAGGGACTACAAACCTCAGTAAGTCCAACACAGGCTTTGCCGTCTACAGTACTTCTGGATGTAGTTATCTTTTTAATATTTCTTTTTGTTATGTATTACTTTCGTGAAAAGGAAACCACTAGTTTTTCAGACAAATTCTAATTATAAAAAAAAGGATATCCTAAAAAGTTATGCATGGAATTTTACGTTTGACACGTCGTTGAATAGATACGCGCATTACCTTTGTTTTAATACCCATAAAGCTTAGTTTTGTTGAAAAACTAGAAAAACAGCAAGATTTTTAGGTAAATTTTCTAAATTTTAAAGCCTCAAATTCTTAACTTGAATTTTAATTACAAAAGAAATTAGATTAATTTATAAAATCCTTATTTTTTGGGTGTTTCTGCCTATTTATTGTGCAGAAATCAGCAAAATTTAACAAACAGGTGCTAAATCTGATTCACTATGCTGAAAACAATATCGCCCCAAAAATATATTCAACTGTGAAAAATGACTGCGCCCCTGAAGCAGTGTTTGTGTTTTGACAGATGTGGTTTGAGCAAACTGGCGCAAAGTCAACGGGGTCTAATTTGCATTTTTAAACAGTTTTTAATTAGAAATATATATCTTTCTAAAACAAATAAGATAAAAAAATATCGTAAGAAACTTAATAAAGCACTTTTGTTAAAAGAATTCAAACCGTATGGACATATTTACCTGTGGAACGATAGCGCATTGTTTTTAAGTTTTCGGGAAGTTTTAAAATTTTTTAACAGCACAACTCATGTTGAATTTATTTTGTGGTTTTTTTCTTTGATTATTTCGCTTTTTAAGCTGTGAAAAATACTTAAAGTTAAATGAGTTTCAACTATTTTGCTGAGGAGTCTTCCAATCAGATGACAGGGTTCCTCAGAAATGTCAAAAAACACGCTCTGTCTCACTCGCACAATTTACGAATGGTGCGACAGTTCACGTACAGTGTATGTGTTAGCAACACCATTTCCTTATATTTTACTTCTTTGGAAAAACTCAATACATTCACACTTTTTAAAAATGCACTCACACTGGATTCACTTTCACGCCACTTTCATCGCTACTGGCAACGAAACTTCAGAGCCAGTGGATTTTGACAGCAGCGGCCAGTGTATGTCAAAAAAGGAGATATCAATGTTGTTTTTAATTACTCTTGGTGGATTTATTACGAGTAAAATGGACGATTGTATCACGCATATTGCATTACTTGCTAATCAAGTACTTATTAGCTACGCATTAAAAAGAGTAAAAATAAACGGAAAAGAGTTAATAAACTCTGCTAAAAAGAGTTTGTCATCTTAAACTTATTATTTACACCTTTTTTTCCTGCAGTCATGTTTACTGCACGACGAAAGCAAACGAAATGACGAAAGATTGATCAATCAAGCCCTCACACAAATGATTGACCGCGTAAGGTGCGCATAAGATTTCAGTCTTGTTAGAAGATAGGAAATCGCACAATAAACAAACAAATAAATCAGTTTTCGGGATACCACCACTTACTAGAAACAGAAATAACTTAGTTGTGGCGAGATGCAGTCGAGAGGTCACAAAACAACGCTACTTATGTGCAGATCCTAGGGCCTATAATAATTTACCAGAACTAATTAAAAATGATAATTAAGTTAAAAAAATGTTCCGTTTGTTTGACACCAAAAACATTCTCATATCTTGAAAACTATAGAAAGTCCTTGCCAATAAAGTTTTTAATAAATTTTTAATCTTATTTAAAAAAAGCCCCAACAAATTTCTGTTTCTTCCAAAAACGGTGCAAAAGTTGTTTTTGTCATAAAAACAATAACTGAAAATTGCGTTTTGTATACTCTTTCATATGACGTATCATTTAAAAATAAAAAACTAATTCTGTTTGAAACAAAATAAGGTGCTTTATTAAGAAAAATGTAAATTTAATTTTTGTAACGATTTGAATTTTTTAACATGTTGTTTTTATGAGTGTTAAAACATACTTAGTCTTCAAGAACAATTTCTGTTTTTTCGTATGCAGAACACCATCTTCGGAGAACAGATTACAACTATTATAAATTTTAACTACTCAAATCATAAAAATATATTTTTCTTAAAAAGACATATTTTTCTCATTTCATACACACACATACACACTCATTTCATTTGCACACTCTTGCAAATCCTCCCTATTTTTAAAGAAAATTCAAATAATAACCGCAAAAATAAAAAATTTTAAAAAATGTTAACATTCCAGAGTAACAACGGGTTAATATCAGCTAGTCTTAAATAATATTGAATATTAATATTAAAAAATTTTGCTCAATTTTTGGTCACCTTACAATATCTGAAACCCCTCCGCCCTACCGTTACTTATCGTAGTGCATTTCAAAACTACTTCCCAAATTGGTAAGGTAGCTTATGAACGACCCCTTACATATAGTTAAAAGAAATACATTTTGTATCTTATCAAATGATCAGCTTGATCTTGACTTGTACTTTTTCTCCGTGTATAACTCAGCAACCCATTATTTTTACTTCCTCTCCCTTTGCACTTTACCCCTTCCCCATTGCACTTTGCACAACAACATTACCAAGTTTCATCCAAGCATGGTATAAAGATAGAGGTAGCTGTGCTCTCTTTCCATAATGCCATGTCTGTCAAATTCAGCTGTGTAGCGAATGGAAACAAAAGAAAAGAAATAAAAAGTTTTGCTTCGTTTTGACATTTCTGGCAGTATGCTCTCATCTAGTGCATCCACCTGTATTCTTCTACCATGCATCCAAGGCTCATTTATAAGGTTGTGGCACTTGAGAGCGAGCTCGGTCGAACTGTCAGAATGGATGAAAAGAAAGCAAGAAAATGAATGCATAGAACAAAGAAAAACACAGTTTACAGTTCAAACAAAGGCGAAAAAAGGGTGCATTTCTTTCAAGTGCCACAACATTATAAATTTCATCGAAATTGGAGCGATGAAGGTTTTTAGGTGACTCACTTGACATGTTTTGACTTATGTATATCCATCGTAGCTTGGTTTATTATAAGCTCTAGAACTTTTCCTTATTAAATTTTTTCTTTTTTTGGACATACATTTGAAAACTGGGGGAATCTGGGCGCGATGTAACAATGTAACATATCTGACTGTCTCAACCTGGCGAGGCCAGCATAATCTTTGTGAAATCGCCTCAAGTTGACTCAAACCTCCACGTGGTGTTTCCTGGGCAACGTCAAAACTGACAACCGTTAGTTTGGCGGCTAGTCTGAGCGTCGGGCCTCCCTAGGCTTAAAATAGGTTGTGCGTCGGGTTTGAGGCCGACCCGTAAAAACCCATTTCAATGAAAACAAATAAGAAAAGAAGAAAAATGATCCCCAAATCTGATGACGACTACCGCAAACGAAAAACTGATAATGATTTACGGATATGCACCTGGAATGTCCGAAGCCTTAATTGGGAAGGTGGCTCTATCCAACTGACTGATGTCTTGGAAAGATACAAAGCTGATATCACTGCTATCCAAGAAATGCGATGGAAGGGACAGGGTTGCATTCGGCATGCACGGAGAAGCACGAGTTTGGATGCGGTTTTGTAGTTTGCAAGAGACTACGGCCCCACGTCTTGCGATTCACACCTGTGAACGAACGACTTGCCATAATCCGCATGAAGGTTAGATTTTTCAAAATAAGCCTAATATGTGCGCACGCTCCGACAGAAGACAAGGACGATGAGATCAAGGAAATTTTCTACGAGCGCCTTGAAAATGCTTACGAGCGCTGCCCCCGTCACGACGTTAAAATCGTGCTTGGTGACTTCAACGCTAAGATGGGCAAGGAAAACATTTTTGGTCCAACAGTCGGAAAGTTCAGCCTCCACGACAACACCTCCGATAACGGAATGAGGCTGATTGACTTCGCCGCAGCACGAAACATGGTCGTAAGTAGTGTTAATTAAAACCAAATCGTTTGACGGTTCAAACTTTTCTCATTTATTCAATTTTACTTATTTGCAATATTTACTAACTAACTCTATTTTACACACACACACACACACCATGGCAAACAACCTTGGCACCGCACTGAACTCAGCTGAAGCTTTAGAAATCCGACTCCGCTAGCTTGATCAACGCCAGCTGAAGCACGTATTTAAAAATTGCTGCTGTCGTTAGTGCAGTGACCTTGCCGCTCGTGCTCATAGCTTGCACAAACCGATGGCCCTAAACTCGGTTAGTTTCAATGACTGTGAAACTGTATCCGTTCCAGTGACCATGGGAGTATGCAGCAGGTTTGGAGTTTATTGAACGTAACAGTAGCACTAGATTCAATCATCTCAATATTCATAGAGCCACCTGGATGTCCCCTGATCAAAAAATCAAAAATCAAATTGATCACGTTTTGATCGACGGCAGGCACTCTTCCAGTGTATTGGATGTACGTACGATCCGTGGTGCAAACATTGACTGCCGAATTGAGAGCCGAAAATTTTTCGAAAAAATAAGACGCCTTGCCGATGGTTTTAAAACCGGGGCCTCTTCCTGCAAGGATGAAAACGGAAATCTAGTGTTAGATGTCCACAGTACACTGACATTATGGAGGGAACACTTCTCTAAGCTTCTAAATGGCGACGCTGACAACAATCCCGCCAATAGAGATGATATTCCGGAAACCCCAATTACGGATGACAGCGTCGAGTCTCCGCTGCCCGACTATGGTGAAGTTATGACAGCTATAGCTTGGCTTAAAAAAACAAAGCCGCGGGAGCTGATGGCTTACCTGCTGAGCTGTTTAAGAACGGAGGCGAAGCTCTACTTAAATGCATTCACGAGCTTCTATGCAGAATATGGTCGGAAGAATGCATTCCGAACGATTGGAATCTCAGTGTGCTCTGCCCAATCCACAAGAAAGGCGATCCCACTATCTGTGCCAATTACCGTGGGATAAGCCTTCTTAATATCGCATATAAGGTCCTGTCGAGCGTTTTATGTGAAAGATTGAAGCCCATTGTAAACGAACTGATCGGACCTTATCAGTGTGGCTTCAGACCTGGAAAGTCCACCATCGACCAGATTTTCACGCTACGACAAATCTTGGAGAAGACTCAAGAAAAACAAGTCGACACCCACCATCTTTTTGTTGACTACAAAGCCGCCTTCGACAGCCCAATAAGGAAGCACCTGTACTCCACCATGTCTGAATTTGGTATTCCTGCAAAACTAATACGACTTTGCAGGATGACACTGAGCAACACCAGCAGCGCAGTTAAAGTCGGGAAGGACCTCTCCCCACCATTTATTACCAAACGAGGTTTCAGACAAGGTGATTCCTTATCGTGCGACTTTTTCAACCTAATGATGGAAAAGATCATCCGAGCTGCTGATCTGAGACGTAGTGGCACAATATTCTACAAGAGTGTTATGCTGCTTGCGTATGCTGATGACATAGATATCATTGGCCATAATACGCGCGAAGTCAGTGCAGCATTTTCCAGATTAGAAAGAGAGTCAAGTCGAATGGGTCTGTCAGTGAATGCAGATAAGACGAAATACTTAGTGTCAACAAACAAACAGTCCCAGCGTCTTGGAACCCACGTTACCGTTGACAATACCTCCTTCGAGGTTGTGAAGAACTTCGTCTATCTGGGATCCAGCATTAATTCAACCAACGACATCAGCATTGAGATCAAACGAAGAATAACTCTTGCCAACAGGTGTTACTTTGGGCTCAGTAGGCAATTGAGAAGCAGAGCCCTCTCTCGACGAACGAAAATCACGCTCTATAAATCGCTCATCATGCCCGTCCTACTTTACGCATCACAAACCTGGACGCTGAGCAGTTTAGATGAAAAGACTTTAGGAGCATTCGAGAGAAAGATTCTTCGTAAGATCTACGGACCAATCTGCGTCAATGGCGAGTACCGAATACGGTGGAATGATGAACTGTATGAGCTGTACGCTGACATCGACATAGTCAAGCGCATTAAAATCGAGCGGCTTCGCTGGCTTGGTCATGTTCAGCGCATGAAAGACGATGCTCCAGTGAAGAAAACATTCGATTCGGTACCCAGCGGCGGTCAACGCAGAAGAGGACGACCGCATCTTCGTTGGAAAGACCAAGTAGAGGACAACCTGACGAAGCTTGGAATTTCCAACTGGCGCCAGCAAGCAAAAGACAGAAATGGCTGGCGCAAATTCTTAGATGAGGCCAAGACCGACATACGGTTGTAGCGCCAACTAAGTAAGTAAGTAAGAATGTATTCCGAACGATTGGAATCTCAGTGTGCTCTGCCCAATCCACAAGAAAGGCGATCCCACTATCTGTGCCATTCACCGTGGGATAAGCCTTCTTAATATCGCATATAAGGTCCTGTCGAGCGTTTTATGTGAAAGATTGAAGCCCATTGTAAATTAACTGATCGGATCTTATCAGTTTGGCTTCAGACCTGAAAAGTCCACCATCGACCAGATTTTCATGCTACCACAAATCTTGGAGAAGACTCAAGAAAAACAAGTCGACACACACCATCTTTTTGTCGACTACAATGCCGCCTTCGACAGCCCAGTAAGGAAGCACCTGTACTCCACCATGTCTGAATTTGGTATTCCTGCAAAACTAATACGACTTTGCAGGATGACACTGAGCAACAACAGCAGCGCAGTTAAAATCGGGAAGAACCTCTCCCCACCATTTGTTACCAAACGAGGTTTCAGACAAGGTGATTCCTTATCGTGCGACTTTTTCAACCTAATGATGGAAAAGATCATCCGAGCTGCTGATCTGAGACGCAGCGGCACAATATTCTACAAGAGTGTTATGCTGCTTCCGTATGCTGATGACATCGATATCATTGGCCATAATACGCGTGAAGTCAGTGCAGCATTTTCCAGATTAGAAAGAGAGTCAAGTCGAATGGGTCTGGCAGTGAATGCAGATAAGACGAAATACTTGGTGTCAACAAACAAACAGTCCCAGCGTCTTGGAACCCATGTTACCGTTGAAAATACCTCCTTCGAGGTTGTGAAGGACTTCGTTTATCTGGGATCCAGCATTAATGCAACCAACGACATCAGCATTGCGATCAAACGAAGAATAACTCTTGCCAATAGGTGTTACTTTGGTCTCAGTAGCCAATTGAGAAGCAGATCCCTCTCTCGACGAACGAAAATCACGCTCTATAAAACGCTCATGATGCCCGTCCTACTTTACGCATCACAAACCTGGACGCTGAGCAGTTCAGATGAAAAGACTTTAGGAGCATTCGAGAGAAAGATTCTTCGTAAGATCTACGGACCAATCTGCGTCAATGGAAGGTACCGAATACGGTGGAATGATGAACTGTATAAGCTGTACGCTGACATCGACATAGTCAAGCGCATTAAAATCGAGCGGCTTCGCTGGCTTGGTCATGTTCAGCGCATGAAAGACGATGCTCCAGTGAAGAAAACATTCGATTCGGTACCCAGCGGCGGTCAACGTAGAAGAGGACGACCGCATCTTCGTTGGAAAGACCAAGTAGAGGACAACCTGACGAAGCTTGGAATTTCCAACTGGCGCCAGCAAGCGAAAGACAGAAATGGCTGGCGCAAATTCTTAGATGAGGCCAAGACCGACATACGGTTGTAGCGCCAACTAAGTAAGTAAGTAACATTTGAAAACATATTTTTTCGAAAATTTTTATTCATTTTATATCAACAATTATGGTTTTGGGAACATTTTATAAAAATTTTAAGCATATCTACAGAGTTGTTTTTTGGCAATTTATATATGTTGTAATATAACATATATGATGATCAACCATTTTTCATATACATATTGATTATGTATTCTTGCGAAGAAACTAAAAATGAAATGTTGGTTTTCAATATTTTTCAATTTATTGAATGTAAGCAAAGTACGCTGAGAGCTATGCTCTTTTATAGTACAATATGGGCATTTGCGTGGCTACGCACGTGACAGTCGTACAACTTAAATGAGTGGAAAAACTTGCAGTCTTCTTATTTTGATTTTTCAATAGTTTATTAAACGTATTTTACAAGGTGTGAAAGCTAAGAGTTGTCAAAAGTTCGGCTCTTAGATAGAAGCCACCAAAAATGATACGTTAAGTGACAAAAAATAGAAGTGGTTTTTGTGTGCATCACTATAAACGAAAAAATCTGCGAAGTGTGCACGAGTTTTTTTATAAAAGTTTTTTTAATATATGTTGGAATAATGTTGCTACATATTTACAATTTTATCGTTGAAAAATCTTTTTTAATTATTTTTATATAAACCATAATATGATACGTTTCGTTATATACTTCAAAGAAATACAAATATCTTATAGTTTTATTTATTTGAACTAAAAAAACAATCGAAAACTGAAAAAAGTATAATTAAACTTTGTATTATACGAGCATTTATTATACTTATAAAATTCCAACTTTCGTTAAAATGTTTCACTTTTTTTAACTATTTCTCAACTTTTGTTGCCATTCATCATGTTTGCTGCCATTTTTTAAATTCAAATTGAGATCTGCTTACAGTACTTATAAAGGGTCCACCAAATAACTTTTTAAAAAAAAAAACTACTGGATATTTTCTCAAATTTCTTTTTTATTTGAAAGTACAATCCTTCCGGTTAATAATGAAAAATAATTTCATTCAAATGGCTGCCTCGGCTGGCGTCATACCAAGGTCTTTATGCAAAATTCGTTTCAATGATGTCTCCGAAATGTTCAATTGTGGAGAACGACGGTGAATTGATGTTGATGGCGCTTCACGCACACTTTCTGCCACAGCAGCAATATTGTCGGGTGTACGCACTGCTTTTGGCTTTTCACGCTTTGGTTATCGATGAGGATGCCAGTTTCTTTCACTTTTTTCACAAGATAACGAACATACGGAGCTGACGGTGCTTCTCTTATTCCAAAATCCGTACGCAATTTTCGCACACATTCTGCAACATTACCATGATTTTCAAAGTAATGTCGCAATATTTCCCAGCGTTGTTCAAGCTGTATACACAACCATATTCGTTCAGCGGAAGGATAAAACTAATTTTCTGTCAAATCAGACATGAGCTAAGTGTTACCATTCACGAAATAAGCACTAGTTGAAAAAAAACGTTAGATGGCGGACCCTTTACAATATAAATTTAAACATTTTTTCTCTAATATGTTGTTATTATTACAACATATTTTTTAAATTTTTTTAAATTAATTCCTTATACTTTTAAGCCTGCCCTCGTATCTTTATATAGCTGAATTATTTGTAATTTCTCCAGAAATTAGCTTTTTTTAAGGGCGGGAGTTTTTGAAAAACAATAGACTCTTTGTTCGGGTGTTGAACGAAGGCGGATAGACCAGAAAGAAATACAATTATAAATGTCGATTTTCACATTTTCGGTTCATTTATTGTGTGTTACCTTTTTTTACAATAATAATTGTTTTGAGTAGTTTTGTTCTGTTGTGTTTTGATACTTGTGTTGATTGTTAATTATTTGTTGTGTTGTCACTTTAAGATGACTTTTTGATCGGTTGGGGTTTTTGATGTCTTCTTCGTTTTTCAAGTTGCGATCAAAGATGTCCGTCCGTCCTTTGCTTGAGCCGACGATGTTCTTCCTCGGCGGCTAGCCGAACACCACACAGCTTCTTGCTGCTTGAAGCGCCTTTTCTGCCACCACGGCAGGCAGACGGTGCAGCTGTGTTCAGTGATCACAGGGTTACGTGGTCACGTAAACACTCTTTTATAAACATTTTTTTAAGCTTTATTTTATTTTAGACCAAATTTTTGTTTTTACATTATTAAGATGATAAGATTTATCCCTGGTATTTTGGTTCAAAAATATTCGTCGATGAGGTAGAAAAGTGCAATGCCGCGAAAATACTTTTTGAAACAAGATTGAGCAAGATTTCTCAAAAAACTACTCATCCGATTGCTACCAAATTTTTTACACTCACTTAAAAACTCATTAAGGGGCGTTTAATCGTTAGATTTTTTTTTTTTTTTGGATACATATTTTTTGATTTATAACCTACAACGACCTCAATTTTGCGCACGAAAGATCAACATTTGCTTTCTACGCCCGCCATTTTGTAATAAATTTTTTGTAATATAGAACTTTTTACCAAACCGAATTTTTTTTTTCAAAGAGAATTTAAGGACTTTCGCGGCATTGCACTTTTCTACCTTATCGAAGATTATTTTTGGACCAAAATGTCAGGGATAAATCTCAAATAGTTATTCTTTAATAATGTAAAAAAAATTTGGTCTAAAATGAAGTATAGCTTAAAAAAAAACTTTAAAGTATCTGGTTTTTTTAAAAAACTTCCGGAGGCCCTTAAGTTATCTTGACTAACCATTTTTATAACATTTTTGAAAACCACGTCTCCAGGCACTTTCCCCATAACTTCTCGGAAACCAATTATCCGATTTGGGTGAAATTTGTCAACACACGAGGTCTGTTTGGGAACTAATTTCAAGTAAAGTTCGAGTAATTGTAATAGAATTTTGCTGCTTATTGTTCTCTTTCCAGCTTGAAAAATGTGTAAAAAAACGCTTTCAAGCAACTTCAAGTTGCTTGAATCAAATACGGAAACAGACCTACAAATGCAATGCAATTTTTAAATTTGGAAGTTACAGTTTCGTTCTTTTATGAACGACCCTCTTAATAGGTCTGTTTCCGTACTCGCTTCAAGTGAAGTTCGAGTAATTGTAATAGAATAGAGAGTGACATTTTGCTTGTTATTCTTTTCTCTCGATCTTGAAAATGTGTAAAGATACGCTTTCATGCAACTTTAAGTTACTTGAATCGAGTACGGTAACAGCCCTAATTATAGTTCCACAATAACATCATTAGTTTATTAAACAACATGTTTAATGTTTCTGTTGATCTTTTTATTTTCAGATGATGCAGAAAAATGTTTTCATACAACTAAAATTTGTACATAATCAACTTTAAGGCTTTATCTATTCAGGAAAACTCGTTTTTCGATATTTTTAATTTATTTTGTGTAATATAATTTTTAGAGAGGCATTACAATTTGGATCGTAAAGGTTCTAAAAGGAATTCTGAAGTTTTTTTAAAAAGTTTCTAATTTTTTTTTAAATTTGAAACATATTTGAATACATAATATTTTGTTTGTGTGTTTTGTTTCCATTATTTCTGATATGTTTTTTTAAACATTTGGGGAGAAAATCCCTCCCCCTTTGCTTTTATTTGTGTACATATTTAATAGAAACGAAAATTAACACTTGAAGAATCACTTTCGTTTTGTTTCCGGCATTCAGTTGCAAAAAGTACCAAGTAATTGCAAAAAGTTGTTTTTATTCAATAAACTTTGTCTTTGATATGTTTAAATAGTTTTGTTGATCAAAAACAAAAATCTGAAAAGGCGACAGAAATAAATAAAGAAATGCCAAGAATAAATCTTATTGAATCCTGAATTAGTTCAAAACAGTAGAGTGCAGTGATGGCAAGTTAGTGCATTTGATAGTTGATACGATAAACTTAAAGATATAAGTTATTAACATTATTTAATTGCTCACGTTAATAATAATAAAAATTCTGCAATGTTTAATGATTACTTTAAAGAAAAATTAATTTGCTAAATATTTCTTTAGTCCTGATTAACATATAAATAACTCGTAAAATTTTAAGTTTCTAGTTTACGAAAGTTTGCAGTGCGAAAATTATGCAGCATGTTTATTTTTAGTATCTACATATTTATAGCTCCTTTACAAATCAAACAAAAGTGCATCTAGAAGTATTAAAAAATGTGTTAAAGCAAATGAAATGGAGAGAACAAAATGTCGTGTAAGTGTTGCCAATATTGAAAATTAAGAACATTTGGAAATATTTTTTAATTCTTGGATTGACATTTTAATGGAGACTTACTATACAGTTGATTCTGTTTCAAAAAACAAGTTAGTCAAAAAGTGATTTTGTTAGTAGTGCGGCATCTACTCTCACGACCAAAAAAAAAAACTTTATAATTTGATGACATTTATTCTTTTTTTTTTTTAATTATAACACAGTGTGACAAAAAAAAGCACAACTAAACTTCAAGATATTCTTAAAGAGGAACGTGTTGAGTGTCCATAGCACCAGATTTGACCTCTCAATGTTGTCACATTTTTTCGTGTTTGAATTTTGTTGTGTCAACATTCATTGAATTTTACAGCCATTTGCCTT
The DNA here is from genome assembly GCA_963920525.1 of Dichetophora obliterata. Taxonomy (NCBI): domain Eukaryota; kingdom Metazoa; phylum Arthropoda; class Insecta; order Diptera; family Sciomyzidae; genus Dichetophora; species Dichetophora obliterata. The sequence goes on from OY986439.1 coordinate 121,199,959, forward strand.
CTTGAAAATGAAAAACAAAATCCTTTTCTTTTCGGTAAAATTATGCGTAAATTTGACGAAATGGGAGCATTTTGTATGGTAGCAAACATATAAATCATAGGAATCAGTTTTTGACTAAAAAAAAGTTAAAATTGCTGCCATTTAGCGAATTCTTAACTGATTTCGATGTTCTTGAGTTCAATGGAAAGGTATTTTTACGTGCATTTAGTTTTTGTAAAAAAAATAATTATCAATATTGGAATAAAAAAATATAAAAAAATAAACTGATCATTTCAGCCCTTGGAAGGACTTTGACCTAGCTTCTATTGATCAATTGTGTTGTGCGTGTTATTAAATGTTTGATCACAAATGACCGAGAACTGGATCTACGTGTTTTATTCCGAGTCCGAACGGCTTATGTTCTCAAGAAGCTTTACATGGCAATTTTTACTCTCTGAGGTTTGCCATTGTCTGCAGAGAGGTGACGACCAAACAGAATAATTAATTCAATTGAAACAACTTTCTGTCTGAGCTGGAATTAAACCCGGGCTCCCGCGGTTCTTTAGCTTAGGGGCCATGCACTCTACCCACTAGGCTACAGCCACCACTATCTATTATTAATATTGGAATATTAAAATTAAATTAACACAAACACATTTTTTTAAGTTAAAGAATAGTACAAGAAATTGTTTCGATACACGCTTCATTTTGTATTTTATCAAATTTTTTTTTACATAGCCGATAAATGGATTTTATTTTTTATTTCGAACAAGGCAAATGGCTGTAAGAATGGCACAATAAAATTCGAACACTTCAACTTTAAAAATAAATTTTAAAAAAATGTGACGACATTGAGAGGTGTAATGGACACTCAACATGTTCCTCTTTAAGAATATCAAAAAAGTTTGTGGCCGAATTATAGCATCCGTGATCGAGCAAAACTACATAGAGAAAACAACATTTTCAAAAGTGGTAGAAACGTTTCACTTTTAAAAACGTTTAACCCAGATTTTGCACTTCTAACGTTTATTTTAATTTCAAGAACGAAAATTTTAAAATTAAATAGTAAAACATTTATATTAATTTTTAAAACAAAAATTTAAAACTAGATTCTAAAATGCTCGTATGATTTTTAACAATGGACATTTCAAAATACAATAGTAAAACGTTTATTTTCATTTTGAAAACGAAAATTTTTTATTATTTCCCATTAATTCAAAACATTTCCAAATATTCCCATTTTCATTATTTTTATTAATTAAAAAGCGTTTTATTGGTTTTCAAAATTATAGTTTATTTCAATTATCTTATCATCAGCTATGTCTTGTTCAAATATGTTAGATGATAAAAACTAGCATTTTCCTAATATTATTAATTTTATTTTATATACTTAAATACTTTTTTAATACTTAGTTTGAGTGATGAAATCAAGAATGAAAAAATATTTTATTTTCTGAACAAATATCAAATACATAAATCATGAAACATATATAACAAACAATTCGTTCTTAACAAGTGTTTTTAAACAAAGAATGTGAAATCCCCCCCACACGAAACACCCCCACTCGAATTGTATTTATATATTTATATAGTCATTTTACTATGTCATGTTAAAAGTTCGTAGTTGTTTTAAAAACGTTTCGTTTTACTTTTCTATTTAAAAATGTGCGTTTTCATTTTTGTATGGCGTAAAATGTTTTCAAAAATATTAATTTTACCCTACTATATAATAGTAAAAGATTCGTAGTTGTTTTGAAAACGTTTCGTTTTACTATTCTATTTAAAAATGTTTATTCTCATTTTTATATGGCGTAAGATGTTTTTAAAAATATTCATTTTACTAAACATTTTTAAAATGTGCGTTTTTGATTTTTTTGTTTTCTCAGTGTACGAACGGCACAACGAGACAAGTGCCTATAAATTTTGACGATTTTGCTCGATCACGGATGCTGTAGTTCGGTCCTTGGCTGTGCTTTTTTTTCGATTTCGTCACACTGTGTTAAAATTCAAGAAAAAGAATATTTGTTATCAAATATTAAGTCGGCTTTTTTTTACCGTGAGTTATGTATTTTGGAAGAATGTGTAAAGCATGTTTAAATTCTACGCTAAATTCTAAGCAAAAATGCTGAACAAACTATATCCCAAAAATTACGTTTGACCTGAAAATTTTTTTAACAAAGTTAATTTTTCTTATTTATGTTTAAGAAATAATTCCATATATTGCAAAAGTTAAAACATAGACAAATAAGAGTTGTTTCGCATACTTTCTTTATCGATGATTGAATGAGAGTTTTCGCTCATTTACTTTTGTTTATATATGTATATAAGCACATTTTTTTAATAATCAAAGTGTTTGGAGTCTTTCATATTTGAATCTTGATTTTAAATTATAATAAAAAAATACATTCTTCTCTGAAATAAAATAAATATAAGAGATACTGCAAGCGACCCCTCCCCTAGCCTTAGAGCTTATAAGAAACAAAAATCAAATACAATTCTAGTGATTACGCGAATATGATAGATTTAAATGACGAAAAAATTTTATTTGAGCCCCCGCTTACACGTGACATTCCGTATACTCATTTACTAGAACTTTTACAACTCGATTGTGAAGAATTCGTTGATAAATAGATAATAAATTGATAAATAATTTATAAATTGATAAATAATAAGACTCCTTAATATTTATATCAAAAACTTCAATTTAGCATTTCCTCAAGAATCTACAATTTAACTATCCCCAAATTCACTTGCTTACATACTTAACGATTGTTTTTCATTAACGCCATTAAACCATGGAATTCATTACCTCATTCTATAAAATCTAATGTCCGCACGAATAAATTTAAATTCTCCGTTTTGTCATTTTTCTCAAACATCTAAAGGCGAATTTACACATTTCACTCAAAACGATGATAGTGAACGTTGAACGATGACAGTGAATCAATTTTTAATTTACATTATTGAAAGTGTAAATTTTAAAGTTGATGGATGATTCGGTGTTGAATGTCAAAATATATTCGTTGACTGATTCATTTTCTTGACGTTTCAAAAAATTAAATAAATAAAAGCTATTCAGCAATTAAATAAAAAATATTTAAACTTTCTGCTTGAAGTTATGTTAACACTTTTCAATTGTTTTTCAGTACGAATGAAACATCAGTTCGGTTCGCTTTCACTTTCATCAAAAGTAGAAAGACCTTCTACTTCTTTCACTGTTCAATGTGGATGACAATCATCTTCATTTTAAAGATTAAACTCAATTTACATTTTACAAATCAGATGTTTCATCCAAAGTGAACCATGATAGTGAATCGCGTAAATTCGCCTTAAGCTCTACTACTTTATCACTCTGTCCTTACTTCTAATAATTTTCTAATTCTAATTATACACTTTAATCTAGTTTTTCTACTTATTTAAATTTTTTCCGCTGAACTCTATCTTTACTTAGAAATTAAAGAAACTTCAAATTGAATAATAGTTATTTATTAAGTTAAAAAATTATGATATACAATTTAATCTATAATTTTAATCTATTTTATCTATCGTTTTCTTTAATTTTTTATATATCTCTTACAAACTTAACCCTCCACTATATTCAATTCTTCTTGCGGTTGTTTATCTTTTTCTTCTTCTAGTCAGTTAAGTTATTTTAGATTTTCGTTCCTGATGTTTCATACTAAATATTTTTGTTAATAAATATAATAAATTGTGTATTCATTTTTAAAAATTTTTCTGATCTGTATAAGTGTAGTTTTAAGCTAGCTAGTTCAGTTATGATTCTTAAAGTACTTTATTTCAATTGATGTATTGTACTATAAAAGACCCAGTCTTAGTGTACAATATTATAAATATTAAATAAATTAAATTAAATAAATCTAAAGAACTATATCTAAAATAATTTTTTGAGATATTCATCAAAGTCTTAACACTATCAATATATCTCTGTTCATAAGCGATAGCAGCTTAAGTCTGATCTCGTGGTTTCGAGAAATTTTGCTTCAAAGTTTTCAATCGCCATATAAGTTATACTAGCAAATACCCGCTGCCTCGCCTGCGATAAAAATATTAAATACCATGTAAAAATTTTAAATCTTAGAATTAAAGTATTTTGTTGTATCTTCAAATGCAAAATATATATAAAAAAAGTATAGCAGTGAGGGGACTGCCAACCGAAGCGAAAACATATATGTAAAATATTAGTATTCCCTGGAAGACTTTGTCCTGCCACGGACCGCCTTGCTGCTATATAAGAATTTTAATGCTAATTTAGATAGCATTTTTATTTTATAATTACACCAAACTATATTATTACATTTAAATTGAATATTGTTGATATAAAAATAAAATACAGGGAGAACTATTGAATGAAAAATAGTCCTCAAAAATGATATTTAATTTTTTTCTTTCAATATATATGTACACGGAAAAATATAATTCATAAACTTTTAATGAAAGTTGTTCGTTAAATTTTTCTTGACCATTTTATGAATAAATTCATTATTTTTAATGGTTTTTTCGTTAACTTAACGAACATTTTCATTAAAGTTTATGAACGAGTTCACAAATTTTAATGAAAGCAATTCATAAATATTTCTTCATAGCAACTCTAAAATATGAATTTATAAATAAGTTAATGAACACTCTTCATTAAAATTGCCATACAATCTCGTCGTCTAACGGAACATTGTTTTATTGTAGCAGTGGGTAATGAATGACACAAATTGTTCTACTTCATTGTTGTTTGTGAAAAGTAATAAGTTAAAAGTGCTTAGAAGTAAATTAAAGATTATTAAAAGTGTATTTACCAGTGATTCAAATATTTAACGTAAATAATAAAAAATGTTTTGTGCTTTGTGCAAACAAGAATACAAAAATATAGATATCTTTGTAGAACATATAAAAAAACTGCATTTTATTTCTAAAAAGGACACGTTGCGCTGTCAATTTTGTGCACAATTGTTCGGTGGTGTTAATATTTATAAAAGACATCTTAAAAGAAAGCATTCTGATTTAGAGTCTTATTAACAATTGGCAAATGTTTGCAGCAATCAAAAACAAAAAGAAGCGCAACTAGTGTATTACCAACGAAGCCGATAGCATTCCTAGCGCAGACGATTCAGTTAATTATTGCTTGAAATACTTCTTAATTTTGCGAATCAATTTCTTCCTTAAATACTTTATTTTCATTTTATGTAATAAAATAAGACTTATTATTTGCCATTTTTACTCAAGACTGCACACATATTAATAAAACAATTAAAATGTATGAAATATATACTTTTGAATAATAAAACAATACATTTTCATTTTAATTTATTAGGTAATGTGTGTAAATATTCCACCATTTCTTTCAACAATTTCATAAATAAAAAATTTACTCAAATTTCCATTAAAATTAAAAAAAAATTGAATGAACTTCTTCATTTATTTTTATGACCTTTTCATTAATTTTAATGAAATTTTTCATTAAATTTTTTGAACTTTTTCATTAGTTTAAGGAAATTCTTCATTAAATTTTAACGAACATATTCACAAAGTTTAATGATTTTTTCGTTCATTTTAATGCTTTTATTCATTAAATTTTAATGAAATTGTTCATTAAATTATACGTTATCATTAATTTTGTTCATTAAATTTCAAGTTTATGAATACAGTTCATTAAATTTTAACGAACGTGTGCGTTGGTTCAAAATGAACGAATGTTTTCATTAAAACAACGCACAAAATCACTAATTTTATGCACATTTTCCGTTCCATGTAGAGCTGTAGATAAAATAAAATAAATTTACTTTTTTTATATATGATATTTTGTTTGATGGGTCTTGAAGTCTCTTTTAATGCCTGTATTTGAGATCTTGCTATAAGGAAAACAGAAAACATAGCAAGCAAAGTGCAGTTTATTTTCTGCCCCCGATTCGGTTCTTCCGTATATCCGGTTCATCATTAATGCACATTATTTTCATCTTTTTTTACTTCATTATATTTGAAATTATGGGTTTCAATATAAAAAACAAAGTAAAACATAAACAACAATATAAATTAAACTTATTGAAATAATTAATATACACTTAAAATACATAATAATACACATACATAAAATTTGCATTTACATACATTTCATTTACATTATTTTCACTGTTTGCGTCATTAATCATTGCATTATATTTTTAAAAAAAATACTATAGGCTTATGGTAGCTGAAATAAGAAACAAAAAATGTTGGACGATGCAGTCCCATTATTGATAAAATTATTATTAGGTAGCCTTGACAACTACTTATTTTCTCACGAGCTGCAATTTCAAACAAAAGACAACAATATAAAGTGCGTGTGTCACACACATTGGCAGCTTTCAGCGGAGTCAATAGTTAGCAACCGTTTTTTTTTTAATTTGAGTGAGAAACCTTTGCAATTAAATGATCCATTCACAGCAGATGACTCCTCTGAATGCGGCCAATGTGTGTGACACACGTTCTCTATTTTGTTTTCTTTTGCCTGACATTCGATGGTCGAAACACGAAATGTCACTCCTACCTATTACTTATTATACCATGGTCCCAGTCAGAGAATATGCTGGCGACATTTATAAAACTACAAATGTTTTTATGTTGGTCATGAAACTCAAATACACGCTCTTAAATATTGGCTACCAGGCGCTCAGCAAATGCAGCAAGCATGGCAAAATTAAACAAGGTAGTGTTAGGGCGGAGAGCCGGTGACCGAAACTGGCAAAACCAAGTTGAAATTTCATACAAAATCTGCAACCAATGGCCGCATTCAGCGCAGACAACTGTTGTTTGACTGTAATGGTAGCGCTACTTTAGTTCACGATGTTATTCTCTGAATGCTTTGCTACTTTTCACGTCACAAGTTAGATTCAATTTAATTATATTTAATTTTTATGTAAATTTAATTCAATTGCAACGGTTTCTCACTTAAATTTGCTGCGTTCTTTCTGTGTTTATTAATTTAACAGCGTCAGTAACAGCATCTGACAGTTAAGCAAACAGTTGTGTTCATGTAGCATAGAATTTGTTCGCTCGATTAAATGGCGTCCGCTGCCTGATCAGTTTTAGTTAGCGCTCCCAAAATTCAACCATTCAGCGACTTTTCACATAACAGTTGCCAACTGTTGTCTGCGCTGAATGCGGCCAATGAGAATGCAATATGAAAGCAAGAATTGGCAAATATATCAAAATGGATGAGTTTGACAGTTATGGTCACTTAGAAAGAGAACACATTCAGCCCTAACACTACCTAGTCTAATTCTACTATGGCAGCAAGCAATCATCAATAAGTTTATCTGCTGACAAATCGTTCCTTCATAAAGAAATCATGAAGGATATTTACTGTTTTTCTGTCAATGCATATGTAGATCTGTAGCTGAACTAAAATACATTTACAACAACACTTACCAAGCAAATCTACTGCAACGATGAACAGAAAAGAGCAGTATCACATCGGTTGCGCAACGTTAGAGGGGATGAACCGAATTGGCGGCGGAAAATAAACAGCACTTTGCTTGCTATGTTTTTGTTTGCCCGGTAACAAGATCTCAAGTGGAGGCATTAAAAGAGACTTCACGGCCAGTCAAACAAAAAGCAAATATCAAAAATTTTAAATTTATTTTATTTTAGCCTACAGCTAGCTCTACATATACATTGAAAAAACAGCAACATTCAATAGCTGCAATCCCGTGGTCTTAACAAAAATTAAAACCAGCTCGATTTCTAGCTCTATTTCTAATCTTAAAATGCTGCCAAGTTTCAAGCATTTTTTATCAAAACGAACATAGTTGGCAAATCTAAATAACTATTCATTTTCCTATTTTGACGTTTCACCGCTCAATGGGCGTTTTGATATTGTTGTTTTCTTTTGTTATTGTTCTTAAAACAGCTGTTTCAAGACTGTGATGACAAATTGATATAAAGTTGAACTAACGTTGTTTTACTGAGATTTGATCTGTTCTAGTACCACGGGAATGCAGCTAATGTTTCGCAGAGGAGCAAAGGGAGGGAAAGAACGATGTGTCAGCAGAGGAACTTATTGATGGTTGCTTTCTCATGTGTTCTAAGTTTCCTATCTTGTTATCTTTGCTGTCTATATTGATGACGAGAGTTGCTCGGAAAAAGACAATAGGGCTATTCCCAGTTACGGGCAAATAGCTTTGCAAATGTGTGCCCTACCAAATATTTGCCATCAACTGTGAGCACACACTTCAAAACACTGTTGCAAGCAAAACTCACAACTGTTTTGGAGGAAAAAAAAAAACAACACGAACAGTATTTGTGGTGTTTTTGATTTTTATTTATCAAAGTGTATTATTTATCAAAGTGAGTTCCATATCAGAGTCTGTTAATTTTGTTTTATTAGCGGCGTTTGGTTAAAATGTGACAGCTGATTGATTGGCAAATAAGTTTTGCCCATGCTCGACTGTATGCAATGCGATTTTAGTGTTGCAAATTTGACACAGTCGGGCAAATGCAAATCTGTACATTTTGTTGTTGTGTTGAAAATATTTGCCATCATATTTTGCAAATGCCACGATGCCACGCTATTTGCCCGTAATCGGGAATAGCCCTAATGACGCAAGCCAAAGATTTACCCTCTACCAAAATCGTTCAACGCGCCTAAAGAAGTTTTCACTTCAAAAAACCGTTGCCAGATCCTAAAGTTCCATGTCATATGCAACGAGCGGAATGGTTTGTACAGCTTGAAACAAATGTGTCACGACGTGACGAAAAGAACAGGAAAGTCGTTATAGCGGTGACGGTTGAAAGTAGGAAAATAATCCCTCGTCTAGAATCTAAAAAAGATTTGACTGCATACACGGAGAAAAGAGTTTGCACAATTTTATTTGTGGTTAAGAAAAACTTGCGCTTGAATCTCAGCCACTTCAAAATTATGCTAGATTTCAGCAAAAACTTATCGAAATTTGCTATTCCAGTTTATAGCAAAAGCAAATTTCTACTTAATTCAAACAAATATTTGCTAAGTTATTATAAATTGGAATAGCGAAATTTGATTAGTTTTGCTGAAATCTATCATATTTTTGAAGTGAAATAATTATTTATATGAAATTAAATTGAAAAATTACCATTATCCGGAGACTTGAACCTCGGATGCGTGAGTGTAAGTGCATGGGCTTATCCATTCGACCATAGCAGTTGTTAACTAATCGTATACATGACGAGTAATTTTTATTAAATAATCTTTTCTAAAATCACACCGTTTGCACACATCACAAAGTTTTGCTGATTTGCTTAATTCAAGTAAAATCATTATCTCCGTATTACAACATACGACTACGGATATGTACTGAATATCACTATGAATATGTATAAAATACAATAATGGTTCTCATCTAGCATGTAGCTGACCCGTAAACATTGTAAACCTTGTGAACTTACATGCGCGTAAACTATCTGTTAAAATTTAGTCTGAGTTTACATCATTTCCGAGCCTATTTTGTAGTGTAAACTAACAAGAACCCTTACTAAAATATATTATGTGTAAGTTGTTTATTTAATAAACAAAAAACATTGAATAGTTTATACATAAAAATTTCAGATGAAACTTTTCTTGTTTCATACTTTTTAGAGCGTGATTTTTAGCTGTTGGGTTGTAGTTTTTTGAAATTATTTTTTTATTTAAAATATTTTGGGGATACAATTTTTATATTATCGAAAGTATTTACAACTTATTAATTTTTTGATGATCAATTTATAAACAAAGGTGTTTCTTATGGCACTTAAAATTTTTTAGTGCATGATTTTATGTCCTATAGAAGGCGCCACATTCAATTAAATGTGACGTCACGAAGCCTATAATAAGCGGACTAAAAGAAAACGCTTCCAACGATACCTGATTTATCAAATTATGATTAGTAATTTAGAACTGGGTGCGTACCTTTACAGGGTAACATGTCTGACTGTCTCAACCTGGCGAGGCCAGCATAATCTTTGTGAAATCGCCTCAAGTCGACTCAAACCTCCACGTGGTGTTTCCTGGGCAACGTCAAAACTGACAACCGTTAGTTTGGCGGCTTAACTGAGCGGCGGGCCCCCCTAGGTTTAAAATAGGTTGTCCGTTGGGTTTGAAGCCCACCCGTAAAAACCCAATTTAATAAAAACAAATAAGAATAGAAGAAAAGTGATCCCCAACTCTGATGACGACTACCGCAAACGAAAAACTGATAACGATTTACGGATATGCACCTGGAATGTCCGAACCCTTAACTGGGAAGGTGGCTCTATCCAACTGACTGATGTCTTGGAAAGATACAAAGCTGATATAACTGATATCCAAGAAATGCGATGGAAGGGACAGGGTTGCATTCGGCATGCACGGAGAAGCACGAGTTTGGATGCGGATTTGTAGTTTGCAAGATACTACGGCCCCACGTCTTGCGATTCACACCTGTGAACGAACGACTTGCCATAATCCGCATCAAGGTTAGATTTTTCAAAATAAGCCTAATATGTGCGCACGCTCCGACAGAAGACAAGGACGATGAGCTCAAACAAATTTTCTACGAGCGCCTTGAAAATGCTTACGAGCGCTGCCCCCGTCACGACGTTAAAATCGTGCTTGGTGACTTCAACGCTAAGATGGGCAAGGAAAACATTTTTGGTCCAACAGTCGGAAAGTTCAGCCTCCACGACAACACCTCCGATAACGGAATGAGGCTGATTGACTTCGCCGCAGCACGAAACATGGTCGTAAGTAGCACTAGATTCAAGCATCTCAATATTCATAAAGCCACCTGGATGTCCCCTGATCAAAAAACCAAGAATCAAATTGATCACGTTTTGATCGACGGAAGGCACTCTTCCAGTGTATTGGGTGTACGCACGATCCGTGGTGCAAACATTGACTCGGATCACTATCTTGTTGCATCCAAGATCCGTACATTTCTATGCGCAGCTAAGAATACACGCAACCCTACACAGCGAAAGCTAAACGTCGTCAAGCTGCAATTAAAACAGTCAGCCGAAGCTTTCGCCACTCGACTCTCGAAAATTTTCCGAAATAATAAGACGCCTTACCGATGGTTTTAAAACCGGGGCCTCTTCCTGCAAGGATGAAAACGGGAATCTAGCTACAGATGTCCAGAGTACATTGACGTTATAGCAGGAACACTTCTTTAAGCTTCTAAATGGTGACGCTGACAACAATCCCGCCAATAGAGATGATATTCCGAAAACCCCAATTACGGATGACAGCGTCGAGGTTCCGATGCCCGACTATGATGAAGTTCTGACAGCTATAGTTTGGCTTAAAAACAACAAAGCCGTGGGAGCTGATGGCTTACCTGCTGAGTTGTTTAAGAACGGAGGCGAAGCTCTATTTAAATGCATTCACTAGCTTCTTTGCAGAATATGGTCGGAAGAATGCATTCTGAATGGTTGGAATCGCAGTCTGCTCTGCCCAATCCATAAGAAAGGCAATCCCACTATCTGTGCCAATTACCGTGGGATAAGCCTTCTTAATATCGCATATAAGGTCCTGTCGAGCGTTTTATGTGAAAGATTGAAGCCCATTGTAAACGAACTGATTGGACATTATCAGTGTGGCTTCAGACCTGGAAAGTCCACCATCGACCAGATTTTCACGCTACGACAAATCTTGGAGAAGACTGAAGAAAAACAAGTCGGCACCCACCATCTTTTTGCCGACTACAAAGCCACCTTCGACATCCCAATAAGGAAGCACCTGTACTCCACCATGTCTGAATTTGGTATTCCTGCAAAACTAATACGACTTTGCAGGATGACACTGAGCAACACCAGCAGCGCAGTTAAAATCGGGAAGGACCTCTCCCCACCATTTCTTACCAAACGAGGTTTCAGACAAGGTGGTTCCTTATCGTGCGACTTTTTCAACCTAATGATGGAAAAGATCATCCGAGCTGCTGATCTGAGACGTAGTGGCACAATATTCTACAAGAGTGTTATGCTGCTTGCGTATGCTGATGACATAGATATCATTGGCCATAATACGCGCGAAGTCAGTGCAGCATTTTCCAGATTAGAAAGAGAGTCAAGTCGAATGGGTCTGGCAGTGAATGCAGATAAGACGAAATACTTGGTGTCAACAAACAAACAGTCCCAGCGTCTTGGAACCCATGTTACCGTTGACAATACCTCCTTCGAGGTTGTGAAGGACTTCGTTTATCTGGGATCCAGCATAAACTCAACCAACGACATCAGCATTGAGATCAAACGAAGAATAACTCTTGCCAACAGGTGTTACTTTGGTCTCAGTAGGCAATTGAGAAGCAGAGCCCTCTCTCGACGAACGAAAATCACGCTCTATAAATCGCTCATTATGCCCGTCCTACTTTATGCATCACAAACCTGGACGCTGAGCAGTTCAGATGAAAAGACTTTCGAGGAGCAATCGAAAGAAAGATTCTTCGTAAGATCAACGGACCAATCTGTGTCAATGGCGAGTACCGAATATGGTGGAATGATGAACTGTAAGAGCATTACGCTGACATCGACATAGTCAAGCGCATTAAAATCGAGCGAATTCGCTGGCTTGGTCATGTTCAGCGCATGAAAGACGATACTCCAAGTAGAGGACAACCTGACAAAGCTTGGAATTTCCAACTGGCGCCAGCAAGCGAAGGACAGAAATGGCTGGCGCAAATTCTTAGATGAGACCAAGACCGACATACGGTTGTAGCGCCAATTAAGTAAGTAAGAAAGTAATTTAGAAGATAGGGGTTTAATTAATTTTCTGTCCTCTAGAGGACACCTTATTCTATTTAATGTGTTATCACATAGCCTTTAATCGGCAGACGTGGAAAACGCTTTCAACGATACCTCATTTGTCAAAATATGATAATTATTTTAGAAGTTAGTATTTTAGTTCACTTTCTGTACTCTAGAGGGTGCCATATTAAATTCTATTTTACGTTGCGTAGCCTTTGACCACCCGACGAGGAAAACGCTTCCAAAGATACCTCATTTGTCAAAATATTATAAGTATCTTAGAAGTTAGTGATTTAGTTTACATCATGTTCTCTAGATGGCGCTATATTAAATTGTATGTTACGTTACATAATCTGTAGCCAGCGGACGAGGGAGGATAATAATTTAATTACTTTAAAATAAAACAATTGAAAACCGCATATATTTTCAACTACTTGTTAAATTAGTTAAATTTAAATTATTTTCTTAATTACTTTAAAATAAATCAATTCAAAACAAGTTAATACTCCTTTTACTGAAGATGAATTTAAAAGCATAAAAATTTTAAGTTTCTATACATCAAAATACAAAAAAAAATACATAAATTCATATTAGTGAAAGCCTAAAGTTAATAATATTTGATGAAATGAAGCATGGTTAAATATATATAAAATTGTAATCTAATAAAAATTTGCAATAAAAACATGTCAAAATCAGAGTAGTCGCCGCCTTAATATAATTCAAAGTAGTTTTTTAGCCACTTGTTTTGAAGTAGTTTTTCAATTACTTCATATATAATGCAATAAAAACTATTCAAAATTGAAGTGGATGCCGCCTTAATATAATTCAAAGTAGTTCATAAACTAGTTTATTTTAAATTAGTTTTTTAATTAGTTGTTTTTAAAAACAAGTTAGTTTGTTCCTATAGGGTAGTTTAGAAGTGAGAGTGGAACAGATGAACATACTAAACCTCTGCACAAGTGCGCTTGAAATGCATTTCAGAACACTGATTTGTGGAGCAAGCGTTGGTTATGTTCGGCTTTCATTAATTAAAACAAACTTAACACTTAAGAGAGCACTCGTCGCAGAACAAAAACAAACGAAAAGCAACGGACACAATAAATGAAACGAACAAAAGGAAAAAACGAACAAAAGAAAAATAAACGAACAAAGAAAAAGAAAGAAAGAAAGGCATGCTTTCAATCAGTTGTTTGATACAAGTGCGGAGAAGTGGACGTGAAAATGAGTAAAATATTAATAAATAAATAAATATTTTGCTTATTTATCAAAAATAAAAACAAACTGCTAGCCCAAATCTTTCCAAGCGAGGCCTTTTGAAGCAGTATCGATGTTTGTCTTCTAACCCTTATTTCGGACGAATTCAAAAATTTCTCTCTCTCTTTCTATCCCTCTCTCTTTGGAAGGCAAAACAAAAAAGAGTGCAACGAACTGCTGTCCCAAAGAATTCCATGAAAGGCCTTTTGAAGCAATTTAAAGTAAGCTAAATTGAAGTGTTTTTTACCAATGACATGCAATGTTAAAAATACAATGGTGTGTCATATATGGAGTCAGCGCTTTCAGCTGACTTGCAAGCACTTAAAAAGGCCTTTCGGACTAGTTTTTTCCCCGTTGGGAATGAATTTAATTTAACTATTTCTTGTTAAGCTAACAACCAGAATAGGTCTGTAAGAGTCGACTTTTATTTTGACTATGATAATGCGCCAATATATTTAATAGTTAAAAATGAAGTCACTTCCACGCACTCCGATGTTTTAACTCACATTGAATATTTCAATTCTGCTTATATTATTGCTTGCTGCGTTTTTAAGCGGATCTCAGCAAGAATGGAATTCCTAGAACTTTGGCACCAGCATAGCAAGCGCCTGTTTTATAAAGGAATTACATTCACAAGAATCACAGGATCGCATAAGAATAAATCTTTTATGAGTCCTTTTTTTGAGCACTCATAAAACATGAATTAAAACTATTATTTTATGAGTCCTTTTTATAAGAACTCATGAAACACGCATAAAAAGTATTCTTTTACTATTCCATTTCATGAACACTCATAAAACACGCATAAAAAGTTTTCTTTTATGAACACTCGCAAAAAATGCATAAAAAGTATTATTGCATGACTCTTTTTTAAAAAACTCATAAAATATGCATAAAAAGGATTTTTTATGAGTAATTTTTATGAACACTCATAAAACATGTAAAAAAGGATTCTTTTGTAAATTATTTTTATAAGAACTCATAACATATGCATAAAAAGTATTCTGTTATGACTCTATTTCATGAACACTCATAAAACACGCATAAAAAGTATTCTTTTATGACTTAATTTTATGAGCACTCATAAAACGTGCATAAAAAGAATTCTTTTATGAGTCCTTTTTATGTGCATGCATAAAACAGTCATTAAAAGTAATTTTTATCAGAATTTTTGGTAAAAAGCGTCCTCTTTCGAAAAATGTACTGTTGTCCATGATACCTTTGAAAATAGTACAAATCTTGCAACGCTGTCAATGATTTAAACTGTCAATGACAACGAATTTTAGCTTCTGACATATAAACTTCGACAAAATCATGAATTAAATCATATTTTCATCCATTATCCTAAAGAGAAAAAATTCTTAAATAAGTAATCTTAGATCAACTATTGTATTTATATAAAAATATTTGCGTACCAAGCAAAAATGGACGGACCGGCGTTGCATGCCCCAGTCGATTTTAACAAGGTGACTAACTCATTCATACATTAATCGAATCTAAATGCCTGTTTAACTATCTATCCTTCCATTCAGTCCCTCGACGAGATGACACCCGAGGAACGCATGCGGTATTAAATGCTCTGATGTTGTAATTCATTAATTTTTTGAAATTGCATTTTTATATTAATAGGGCAGAGCATCAGCTGATTCATGAAAAACACAAGGGGCACGAAGCAATGCACTCGGAAATGGTGCTTATCCTATTTGTTACACTTATTGTAGCTCAGGTTATTCTAGTCGAATGGAAGAAGAGACATTATAGATCGTACTCAGTAAATTTTCGTTTCTGTGTCGGTGTATATGTTTATTCAGCTTTTCTGTATTTTAGGTCATAACGCTTCTTGCTATGTGGGTTATCCCATTAGTAATATCGTTCTGCTATGGCTGGATACGCTTTATAATTATCTGGACGCTGTTTTCGTCTGTTACGGCGCTTGTTATGAGAAAAGCGATTAGTAAACCAATACAGGGAACCACACCAAGGTTTATTTTTATTATATTTAAGCATTTTGTTAGCTTCCTTGTGAGAACTAGGATATGTGAACATATATATAAATTGCAAGTAAACTTATTTTGTTGCAAGATTTTGAAATCCAACTGAAAAACCGTCTACTTTTGTTCCGATATAGCGTTGGAACTTTGATAAAACTTTTTTAACAGAAGATGCCTTAACTCTAAAGACGGGACAATTTTTTACACATGGGTTAATTTTGACCTAAAATTGATTTTAACTAATTTTTAAGTGATACCGTTAGTTTTGTGACGTTCGACTTTGTGATGTCAGATGGTATAATCGTCGTCATTGGGTTAAGGTGGTGTTTAATCCTATTTTGCTTTTCATGCTTGGCCTTAATCTTTACAGTGTGACCATAGGTGGTAACAAGAATAACTGTTTCGTACGTTAGGTCCTTATTTTTACCGAAAAAAAATCACAACCTAAAACAGCATAAATATCTCGTAAACAGGTCTCAAAAATATTTTTAATCAAATTTTGCTGTCTAAGGACCAGTTTTTCAGTAATGGTTTAACTCTGTAGTTTAAACTAAGTTAAAACTATGAATATAATTTTTCAGTTCATTCGAAACGATGTTTATACGGCCAATATTGGTAGTTTGCTTATTTCTCAACCTGCTGAGTCTTGGTATGACGTCTCTTCTGCGATGAGACAAAAATCATGATGTATTACAACGATGGAACAACTAGAGTGTGGCGCAAAGCATTAACATAGAAAATTCCGACTAAGATTTGGAAAAATTTCGATTATTGCTTATGTGTGCATCTCAAGCAAATTGGTAGGAGACTTAGATATTATAGAGGCTACCATGGACCCACAACAACATTTAAAATCCCATTTGACAAGTAGCGCAAATCACTTTGGCTTTATAAAAAACAACAAACCAGATTTTAAATTTTATCAAGATAACGACCCGAAGCATAAGGTGAATATGGTGCGGATGTGGCATCTATATGACTACGATAAGGTATGGATACATCCACCTTAAGCCCCGACTTACACTCATTAAAAATTAATGGGTATATTTAAAGAAAAAAGTATGTAAGAAACAACCAAAGAACCTAATAGCACTTAAAACAGTAATATTGGAATAGTCGCAAAAGATTCTGAGTAGTTATGATATGTAAAAGCTCGACAACTCAATCCAAAACAGCTTCAATGTGTAATAGTTGCTAAATTTGGCCTTTGTAAATGTAAAGTATGCCAAAAAATAAAGTTCTAACATAATAAATTTTAAATAAAAATATTTTCCTCACATTTGTGAAGAGTTTCTTGACACTAACAAAACTAAAAAATAGTTGTTTTTGTTGCATATTTCAAACAATTTGATTTTAACTTGAGTTTTTTTTTTAAAAACCTAAAAAAATACTGCAATTATCCGATATTACAAAAATATTTTGTGCAAACTCAAAATTTTTGACATACTGTGCATAGAGTTTCATCAATGATATGTGCATTTGCTGATCTTGCGAATCAGTGTGTGTTGTCCCTGCATTATTTTACCAACTATTTCTGTCCTTAGTGGAAATTATTAAAACTTAACAATCCTTACTACCTCAAGAGAAATTGGCGTGTGGAATAACGAAGTAAAATTTTTTCGAACACCCAGGCTGATCAAAAAAACGGTGTTTCGAGAAAAACCCTTAAAGTTTTCACAATATTCAGCCCGCCTGCTGAATAGCTCACAATATTATGAGCCTCTCTTGACTGTGGTATAACTTCGATACAATTTTACATTTTAGTCTGAAATTTTTTCAGTAAAATCTCAATATATTGTAATTTCGAAATACAGTCATGTAAAAATAAATAGGGACACCTATATTTTTATATTTGAAGCAGCATGAATTATATACAAGGTGCCCCAGATATAGCATTAATTCACTCGGCTGGTCATTTTTCTTGATAAGGCGAGTATAACACTTTGTGGAGTTTCCTCCCACATTGTAAAGCTTTCAAGATACAGGGTGTTTTACGGTTTTGGTACGTATTTAGTATTATTGATCTCAAGCGCGTCGGAAGCGAATTTCATCTGGGGGGGCAGTACAAATGGGGGGGCAGTACAAATAGTGGTGCAAAAAAAGTTCACCAAAATTTCTTCACATGAAACATGAAGAAGAGAGAAAGAAGAGGAAAATATATAATACAAAAATATTATCGTTGCAAAAAAACTGATATTTTGAATAACTTTTCCTTTTAAATTGTTTATCTAGCTAAAAAAGTGGGGGGGCAACTGCCCACCTTGCCCCCCCGCTTCCGACGCCAATGATTGATCTAGAATCTATACTACTACTCCCTATAAAATAAAAAATAATATTTTCTATTTTAGAAAAAATATCAACTTTTTCATCAGTATATCAACCACTTTCGTGTCATGTGCTGTAGCGGAGCTAAAATTTTGAGATTATCCAACGAAAAATCAACAAATTTTATATCTTTTCTTTTAGCGGAGCTGTTACCATCGAAAGTTAGAATTTAAAAAAAAAACTGTTGACTAAGTGTATTTTAACATGAAAAACAGACATTTTCATTTTTGACGATTACAGCTCAGCTAAAACAAAAGATACAAAATTTGTTGATATTCCGTTTGATAATTTCAAAATTTTAGCTCGGCTGCAGCACATGACACAAAAGTGGTTGATATATTGATGGAAAAGTTGATATTTTTTCTAAAATACAAAATATCATTTTTTATTTTATGGTGAGAAGTTTAGATCAATAGTACTAAACGCGTACCAAAACCGTAAAACATCCTGTATCTTGTAAGTTTTAGAATGTGGGAGGAAACTCCATAAAGTGTTATACTCGCCTTATCAAGAAGAATCACCACCCGAGGGAATTAATGCTATATCTGTTGCACCTTGTTTTTAATTAATGCAGCTTTAAATATAAAAATACTGGTGTCCCTATTTATTTTCACAAGACTGTACACTAAAAAAATTGATTTTGTTTAAACTCGAACACCAGACTACATCCTTAAATATAAATAAGAACAAATTTTTGGTGGAACAAACATCGATAAATTAATTGTACATTTATTGTATGAAAAATAAAAAGTTGTGGAGAACTAATATTTAATGATTAAACTTAAAGAACCATTTCATGATAAAATTTGAAGCGTCTTTTGACCTACCTCTTACCTCTTACTACAAATAGTGTTAACTAATTAGCAAGCAAATTAAAATAATGTGCTCAAACACTTCTTAGGGTTCGGTGCAGTTGCCTGTATGTATGAAATTCTGTATACAAAATTCTGCATTAACATAAATCTGTGTTAAAAAAATCTGTATGTCAAAATTCTGCAAAATATGGACTAAAAACAACTTAGGCAAATAAGCTTACAATAAGAACTTTCCGTACAAGGGCAAAAAATTTCACTTAAAAAACACCACATGGTATCCCAAATACAGTTAAAATGCTGTAAATGTGGAGCAGACTTTTTGAAAGCAAAATTTTTAAAAAACAGTATATTGAAATACAGGTTATTAGACAAACAGTATTTTAAAAATACTGTAAAAACTGACTTTTGAAAAGCAGAAAACTGACCCGCTCCCCACTTCTTATGATTAAAATTGCACATCAATTCCGTTAAATTTCTTAATTTTTCAAATTTTCGAATTCCAGGTTGTAGTTCTATTAAATGGGCTTATAAAAGTGTGCCCACAAAAAATAAAAATGACAGTGTGATGAAATGCGGTCACACTTTTCGTCTCACTTGCGTCTCACACAGTAATACAATGTAATGCGGCTTTTGGATATTTTTAAGAGTCGAGTTAAAAACATTGACACGAAAAGTTCGGGTCATTCTTTCGATATAAATTCAATTAATTTATCAAAATTTCAATTATTTAAATATGTGTGGTATTTAATAAACAAATGTTTGCCCTCCAGCCATAGATCTCTTAACTTAAATGTTCGCTTGAATACAATAAGAGACTTAAATTATAGCGAAAGTTCGCTTGACTTGGTGAAATTTGACTTTCACTAATTTTGCTGTCATGCCAAAATTTAATATTGACTTCAGATTCGTGATTACCTAAATTAAAGGTCATACAAAATTTAAACCTAAATATAGAAATACCATAAAAGAAAGGTGCTCTACTAAAGTATATGGAGTTAATATGGGGGTGCTCTTTTAATACTCATAAAATGATGGGTCTGATTCTAAGGACACACAATAATGATAGCTTCACATTTTTAAAACTGCGAAATTAGTAGTTCAATCAAATTTTTTTTATTGATTTGAAATTTTCACTACAGTTCTTCATTGATTAATAGATGCTATTTTCAGATTGTGCCAAATTCACAAAAATGCATATTAGGAAATAATCGTGTGCAGTACATTAAGACAACACATGCTGTTGTGAATAAAATATCACTTGTTTTAAATAATTATACTGGCAATTTTTGTGTTCAGCAGTCTACGGCTACAGTCTACGGTAAAGCCATCTTCAAAAAATAAAAAATTAAAGAGTTCTGAAAGGGTTCCTTATAATTCGGATACTCTTAACATTATGAAAAGGCTGAAATGGCTAATATGCCGTTAGCTGTTTGTTTTTTAATTGATGAGCAAAATATAGTCCTAGTGAAAGTTGTAAAACAATCTGGTTGAGTAGTGTAAATAAGTGCTACTCAGCATTTATAAACACTAACAAGAAAACAGGTCAGATTAAGTTATCAATTTAAGCATATGATAACACACTGTAGAAAACTTAACTTTTACCGATTATAGATTATGCCAAACTTAAAAATAAATAAAAATTAAAGTTATGATATTACGTTGCCGCTGTTTTGATTAGAAACAAACAAAATCAGTTGCTATGTATACAACCCGATTCTGAATAATTTTTCCCGGGAAATCGGAAAAAGGAGTTTACATTTTTAAGATAAAGTTTAAGAACATTTTGCAAAATTTTAATGCACATTTGTTCATCAACCGTCAATATTCAAGAGTGTAAACAAACAAAAATGTGATGCCTTTATCTGCTCGTTTAAAAATTAAAACAACCTTTTCCTATTCCCCTGGCAAAATTATTTAGAATCGGGCTGATTTTGTTTCTATACATTTTAAGTTATCGAAGTCTAAGTATCTCGAAATTTATCACTTTCGACACCAATTGAGCGATTAGTTTGTATGAAAACACCAAAATAAAAAACTAGCGAAAAAACTAGCGAAATGCAATTACATATATCCCATTTCTCACAAATAAAATAGCGTTGAATTTTATTTTCTTATTTCTTTATTTTTCTTCAATTTCATAAAGAACCTTTAATTTTATAGAGTATATTGTATTTCAAAATAAAAAATATATTTTCCTTAAAAAGTTAATTGTATGCCTTATTTGAGAATTTACGCCTAATTTTGCGTTTGCGAGTTATTTATTGCTTAACACCTGACTTTTCTTTTCAGATTAGTCTATAAATGGTTTTATTTCATCTACAAACTAAGTTACGGCTTAGGTATTTTGGGCTATCTTATTATGATGGCTACTTTCTTAGGATTTAACTTTATATTTAATCAAATGCCGAATGTGTGGATGGATGTTGGATTACTGTGTGTCTTTTATGGTCTTTACGTTGGCGTTTTAGGAAGAGATATATCTGAGATATGTTCAGAGAAAATGGCTGCACTCATTGGTGTAAGTAAACGCTTAAAGATGAATTTTATTTCTACATTATAACTAGTTTTAATATAATCTCTTTTCTTAGTACTACACACCTCAAGGCATTCCAACACGTCATTTGGAGCATAATGTATGCGCTGTTTGTGGTAACGAGTTACTTGTCAGCGAAAAGGAGGAAGGTATTATTGAAAATACCTACAAGTTATCCTGCAATCATGTCTTTCACGAATTTTGTATTCGTGGTTGGTGTATCGTAGGAAAAAAGCAAACTTGTCCATATTGCAAGGAAAAGGTCGACCTGAAGAAAATGTTCTGTAATCCGTATGTTAAATGAAACAAATTAATTTGAATGTTTTACATAAAAAATTGTTTCTTTAGATGGGAACGTCCGCATGTTCTTTATGGTCGTCTTTTGGATTGGATTAGGTGGTTAGTTGCTTGGCAACCACTTATTTTTTTTATAGTGCAAGGTATAAACTGGCTGTTAGGTTTAGAATAAAAACATAGTCTTATGATCTTTAATTCAACGAAAGTTTTTTCTGTATTTTTTGAAGGATACACAAGTACCCTTATAAGTGAATTAAATGCATTACACTTTTTCGTTTGATATGAAAATTTTAAAATAAATGCAATATAAACTATAGAACTTGTGTGTGTAAACGTAATTTTGGCATCAATATTTTTCTATATATATTTTGGGTACAAATAAAAAATTCTATTTCGGTGAGTTGTGTTCCAATTAGGGCCACACTTTGTTGAAAAGGTCCATAAACGAATCGTAAATCATGAATGTAATAGCTACATCAAGGCAAACACGACCTAGTCGTGGACCAGTACCTTTGTAAAACGCTAATGGTCCTTCATTCCTCCATATTTGCATCATGCAATCAGCTGTTGACTTGTATTTAGCTGCTTCAAGGCCTTGCATGCGTGTTTTAACCACGTCAAGTGGTGTGTTTCCAAATACGGATGCGGCTCCAGCAAGAGCACCAAATACGCCTACAAGCAATTTTGGTACCTTCTTGTTGGGGTCACCCCCCTTGTATAAATCTTTAAGTGTTTCCATTGTGTAAAATCGTATCGCCTGATTCGTGCCCTGCTTAAGGACTGTTGCTGTTAAGCCTTTATATACACCGCCCAATCCTTCAGTTTTTACTATCCTGCCAATGCCATGTACCAATCCTTTGTACTGCGGATTTGCACTTCGCCGATCATTTATAAATTTTACTTTTATCGTCTCCATTGGTGTAACAGCTAAGACAGCTTCGCAAACACCAGCTCCCAGACCACACAAAACTTTACCACTGTTGCTAAGTTGACCATTTTCATTCACACTCAAAGATTTAAGAAACTCAAAAGATCCAAATCTTGCCGCTGACTTCGGAATACTACCAACCAATAGTATACTAAGTCCTCGATAGAGACCAAAAAATCCACGCTGCTGAATAGTTTTTTTTACACAGTCTGATATACCGTTATATTTCTTTCTATCGCCCTTCTCGTCTAATTGCAACTGAGTTTTAACGTATTCGGTAGGATAAGTGATGCAAATTTCAATTCCACCAGTGATTCCTCCAGCCACTATGCCTTTTACACCTTTGTTCCCACCACCTTCGGCTGCTGCTGCTGCTGAACTAGTTCTCAGTAGCCATGGACGTTGTTGGAATGGATTAACAAACAAACCTTGTCTCGAACGGTCCATTTAAAAGCGTTTAAAGTACATATAATCTTCGAGAATTCGATAACCAAATCCGTATATGTAAAATGTGTTGTCTAATCAATCTTGTCGTGCTTATTGATTTTCTTTTGACATAAATGACGCAAAGCTGGAAGATAGTGTGTGAAAACTTGTTAACTGAAGTTTATATTTTTAGGTTAAGCTTTTATCTGACATCTTTACATATTTTATGGAATAGTGTTTTTACGCTAAAAAAGGTACTCTAAGCACAAGGTACGAAGTAAAACTTTTAATTTAAAAAATATCTTTAAATTGTAATGTGAAAAAATTTAGAATATACTAGTTTCAACTGGTTAAGTACACTACAGAACACAAAAATTAGATTTAAGAAAGTTATTGTCAAATAATCAGGTTCGTAAAGGTCTGTTTCCGTACTAATTTCTAGTAA
Organism: Dichetophora obliterata; assembly: GCA_963920525.1. Lineage (NCBI taxonomy): Eukaryota > Metazoa > Arthropoda > Insecta > Diptera > Sciomyzidae > Dichetophora > Dichetophora obliterata. The sequence continues at coordinate 121,223,672 of OY986439.1, forward strand.
AGTTCGAGTAGAAGAATCTTTTGGTTGTCAGTCAAAATAAAGAATTTATGAAAAAGAACGGAAGCTACTACAAGTAAGTTTCAAGCACAACAGCTGTTTACACAATTTTGCAGTAAAAAAATGTTTAGGTTGAAATTATTGATTATATACAAAATACTAGCCGAAACCCGGTGCGTTGCTGCCGCGCCACCTTGTCCAACGTCCATAACATGTTATCAATGAAACTGCATGTATTATAAACTGAGGTCGAATGCTCAATTCCAAGGCTGTGCGACCACACCCCTTTTCCAACGCCCATAAACATTAATCAGTGAAGCTTTATGCGTACATTGAGGTGAAATACTAAATTCCGAGGCTGTGCGACCTATAACTCAAAAGCTATTCGATATCGCAAATTTGGGTTGTATTGAAGGGGCCACACCCACTTTCCCAACGCCCATAAAATTTTATCAATGAAACTGTATGCGTAAATTGAGGTCTAATAGTGAATTCCGAGGCTGTGCGTCCAATAACTCCAAAGCTATTCGATAGCAAAAGTGTGCGTTGTATGGGAGGTGCCACACCCACTTTTCCAACGCCCATAAAATTTTATCTATGAAACTGCAAGTGTAAACTGAGCTCGAATACTGAATTCGAGGCTACTTGAAATCGCAAATTTTGGTTGTATAGGAGGCGCCACGCCCCCTTATATAATCAACTCCACAGGAACACCATACAGATGTTTAAGTTTCCCTAAAAATTTCATATAGATATAGATGATATAGAATCAGCGACCCCTTAAAGCTGTTAAATGATGTTTAAAACTCTTAAAAATACATATAAGGTTGCAGCCCTATTATACAAATATTACATAATTTTGAAATTCTGCCAACGGATTCGGATTCAGCGACCCATTTTTACCTAAAGTTCGCTCCAGCACCGAATTCGTAAAAATAAAAAATTAGGTGGAAACCCTATCCACCATATTGAATTGAAAAATTCGGACTTCAGATTCGATATCAGCGACCCATTTAAATTGTTAAATGCTATTTAAAAATCTTAGAAATACATATTATTAGGTGGCAGCCCTATTATACAAAAATTTCATAATTTTTAAATTTTGACAACGGATTCGGATTCAGTGAGATATTGTTACCTAGTGTACGCGCCAGCATCGAATTCGTAAAAATAAAAAAATTTTGGTGGCAGCCCTATCCAACTTATTGAATTTTAAAATTATGAGTTGAGATTCGAAATTAGCGACCCCTTAACACTGTTAAATAATTTTTAAAACTCTTAAAAATAAATTTTTGCAACCCTAACCTCCATATTAAATTTTAAAACTTTTCGTTTCGAAATCAAATCCGTTGTCAGAATTTCAAAATTACAAGAATTTACAAAAATACACAAAAATTCTAGGTGGCAACTCTATCCGCCATCTTGAACTTTAAATTTTGACATAAATTCTTAAATCAGCTATCCAATAAAACTGCCCACCACGGAGTCCACAGAACCCTCAAAAAACCTATTACGCTTAAGTGCTGGTCTACACTGGCCTCACTCAACCGACTCATTTTGACGTCTACAGAAGAGATGAGGAAGTGGGAAGGTGAATGAAGTGAGGCAAGAGTATTACAAATTTTAAAAATTTTGCGACTCACTTTTATTTGACATTCGGTGAGTCGGTTGAGTGAGGCCAGTGTAGACAGGCTCTAAGCCTTCTCAACACAGGCTCATTGAATTTCAAGCTTTTCAAGCTTTTTGCCGGAGGCATAAATTTTTCCTTTACTTGGGACTTCGTACCGTTCGCTTACAAGCTAGCATACTTACAAGGCGCAAGCTGTCGTGGGCTTATTTATATTCAAGCTCAAGTTATACTTCATTGAAAATTATCAAGCTCCAGCAAGCTTGAAATTGTGTTACTTGAAATAGACTTCAAGTAAGGTTGTGCAGTTCTCTTATAGATAGGTTCAGCGGCTTTGTAGTATATCTATATATTATTACGTAAACAAAAAAATTGTGGTAAAATTTTACCTGTGTTAACTACAATAAATTCACATAAATCTTATACCCATGGTATAAGGATAGAGGTAGCTGCAGCGCTGACTGTGCTCTATTTCCATACTGCCATGTCTGTCAAAGTCAGCTGTGTGGCGAATGGAAACAAAACAAAAGAAAGAAAACAGTTTTGCTTCATTTTGACATTTCCGGCAGCATGCTCTCATCTGGTGCATCTACCTGTATTCTTCTACGATGCTTATACCGATGGAAAGCTATATTTGAGTAGATGTGCAGAATATAGCTTTTATTCGAATCGGTTGTCATTAAGATAGGCAAAACTAAGCTAATGTGAAAACCTTTTTTCCTAATGGGACAATGGGAACTAATAGGCCCCTTATACATTGGGCTTTAAATGCATATGGAATTTGTGGTGGTATTTTTAAAACGCGTGGTAGTTTTGTGGTAATTTTTAATGACCGTGAGATTTTTTTTTATATATTTTTTTATTGCGGTAGAAATTTTTTTGTTTAGTTTTACAATGATAATTTTTGTTGTATTTAATTTATGTTATTTTGAAAAAAGTAAGTTTTTGTCGGAATTGTTTTAAATTTTAACTGGCAACCTTGGCTAGAAGTAGTTCATTTTTTTGTAGCCGCATACTCTCTGGCTCTCTAGCTACATGCATCTGTATTCTCTATTGCATTACAACCCACCAAGCCATGAATGTCACTGTTCCAGATAAACGGAATTTAAAATGGCAGCGTCTGATTTGCTGGTATGAAAACGACATGTTTTTGTACCTTTAAACCGTTCTCTATATAAGTCCTTTTTTATACTTATCAAGAATCGAATTGAAATTTATGTCATATTCGCTTGATGCGTCGTTTGTTCTTGTCTTTTTTCCCTCTCTTTTGCACCCGTTCGCCAAAAAACTCTGAAATATGCATTGAATCTTGTATTGAAATCAAGGTAGTGCAGTTGAGATGCCGTTTATTGTTTTGCTTATTGTTGCAGTTTAATAAAAACCATTTCAAAAAAGGTTACAATTGTTTAACAACAAATAAAATTAATATATAACTTAAAGTTTTCTATATGACCTTGTTATTTATTATGTTGATTTTCTATGATTTAAATACAAATTCTAATTGTTTGATAGTTTAAATCATTCTTGATTTTAAATACAAATTCTAGTTGTTTGATAGTTTAAAATCGTTTATTGAGCCTTAGATCAGGTTAGAACAATTAATTGCTCTAACTAGTTAATCAATCAGCTAACTAATTAATCAGCTAGTGATGTTTTTTGAAGTGAAAACTTTTTTAGGCGCGTTGAACGATTTTGGTAGAGGCTAAATCTTTGGTTTGCGTCATCGTATTTTTCCGAGTAACTCTCGTCATCAATACAGACAGCAAAGATAACAAGATAGGAAACTTAGAAAAATAACCTCAAAAAATGTTTGCATGTATTTGTGCATAAAAAAAAATCAACAATGATCGCCACTCTTGTTCTTAGTAGGCCGCAAGCTCACAAAGAAATCACTTGGCAGCTCCTGAAATGAATGCATATAATCTGTTTGTTAGTATATAAATCCTTAAGTTAGGTTGCAATAAGATGTTTGCAGCCAAAACTTATTATTAATTCGCTTTATATTGGTCTATATTTGCTTTTAAAGTTCGGCAATTTCTTCAGTTGTTGTATTTGTCATCATTTTTGAAACATTTGCTTTTGCTCAAACCACCGCATGGTGAGATTTAAAAATGGGACGATCTTCTTCTTTTTCTGCATTTTTCTGCTGGAACTTCGTTCGCACACAAGAAAAATAATGTATGGATTAAGTGTTTTAACATTTTAATTTTTAAGCTGTGATAGAGGAATATGTTAAACATTCAAGTAATTACATGCATGCTCTTATTTTATTATATATCGTCAAACAAAGTTTGGCAATTTTCACACTTGTTGTATTTGTCAGTGGCTTTTTATTTTCACCACTGCGGCATTTTGTTTTCAGAGTTGTCAACTATCATTATTTTATTAATAAATTTTTTTATAAAGGGTGTGTGTCGAAAGGAAACTTTTCAGTCGTGGTAGGATAGAAAATATCAGGTTGAATAAAATTTGTGTTTGTTGAAATAAATTTGTCTTTTTTGCTGTGTCAAATGGACGATGAAATTTTGACAATTACAAATGTTGACGTTTCTCATTTCGGTCCTGTTTTAGCGCACATATTTTATTTAATTTTCATTTTATTCAATTTGAGACATATTCAATTCCAGTGCTTGTACTTGCAACTTATTTCGTAAACTTTTAATATTGTAAACTTAAAAAACTTAAAAAATAACAAAATAATAAAAAAATAACGAAAGTGCTTGAGTTTGTGTGTGCGTGTATGTGGGCCAACGATATCCCGGTGCATCACCAAAATCAGCAAAGTTAAATTGGCTTTCTTTGCTGGCGAACGTCCTCCAAGTGCCACCACCAGCAATTGCAGTGCAAAATTTGTTGCTAGCCAACATCCTCCAGTGCCATCACCAGCAGCACAAGCAAATGCAGCACAATGCAATTGACTGGTCAACTCTCCAATATTTCAGAAGCACCATTTCAGCATGTCTCAAGCGCAGAGGCAAATTTCTGCCATTATACACCGGCGTGAATTAAATAAATTGAAAGCGGAGAATTTGGGCTTTATTTGCTTGTGCACTTGGATGATGTTGGCTAGCAAGAAATTTGCGCTGCACTTGCTTGTGCTGCTGCTGGTGGCACTTGGAGGACGTTCACCAGCAAAGAAACCCAATTTAACTTTGCTCCACTTGCTGCTGCACCGGGAGATCGTTGGCCCACTCACAAACTTGAGCATTTTCGTTATTTGTTTGAAGTGAAAACTTCTTTAGGCGCATTGAACGATTTTGGTAGAGGGTAAATCTTTGGTTTGCATCATCGTCATCGTCATTTTAAGAGTAACTCTCGTCATCAATACAGACAGAGAGGAGGTTTTTAAATTACGCTCTTGGATCTTGACTACAAGGCGCTCAGCAAATGTAGCAAGCAACCATCAATAAATTCCTCTGCTGACGCATCGTTATTTTCCCTCCCTTTGCTCCACTGCAAAACATTGAATCATACTGTTTTGTATGTATATGTAGAGCTGCTGTAGGTTAAAATACAATAAATTTAAAATTTTTGATATTTGATTTATGTTTGACTTGCCGTGAAGACCCTTTTGACCACTCATAGTACTACTAGAGAAGGAAGTGTTAGGGCTTAATGTGTTCTCTTTCTTAGTGACCATAACTGTCAAACTCAGCCTTTTTAGTATTTTGGCCAATTTTTGCTTTCATATTGCATTCTCATTGGTTACAGATTTTGTATGAAATGAAGCGAAGGTTTTCGCTTCGTTCGGCAGTCCTCTCACTGTTATACTTTTTTTTTCTTTTCATATTGAAAATGTGGCTATTGTTTCCTTGAAAAAAATTCGTTAGAGCAATTAATTGTTCTAACCTGACCTAAAGCTCAATAAACGATTTTAAGCTATAAGTATTTAAAATCAAGAATGATTTAAACTATCAAACATTTAGAATTTATATTTAAATCATAGAAAATCAACATTAATCAACGTTAATTAAATACAACTTAATATATGGTACGCTTTTAAGAAAGACACAAAGCATAGTTTTCTGACAACGAAACGGTCCGCTTCAGTTTTTTTAAAAGTTCACACCGTTTTCAACCGAGCCGATTGGCTATCTGGGAAACAAAAAAAAAATGGAAGGAACTGATGAGTATTTATATTTGTATGTTTTACATACATATTTATAAAAAACAACAACAACAAAAGCAGCACAACGAACTACGTGATTACGAACCAAACAAGCAAACACAACAACAACAACAACCGTAAAAACAGCATAAGCAGCTACTGCAGCAGGGTTCGGACTTGAAAATTCGTAAATCGCAGTAAATTTTGAAAAAAACGCAGCAAAACGAATTTTTTCGCAGTAGTTTTTTTATTTACAATAAAACATTTACTACTAATGTATGTACATTTTATAACTATATACTATGTATTTGCATGTGTTAGAAACATATTTCTTACTGATTCAAAATATATTTGCCATAGGCAAATTTAATCACGGTCAGATTACTTTCTTCGGTTTCAACGCTAAGACCACAGTATACAGATGTAATGGGCCCCTGAAACTACATTTTTATAATCAACATTAATGCTTAAGGGAGAGTTGTCTATTGTAAGGCCGGTTTTGTTTTTTCATCATAATTTTTAACAAAAAGTATATTTTCGAGTTCAAATAAATCATTGAATTGTTTTAATTATAATAAACAAAAAATAAAAATCAAAATATATATCAATTTGTTATTTCACATCTGAAATTTTATAAAACTGCAATTTGCACTACAAGTCATTTAAATAAATATTATAAACCTGTTCAAAGAACTGTAATTTACAGTTAAAACTGTGAATATGGCAACGCTGGTCATCACACTACACTATTCTTTTAAGATATGTAGTTTTGTTTGTGTAGTATAAATTTGTCACGCCCACTTTTATCGCCCATAAATCAATAAAATTGCTATATTTCAGACGACGATGGTTGTATTATTTTGTAGTTAAGTTGTTGTGGTTAATGTTAATGTTGTGTGGTGGAGATGCGTACTGCGACCTAAATGAGATCTATTGTACCTCCTTCTCAAAGCTCCGCTGGGTTTGCGGATTACAGAATTTCATCCAGCACTATTTCTCTAATGAATTTGAGAACATTCTTAGGTTCAAGGGATGAAACCTGCTCTAGACTCAGATCATAGTTCCCCAGTGCTAGTTTACGTCTGCGAGCCACGGCGTCGCAGTTTGTAAGTAGGTGTATTGGAGTCTCCTCTGCTTCTTCACAGAAACGGCAGTTACTATCGGTCTCTATGCCCAATTTCATCAGGTGGTATTTGAGTTTATAGTGTCCTGTAAGGAACCCCGTTAGAATCCTAAGATTCGGTTTGCCTAAGCATATGCACAATTTTGCTCTCCGAGTGTTAAAATCTCTGTGGAGCAATTTGGATTGTCTTAGCTTTGGGAGGCTTTTCCACAGGTTTGAACGTTTATGCCTCTCCTCCCTTCTTAGTTCTTCTTTTATAGAATGTGTGCCCAATCCGCAGAATGGTTCTGGTCCTATAAATTTTGTGGCTGCACCCGTGGCTGCTTCTTCGTTACCCTGTAGTCCTTTGTGTCCTAGGACCCAAAGTATAATAACAGTGTTATTCTTTCCTAGTTCGTTAAGTTTTGTTAGGCATTCCCATCTTATTTTGGATGATATCTCACAGGAAACTAATACTTTGATTGCTGCTTGGCTGTCTGACATCACAACTATATCCTGAATTTTGTATTTACGGTCCAGATTGAATTGTGCACACAGCTGTATTGCTAGGATTTCCGCTTAGAAGATACTGGGTGTTGTCCCCATAGGTTCGAAGTGCTTGCTTCTTGGCCCGTACACTCCTGCGCCTATACCTTCTAATGTCTTGGAGCCATCCGTATACCATGATATACTGTGTGGTTTCGTGACTTGCGATATCATCTCGCTGTCCCACTCTTTCTTGGTACTGAGCTTAATTTCGAAGTGTTTTTCGAAGTTGTACCTTTTTACTATATCGTCTCTTGGTAGATCGATGTAGGGAGTGTGCTTTGCAATATCCTCCTTCTCTCTACTGCTGATAGTTTTACCTAAACCGGTCCCCTCTTTTGCAATGCACAACAGAGTTCGCTTGGCTACTCCCTCTATGACAAGGTGTAAGGGTGCTAGGTCCAGAATTACTTCTAGTGCTGCTGTAGGGCAGGTCCTCATGGCCCCTGTGATGCATACACAGGCCAGTCTTTGCACCTTTGTTAGCATATTCCTCATTGTGGTTAGCTTGGTTCTCTCCGCCCATGCTATTGCACCATAGGTGAGGATGTCTCACCATCATGGTATACATCCAGCGGAGAATTGTTGGGTTACAACCCCAGCTTTTCCCCGCAAGGCTCCTACATACCATGAGTGCGCGCATTGCTTTATTTATAGTTACCTCTGCATGTCTTCTCCAGAGAAGCTTTGAATCTAGTGTAAGTCCCAGGTACTTTACTTCTCCTTTGAAGGGAATTTCCGTGCCATCCATTCTCATTGTTCGGAGGTTTGGCAGGCTTCTTTTGTTAGTAAAAGGTACTATGGTAGTTTTCGCTGGGTTGATAGTTAATCCCACTGTGTTGCACCATTCCTTTGTTACTGACAGTCCTCTCTGTATCAGGTTACAGAGTGTATCCTCGAACTTCCCTCTCGCTATTATGGCGATGTCGTCTGCGTCCCCCTGACATTTTATTCCATTCTCGGTTAGCATCGATAATAATTCGTCTACAACAAGACTCCACAGCAGTGGAGAGAGGACTGCGCCTTGTGGGCAGCCTTTTGTTGTTTTGATTCTTATAGTGGTGTTCAAGGTTGCCAGCCAAAATTCGTAACAATTCCCACGAAAATGACCTTTTTCCCAAAGTCACATAAATTGAATACCACCAAAATTCCCATGGTAAAGGTAAACAAAAAAAAATTCCCACAGCAATTAAAAAATACCAAAAAAATCCCACGATCATTTAAAATTACCGCAAAAATACCATGCGTTTTAAAAATACCACCAAAAATCCCATATGCATTTAAAAATCCCACAAAAAATCCCATACGTATTAAAAAATACCACGAAAAATCCCATATGTATAAGAAATTTTAAAAAGTTTAGAAATACCAGAAATTTTTGCATTTAAATAAGCAGAAATAAATAGACACGTGGATAGTTAAAAATTTTGCATTTATTGTCTTTGTTTCAAAACAACATATAACAAATAAATAACCCAAGTAGAATTTTGCGACCACAGGTTACTTAATGCACATTTTTTACATGACGATGTTGCAGAGATATTGATTTGGATAATATTTTATGGGAAAAGTTTGTAAAAATTCCTATTTGTAAAAATTCCTATTCTTAAAAAAAGCCTTCAATGTGACTTTACTTTTTAATACTATTTTACCACTAGGTCACGGAATGTTGTAACGATTTATCAAGTTTTACCTTTAAAAAATGCATCACTCAACTATGGAATAATAACTTAAGATGTTATAATTTTGTAACGATTAGATAATTGCGACCCAAGGTAGGCTCTTTCTATTTAAAATAATAGCCGCAAATTATTATTATATTTTCCTAACAATAAACATGAAATTGCTTTTATATTGTATTGTTAAGCTTTTCAACTATGTTTTATTGATTGCTTACATTAAAAACTATTCCTGAAATTTGTATACAATACTTTCTTCACAAAACTTTTTGAAACATTTTGTATTAATATATGAAATTAAAGTTTTTTCTAAATGACCTCTATATTAATTATGTTGACTTTATATGATTTAAATACAAATTCTAAATGTTTGATAGTTTAAATCATACTTGATTTTAAATACAAATTCTAGTTGTTTGATAGTTTAAAATCGTTTATTGAGCTTAAGGTCAAAGTAAGAACAATTAATTGTTCTAACGAATTTTTCCAAAGAAACAACAACAACAACAAAGTTTTTTCAATATGAAAAGGAAAAAATCACTAGCTGATCTGATTGCAATCTGCTAAAAGCTACTCTGCTAAAAGCGTCATCAACTATCAAACAACTAGAATTTGTATTTAAAATCAAGTATGATTTAAACTATCAAACATTTAGAATTTGTATTTAAATCATATAAAGTCAACATAATTAATATAGAGGTCATTTAGAAAAAACTTTAATCAAATGGTAGAGCTCGACCAAACGGAAACAGCTGAAAAACAAAATCAGCAAAAATTCTAAAAACAACTTCAGTAAACATGCTTTGTTAGTGCAGACTTCCAGCGGGCTGTTGGACTACATATAATAACATAAGCATAGAAACTAAAGTAAAACAGAAATACAACAACAAATGTGACATGATGAAATGGAGGAAAAACTGAGAAATTGACGCTTCAAATCTCATCGCCCCGATGGTGCATTGCGTTAGCGCGCGCTTGCACGGGTATCACAAAGATTTCTGATGACGCTTTTAGCAGAGTAGAAATTGCAATCAGATCAGCTAGTGATTTTTTCCTTTTCATATTGAAAAAACTTTGTTGTTGTTGTTTCTTTGGAAAAATTCGTTAGAACAATTAATTGTTCTAACTTTGACCTTAAGCTCAATAAACGATTTTAAACTATCAAACAACTAGAATTTGTATTTAAAATCAAGTATGATTTAAACTATCAAACATTTAGAATTTGTATTTAAATCATATAAAGTCAACATAATATATGAAATTATTACAATATTTTCTAAATTTAGATTGCGCTTAAATTTTTAAGAAGTTTTGGCTATTTTTTACCGAAAATCTTCTTTCCCATCTACATTTAGCTCCAAAAAATATCCAAAACACCTAATATTATGTTCTACTCTTATATTTTATATAAATTCTAATTATAAAATAATTTATAATAACTATGGCTGTAAACAAAATTGACAACTCTGTAATGCATTTATACTAACATGTAATAAGTAACTTCAAACTAATTTTTACTAAAACAATGTCGGCATTGTGTTGCACCACTTTCGAAAAATAGTGATCTCTGTAACGTAACCAATACATAACATCATGTCAATGTTGACACAAAAATAAACACTACGACTTCTCTGCAACCCAAATAAGGACCACCAGTTCTAGTTGGGAACATACAAATTGTTTCACATAAAGTTAATTGTTACACATATCACATGTTTTCGTCTTATATTTGAGATCGTGAATTTTATTTGTATATATCCATTTAATAATTTCTAAAACGATAGTATGCTTATAAAAATAAAATAATAAAAAATAAACAAAATAAAATAAAAATATTTTTTTCAAAAATATTTGTGGTTTATGAGGTGATAAGCAATTCATTTTAACAAAACATGACTTTTCAAAAATTTAGGTACTTATTTCTAATATCAAATAATAAAAAAGACGTCAGAATAAAAAATAACCATAATAAAATATGTATACAGTTTTCAAAGATATTTGTGCTTTGTGAAGTGATAAACAGTGAATTTAACACAATATGATTTTTCAAAAAATTAGGCACTTATTTCTAATATAAAATAATGTCTGTGACTTCAAAAATAGAAAATAAACAAAATTAATGAAATATTAGTTTTCAAAGATATTTGTGTTTTGTAAAGAACAGATAAACAGTTAATTTCAACACAATATGATTTTTAAAAAATGTAGGTACTTATTTCTCATATAAAATAATATACATAAGTGACTTCAGAAATAAAAATATAAACAAAATTAAATAAATATAAATAGTTTTTATGGCAACTGTTATTTAATTTTGATTTTAAAAAATAATTGCTGATTATTGGATTCGATAAGTAAACTTGCAAATATTGTCTATTATTGTTTTGGTAGTCTTATATATTTCACTTTTTTTGGACTTTTAAAATAATTTTTGTAAGCTTAACGCTTGCATGCAGAAATGTGGAATTTTCAGAAAGGTCAGAATTTTAAGATTAGAATTTTTTTCAGAAAAGAATGCGCTATTCGTTTTTATGCAATTTCGTGATGTCAACTTGTTCTTAAAACAAATATGTAATTTATTCATTTATATTAAGAGTAAGTTCGAAGAAATGTACAGCGTAAACTTAAAGCTTTACTCTACTGTATATATACGTCGATCATCTAATACTATGATTAAGATTTTGCTTAATAAAATTGAAAAAAAAAACTTTTTAAGAAAAAATTCCCAAATTCCCATGCAATTAAAAAAGACCACGCTGAATTCCTACGCCAATTAAAAAATACCACGCTGAATTAAAAAATACCATGGGAATTCCCAAAAAAAAAATTCCTAAGACCAATTAAAAATTACCACGAATGGGATTTTTCCCACAATACTGGCAGCCTTGGTGGTGTTGCCCACTTTTGTATCTGCAGTTCTAGTGCTAAGCATTTGGCATATACATCTGCTGAGCATATCATTTACTCCTTTTTTGTGTAAAGACTTCTTCACAGCCTCGTGAGAAGTATTATCAAAGGCTCTCTCTATGTCTAGAAAGGCACAGAGTACGGTTTCTTTGTTTTTGAAAGCTGACTGGATGTTACTAGCCAACTGGTATAGAGCAGATTCTGTAGACCTAACCGCCCTATACGCGTGTTGACATGGTTGCATTGGTGCCTTCTCCAGAATCTCAGTTCTTATATAGTTATCTGTAGCTGTTGTGGTTACTGTCGACAACTGTACTAAAAATGGACATGGTCGCACTATATATATACGCCTTTTTTCAGAAATCATTATAGTTCTTAAATTGTAGACTATTGTACAGTTAAACTAAGTATGAAGGTGCTATGGGTCTAAAAGGCACCCACTATATAAATAAATGTTACCACGCCTACTTTTAACGCCAAACAATATAAGTAAGAATGAAATGGTGTTCGTTGCCCTCCGATGCACTTATGAAAGGCTCAACTGATTTGGAATTTTTGAAGTGAAAACTACTTAAGGTGTAGATTTTGGTTTTCACTTCGGTCGGCAGTCCCGTCACTGCTATATTTTTTGTTTAAAATTTTTTAAACTAAATTAAATGCTGAGCGCGATAGTTCGGTAAAGAATGTTGGTCATGATACAATAACTATAAAGTAGGAGTGACTGTCTTTATTTCGATCACCGAACGACAAAAAAATAAAACAAAATGGATAGTTAGCTAATGCAGCTAATGCAGAATGGAAATAGCAAATATGTTTTGGTTCACACACAATGGCCGCATTCAGCGGAGTCAACAGTTGGCAACTTTTGTGTTAAAATTCGATGAATGTTACAATTATAAGAACTCTCACTAACTCTGACATCGGCAGAGGGTCAGTAGCAGAAAATAGGAGCTAATCTCCCTCTCTAATCTCTAAGCAGCAGAAAATGGGTGAGAATCTTCACGAATATATTGGTACAAAAAATTTAGTTGCATTCATTATTTATTCATGAATGTTTCTGATTACAAGGCATACAAAGTACGTAAAATTAGTTCTGAAATTGTATTAGCCAAAATAATTTTTCAATATTATGTTTTTTAACTTTGCTAAATGTTCTTCAATAAAAGTACAAAAAAAAAAGACAAATCGGTTTTGATATGGTCGAATTTCAACCACAGGCGATACTAGTATAAATAATTAGCACTACATCTTATACTATTACTAGCAGGACATTGTTGTCCGCTGCTTCGCCACGGACGTTTTTTATCAATCTCAATACTCTCAATCAATTTCAATCTCAATGTCATTTATATGTATCTTTAGATTTTGGGAAAGATCATTCCCGTTTTTTCAATGCATTTCAAGAAGTTTTTCCCGTTCTTCCCTTGACATTTTTTGACATTTTGTACTGAAAAATTACTGACATTTTATTTCTTGCTTCTGTGTTTTGTTTTAAATAGGGACCATAACAATACAAACCTTGGTAATAAAACTAAAAATATGACTTTAACAAAATATAACACGTTGAATTCTTGTACATACTACTTGAGTGTAATTGCAAACACTTCCTTTCGATTTCTAATCCTATGCAGCTTTGATTTTTCATATGTATTTGGGTGTATACAATAACATTTACGGTATTTTTATATGAGTTTTATTTAAATTTAGGGAACATTTTACTTGTATCTGCAAATTTAATATTTGAAACATGATGCCAAAAATTTTGCACATTTTGCTTTAGTACTGTAACGTGTTTTTGTCTAAGGCTGCAATTAAGCTCAGTCGTCCCAGGATTCTCTGAAGGATTCACTTAACCTCCAGCAATTAAGAACGCAATTTGAATTTATGTTTTCAATCTTTATTGAGCAATTCCAATTCCTTATGCTAGTTCTTATTATATTTTACAAATCTATTACAGTACAGCTTATGTAGTCATAAGCGGTTCTATGTAACGGGTGTTCGGCTCTGTACAACGGGTGATAGGATCATATGACAGGTTATCGGTTCTTAGTAATCAGGTAATCGGTTCTAAGTAACCGATAATCGATTTTAATGATGGATGATTGTTTGGTAAACAGGTAGCCGGTTCTTATGAGAGTATCGGTTCTTATGACGGTAATCGGTTCTTACGACGGTGATCGGTTCTTACTACTGCAATCGGTTGACGGTAATCAGTTCTTATGACTTAATCGGTTCTTACGATGCTAGTCGGCTGACGGTAATTGCTTCTTAGTACGGTAATCGGTTCTTACAGCTAATCGGTTAACTGTAATCGCTTATGACGGTAATCGGTTCTTACGACGATAATCGGACGGTAATCGCTTCTAATGTCGGTAATTGATTGATTGTAATTGCTTCTTATGACAGTAATCGATTCTAACGATGCTTATCGGTCGACGGTGATTGTTTCTTATGACGGTAATCGGTTCTTACGATGCTAATCGGTTAGGATGCTAATCGGTTGACGGTACAGCGAGCAGAAATTATGAAGTCAGAAGCTCAAAGGTTTAACAAAGGCCAATTACGTAAAACTTGATTTCTGGTGCAATGGCCGCAGAGGCAGCGCAGCGAGCAGAATCTGAAGAATTTACGGTGCAGACGACCGCAAGGTTTGACTGAGCAAGGACTAGTAGCACGGCGAACAGAACTCAAGCATATGGCATGCAAAAAAATGGCTGTTCAGACCTGCCTCAAATGAGGCGACTCACTTGCCTCATTCTGACATAAGCCAGCTGCCAGGTGTTCACACACAAATTGTTGCTTCACTTTGAGGCTGCCTCACTTTGACGTATACGTTTTTGTTTTCCTTTCTATTGCTGTTTTTGCGCTGCGGTGTATTAATCTATAAATTTTTGTTGCTAAATTAATATAAATAAAAAATGAGTGATTTCGAAGAAGAAATTTGCACAATGGTTGTAAGTATAACCAACATTGCTGCATTGTGCGCCTTGAAAAGGAAAAATGATGAAAAACAGAAACGCGAGTGGGTGAAAGCTTGGAAGTTGCGCAGATTCTTCGACTGAATGTGTTACAAAATTGGATTTTGTTCATACAAATTTATAAGTTCCGAAGTTTGGGTGCGAGCCCAATTACTTATTTTTAAATATAGTTATTAAGCGCCCGAATTCTTCACAATTTAAACAATGGGTGTATTTCTTTATTCATTCCGGATAAAGGAGAGAACGAATAGAATAGATTGTTGTTTATCCAGAACAGAATGAATAAAGAAACAGTATTGGAAAAGAAAGAAAATTTTGTTTTTATTAAAACCAGAAACATATTTTTCGTATTTAATTAAAGACAACAAATACACCAAATAAAATTTAAAAAATAAAAATGCAACAAAGCAATCTAAAACATTTAATGTAATAAAATTTTCTATTTTCATTTAACGAAGTTTTACTTCAAACAATCGAATATAACCTCACATACAAGGAATATTCTTTTTGGCTGTATTTCTTTATTCGTTCCAGATGTTCGGAATGACTGTTTTTGTTTCTTTATTCAGTTTTGATTATCCGGAATATTCTTTTTGTATTTCTTTATTCTTACGGAATATTCCGAACGCGTTCTTTTTATACTATCAGCTAAGGTAGAATAAAAAGAATATTCCTTGTATGTGAGGTTATATTCGATTGTTTGAAGAAAAACTTCGTTAAATGAAAATGGAAAATTTTTTACATTAAATGTTTTAGATTGCTTTGTTGTATTTTTATTTTTTAAATTTTATTTGGTGTATTTGTTGTCTTTAATTAAATACGAAAAATATGTTTCTGGTTTTAATAAAGACAAAATATTCTTTCTATTCCAATACTGTTTCTTTATTCATTCTGTTCTGGATAAACAACAATCTATTCTATTCGTTCTCTCCTTTATCCGGAATGAATAAAGAAATACACCCTTTATTCTACCTTAGCTGATAGTATAAAAAGAACGCGTTCGGAGTATTCCGTAAGAAAAAAGAAATACAAAAAGAATATTCCGGATAATCAAAACTGAATAAAGAAACAAAAACAGTCATTCCGAACATCTGGAATGAATAAAGAAATACAGCCAATATATACAAACTAAAACGAGAAAACTAAGAAGAAAATGTCAAAAAAACAAACTTCACTCTGATGAACGACAAAATGTGTCGCAAAATTTTTATAATTTTCAAAATTCTTCCCTCACGTAACATGTCACCTTCCCGCTTTTCCCTTTGCCTGTAGACGTCAAAATGAGGCAAGTCTAAACAGCCTCAAAGAATGAGTGGAACTGACGAGTTGCTAATGCGTTGCCGACTGAATCAACCAAACAGCGAGGCTTGCAAGGACAGACGAAAAGCAGGCAACTGCAAAGTTCGACTGTGAGGCTTGTATTCTGTTGCGAAGGAGTGTAGTGCAGTGCAGTGCGATTAAGTTATGCAATCAGAGGCTCAAAGGTTTTGCAAAGTTCAATTACGTAAGACTTTATTTCTGGACGACTACAAGATTCGAAGGTTCGCTCAAAAATAAAAATCATTTGTCGAGTTTTATTTATTTTTCCTCAAACACAAAACTCAAAAAACCACAGAGCTTTGTTGTTGCTGGCTCATACTCGCATTTCTATTCAGTGGATTTAAATATCACACAAAATTTCAATTTCAGTGGATTGGAATGGGCAACGAGTATATACAGTCAGGGACTAAAGTTTAAATACACCCTATAAATTTAGATTTTTAAGAAAACGAAACAGTGTGTAAAAATTTTGAGTATGCAGTTTTATAACATATTACGAGTAACTAAAAATAAAAACAAAAAGCAATTCATTCATCAGGAGTATAACGGTAAATTCAACAAAAACGATATTTGGAATGGGACAAAAGTTTAAATACAGTACAAAGAAATTCAAATATTCATCGGAATCGACAGCTAAACGTCACATTAATATTTGGTTGGTCCTCCTTTAGAACCAATTTTTCTGTCTCAGATGGGGAAATTTCGGCCCAAGCATTTCTAAGGGCATTTTTTAGGGTTTTTTTGCTTGACGGAGCTGAACAGTACATTTTTCTTGCCAACAATTCCCAAATATGTTCTATTGGATTCAAATCCGGTGATTGGGGAGGACTGCTGGGGAGGAGTGAGGTATGCTTGGGATCATTGTCTTGTTGGAATATCCAATATCTGCCAAAACCCAAGCTATCCACGGATGGTTGCAAATTCTCCTCCAATATGCTTTTATACTGGTATTGATCCATAATATTATCAATAAAAGCTAACCGTCCTACACCAGCTGCTCCAATCGCTCCCCAAACCATAACGCTTCCGCCACCATGTTTTACAGTTGGTATAATATTTTTCGTGTGAAGCGCTGTGCCGGACTTACGCCAAATTTTTGCTCGACCATATCACTGCCAAAAATATTGTATTTTGACTCGTCTGTAAACAAAACTGTTCGCCAAAAGTCATCATCTTTATCCTTATACTTTAAGGCGAATTCCAGACGCAGCTGCATATTTTTTTTTTTGAAATCAGGGGTTTCTTACGTGGTACTCTGCTGCGAAACCCTTTATCGTGTAATGCTCTTCAGATTGTTTTTGGATGAACATGTTTTCCGGCGGTTTCCGCAATACTAGCGGCTAACTTTGGAGCACTTATTTTTGGATTTTTTTGCACTTCATGAACAATGTGGCTCACATCTCTACGGGAAAGTTTTTTTGGGCGGCCGCTCCTGGGTCTATTTTCGACTGTTTTATAAAGTTTATATTTTCTTATAATATTTTGAACACTAGAGCAGGACAATTTAAGAATTTTCCCTATTTCTCGATACGATTTGCCTTCATTAAAATGCATTATTATTAAATTTTTTACTCCACTTTCGATTTGCTTTCCTTTGCCCATTATTGCTCTGCTTACGATCTTCACTCTCTCAAAAACTTTTTCAAATGAATGAAAATATGTAAACAAGCCAATCAACAAAAATAATGGTACATCCATACTCAAGAAATTGCAAAATAATTCGAGGAATTCCATTCATGCAAGCATGTATTTAAACTTTTGTCCCATTCCAAATATCGTTTTTGTTGAATTTACCGTTATACTCCTGATGAATGAATTGTTTTTTGTTTTTATTTTTAGTTACTCGTAATATGTAACTGTGGGTTTAGACCGCCTGAACGAACGAAAAATTTATCGCGAACAATTTATTGCAATAAATTCTTCGTTCGGAGTACTGTTTAGACCGCACGAACATCAATCGCGAACAAACATTGGCCGCCATCTTGTTCGTTCAGGCGGTGTAAACAGCAATTTGTGCATTTGGCCGAACATCAATAAATGCAGGGTTGATAACTCCTTATTTTTATATTAGTACTAAAACTTATACTCCGTTTCTCAACAACAAATGGTTTGCCACTCCATAACAATATATTACTCGTATTAGTTATTATAGAAAAGACGTGTGTTTAACTTAAGGGCCCATTTAAGTTTTTCGACGAACAAAAATTAAATGTTTTCACATTTTTCGTGTGTCAATAAGTTTCGTAAATTTTAAGTCAATTAAATAAAAATTGTTCCCAAATTGTATGCACTTATTAAGCAAATGCAATTGATACTTTCAGTCGTTCGATTTTTATTTTAGAGAAATCCTTTTTATGTTATAACTTTAAAGAATTGCTTTTAGTCACAAATCGAATTTTCAACTATCATTTTGGTCAACTATCATCACATTTTTCTAAAATCTTCGATTAAAAACTCAAAAAGTTTCAGCAGAACCTAAAATATATTTTTATTTTATTTGAACGAGCTCTATTGCGGACTCCTGCTATATTAAATAATATTTGCTATCCATAAACTCAAAATTTTTATTAAAAGTTATATAGTTATTTAAAAAAAGACCTCAAATAAACAGTCACCTCAAATAAATAAAATATAGGGTTTTCCGCTTAAAAACTTAATTTGGCCCTTTACACAACACAATCATATTGCAGCGAAAGTTAACAGAACACTTTAAAAAACATAAAACTAAATTACTACATATTTTAGTACTTTTCATAAATTATTCTCTAAAGCTACTCCTCTTTGCTACTTTTCTGTTTTTAAACACAACGCAACACCGGATTCGCCCAAAAAGATCGAAGCTTATTCGATCAGAGCGAACGAAAAAATCTTCGTTCGTTCGCCCTAATTTACTGTTTACACCGGGCAAACATTGTTCGCGATAAATTTATAGCGAACACTGTTCGTTCGGGCAAAGTGTTTAAACCGAGCGAACGAACGAGGTTTCTTTCGTTCGTTCAGGCGGTCTAAACGCACAGTAATAAAACTGCATACTCAAAATTTTTACACACTGTTTCGTTTTCTTAAAAATCTAAATTTATAGGGTGTATTTAAACTTGACAGTCCCTGACTGTATTATAAGAGGTTTCACTCGTCACTCGTTAGTTTTTACTCGCTGATATTAGCCACCCTGCAAGAACAGTCCGGGCTAATTAACCGGTAATTAAACTGATAGTACTAACGAAAGTTTTTGGTAGACTATATGAAACAGTTTCTATGGGTTTTTTAAGAGCGATGGGAAAAAACTACCCGAAACTCATGTACACAAAATATGGCATCCTTTTCTTACGTGTTAGCTGTCAAATATACTTTAGCGTGTAGCTGGTCCGCTTACGACTAATGGTCCAGTTAGCCTCGCATGGCATAGCAGTGCATGGCTTAACAAGCGTCACATCGAAATCTGTTCAATAGGATTTGTGTGTATCTGATTATGCACAACATGGCAACGCATGGCAATGCTCAGATAAAAACAGAAATGCATCTCTGACTACATAGATAAACATGGAAGATCTATTTCATTTTAATATCTGTGTATTCTTCTATGTATTTGACGTTTTGGCAAAACAGATGTAAAGTTGTAAAATTGTTTGATCAAGTGCGGTTAATTTATTAAAATAAAATCGTTGTATTCTTCTTTTTTATTGTTTAATTTTGACCATGTGACTATGCTTTGCATAATCACCATTTATTTAGCTGTGTGCTAGCTGCTTATCTGCGTTGCATGCGCTGCTGTGCCATGCGAGGCTAACTGGGCCATTAGCCAGCTTATCTGCGCATGCAACGCAGATAAGCAGCTAGCACACAGCCAAATAAATGGTGATTATGCAACGCCTAGTCACATAGTCAAAATATAACAACAAAAACAAGAATACAACGATTTTATTTTAATAAATTAACCGCACCTGATCAAACAATTTTACAACTTCACATTTGTTTTGCCAAAACGTCAAATACATAGAAGAATACACAGATATTAAATAAATAGATCTTCCATGTTTATCTATGTAGTCAGAGATGCGTTTCTGTTTTTATCTGAGTATTGCCATGCGTTGCCATGTTGTGCATAATCAGATACACACAAATCCTATTAAACAGATTTCGATGTGACGCTTGTTAAGCCATGCACTGCTATGCCATGCGAGGCTAACTGGACCATAACTGGACCATAATGTAAACATCAAGTAGACTCAAGAATGATAGAAAAATAGATTGCGCAGATCGTAAAAATAATTGTCTACGATCTGCGCATTTCGTCATGATAGCCTTACGATATAAACTTACGATATGAGATTGTTGTCAATTAATGTAAACAAAAATGAAACTAGTGTGTAAGCAGTGCAATAAAATTGTTAATATAATAGACTAAACAAATTTTTCCACCGTTTTATATAAAAATATGAATAAAGAATTATGAAGGAGTGCTGCGCATATAATTTTCGTGCTATTTTTTTAGTTTTATTTTTGGTTTAAAAGCAAGTTGGAATGAACCAACTTGCACTGGCAAAAGATTCAAGAAACAAACTTCGTCTAGCCTGACGTCATGATCGTAAAAAATATTTTTATCGTAGCTAGAAAAGTCAAAATGAAAAGTAAACAACATGTCGGACCTGCGCAATACGTAATCCTTTTATCTATCATTCTTGAGGTAGACTTACCTTAAAATTCGGTTAGATGTAACCTATTAAGTGGCTATGTATCACGTAAATATCTGTAATAAACTGTTAAGTGTTACGTAGAAAATATGTAGGACTAACGTAAAAAACCGGCAAATGTAACGTACAAAATATATAGGACTAACGTCTAATTAAAAATAATTATTGAAATGTTCGCATTGCATTGAGCTTTGTTTTATTTTTTTGTTGACATCAAAAAGTTTAATTAATAAAATACATTGAGTTGGTTTTTTTTTTCCATTGAAAACTTTAATTGGTATAACAAATCGAGTTTTATTTTAACTGTTTTTTAACATAGAAAAGTTTAATTGATAAAAACCATGGAAAAGTTAATATAACTCATTGATTTTTTTAACATCGAAAACTTTAATATGTATAACATATTGAGTTTTATTTTAATTGTTTTTCTAACATAGAAAATATTAATTCATTTTACTCATTGAGTTTTGTTTTTTAACATCGAAATATTAATTAATATAAGTCAATGGCCCATTAGCATAAAGAAAAAATTCAACTCTAACTTTAGTGCAAGCTTTTTGACATCGTATTACATTGAAAAACTGTGAAAAATGGTGGTTCTAAATTTACAATAGACTTTTAGTTTGTTTATGATAATGGGCCATTCAGTTTTGTTTTGTTGTTTAGCATCGAAAAGTTTAATTCATATAACTCATTGAGTTTTGTTTTTCACCACCGAAATATTAATGTTTTTCTAACATAGAAAAGTATAATTCATTTAACTCATTGAGTTTTGTTTTTTAACATCGAAATATTAATAATATAATTAATATAAGTCAATGACATTTGCCTTTCAGCTGCGTCCGCTTTTTCTGCTTTAGGCGATTATGGCTCTTCCCTACGGCTTTTTTGTTTTCTCGAAATGAAATCGTCCCACAGCTTTGAAAACGTCAAACCGATAAATGAAATAAAAAAAGAAATATAAGTATTAATAATACTAAATAATGAATTAAATAATATTAAATAATAAAAGCGAAGCAATAGTGAAGAGTACAAATAAATATTTTACCAGAGAGGATATCATCCATTATCTTCATTTTAGCCAGGGCTTTCTTCACACCTTTCGTCCCAATTGTAGTTGCTGAGAAGTTCGTCGTTTCAAGATATGTTTTCTGTTTAAAAAAAAAAGAAAAATTAGAACGAATTCCACATGAGTTTTAAAAAAACCTTGTAAGGAATTATTTTCGACTGGACCGAAGTTAAAATACACCCACGGGAGACAGCCTTTTCATTTGACTTTTCCAAATCTCATATTTGAAGTGTATATTAATTGTTAAAAGATATGTGCAAAATCTGAAGTTACTTGATTGATTTTTGTGGGATATAAAGAGATTTTACCGTTTTGGTAAGCTCGTTTTGTATGGGAGCTAGGCGTGGTTTTCATTCGATTTGGCTCATACAGACAGACGGACATGGATAAATCGACTCAGGGATGATGCTGATCAAGAATATATATACTTTTCTATACCAGCCGAGCCTCCTTATCGGCTTTACAAACGGAGTGACAAAGTTAATATACCCTATTACGTTTTTTAAACGTGGGGTATAATTACCATTGCTTGCGCATACTCCTTATCTTTGAGTTTCTCCTCGACCTTCAGAGCAGCATGAAATGAATTAAGAGGCAGTGTGCTTGCCATTTCTATTAGTTTGTCATCTTCGACTTCGCCTGTCATCAGAATCATTTTGTTTTTGGCCATATGCTCACTTTTGTCAATCATCTATTGTGTAATGTATTATCTTGTATTATCTTGTACATAATGTATTATGTACTATCGGCATTTCTCGAAAATATTTTAAGCAAGAATATTAGTTAACTTACTTTTTGATTAATTTGATTGATCAAGTTTTCGACATGAGTTAGCCGCTGGTCCAGTTTTTAAAGAAGACATAGCACTTCTGTAATGGAAAAAGTTAACATAATTTTTAAGTGTATTTTTAAAGAATCATGTTGAACTTAGTGTCAAATATTTCATCAAGAAACTGGTTTAAGGGACAACTTTATACATAAAAAATAAATGTTAAGAAAAACAAAATTTGTTTTACTTTAACTGATGATGTAAAATAAACAAGCAAATAAAATTATTATACAGGGTGTGCAGTGAAAGAGTACGAATATTTACGGAGGAATATTTCGAGTTAAGCAAGAAATCGTATGGAAGGAGGGTCTATTTTTACACCCTTGGTAGTTACGGGGTTAATTACTATTTCATGACATTGATTTATATTATTGTTTCTAGAAGAAAAACTAACTCATGGAAAGATTTTACGAGCTCATTTGAAAGGAAATGAATTACCTCTCTAGCGGTATATCTACAAAATTTGAAGTTTGAGCGAAATTTTCTCAGAAATTCGCGTAAAAAGTCAACATTTTTTAACATCAAAGTTGTGGTTTATTTCATTCTCTTTTCAATGATATCAAAATCATAAACATATTTTCAAAAATATCAAAGTTAGTTGTACTTTAAAAATTTCACTTAACTGAAAACATAAATTATAACAATAAAAATTTTGTTATAAAAAAAGAAAAATTATAAGAACTTTCCGAAGTGAAATTTTTGAGCTACAACTAACTTTGTTATTTTTTTAATGAGCTCTTAAAAAAAGTTGTCCGTCAGTTATTTCCATTAAAGTCATAAATTAAAAATTAACCCCGGAACCCGTGAGTATGTGAAAATAGGCCCCCTCTCATAGGATTTTTTGCTTAACTCGACCTCCTCTTTCACTACCGTTTTAATTCGTATTCTTTCACTGGACACCCTGTATATAATAAACTTTTTTAGAAAATGTCTTCTAAAATATGCATTAATTTTAACCGCTTCTGCTTAAAACCTCCCTTACCAATTAAACTTAGAATTAAATTCTAATTTACCGTCATTATATTTGTTTCCTCCATTTAGTTCCATGATTTTATTATTTAGAGTCCTTTCGAACTCACTGAAAAAATTTCTTAGCGTAATATTTCTATATGTTATGTAGATAGGAATTTGACGCAAAATTGGGCAACATTAACCTCTTGATTTTTTTGTTATAAAGTAGTGTAGTACTAATTGAGATAGGCAATTAATACATACACTATAAAAAAATGAGACGTTTTTAAAATTTTCAATTGAAAAAAGTGAGATTCAATTCGTAAATAGTGTTCAATTGCACGTGAAATCACCGACATTCGAGTACATTTATAAATAAAAAAACAACAAATAGCTTACATACATTCAATTAATTTTCTCTTCCTATGAGGAATGAAGGGACTGCGCCTAGATTCGCCGAGATGCATAATCAAAATTTCGCTTCACAATTCGTAAATGATTATCTATAAAATAAATGTCCTCAATGATATTAAAAAATATTTGAAAATAATAATGTAGTTCTTACCTTGTTCCTCACAAGACGATGGTGGCAACATCGCTGTTAACTTAAAAATGTCATCTGAGCTCATAATGCTTTCATTTCTCAGAATACATGCAATATTAAAAAATATGTCATTCTAGAATATTTTTAAAAATAATAGCTTTTAATTAAAATTAAATATAAAAAAGGCAATAGAAGAAATAACTACTATGGACGGAATGCGTTTCTTCCTTAAATTAGTGTGAAGAGTTATGAAAGATGTGATGCAGAAGTGGTATAAGTATAAATTTATTTTGATACCGAATGCAAAAGTACTTAAACAGAATGTCTTCCATACCGATTGAAATAGTTTCGATTTTTATTTGACTACCAAGAATAATCCCTAAATCAGTAGAAGAATGCAGTGGTTCATTAAAAAATTTTCTGTTTTTTCAAACACCTGACAAACGAAAGTGTTCGAATTTGAACTGTTATTATAATCAACAACTTTGACAGGACCTGTTTTGAGCTAAAACAATAGCCATCTCTTACTTTTTTGGGATCTACATTGAACGAACCTATTTTTGAACTACTTTCCATATGCAATTTAAGGCCTTGGCGCTCTTGAAGTCTTAAATTCAATTGTTGTAATATTTTATTAGGCTTTTTGATAATTTTTTTTAAAATATTGAATAAAGTTCTCGAATTTATACGCACAAAATCTATCTAAGGGGCCATATTGCAGCACACAATCTGATAAATGAAGTAGGCTATGGACATTGAAACTAATAAAATGGTCACCATAAATTTTTCCAGAAATACTTAAGAATTATACTAACATTTCATGTGCAGCATCTGATTTCCCTATACATGTCTTTTCACAAGACAAGAGTCTTATACTGGCATGAAGTTACAAAAAGTGATAATATAAATTGGAATGAACACAATCCTTTTAAACGAAAATTCCTGTATGTAACAAAAATTGCCTGAATTCTGTTGACATCCAATTGTGAATTTCATTTAAATCTCTAGATACTCTACCAAATTCTGATGGAACAAAAGCATAAAGAAAATATATCTTCCGATTCATTTCTACAGCATTTTCTTTTTTTTATCATCAACTGTACCAACTTTTTTGTTACGCCTAAATCAACAAGATGCATTACATCTAAAGGGAATTGAGAAACCATGCCAAACTTCCAAATTTGTAGCAAACTCTTGTGGTCTCTAAAATAAACACTATGATGTGAAGGGTCAGTTCTAAGATCAAATGTTAAGTTAGTTCGCAAATCATGTTATTTTCCTATTTGGCAGCATTTAGGACATTCATTTTTACCATTGAAATACTGAAAATCTGTAACAAAGGCTCGAGCTGGGGAATCGCAAGTGAACAGACGGACATCGACCTTTTTCCTAACATCACTAAAACCTACTTTGAGACCACTTTCTCTTAACAAAACTACTTCTTAACAAAAATCTTTTAAGAAGTCGTCTACATTATCTGGTTTTTTCATTCCAGAAAAACAGGCTATCGTGAAAGGGTTCTCTTCTGGGAAAACAAATACTACTCCAAGTATTGGCCACAGTACTCTTTCAGGTTAGGTTAGGTTAAATTGGATGCCTTCGTGAAGGCTCACATAGACCAATTCAGGTTCTTAGTGGTACCGGTAGCGAACAAAAGGAACCTTTGTGTTTCTTTAAAAATCTTTAAAGATTTGCGTTGAATTCGCAAACCTTAGGAGGGATTCCAGAGACACCCTGGCTACATCTTTAAGTGACGGGAATGTCGATGAGCTTAGGTATTTTAATCTCGATCTGAGTAGGGCGGGGCATGTGCATAGTAGGTGCTCCAGGGACTCCACTGTGCCCGGTTCCTTGCACTTCCTGCAGTTGTCATCCGTGGTGATGCCAAGCTTCCTCGCGTAGGCTGCCGTCATGCAGTCACCAGTGAGCATGCCCACTAGTGTCTTGCAATCTTTGCGCGGGCATGCCAAGTCGAACAGAGTTTGTTTTTCGCATTGTGCATTGCACATGATTTTCGAGATTTTGCACGATGTCGTATCTCTCCAACTACGATTCACTGCTTGTGTGGCTCTTCTTTCGAGGTTCCTCTTGTAGCGGAGTAAGTACATGCTCTGCGAGTTCTGATTCCAGCCCGGCGCCTTCCTTTGCTAGACCATCTACCATCTCGTTTCCCTCAATGCCCTGGTGGCTAAGGACCCAGAAGATGCGCACTCTCTTCGAAGCGCATAATGCATCTAGTGCATCTCTGCCAGCCAAGACACTTTTGGACTTGATGCTAGCGGAGCGCATGGATTTGATCGCCGCTTGGCTGTCAACGAAAATACTGATGTAAGAGCGTTGTGTGTCCATGCTGAGGGCTATCTCAGCAACCTTCCTTATGGCAAATACTTCCGCCTGGAAGATACTACAGTGGTTCGGCAGTTTATATGGCTGCCTTATATTAGACTCTGCACAATACACAGCCGCACCTACCCCCGCAGGCATTTTGGAGCCGTCTGTAAATATGTTGACCGCCTGCTGTGCTTGTTCTATACCTTTGAACCAGTCATTTGGTCCCAGAAGAGTTCGTGCTTTGGAATTTACTATCGTGCGAGGTACCATGTAGTCCGTGCTACTAAGTAGATCCTTTCCGATTGTACAATGTCCAAAATTTTGAATGTGCATGTTGCCTGCAGCCGTAAGGCGTTGTGCCGTTTTTCCGGCTATTAGTTTTGCGTGTTTGTCCAGGGGGTCCATACTTAGAATGGTTTCAAGCGCTTAAATTGGAGTTGACTTCAGTGCCCCCGTAATGCATAGCGCTGCCTGCCGCTGAGTTTTCTCCAAGTGACTGAGGAATGTTGATTTGTTCACAGCCGGCCACCACACAATAATCCCATAGAGTAGAATAGGACGCACTACCGTTGCATAGATCTAGTGCATCAGAAAGGGTGAGAGACCCCAAGTACTGCCTAGCATCTTTTTGGATGTGTATAGTGCAATGGTGGATTTCTTCACCCTTTCTTCCACGTTGGTTTTCCATGACAGCTTGCTGTCCAGGACGACTCCACTGTGGTATCTTGTACCTTTTCGTGAACAGAACCAGATCCGTTTTCTCTGCGTTAATACTAAGACCGACTGAATTCGACCATCTAAGTACATCTTTGAGTGTGTTCTCCATTATGGAGCTTACTGTTGATAGATATTTCCCTACTATAATTATGCTTATATCGTCAGCATAGGCAGTTATCCTCGGGGCTCTACCTGCGAACTTTTCGAGTAGTTCATTAACTACAAGATTCCATAGTAGTGGCGAGAGGACCCCTCCCTGGGGTGTCCCACTGCGAGCTTCCCATACCTTGGATTTAGTGCCCCACTCAGCCCGCACCTTTCTTCAGCTTATCAACTTGTCTAACCATAGGTTTATTGCCGGTGGTGCCTCTATTGCGCGTAATCCACTAAGGATTGCGGTGGTTGATACATTGTTGAATGCACCTGAGATGTCTAGAAACGCCCCGAGTGCGTACTCCTTGTCGTGGAGGGCTTTTTCTAGGGTTACTACTAGGGAATGTAGTGCCGTTTCAACCGATTTCCCTTTCGTGTATGCGTGCTGGTTGGTTGATAACTGGATTGAATTGTTTCTTAGGTGCAAGTCAATTAGTTTCTCGAGCGTTTTGAGTACAAAGGAGTTCAGACTTATTGGCCTGTAGTCTCTCAGACAGGGATGGCTGCTCTAACCTGCCTTCGGTAAGAATACAACCCTCGCTGTCCTCCAAGCCGCAGATACATAGTTTAGCCTGATGCATCCGTTAAATATATTCTTCAGCCATGAGACGACTTGCGATTCAGCCGTTTGCAACATGGTAGGAATTATACCGTCTGGTCCCGGAGATTTGTATCCCGAGAACGAGTTTATAGCCCATACGATTCGGTCCGACGTTATTAAGTCGTGTGGAACCTGTAGCGGGGTTGTCCTGCGTCCTCGTATTATAGCAGTGTTTGTAGCCTCGGTACAGCCAGGAAAATGCGCCTTTAAAAGCACCTCGAGGGATTCCTGACTGCTCTCCGTCCACTGGCCATTGTCTTTGCGTAGCTGGCTCTGAATGGAGGGCTGCTTTGAGAGTAGCTTCCTGAGCCTTGCTGTGTCCGAAGTTTTTTCTATGCTTGAGCAGAAGTTCTTCCACGAGTGTCTTTTTGCTCTGCGTACGTTTGTTTTAAAAAGTTTGAGCCTACATTTGTATTCCCCCCAAATTTTCTCTTGGTCAGCTATTTTAGCTAGTTTAAAGAAATCTTTTAGGTCACGTCTTTGCTCTGTAAGGTCCGGACTCCACCATGGTGGTCTGATCTTACGCTTTGTTCGCGTGGGCTTACAGGAGGCATGATAGGCCTTGAGAAGATGGGCCGAGAGAATCTTCAGGGACCTTTCAATGCCCTCTTCCGTATTAATTTGTTTAGGAGCTGGTAATTTGGTCTCAATGATGCTTCTGAAGTGGTTCCAGTTGGTGTTTCTGGGGCTTCTAAAGATCTTTTGAGCTGGAGGGTAATTAAAGCTTATACTGAAGCTAATATAATTGTGGTCTGAGAAGGAAGGCTGTGCTAGCACCCTCCAATTTGCGATCAGAGTGTTGTTGTCGGAGGATATTGTTAGATCTAGCACGTTTGACGAGGTGGGGCCTACATAAGTGGGTTCCTCGCCGATGTTAGCTATACTGAGTTTATGTTGTAAAATAAAGTTCGATCCTCGATCATTGATGTCTGGGCTGCCCCATACAGGGTGGTGTGCATTGGCATCTGCTCTGATGACAACTGCTTGGTTCTTCCCGCCGGTGATTGCTACCAATCTTTGTAGCTCATCTGGTGGTGCTTTGATGTCATGCGCCATGTAGCATGAGGCGACCGGGATCAGGACGTCCGCGTCGCCCTCTAGCGCCACGACGGTAAGATCGTCAGTGCTGTAATGAGACATTAGATAAGTATAGATGCCTTTCCTTATAAGGATGGCTGTTCTTGTTCTACTTACTGTTGTTGCGAAAAACGTATTGAAGTTTTGTGACTTTAGGCCAGATACCGCGTTGCCCAAGGCAATCCACGGCTCCTGTACTAAAGCCACATCGTAGCCTCCTTCCTCCAATACGAGAAGGAATTCTGCGCTGGCGGTTTTGATTTTATGCAGGTTTATCTGAAGGACCTTCAACTGCATTAGGCTAAAGGTTCCTTTACGGGGTCAACTTTTGTGAGCGTGCCTCCGTCACCAGCATCTTCCAGACTGAGTGGGCAGCAACGGTCACGGCTTCTAGGCCGAGATCTTTTTCCACCTCTCCGGACTCTAGTGTGTTGCTGTTGTTGTCCTTGGGGTGGCGCTTTTTGAGGCGCAGATAAACACTACCAACGCCCCACGCCATCTTCCCGTAACGCACGTAGAGGATATCCTCTGCCTTCTTGTTGATTTGGAGGATGTAGTGTTGCCCCCCGCTACTATCAGGTAGTGGATCAGCAGCCTTAAACACCCTCCAATCAGATGTTGGCACGTCCGGATTTTGCTTCTGGAGAAGCTTCAGTGCGGACTCGTGTGGCACTACTCTTGGGAAGAGTACCTTCAATTTTGGCAGGGAAGGGATACTAGTCCTGTCCACTACTTTCAGTTGGGCACCCTCCCATAGGCCTTGAAGTGTCGGGGTTACTGATTTCACCCAGTGCAGAGTTGGATCATCGTTGCACTTCAGGATCTTAACCCCATTGAGCCAGCCCGCTCCATCGAATGTGGGCATGGTAGCGTCAGGTTGGGCTTCCAACCTCACGAACATCACCTCGAGAAGCTTCATCTCTACGGATTTCCATCTCTCGAGAGTCATTTTGCCTTGGGGATCACTCCGGTCGATCAGTGCTACGATCAGGTGTCGTTTAGTCTCGTCACTGGCCTTGGTTCTTACCTCCTGCTTAGGCTGCGGGATTGTGTTTATGATCGGTTTCTGCTTCTGTCGTTTGCTTGCTGGAGCTCCGACTTTCGCACTTTCCACCGATCTTTGGCATTTTTGTGCAGCCTGTTCTTCTACTTTGTTCGCGAGCAGCGAAGTCGTAGGTGCAAAGCTTGGTATGCTCGCGAAGTGTATGCGACCCTCTTCCACCTTTAGCTTAGCCCAGGCGAGCGACTCCTTCTCTTTGGAAGAGAGATCAATCTTGCCTGACAGCCGGCTGCAGATTTTAAGGGCCGCTTTGTAGTTGGCCTTGGCCTTCAACCCCTCCTTTGACTTGGTCTTGGGCCCTTCCTTACGAGAGGAGCTGCAACCCGCTGACTTATCCGGAGAGAGGAGAAGCCTGTCAACTAAATTTGCGCTTTCGTGGTACGAGTCTGCATCGACTATGGCACCCCTGCGCAGTAGTGTAGATGTTTTGGCAGTAGTTGTCTTTATGCCCGGGCCTGCTTCCGCCCCGGCTATTAAACTATTAAATAGTTTCAGACCATCGATTTATACAACAATCAGGGCTCGCAAACAAACTCTAAAGAAAAGTATTTTTCTGTTCTGTTTGTTTCTTCTGAAGATCACAACAAGTATTTTGGTTTGTTTAGTTATTTCTCTCCGATTCAAAAAGTAGCACAAACTGAAGCAAGTAGAGATGAGAGAGAAAAGTAAAATGAAAAGTTTCTTTTTTCGAATAGAAAAAGTTCCTCTCACTGTTATGCTATTGAATCGCGTGCACAAAAACAACCAAAGTAAAGTATCTTTAGCGATCTCTTGTTGGTTGCTGGATGCACCAAAATCCGAAGAGAGATCTGCAATGTTTGTTCGTTTCGTTTATATTGCGACTTTTTTTTGTGTTGAAAAAGTTATTGCGTTGGAATTTTTCTTTGTTTTAATTGCTTTTATTGAATTTGTTCAATATTTGAATTGAATAATTTGAAACAATAGGAGTGTTTAAAAATGAACAAATTATTAAAATTATAAATAATGTGCACTTTTTGATAGTTATTTCTCTGAAACCGTAGCAAGCTGAAAAAATGCTACTTAAAACATGACGAAATTCTTTTGTCAAACTTCCGTAGTAAAACGAACACAACATTTGTTACTTGTTGTGGTTGCGATCGTGACAACAAAATCTAAAAAACGAAATGCTTGTTGTTTTCGTAGAACACAAAACAATAGTTTCCTTTTTCCTTAATTTTCTGTTCGCTTTGGTACGCATTTCTGTTTGTAGCAAAGATCCAAACCTAAGCAGATAGTGAAACTGTTTGCTTTCACAGATTTAGCAGATGTAGAGTTAGTTTTTTCGTACAGTTTATTTGCAACCCCTGACAGCAATTAAAATTTCTAAATAGCAACAAGAATCTGAGAGAAAGTATGTTTTCTATATTTTTGATCATTTCGGTTGTGTGCACAAGAGAGCAAAAATATCGGTATTTTTTAATGGCCTTGCCTGTTTCTTCCTATTTGAATATCTGAAGAAATATTGTAAATTTTATAAATGAAAATAACATTTGACAGCTTCTTATTTGCATGTACATCCCAGACACCTAACTGTTAAATATTCCGTATATATGGCCTCTACGTAACGACCTTGAAAAAATGCATAAAATTGTTGATACATTGTATGTACGTTAAATTTGTTCTACTATCATGGTAGATATATGGAAAGACATTCATCTGTGTATTCTGGCATCTCTGTCTGCCACCCATGTTTTACCGATACGATGAAATGATGCCTTAACTGCTCACACCAATTACAAATTCTGCTGTGCACTCTTCTCCCCCATGCCGTTATATCATGACCACCCCTAGAGATTAAAACTGACATTTTATTTCCATATAACAAAAGACTGTTTATAAATGAATTTCTTTTATTTTTTCAACAAACAAATTACCTTTGGATTACGGCTCAGAAATTAATATATGTATCATCACACAAAATTTTTATAAATTAAATGTGTTTTTATATAAACAGCAAAAATGGCACCAGCGGCAGCAGAAATTTCTTGAAAATGCTTAAAGTTAAATCCAGTTTTATAATGATTATCCAGTTAACCAAAAATGTCTCCCGGGAATCTGCTTGGTTTTCTGAAACGAAAAATTTTTGGATTTTTAATTTGATTTAAATTATATTATTTGAATACTTAACTTCGATTGCACTGCTTATTTTGTTTGGTTTGTTTTTTTGCTAGTTCAGTATATTTTAAGCTGCAAGAGAGCAAGATATACAAACATTTATAACTTTCCTTTTTATCATAACATCAGAACTTATGAATGTATTGGTGAAAACCAAATTTTGTTTCGATGTGTTTGTTTAGCGCTACTAGCAGGCCATCATATGTATTTCTTAGCCCTTCCGTACTCATTTCCAAGCCCATTAACTTTTTTATATGAAACGAGAAAATTTTCTAGGCCTTTCTCTCTCGCGACTCTAAAGAAGCCTGCTAGAAGCAGGAATGTACATTAGAAAGAAAAGCAATATAAATATCAGCTTGAAATAAAAAACGTTCGACAATTTCCAGATTTGAACCAACGTCCTCTCATGTGGCAGGCCGGCATCTTATGCACTCGTCTACAGCAGTTCTTAACGAACTTCAGCTTATTTTGCATAATTACAAATGAAAGTAAGCTTTCGGGAACGCGGGTTCGAAACCCAGCTCAGACCAAAAAAATTTTTTTTACGTATTTTTTTTAAATTTACATATTTTTACAAATTTTTCTGTTCATTTACAATTTTTTGTAAAATTTCTTCATACTTCTTCATAAAAACAGAAATACAACAACAAATGTGACATTATGAAATTGAGGAAAAAATGAGAAATTGACGCTTCAAATCTCATCGCCCCGATGGTGCAGTGCGTTAGCGCGCGCTTGCACGGGTAATCACAAAGATTTCTGATGACGCTTTTAGCAGAGCGGAAATTGTACAATAAAATCAAAGCTAGTGATTTTTTCCTTTTCATATTGAAAAAACTTTGTTGTTGTTGTTGTTTCTTTGGAAAAATTCGTTAGAACAATTAATTGTTCTAACTTTGACCTTAAGCTCAATAAACGATTTTAAACTATCAAACAACTAGAATTTGTATTTAAAATCAAGTATGATTTAAACTATCAAACATTTAGAATTTATATTTAAATCATATAAAGTCAACATAATAAATATAGAGGTCATTAGAAAAAACTTTAATTTCTTCATACTAAAATAATAGAAAAGACTTGGAATTTTTCCATATAAAAGTTTTCATATAATGTGATATGTAATGTGTCAGATTTCGGAGACTTGGGTTCACTACCCAACTCGGACAAAAAAAATTTTTTTTGTTCATTTATAAGTTTTTCTAAATTTTTAAAAAAATGTTTCTTATAAAATAACATGAAAAGACTCCAAGCCTTCAAAAGGTAGGACTAACAGAAGCGCTCACCAATACAGCGAGCATGGAAGGTATATTGACGCCAATAAGAGCACTACTAGCATGCTTTCTTTTGCGTAATGCTAGCTAAAATGCCCACTGCGTTAGAGCTGTTCAGCTGGGATGGTTGCCGAATTTATTTCGTTTCTAGCTGGACATTTTTGTTGTGATTTTGTTGTAGCTTTATTTTGGTTGCTGCTTCAGAGAAGGATTTTTTGATATTTCTTTAGCTGAATAGAAAGACAGAATTCTGATTCGGCTAATGAAATAATTATTGGATAATAAAAAAAATGTAACTATAAAATAGAATTATTTTAGCAATGGTTAAGAATTAGTTGTTGTTTTATTGGTACAAATTGTACTTCTTTGTTATATCAATTTGATACAGAGTATGTACTATATAGAATAGAAGTGAATATGCTGCACTTTTTGGCAAAAAAAAACCAAATAAAAACTTTTTGAATTTCGGGACGATCCTGGGATTCCGGGATTGTATTTTCAGATCCCGAAAATACCGGGATCGAAAAAACTCCAAAAATTTACATCCCTTTTACGACAATACGGGTTTGGTATTTGTATTTGTATATATTGGTATACGACTGTTTGTCGTATTTCACCAGTGCTGCTCTTTCTTGTTACGAATTTGTTATTACCGTGTAAATTTCATTAGTAACATCACTATCATAACAGCTTTTCTTTTTATTTTGCGAGGCAAAAATGTTTGGAGAAGAAATTGAATTTCTTGATAGCTTTGACGTGGCTTTCTGATTCATAAGAAGATCAAGTCTATACTTTTCGCACAAAGCTCTTATAATTTCATTCTTTTCGTTTTGTTTAGGCACTTAAAAGAATTTATTTTCTCCAGTCATCTGTCTGTTTCTTCAGTCAGCTGTATTAATACGACATACAACAAAATGAACCCTTAGGATATGTTCACAGTTGTTGTATTTTTTTGAAAACACAATACGGCATACAACAATACGACAGCTTGTGAAATCCCTAACTGTTATACAATTACATAAATTATATTTATATTAAATTGTTTTCAAAAGTAATATTTAACAAAACAATTAAAATCGTCGTGTATAGAAAAGTGATTTTCTCGAAGCAAAGTTTTTTGATCGGCCAGGGTGCTTAAAAAAATCTATCAAGCCGATTGGGCTGAAATTTCAATAGGTTATTCTACAGACAATGGCTCATTATCATAATCAAAATAGAGTCGACTTTAAATTAAGTATAAGCATTTTTGACAGTTTTTCAATATAATATGTTGTCAAAAAGCTTGCACTAAATGTTAAGTCGACTTTATTTTGACTATGATAATGGGCCAATGGCTCTAGCAGATAGTAGAATTGTTAATTTTTAGTATTTTTTTCCTATTTGTACCCTGATGAAAAAAAACACCCTGATATTTGTAAATGCCTGCTTAGAAGTTCGCCATTTTTTAATTTTTTAATAAAAATGTTTAAATCTACTACCTGCCAGAATGACAACCCGCAGAACAATAATATATTTAGTTTGCTTCAAATGACTTTAAGTACCGTAATCAGCCGTGCCAGCAACACAACTACATATATTTTAGGTGTCCCCTTTGGATGTAAAATAATTTTAAAAAATATTGTAAAATAACATAAAAAAAGTATAAATTATTGTATTTTATTTTATTACTAGCTAAAACCTGGTGCTTTGCTGCCACGCCCCGTTTCCATACGCCCATAAAATATAATCTTGCTTATGTAAATTGTGGTCAAATACTGAATTCCGTGACTGTGTGCGACCTTTAACTCAAAAGCTATTAAGTTTCTCAAATTTAGGTTGCATGGGAGGTATCACGCCTCCTTGTCCAACACCTGTAACTCGAATGCCGAATTCAAAAGCTGTGCGACCTGTAATTCCAAAGCTAATCGATATTGCACATTGGTTCTGTATTGGAGGTGCCTCGCCTCATTTTCCAATGCAAAAATCCTCTTTTGAATGTGTTTAATAACTTCCTAAAGTTTCATGAAAATCGGTAAAGACATATAAGCTAAATTATCATATTTAAGCATTCTACGGTTAAAACTGTCTGATATATAGCATTTTTACTAATTTGTGAGCGATAAAATTGGGCGCAGATATAGTGCGACCACACCCATTTTTTTAAAGTTGTCGAGAGTAAAAAAATGAACTAAATTACCAAATTTTAGTATGCAGATATATTTCGCCCACGCCCATTTTTTGTATATCTGCCGACAGTAACCATCTGCACAAAATGACTACATTTTAGTTTTTTACGATCAAAACAGCGATCGGATTTATACCCTTTTTATTGGTTTGTGGGCCTTTTTGTCCAATCGAAACCAACAATCACAAGAACACTATCAAAATGTGGCTTCAGTTTCCCTGAAAATTTCATAAAGATCGGTTCAGCGGTTTTTGAGTCTATACGTGATATACAAACATACCCACATACACACATCCATTTTAATATATTGTATAAATAAAAAATCATTAAAATTTAGTCTAAATATCATTAAATCCTCCCCCAACGTTCTCTGATTATTATTTATTTAATTTTAAAAATTTTGGTGGTCATTTGAAGTGAAAATTCCTATTTTCACTTCAATGTGAAATATATATAGTTTTTTATATACAGTCACACAGATTAATATACGTACCCCCTCAAAATCTTATTTCTGACCAAAGTTTAAGCTTCCTTAAAAAAAGGCACAGTTTCGATAGTATCGTAAGTATAGACGTAGAAGTCCTTTTTATACAGTAATAGAGAAAAATTCTGGTTTTTGTCATGTATGTTTTAAAGTATTATACTGTTTTAAAGTATTTCATCTTCTAAATAAAAATTATTCAAAAACAAATTTGTTGTTGCTGTCCTTCCTTAAACTTACCTGATCTAAAAAGCTCACAATTAAATTCATGTACAAATTTGTTTTGTTTTATAAAAAGTTTTCGTTTGATATTTATATGTATATTTTAAAAGTAATAGAAAGAATATAATGCATAGTAAAAATAATTCTAATTTATTATGGTATTTAAAAAATAAATGTAGTTTTTAAAGCACAACGCATGCTTAGTAACGCATGCGCAAATTTGCGTAGTAGTATACATATGTACATGCTGAAAATAAACATTCGATTTAATCGTACTCTTACTCATGGCAGAATAACCAGGTAGGGCCGAATCGGAGAGGAATGCCGTAGAAAGCAGAGAAAAGCGAGCTAGTTGTCAAATACAGCTGTTCATGTCGAGTATAAGTTAAGAACATCTAAAAAAATTTCAGCTAACTAAACCAACAACAATTACCAAGCAAATCTAAAACAACGACGCACAGAAAAGAGCATGATCACAGCGGTTGAGCAGCGTTAGAGGGTATGAACCGAGTCGTCCACAGAAAATAAACAGAACTTTGCTTACTATGTCCCGCTTTTCACTCGTCACTCACGAAAATTCTCGAGCTTGCGGCGAAAGCAATTATTGCTCCGAGAGCAATAATTCTCTTGCTCTGGTAGCAAGATCCCTTTGCCTCGCTTTTCGCTAGGCAATAATTGCCTTTGCCGCAAGCAGTTTGTGGATTATTCGCCCGCATGAGGGGGTTTACGAAAGTCCCCATTAAACCCGAGTAGTCAACAAACTACTTGCGGCGAGAGCAATTATTGCTCATAGAATTGCCGAGTGAAAAACGGCCCTTTGCAGCACATGCAGAACCAAAACAACAATATTAGCAGCTAGTAGTAACGTTGCCAGTTATGTTGGAAAAATTTCGTGGTCATTTTTAATTGCCCTTAGGAATTTTTGTTTCTGGGAATTCCTGTTAAATTTTTTAATTCAGCGTGGTATTTTTTAATCGGCGTGGAAATTCAGCGCGGTATTATTTAAATTTCCGTGGGAGTTTGGTAATATTCTTCTTACATTTTTTTCCCTTTTTTAGTAAGCAAAGTTTCTCTGTGGTATTTCAAAATGTTTTTTAAATTGTTTGTGCATATGGGACTTATTGTGGTTTTTTTTAATGCGAATGAGATTTTTGTGGCAATTTTAAATGCATATGGAATTTGTGGTGGTATTTTTAAAACGCGTGGTATTTTTGTGGTAGTTTTTAATGATCGTGAGATTTTTTTGATTTTTTTTTTATTGCGGAAGAAACTTTATTGTTTAGCTTTAAAATGGTAATTTTTGTTGTATTCAATTTATGTTATTGTGAAAAAGTAACTTTTGTCGGAATTGTTTTAAATTTCAACTGGCAACCTTGGCTAGTAGTACTTCATTTTTTTGTAGCCGCATACTCTCTGGCTCTCTAGCTACATGCATCTGTATTCTCTATTGCATTACAACCCAACAAGCCATGAATGTTACTGTGCCAGCTAAACGGTACTTAAAATGGCAGCGTCTGATTTACTGGTATGAAAACGACATGTTTTTGTACCTTTAAACCGTTCTCTATATTATTGTAAAGTCCTATTTTATATTTATCAAGAATCGAATTGAAATTAATGTCATATTCGCTTGATGCGTCGTTTGTTCTTGTCTTTTCTCCCTCTCTTTTTTACCCGTTCGCCAAAAAACTCTAAAATATGCATTGAATCCTGCATTGAAATCAAGGTAGTGCAATTGCGTTGCCATTCATTGTTTAGTTTATTGTTGCAACTTAATAAAAACCATTTCAAGGAAAGGTTACAATTGTTTAACAACAAATAAAATTAATATACAACTTAAAGTTTTCTATATGACCTTTTTATTTATTGTGTTGATTTTCTATGATTTAAATACAAATTCTAAATGTTTGATAGTTGAAATCATTCTTGATTTTGAATACAAATTCTTGTTGTTTGATAGTTTAAAATCGTTTATTGAGCTTTAGGTCAGGTTAGAACAATTAATTGCTCTAACTAGTTAACCAATCAGCTAACTAATTAAACAGCTAGTGATGTTTTTTCCTTTTCATATTGTAAATGTTGTTGCTGTTGTTTTTTTTTTTAAAATTCGTTAGAGCAATTAATTGTTCTAACCTGACCTAAAGCTCAATAAACGATTTTAAACTATCAAACAACTAGAATTTGTATTTAAAATCAAGAATGATTTAAACTATCAAACATTTAGAATTTGTATTTAAATCATAGAAAATCAACATTAATATACAACTTAATAAATAGTACGCTTGTTTGAAACACACAATGCATAGTTTGCTGACATCGAAACGGTCCGCTTCAGTGCTTTAAAAAGTGCACACCGTTTTCAACCGAGCCGATGTGCTATCTGGGAAACAAATAAAAAATGAACGCAACTGATGTGTATTTATGATTTGTACATACTAATAAAAACCAACAACAACAACAACAGCAAAAGCAGCACAACAACGAACGACGTAATTACGAACAAAACAAGCAAACACAACAACAACAACCTTAAAAATAGCATAAGCAGCTACTGCAGCTAAGCAGCTTGTGCATTTCTCATACGAATATATGAATTTTAAAAAAATTACAGGAATATTTGTTGCAAAAAACTTGAATAAAAGGTATTGGAAAATAGTTGATTGTAAGTCATTTACTATTTAAATTTATGTAACATAATTTTTTGCAACACAGAAGAGTATACATACGAGAGTTTCATTTAACTGTTATTTAAAGAGAAAGCGATCGCATGATGAATGCATATTTTTTAATAGACAGTTATGACTTCTAGTCTTATATTAAGCACTTTCTGATCAAGTGCTAATTATTTTTTTGCAAATGGGTCCAAAAGTTAAGGAAATATGTTTTGACGTGCGTGAACTAATTACACTGTGACGCAATATTCAACTTTTTGACTCCAAACAAAAAATCACTTATCCCAGCCGAAAGTACTCGATGAGAGGAGAAAAGTAATTTCTGGATTTTGCTGGATTGGTTGCCGTTCGTTTTTTATGAGCCTCTATAGTTTTTTCGCCAAATTCGATTTTGAGCACTTTTTTGCAATTTTCTTCTATTTTTCGTATGGCCATAGTTCGAAAAATGCTGTGAATTTTTTTTTGCAGTCTTCAGCAAAGTTGTAGCTCTTGACTCGGCCAACAAAAATGCTGAATATATTAAGTCGGAAAAATTTTATCTTCATGCTCAAAACCCTAAAAATGTCGAAAAAATTACCACTTTTTTCACCAATTTTTTCTGTTTTTCGACTACAGCTCTTGAACTATTGAAAATTTTACCAAGCAATCAAGGGGAGAAATGTAGCCTATAAAATTATGAACAACTTTGTAGTACATACCAACTTATGACCATATGACCACACCTTGACAAACATTTTTGCGCTTTTTTCTATTTTCATTTTTTATATACGAAACAACAAAATAAATGCGTATTTGTCAAAATCGTTGTTGTTGTTTTTTTTTATGAAAGAACAAAGTAAATTTATATAAGTTAACCCACATAACTCCATGACACGACTTGGCATCACTATTGTGTAAGATCAACCCTGGACGCGCGAAGTTGGTTGTGGTTTTACACTTGAAATCAACAGATGCAATGGTAAATTTTTGTCATTCACTTTTTTTAACATAAGTGATTGAAGTGAGTGATTGAAAATGGAAAGATGCTCGAAATTAGATAGTTTCTGTTAAGTTTGTGGTAAACTAGAGCCAAAACATGGAAAACAAGAACGAAAAAATTTATTTTCTAATAATTTTAAACTCGCATATAAACTTTATTTCGGTGAAGAGGATACAAGTGGCGACGAACATACGCCAAATACGGTGTGTTGATTATGTTATGGCAATCTCTTGGGGTGGTTGCATCAAAGAAATTTATGTTTACGGTATGTCAAGCCAATGCTGTGGGTAAGAAATACGTCCGGGGTACATGATCCAGACAAGTGCTACGCTTGCGTAAATTTTACCAAAGAAATTAATAGAAAAAAACGCTGAGCAAAAGTATATAATGCCACTGACTCCGCTGAATTACCAATACCGATGCCCGATGATGCCGAAGTACCAAAACCACCGAGTCCGAGTATGCTATCAATGATGACATCAGAAAGGGGAAACACCAACTATGGTGACTTCGATCCGGATTTTTTCCCTGAAATCGCAGATGATGCATCAAAACCACTAGCACAAGAAGAAATCGATTTCCTCGTGGCCAAATTTCGTTTTTCGCAGCGTGATGCCGAATTTTTCACTACATTTATGAAGCGCAGAAATCTGACACAGAAAAACGTTATCGCCAGCGGTTACCGTAAACGCCAAGCTGAGTTCCAAAAACTATACAACGTCAATGATTTGAATACGTTCACATATTGCAACGACATAAAAGCCTTAGTGAACAAAATGGGTATGGAATATAATGCTGCCGACTGGAGATTATTTATAGATGGCTCCACGTCAAGTTTGAAGGCTGTATTATTACATGTTACAAATAAAATGCCATCCATCCCGTTGGCATTCGGAACGAATATGAAGGAATGTTATGAAGTCATGGCAGATATATTGGACAAAATCAAATATACGCAGCATAACTGGGAAATTTGCTGCGACTTAAAAGTAGTAAATATTTTGCAAGGTGTCATTGAAAATCGGGAAGGACCTCTCCCCACCATTTATTACCAAACGAGGTTTCAGACAAGGTGATTCCTTATCGTGCGACTTTTTCAACCTAATGATGGAAAAGTTCATTCGAGCTGCTGATCTGAGACGTAGTGGCACAATATTTTACAAGAGTGTTATGCTGCTTGCGTATGCTGATGACATCGATATCATTGGCCATAAAACGCGCGAAGTCAGTGCAGCATTTTCCAGATTAGAAAGAGAGCCAAGTCGAATGGGTCTGTCAGTGAATGCAGATAAGACGAAATACTTAGTGTCAACAAACAAACAGTCCTAGCGTCTTGAAACCAACGTTACCGTTGACAATACCTCCTTCGAGGTTGTGAAGAACTTCGTTTATCTGGGATCCAGCATTAATTCAACCAACGACATCAGCATTGAGATCAAACGAAGAATAACTCTTGCCAACAGGTGTTACTTTGGGCTCAGTAGGCAAATGAGAAGCAGAGCCCTCTCTCGACGAACGAAAATCACGCTCTATAAATCGCTCATCATGCCCGTCCTACTTTACGCATCACAAACCTGGACGCTGAGCAGTTTAGATGAAAAGACTTTAGGAGCATTCGAGAGAAAGATTCTTCGTAAGATCTACGGACCAATCTGCGTCAATGGCGAGTACCGAATACGGTGGAATGATGAACTGTATGAGCTGTACGCTGACATCGACATAGTCAAGCGCATTAAAATCGAGCGGCTTCGCTGGCTTGGTCATGTTCAGCGCATGAAAGACGATGCTCCAGTGAAGAAAACATTCGATTCGGTACCCAGCGGCGGTCAACGCAGAAGAGGACGACCGCATCTTCGTTGGAAAGACCAAGTAGAGGACAACCTGACGAAGCTTGGAATTTCCAACTGGCGCCAGCAAGCGAAAGACAGAAATGGCTGGCGAAAATTCTTAGATGAGGCCAAGACCGACATACGGTTGTAGCGCCAACTAAGTAAGTAAGTAAGTCATTGAAAAAGACGGCTTCCCTAAATTCTTCTGCTTCTACTGCACATGGGATTCGCGGTATAAACATGACCACTATAATACACATTGGGTGAAAAGAGATCTGAAGAATCAAAAGCATTTGAATTTGTTCAACAAACCGTTAATTGAGAATATTGATAATATTTTGCTTCCACCACTACATATAAAATTGGGCATCGTGAAAAAGTTTATCGAAGTATCCGTCAAAGGTAACGATCAGATTTTCGATTGTTTGAAAGGAATATTTCCGAAACTAAGCAATATTAAAATTACTGCAGGTATTGTATTTAATTTTTTAGCATTAATGTTGATTCACTTCGCTATATTCGCACTGTTTTTTATGTATGTTACTTGTTGCTTTTTCTCATTTTTTATACAGGTGTGTTAAATGGACCAGACATCCGCAAACTCATTAAAAGTGAAGCTTTAACGCAAGTATTGTCTGCCAAAAAACTTGAGGCTTGGATTGCAATAAAAGCAGTTATTCAATATGTTTTGGGTAAAAACCGCGTGTACAATGAGAAAGCAACGCAATTGGTGAAGAATATGATCACTGCCTTTGATTCCATTCATGCATCGATGACATTAAAACTCCATTTTATGCACCATCATCTGGACGTGTTCTTGAAACAACTGAAACAACTCGACGCAATGATTGCTGAAGTATGCTGGTGGTCTCAAAAGATATCACAATTCGAGCACGAGTTGACGGAGGATGATAAAGAAGGACATACAGAAGAAGATATACCGTTATTTACTCCACAAACTGGAAATGACGCAGAAGATATCGCCGTGGCTATTTTAAACTCAGAATCAGACGACGAATCAAGCGAACCAGCTGCAAAGAAATCTCGGCCTTCCACTTCTGGAACGTCAACTGTCATATCATCAACTTCGCGCCAGACAGCCCAAATGGACATCGACGATACTGATTAACAAAAAAAAAAAAACAAAAAAAAAATACAAATTAATACCCATTTGATGCCTTTTTTATACTTTTTTTCATAATCTTTCATATATTTTCATGTTCATGAATCAGAAAATTCAATACTAAATTGCAAAAAAAAAATAATACATGTGCCTTTTTTAAACTTTTGCTCAATAAAAATAATAAAATAAAAAAAAAATGAAAATTAATCACATTTGTATGGCCAAATCCGTATCAAGGAGTGGTCGTATGAAGTTAGTATGTACTAGAGTTAGTATGTTGTTCATAATTTTATAGGCTACATTTATCCCCTTGATTGTTTAGTAAAATTTTCAATAGTTCAAGAGCTGTAGTCGAAAAACAGAAAAAATCGGTGAAAAAAGTGGTAATTTTTTCGACATTTTTGGGGTTTTGAGCATGAAGATGAAATTTTTATTATATTCAGCATTACTTAATATATTCAGCATTTTTGTTGGCCGAGTCAAGAGCTACAACTTTGCTGAAGACTGCAAAAAAAATTCACAGCATTTTTCGAACTATGGCCATGCGAAAAATAGAAGAAAATTGCAAAAAGTGCTCAAAATCGAATTTGGCGAAAAAACTATAGAGGCTCATAAAAAACGAACGGCAACCAATCTAGCAAAATCCAGAAATTACTTTTCTCCTCTCATCGAGTACTTTCGGCTGGGATAAGTGATTTTTTGTTGGAATTTTTGTGTTGTACTGTGGTATTAAGCATAAAAAAATGGAAAATCTTTATGGGAAATCGCAAATATAGTTGGACGTCCAAAGTCGAGTGTACAAACAGTGATTACAAATTATAATGAAACCAAATCACTGAAAAACAAACCCAGATGCGGTCACCCTCCAAAAATTGACACACGTGTAAAAAGACATATACTAACTTAAATCCGAAAAAAATAGAAAAAACAGCAATAGACATAGCTAAAGATATGGAAAATGCCGAAATTGTTATTGTACACCCGGAAACAATGCGAAGAGTATTAAGGAAAAGTGGATTTCATAGCCGCATTCCGCGAAAAAACCGTTTATTAGTG
Organism: Dichetophora obliterata; assembly: GCA_963920525.1. Taxonomy (NCBI): domain Eukaryota; kingdom Metazoa; phylum Arthropoda; class Insecta; order Diptera; family Sciomyzidae; genus Dichetophora; species Dichetophora obliterata. The sequence goes on from OY986439.1 coordinate 121,267,895, forward strand.
CTAAAAATATGAAAAAACGTATTAACTTTGCAAAGCTGAATTTTGATATAGATGAAACGTTTTGGAAGAATGTTGTGTTCAGCGATGAGAGCAATTTCAAGCTATTCCAATGTGATTTTGCAAGCAGAAGGTATGGCGCAAAAAGTACGAGGCGCTCCTTCCGAAAAATTTAATTCCGACAATAAAGCATGGAGGAGGATCGGTATTGGTATGGGGTTGCATGTCGGCAACTGGGATAGGAAACTTAGTGTTTATTGACATAACCATGGATCGATTCGTATATTTGAACCTACTCCAACAAAGTTTGATGGAATTGGTGGATAAAATGGGTTTTACGGAAAGCTGATACTTCCAATAAGACAACGACACCAAGCACACAGCGGTTTTTGTTAACGAGTGGTTGCTGTACAATGTACCAAAGCAGCTTCATTCTCCTCCCCAGTCGCCGGACTTGAACCCCATCGAAAATTTGTGGTATGAGTTGGACCGCCATGTTCGAAAAAGGACAATAAAAAACAAACATGATCTTAAAAATGCACTTATGAAAGAATGGTCAAAAATTACAATGCAAACAAAAACAAAACTAGTATTTTCGATGAAAAACAGATTGAGCGCAGTTTTAGAGAGCAATGGCGGACCAACAAAATACTAAATTTTTCTTTATTTTTGTTTCCATTAAACATTTTGTAAGAAGTATGTATGTATACTTTTCTGTGTTGCAAAAAATGAAAATCTGTGTTTTTTTTTTAATAAATCGTTTGTTTCTGAAATTTTTACTTATCGTTTTAATTCATTTTAAGTACAGATTTATCTTATATAATTTTTTTGTAAGGAAAGCTTATACTTTGGTCAGAAAAAATCTGTGTGACTGTATATAGTTTTTCAAAAAAAATACATGAAACTTACTGTTAGAGGAAAAAGAGGAAAGAGCTATAGTTTAGAGGAGAGGGGACTGATTAGTGAGCAGTTTTGCTCTGATTGACTTTAAACATTCTTCAGACTATATTCTTCAGATGTTTAGCTATAAGAAAAGACGGAAATGAATCGATTTTTCAGAAGTCCAAACTCTTTGCTGAAATCCAGTGCGTTTAGTATAAAATTTCATAAAATGTTACCAGTGAAACACTGCATGTGCAAATTGAGGTGAAATACTTAATTCAGTGACTGTGAGATTACAACGTCAAAGCTATTTGATAAATCAAAAAGTAACTTAACCATAAAATCCATCTTTTGATTGGAAAGAGATATTGGGGTAAGTTTTTCACAAAAATTAGTTTTGAGACTTGACTTTGTTTAAAAACATAAAAACAACATATTGGAAAAAATTAATTTCGCCAAAAAAATCAAATCAACGTACCCTTGTTGTTTTGATGACAAAAACATTTAATAATTTTTTGAGTTAAAGTCAATATTTGGGACCTTTTTTGAAAAAATCATAAAAATATATACACTGGCCTAACGGTACAGTTCAAACAAACATTTTTGTGAAGTGCTTTTATTAGATGTTTGAACAAAAAAGTTTGAATGAAATATATTTATTAACAGCGGAGATATTTGCATCGAAAAACCAAACTTCTTCATGACATTTTTTTTCTCATTCTTAGGTAACGATTAAAATATTTTATGAAAAAGTAGTTGTACTAAAAATTTCTATAATTTTGCGGATATGTGAAGTAGTATAATAACAAAATTACTGTTAGCTGAAAAATTTCGGAGGGAGCGCGGCAAAAAAAAAGTATGTAACAATTTAAAATAGAATGCACTTAATATGTATACCTAGTTTGAGCCTTTTAGATTTGTATAAAGGCCAAACAAACAAACAAACAGAAAATGAGTTTTATTACTACCCTTTAGGAAACAAAGCGCTTCGAAACTACTTTCAAAGCACTTAAAAAAATCACTATAGCGCTTTGTTCTCGTTTTTAATAGTGATTTTTTTAAGATTGGCATGTCATTGGGAAGAAGACCTTTGTTCTCGCTACTAAAAGTGATTTGAAAAAGCACTTTGCTCTCGCTACGAAAAGTGATTTAAAAAGCGCTTAGTTCTTGCTTCGAAAAGGGATTCCAAAAAGTGCTTTTCTCTCCCTTCGGAAAGTGATTACAGAAAGATCTTTACTCTCCATTTGAAAAGTATTTAAAAAAGCGCTTTGCTCTCGCTTCGAAAAGTGATTAAAAAAGTGCATTGCTATCGCTTCGGAAAGTGATTAGAAAACGCATAACATTCCCGTAGTGGCACCGACCAAAGTTTTAAGCAAAATAAAAAACGTTATTTGTATTATGTATTTAGACATATCTTGGTAATGTGTTTTTAATTAGTTTGAAACTGTTTTTTGATTTTTTTTTTAACTGAATATTGAATACATATAAAAAGTAGTAAAAAGTAAGTTTTCAAAAAGTTTAGAAAAGTATTATGCATCTAGACATATCTTAGTAATGTGTTTTTAATTAGTTTGAAACTGTTTTTTGGTTTTCGTTAACTGAATATTAAATACATATAAAAAGTAGTAAAAAATAAGCTATTAGAAGTTTAGAAAAAATGTTTAGAAACTAATTTTTTGAAAATATAACTTTTTTTTATTAAAATATTTAAACTGTTTATAAACGTTTTTTACCTTTCACTATTTTTCACTATTTTGCTGAAACACTTTCACGAATTAAACTTCCCGAGCTTACTAGTGATGAGTAATGACAAGTAGTGATGAGAAAAGTTAATATATCGAACTAGTACGACAGCAACAAGATGTAAATCTTGTTTTAATCAAATTAGGGAAAATAGTGAAAGCAAACCGATTTTTTGAAGCTCAATTCGTAGCGAGAGCAAAGCACTTCTCAAAAGCACTATTCATAAGCAGAGTGAAGCCCTTTTTATTTGCTTTTTCATAAAGCACTTTGAAATTTCCGATAGGGTATAGATAGATAGTCAGTGGTATGAAAAAATAAATTTTTAGCCATAACTTTTGATTGGAAAGAGATATTGGGGGAATTTTTTAACATAAATTATTTTTGAGACTTGCCGTCTCAAAAAAATATAAAAACAATATTTTGAAAAAAAAAATTTCGCCAAAAAAAATCAAAGGGTGTACCCTTGCTTTTTTGATGACAAAAAAAGTCAAATAATTTTTACGCTTAGCTGAAAGATTTTTTGCAAATAAATGCTATGTCATATGAAAGGTAGTCAGATGTGCCATTCTTACTTGGTTTTATTTTTACAACAAAAACAATTTTTTAGTAATTTTTTGAGTAAAAAATCAGTATTCTGGACCTTTTTTGAAAAATTTTTTAAAAAAATATACACTGACCTAACGGTACAGTTTAAATTATTTTTGAGAAGTACTTTAATTGAACTTTTGAACAAAAAAACTTTTGTATGAAATATATTTATGAACAGAGGAGATATTTGCATCGAAAGACCAAACTTTGATTTTCATGTCGATTTTTTCTCATTCTTAGGTAACGTTGTTTTATGAAAAAGTCGTTGCACTTGAAATTTCTCCAATTTAGAGATATGTGAATGATTTTGTTGTCAAAATAAATTTCTGAGATTAAATTGGCCAGTATTTTTTACAGTAAATCGTATTTAAATAACTAAATTTAGGTTAGTTAAAAAAGGTGTAAGAGGCGAGGTCAAAACAAAGTATGTAAAAATAAAATTTATGATGCATAAAAAATGTGTACGAAGTTTGAAGGAAATCCGTTGAGCCGTTTAGATTTGCATTAATTTCATATTTGTACTACAGTACCCTCTGCCGTTAAGGATAGATCAAAATAGATAGAGCTTAAAAATTTATTGATTCTGGAAACTCCTAATTACAAATTTTCCTTGTAATAGGAACGATTTAGGAGTTTTTTATGCTTGTAAAAGATTTTTACTGCATTTTTATTGATTTGTGGGCGTTGAAAGGGGGTGTGGCAAATTTTCTGCCAAAAAATCGACTGCCAAATTTTCAGATTAATTAAATTTATACCTAGTGTACTTTGTTTCACTCCACGCTCATCTCATAAAAGAGGGTCGTAAACATAGTGCGACCACGCTTATTTTTAGTACAGCTTTAGTACAACTTAGTAAAACTTTTAGCCTTATACGAAAAAAACTGTCTAAAATATAGAAATTTCATTCATTTTTGGGCGGTAAAAAGGGCGTGGAAACCTATTTTGAGCACAGTTGCCAACAGTAACTATACAAATTTAGTAACCAAATTTTAGTCAATACCACAAAAACCGTCTTAAATATAGAATTTTTTTATATAGTGGGCATGAAAAGTAGGCGCGGAAAATCTTACATAGCCTAGCACGATTCAGTTAAATCAAAAGTGGTTTAACATCCGTACGTGTCACAAAGGCTTTTATATAATAGTATAGATGCACAACTCGGGAATTGTAATCGTTTCTGATATGTGGGCGCAGTTATAGTTCGACCACGCCCATTTGTTGCTAAGTTGCCTAGAGTAACCATAAATGTTACTCAGATGTTGTAAATTTGGTGGCCTATGGTGTTACCGTTCCTGATCTTAAAAGACACTGTACAAACGATTTTGTGTGTAGAGAAAGGGCGGTAAAAGTAAGCGTGGCAACATTTATGTAAGGTAAGTTACCAAAATAAGGCCAATCTAACGGTTTTTACCAGACAGAAGAGAAACGGGTTTTTAAAACTTATTTTTGCAAATTAGTATTTTTGTTTATTCAATTCTTTTTTCAAAAACATAAAAATAAAGCATGAAAAATTAAAAAATATATCCAGCTCCGAAGGTTTTAAAAAGGTCTGATTTTTGCCATATTAGGATCACCATGTCTAAATAAAGCCCAATATAATTTCAATATAATTTCATTAATCAAGTTTTTCTCGGAATACACCACAGTTAGATTTGATCAATTAACCTTTTTGTTTTCGTTAAAATACCTCTCTTGATTTTTAATTCAAAGCTGGACATAGGCAATAGTTAATTCGTAGAATAACGGACTTTTACTGCGAGCACAATATTACATCAACAACGTTGTTGACGCTACCGCTGACTTCGTTCGACTGTCACTCGCTTCACAAATGCGCAATCGAAGTAATTTTTCTTGCATCGTGATGCAAATATGAACATGTTTAAACGTGCAAAAAATCATTTTGCAGGGAATGCAATAAATGTGCGTATTAGAAATCGGGCTTGGGCCTTATTTTATTCGCTTCGAAATAATCCAGATTATTCTTTTTTTACATGCAAAGCAAAAACAAAAATAATAATCCTATAACAAATAGGATTGTTTTTGCTATCCATATAAACTTGTGGCATAGCCTTTACAAAATTTGAAACACAGGTGCCGCACCTGTATATTTTTATGAGCTGTCATTTCATTTTTTGAATTATTTGTTTGTTTGATACAATAGCTGCGTTCCTTTCGTCTTAATATAATCGCGATAATAAATTTTTTCAAAGGAACGGCAAGAAAAACGACTCGTAGAGGGCATTACCGTTGCAGTCAAAATTAAATTCAAACAAGCAATCATGATACAATAGCTATTAGGTGTCATAATAACGTGTGTCGTTCAAAACTGTTGTGAACTGTTATGGTAGCGATACCTTAGTAACCGATGTTTTTTTCTGAATGTGTTTTGCTCTAAACGTCAGAAAAAGTGTAAATTATTTAATTTAATTAGTAATATTATGCAATTATATAAATAGTTTAAGTGCAATTGTTGGCTCCGCTGAATGCGTCCAATGTGTGTGACACACGCGGTTTGTTTTGTTTTCTTTTGTTTAACATTCGATGGTCGCAGCTCGTGAGTAAATAGGTAGCTGTCATGGCTACCTTATAGTCATTGTATCAAACAAACAAAATATTCAAAAAATGAAATGACAGCTCAGAGATATATACAGGTGCGACACCTGTGTTTCATATTTTTTAAAGGCTATATCACAATTTTACATGGATAGCAAAAATAATCCAATTTGTTATAGGATTATTATTTTTGTTTTTGCTTTGCATGTAAAAAAAATAATCTGGATAATATTGAAGCGAATGGAACGCAGCTAATGACTATTAGCTACCTATTTCCTCACGAGCTGCGACCATCGAATGTTAAACAAAATAAAACAAAACAAACCGCGTGTGTCACACACATTGGACGCATTCAACGGAGCCAACAATTGCACTTAAATTATTTCTATAATTGCATAATAGTAATAATTAAATTAAATAATTTGCAATTTTTCTGACGTTTAGAGTAAAACACATTCAGAGAAAAACATCGTTTACTAAGGTATCGCTACCATAACAGTTTACAACAGTTTTGAACTACACACGTTCTCATAACACCTAATAGTTATTATATCATGATTGCTTGCTTGAATTTAATTTTGACTACAACGGTAGTGCCCTCTACGAGTCGTTTTTCTTGCCGTTCCTTTGAGAAAATTTGTTATCGCGATTATATTAAGGCGAAAGGAACGCAGCTATTGTTGAATACATTTTTTTCTTGTTAATTTCGATCTGACTCGCTGCAAAATCGATTGAACGAACTAAAAGAACGAGAATCAACGAACTAGTTCACATAGTTCATGAGTGCGAATAGTTCATTTGAACTAGTTCGTTCGTGAACTACCCAAGTCGACGCAGCAGCATCAACGTCGACAGCGGATGAAGCTTAAGCATAAGAGCAGGATAAGGCGGTGACAAATTATCTATTTTCATTCATTAATTTTCTTTATCTTATCATATAATTTTCCATTTTAAGATTTAAATATCATTTCTAATTTGAATTCACTATTCTTGTTGATTGACTCTCATTTTCCTAACCATTTGTTTGCGATACAGGTTAGAATTAATTTAATAATTGAGCAAACTCTGGCTCTTAAGCCCTACCTCCTCCCATTCGATTCGCGACGGGTAGAAAGTCTCTCCGGATTGAATGAGATCCCATCCTTACCACTGCTGTGTAGTAGAAAGTCTCACGAAGTGCCCTACCTTTACCTTAACCAACTCATTTGACTCGCGACGGGTAGAAAGTCTTTCCGGGTTGACTGAGATTCCATCCTCACCAGAGTTCAGTGATCGGTTCGTGTGTAGTACAAAGTCTCGCCGGATTGATCTGCAGCTCAACTAAGGCTAAAGCGACAGATCCTAAAATTGAAATCATAGTTTGGGTTAGTAGAATGAGAGTCCAGCAAAGAGTCAATATATTTTAAGAGAATTCTATTTTGCACTACATAAAGGAAATATAACAGAGAAAGAACATTCAAAGTCAGATTTATCGTAGGTTTAAGCGTATTATAGGAAATCTAAAACACGTGTAATAAAGTTATTGGAATTAAATACAACCCGAGTTTTGAATTGGTGTCCACGAGAAAATAATAAATAAATTCTTGTAACGAACCTTGGTTTCCGGCGAGTGATATCTCAGCACGAAAACACGTCGTCACAATACTTAAAAGTTATTAATGATTTTTTTAAGTAATCAAGTAATACATGATAGTAATCATTACTGGTCAATCCTGATCATGATGCATTTCCGAACAGACCCAAATCTGCTGAACCATTGTAAATACAACAAACAGATTTTATATTTAATACAACAAAATATAAGTTGTATAAACAATTATCTCAAAAATTATAATACATTATGCTAATTTCAGAAGCTTTAACCTTTAACTTTGGAGGTAAATTTTTGTGACAAAGTCTGAGACGTGTTGGTAAATTTGACCCCATTTTAATTATACTAAAAAATTCTAATAAAAAAGGTTTTTTAAAATTATTTCTTGTTTAAAAACAAGTTTTAATTTTAAAACAAATTTAAATTTATTTTTTTTAAATTAAAAAATTGGCACTTTGTTTAACTAGCCTTTTTTAAAGGCAACAAAAATATTTAAAGAGTTGATAAAATGTACCACCACCTCCACAGTTAAAAATTAACGTTTAAAAAAATACTACTTATTATTTCTGGATAGTTCTAGTTTCTGAATCCTCTAATTTCTGAGGTCCTACTGTATATATTTAACCTACATATTAACTACCTACCTTAAAATTTTACTGGCAATAACAGGGACAACTGTAAGGTGAGGAATATCAACGGTACTAGAACATTTTTTTATTAAAATAGCTAGATTGTGGAGTCCTAGGAAGGATGTTTACTTAATTATCACTGCTGCTCGTCGAAGCAAAAACAAAATACGGCTTTTATAAAACTTTCATTAGTTTAATACAATATATTGTCCGTTTCAAATTACATATAAGCTTCTTATTCAAATAATTGGCTTAAAAACATAATATTTACATATATACTTATCAGTTCTATTAGCCAATACAAGCTATTGCTAATTGTTGTATATTCTTGTATAAGAAGTATCATAAGGTTACTAAATATATGTGAAATATCTTATTATAGTTTTTATGTACTTACATTTACGTCATATAAAAATATAAATTGGTACTTTTTATTAAATTTAACAGGATTACTTTGCACATAACATTTTGTAAATTGACAAAGAACTGCTAATAACTAGATGCACCAATCATGGCACGTATTTGTTCGAACGAAAGCCAAAATGTTAGAGACCATGGAGCCATCCGTATCCAACAGGGCAAGAAACCTTTGTAAAGTGCAACAAACCCTTCCTTAGCAACAGTTTGTTTAAGGCAGTCAATTGATCCCTTGTAAAGAAGTCCTCTGAAAAAGAAAATGACTACTGATTATGACAATTTCCCAAACCATTTAAAAACTTTGTATTAAAGAAAAGACATATAGGGTATACACTTCACTTCGTAATTTTCCGAAATCGGAAATTTTACTTTTTTTTTTCTATTTTGCTTCAACGAAATAAAAATAAAATTTTGGTTATCGTTAAAATTAACGTTAACGTGCATGCCTGCTCGGAAGGCGAAAAAAATTCACACATTAAGTACAAAAATTTATAAAAGTTCGGCAAAACTAATTTCGAAAATTAAACCAGTTTCTAAATCAATAATCGGTTTCTATGACACCAAATTGAAATCTGGGTCAATTGCAAAGCCGATTTTGACAATTGTCAGTTTCCATAACACCCCTGAGGCCCTACTCCGTATTGCGATGCGTGAATCAATGCGTTGCGAGCATGAAACGCGATGCGCATTCAAAAGCAAATCGTATATGGCTATCGCATTACGGAGTACAGATTACGCTATTTTACAATTTTTTTTCGCATCACAATACAAAGTAGGGCCCCTGATTATTATTCGCTACATCTTATTTGAAATATATTTGGTCCAACAGTCGAAAAGTTCAGCCTCCACGACAACACCTCCGATAACGGAATTAGGCCGATTGACTTCGCCGCAGCACGAAACATGGTCGTAAGTAGCACTAGATTCAAGCATCTCAATATTCATAAAGCCACCTGGATGTCCCCTGATCAAAAAACCAAGAATCAAATTGATCACGTTTTGATCGACGGAAGGCACTTTTCCAGTGTATTGGATGTACGCACGATCCGTGGTGCAAACATTGACTCGGATCACTAATTTGTCGCTGCCAACATCCGTACACGTCTGTGCGCAGCTAAGAATGCACGCAGCAACCCTACGCAGAGAAAGCTAGACGTCGACAAGCTGCAATCGAAACAGACAGCCGAAGCTTTTACCACTCGACTCTAACTCCTGCTAAGCACTTTTTCACATTTCCAACTCCATACGTGCGGCTGCTGAAGAGGTGATTGGCTACCACCGCCCTCGCCGGTGAAAAACGCCGCCTACAAAGCCACCCTCCAGTCGGTTGTAACGCGCGCTGCTAAGGAGCGATACAAAGAAAAGAGGAGGGAAAAGAGACGTATTTTCAGACGGAAAAAAAGAGAGGCAGAAAAGCGCGAGCAGGAGAAGATTGAGATGTATGGTGACAGGAATGAGGCTCGAAAAAATAAGACGCCTTGCCGATGGTTTTAAAACCGGGGCCTCTTCCTGTAAGGATGAAAACGGGAATCTAGTAACAGATGTCCAGAGTACACTGAAGTCATGGAGGGAGCACTTCTCTAAGCTTCTAAATGGCGACGCTGACAACAATCCCGCCAATAGAAATGATATTCCGGAAAACCCATTTACGGATGACAGCGTCGAGGTTCCACTGCCCGACTATGATGAAGTTCTGACAGCTATAGCTCTTCTTAAAAATAACAAAGCCACGGGAGCTGATGGCTTACCTGCTGAGCTGTTAAAGAACGGAGGCGAAGCTCTATTTAAATGCATTCACGAGCTTCTATGCAGAATATGGTCGGAAGAATGCATTCCGAACGATTGGAATCTCAGTGTGCTCTGCCCAATCCACAAGAAAGGCGATCCCTCTAATTGTGGCAATTACCGTGGGATAAGCCTTCTTATTATCGCATATAAGGGTCCAGTCGAACGTTTTATGTGAAAGATTTAATTCGTTCACAATGAACTGATTGGACCTTATCAGTGTGACTTCAGACTTGGAAAGTCCACCATCGACCAGATTTTCACGCTACGACAAATCTTAGAGAAGACTCAAGAAAAACAAGTCGTCAGGCGTCAATTTACCCAAATGTAGGTAAATGTTATATAATTAAAGAATAGTTAAATGATTTACAAAAGTTATATGAGTAATTCAAAAAGTAATATTCAATTTAAGATAATTAAGTATAAAATTTAGTAAACAATGACACGATTTGTCCTAAGATGAGACCGACTGTAACGACAACTGTAATTATAAAAACGACTTTAGTTAGCGTGCGTGACGACAAACACGACTTTCTACTGACTTACTCAGAATTAGCAGTGGCACAATGTTCTACAAGAGTGCTATGCTGATGACATTGGTATCATTGGCCATAATACGCGCGAAGTCAGTGCAGCATTCTCCAGATTAGAAAGAGATTCAAGTCAAATGGGTCTGGCAGTGAATGCAGATAAGACGAAATACTTGGTGTCAACAGCAAAAACAGTCCCAGCGTCTTGGAACCCACGTTACAGTTGACAATACCTCCTTCGAGATTGTGAAGGACTTCGTCTATCTGGGATCCAGCATAAACTCATTCAACGACATCAGCATTGAGATCAAACGAAGAACAACTCTTGCCAACAGGTGTTACTTTGGGCTCAGTAGGCAATTGAGAAGCAGAGCCCTCTCTCGACGAACGAAAATCACGCTCTATAAATCGCTCATCATGCCCGTCCTACTTTATGCATCACAAACCTGAACGCTGAGCAGTTCAGACGAAAAGCCTTTAGGAGCCTTCGAGAGAAAGATTCTTCGTAAGATCTACGGACCAATCTGCGTCAATGGCGAGTACCGAATACGGTGGAATGATGAACTGTATGAGCTGTACGCTGACATCGTCAAGTGCATTAAAATCGAGCGGCTTCGCTGGCTAGGTCATGTTCAGCGCATGTAAGACGATGCTCCAGTGAAGAAAATATTCGATTCGGTACCCAACAGCGGTCAACGCAAAAGAGGACGACCGCCTCTTCGTTGGAAAGACCAAATAGAGGACAACCTGACGAGGCTTGGAGTGTCCAACTGGTACCAGCAAGCGAGAGACAGAAATAGCTGGCGCAAATTCTTAGATGAGGCCAAGACCGACATACGGTTGTAGCGCCAACTAAGTAAGTATGTACATCTTATTCGAAAAACCAAATGCAACAAAGCCAAAAGCTGTGATAAGCAAAGGATAACCCACTTCGTTCACCACGTGTTCGTTTGATTTCAAAACCGTGCTTGAATTGCCTTTTTCATCAGTGTCCTTATTAGCCTAATTTTTATTGTTATAGGAAAACTTGTGTTGTGATTTATGGACAAACGTGGAATGAGTTAAATGGTAAAAGAAATAACAGTAAAATTTGATCAGTTTCAAATAATTTTTTGCGATATGTGAGGCGGTCAAAACTGTAACAAACAAGTATCTGGTATCTTGCTGTAAATGATGTAAAAAAATAGGTGCGTCATTGGACACAAGAGAGAGGCGAAGATTTTTCGCAGTTTCATAAATTTTTGAAGTGAAACTTCTTAGGCGCCGATTTTTTGAGAGTAACTGCATCTTTATGTAAAACGTAACAAAGGCTGAACGTGGTGCGAGACACGGTAAGCAATACATTTTCCATATCAAAAAACATTGTCGCTCATTTCTTTCACAACGTTCAGCGTTCGTTTCGTTTTACATAAATATGCAGTAAAATTTTTCGAGTCTCGTAACGAAAATTTTCAAATTTCGTTTTGATTCGATTCTCGGCGCAAAAAAACTTTCTGCCTCAGCAGATACGAAAGTATACGAATAGTAAAATATTTTAATTTTTCTATTTTTTATATAGTGTGTAGGTGTGTACGAGATAGTTCAGGAAAAATGTTTGCCACACCCCCTTTTACCGCCCACAAATCAATAAAAATGCTATATATCGGACGGTTTTTATCGTATTAGACTAAAATGTGAAAATTTAGTTCATATGGTTACTGTCGCCAACTGTACTAAAAACGGGTGTCCACGCCCCCTTTTACTACACACAAATCAATGAAAATGCTTTATTTAAGACGGTTTTTGACGCATAAGACTTAATTTTGGCAATTTAGTTTATATGGTTACTGTCAGCAACTGTACTAAAAATTGTTTCCACGCCCCTTTTCCGCCCACAAATCTTTGAAAATTTAATATTTCAGGCAGTTTTGGTCGTGAGACTAAAATTTGGTAATTTAGTTTGCGTGGTTACTTTCGGGAACTGTAAAAATGGGCGTGTTCGATGCATATTCAAGCCCATTTTTAGATAAATCATTACAATTTACTTCTTGGCTGACTGCACTGAAAGTTTGTAGTATATTTGTTTCGAGTACGAGATAGTACGAGAAGACAATTTTTTGCCACACCCCCTTTTTACCACCCACAAATCAATAAAAATTCCATATTTCGGAGGGTTTTGATTCGGAGGGTAATTTAGTTCATATGTTTACTTTCGGATACTCTACTAAAAATGAGCGTGGTCAGCTTATAGTTACGCCCACTTTTCACAACCTGAATTGAGCTGAAATTTTAGCAGCCGATTTTTTTTGAGGACAAAAAGGTTTGAGGAAAAACATGTTGCCGCACCTCTTTTAGCGCCCACAAATTCATAAAAATTATTTATTTTGGACGGTTTAGGTCATATAAGACTTTAATTTAGTCATTTATTTTCTATTTTTTGTGTGTTTTATGAGAATCCCCAGAAGGGTGGCAGATGTTTAGAAGTTTCACTAGGGAAGTCAATCCCGGGATCCCGGATTTCGGGACCCCAGGATCTCGGAAGGTTTAAGCCCCTTTAAATCCCGAGATTGTCTTTACTGGATCCCGGGATTTTTAAATAAATAAATTTATATTACAAATATTCATGTAAATGCAAAAATTTCGTTTTAAATTGATATGAATATAGAATTAGAAAAAGCTTTTATTTAATCTGAAAAAGATTGTTAAAACGATGAGTTTGGATCACTGGAGCAAAGACTTTACAAAATTTTAGAAGAATTTGCAACACCGGTAAGTCAGCTATGTATTTTAAAATTGTCAGATATTCTGACTTAGGAAATATTTTTTTTTGTGGTGAAGGAAATCGTAATCGAAATTTACAAATTGCTTACGATTATCCTACAACTAACTTTTTCTTCAACTAGAATAGAATCAGAACGGTGCTTCTCATCAGCGCGATATATTTGTAATATCCGAACAAAGCTCTCTAATGAAAAATAAGACGCGTTGATCAGCTTAATGTTTTATTTTAGAAATAATTAAAACAAAAAATTTAATTTCGAAAAGTCTTTTCCAACCTTAATTTGCCTCAAACACAAAAAAAAACATGAAGACGGTGTACAAGAAAAAAGTGTAACATTTATATATTAATACCTTAAACTGTTCTGTCTCTTATTTTTTTATATTCTTTGTTCTTTAACCCTTTCAATGGCTAGGCTAAACTAAGAAAAAAATAATTTTTTTGGGGTAATATTCCTATCATTTAGGTCCTTAAAAGATGAAAAAAAACATACCTTTGATTTTAACTTGCGCTACTTACGTTTCATAATCATGTACAAAAAAAAATTGCTTTGCTCCTGTTCGGCACAAAGTCTTTTTTTAATCCTTTAAAGGTTTTTTAACCCTTTAGATCTTTGTTTTTTAAACCCTTTTAATATTCTTATCACTAAAGCCATAAAAAGATAAAAAACATACATTTTATTTTTGTCCGTTTGAATTTTTTCTTATAAAATAGAACGAAATTTTTTTTTTGCTTTTCTTCGACACAAAATCGAAGATCCAACTGACTTTTATGTCAAATATCTCTCTAAATTTATTTTTATTATGTTAGTTCATTTTTTTTTCATAGAACCGAACAATTTGATTTTAAAAAAACTTTGCAAAATAAAGACATATAAAAATGACTTTCTGACGTGTCCAATATATTGCATAACTTGCATTTTGAGTTTCTTTCATTTTTGCAACTAGAAAATCGATCAGTTGTTTATGGAACTTTAAAAACCACTTTCGTTAAACATATCATTGGGCTACTAAAAATTACCACACTTGGTTTTTAGAGATTTCACTGCTCGGTAAAGTGTGGTATCAATACCACGGGTTTTTTTAACTACACTGAAAACAACGATAATTGTGTTTTGTTTTGTTTTGTTACTTTATAAATGAATTAATTTACATTTTTTAGTTTCAAATAATAAATAACCAAAAATGAAATTAACATTTTGAATTATTTACTTCAATTTTCAATCCCGAACTAATCCCGGGATTCAGATTTTCAATCCCAATAATCCCGGGATCGAAAAAAGCTTCCGGGATTTGACTCGCTACTGTAATACGCTACTGTAATAATGTAACACGCTATACTGTGATTTTTTCTTTTGTTGTAATTCAGTCTTTTTTTCCTCCCTATACTTTTCACACTTTTTTGTATTAATTGATTCCGCGGAAAAGACAGATCTTTTCCGTTTTCTTAAATTAAACCAAATAAATATATATTAAAGTACACACACGAAATAACTTTAACAAGCATTTTCAATATCTTGCCGATGTCATGCTTACTTTAGTAAATTCCATATTAACTGGTGTCACCTTTTTTCTGTCTTCACTTGCCAACGCACTTGCGTTCAATTGCTAATTTTTCTTTCGCGTTATGTAAAAACAAAAAAACATGTATTAAAAACAAACAAACGCATTCACATCAGGGATGATAAATTCAATTTTCGGTTTGGTTGAAAATTGGTTGAAAATTTTTAGTAGCGTACAAGGCATTTATACTAGTAAAGCAGTAGTGCAGTTAAAGGGCAGTTGAAATACATATAAAACTTTTTATCTTTTAAACTAACTTTTGCAACTGTCGGAACATTTTAAAGACTGTTCACCAGACAGAAGCTTGAACAGTAATGACATCAAGTATATTGAAGAACGGAACAGATAACAATTTCAAAGAATTAATTGATAATGTACAAAACATTTTTGCTTGGGCGTATTATTTAAGAAAATGTATTCAAAATATAAAAAAGTCAACAAATTGTCTTGCCAACTGTATGTATGCACTTCACAAACTTAACTTTGAGCTATTTTTTAAAATTAATACGTATATGGGCATTTCCCAGAAAAGTTAACCGTGGCCAAAAAATTAAAACTTATTAAAAACTTATTATTTTATGATATTATCCAATAAATTATAAATAAATTCATTTACCAAATGCATTTCAAATGCAGTTTTTTTTTTCGTAAATGTTTAGTAAATATTTCGTAAATTTTTTGTTTTAATAAAAATGGACGGCATTAGCTAGAGTAATAAAAAAATAGTTGAGGCAAGGAAAGGACAATATATTAAATTTGTTTTTTACTTACTAAATTACTTAATTTCTTAACTACAAATTTACTTAATTACCCAATTGATTAACAATGGAAATTTAAGGGTAGGTTCTCATCTCGAGCTCCGAAAACACGGTGTTATTTTCTATTTTTTTTTTTTTTATATAAGGAAGTAAATGAACACCTTGAGTTTTTTGACACTTATTTATTGATTCTTAAAATGTAGGGAAATATTTTTTTATGCATAAATGTGTAATGTGAAGTGTCAAACGTCACGTTAAAAAAGTGCCCAAACGGTCTGCATCCCACAGCACGTTCATGCCATCTGGTATAAAAAACCAAAAAATTTTATAAATTGTATTATAATTATTGGAGCTTGAATTTATAATATCAATAAATATTTAAAAATAACAAAAATGGCTGACATTTGAATTTTAAGTTGCGTTTTTTTCACATTTTGGGCTCTTCAAAGTTTTTTAAATAAAAACCGGCCAATATTATCTAAATTTAGGTTTGGGATCCAATCAATTTTATCTACTTTTAAAAAAAAATCCAAGTCAATCCATAGAGTAGCTCTTGAGATATCGTGGAGACCTGTTTGTAAGACATAGGTTTTTAGAAAACGCGTTTTAAGATTTGGTTAACGATTGTTTCGAGTGCGTTAATGAAAATATGGGTTCGTTTCGTAAGCGATAACTATTTTATGCAATTGTCAATGGCCAAACCAATATGGGAACATATGCTACACATCATAAGCTATCGAAAAATATAAATACAAAATTGAGGTATTTGGTCGAGATTCATGAGAACCTGCCCTTTAGTAACGTAAACCTGCCCTTTATTTTTTTTACAAATCGTACGTAGTGGCAGTTTGGAAATGCCATATGAAATGTGGACTTTTTTAATAGAAATATCTAGTGTAAGCTATGTGTAAGGTAAATAAAGTGAAATTTTGTTACAATATTTGTAAAAAGTACTGAAATCATCGCGAGGGTACTGCAGTACTTTTGAAAAGCGAAAAGTCGTGAATAAAAACAAAATGTTTGAAAATCAGGAAAAACCACTCTGAATCATTATTTTCACACATTAGAATACAGAAAGATGAATAAAAGAGGCAGTCGAAGGACTTAAATAAAGGTCTGCTGTAATTAGTTAACGCTGGACTTATACCAGACGAGTTTGGTCCATGGTACAGAAGTTTACCAATATCTCCATCAAATGTGATCGTTTACCAGAGCCAAATGACGATGATATTGCTCCGGATATTCCAAGCGAATATCCGTAAATCATTGCCCGTTTTTCGTTTGAGGTGGTCCTCAAAGTAATTGGAGTTCTTATCTTAGGCTGGTTTGGATTGCCCAATGAATGGCAGTAATAATAAAGGGTCCAAGTTATTTACTTAGAAAATTGCTTACTTTTTCCGATTTAGTAATAACACCTTAAGTATTTTCTTTTAATTTTTGCCGCATTTCAAGCTCAATAAAATATAAAAATTTAAATTCCTTGCCACAGATGATAAATCTGTATTGTCATTTGATATTTAAAAAGTTATTAACACGCATCCGTCGTTAAGAAAAAATTACGAAAGAGTCGCTTGTGTGTCAATTTGACAAAACACCAAAAAATTCCAATACAAGATAGAAAAAATGAAAATGGAAAGTTTTGTTTATTTTTGCCCGACACAATATCGATATAAATAGCAAAAAGTGAACAATGCATTATATTTAGTCTGTTTTATGCCTTTATTGATATAAAAAATGATTAAAAAACTTGTATTAAAATTTGGGATGTAAAGAAATTGTCGCAGGTCACATTCCTTCCGCTATAAACAGGTTCCATGGACAGCGGCCACGATAAGGCAATAATTGCTCGTCAACAGTTACATCAACAGCTCATCAGATCATCAGCGCGAACCCGAATATTTTGTCTTTCTTCACGATCATCAAAGCGACGACATCGAGTAATTGTTTTATATTGCTCTGGCGACATTGTCGCTGCGAATATTGGCCATCCAGTTTTTGCATTTCAAAACTCAGTAACACATTCACCATGTGACTGGTATACACCCGCAAGCAGTAAAAGCCCATAGTAAGGACGCCGTATAAGTTGGTCATATTAATATTAATTTGTTCAATGGGCTCGATGAACAAGAAAAAAGCAGACAAAGGGTCGACGCAACGTGATAACGCAAACACAGTCGGACTTAAAACAACTACAAAACAAACAGTTTCTGTAACTATACATAACGAAAGTAAACGACGCAATATGCTACCTGTAGACTAGGGCGTTTCAAAAAAAAAAATTTCCAACTCTTGAAGCGGAATATTAAAGTTTGTGATTTAAGAGAATTTCGAAAATTTTTTTGGATTTTTTGAAGATGGGTACGTGGTCGCTGAAATCGATTTTATCAAAAAAATGAGGTTATGGAGAAAAATTTTTAATATTAATTTTTGCTGGTGCTTTTTCTTCATAAAACTAAACAATTCTCTTCTTAATGATCCGATCCCACGACAAAAAAATGATTGATGTGAAAAATTATTATATTAAGGACCACTTTGATAGTCTTAAAAGTACAAAATTTTGTTTTTATAGATTTCAAACCTCAATAACTTTAAAAGTTTTCAACATTTTTTCAAGATGAAAAATGCGATAGTAAGGTCTTTAAATTACCTTTCATTCGGTATATAGGTTTCTTTTCACTTGCGGGAGACATATAAGAAAAAAATTTAAGTTTGAGAAAATTTTTTTTTATTTTTCAAATTTTATAAAAATTAAAAGAATTTCATTAAGTTTCGTTCTTGGTTAAGTAAAAAAAAAACATTTAATATACATTGTTTTAATAAAAATATCAAAAATTCAATTCATCAATATATTTTTATTTCCATACAAAATCAAAAGATATTAAAAAAACAAATTCATGTTATTTAATGAACAAATTAAAATTAAAAATTAAATTTGTATCTAAAATCACAATATATAAAACATTAAATGTGGAAGAAAACATGTATCAACAAAAAATTCCATTTTTATTTTATACAAAATCGAGAAAAGTATGGTTACAGTTTTACGCCGCAAAAAATGCAATACTAAAAGACAAAGCTCCCTAAAAATACAACACAACACGTCGAATGTGTAAATGTCATTGGCGATTGCTTATTCATTTTCTTTTTCCTATTCTATAAAAAAAATAAAATACAAGTGTTAGAAGTATTTATTAAGTCTTGAATTGTATTTCTTATTAAATAAATAAAATTGCAGATTCAGCTGCTTGAAATACGGTTTCTTTAATTAAAACAACCAAGTGAACGAAGTATAAAGAAAATAATCAAAGAATGGGTAAGTAAAATATTTATAAAACTGTTTTCTAAATTTAAGCAACAATTCTCCTCTACAAATTTCTACAGATGTTAAAAAAACACAGTACCGCAAACAGTTTTGGCTGCTTGGTAAAAGTACTGAAAAAATTCCGGATCATGAGTTACCTTCAAAAAAAAATAGTGCTTATAAGGCTATTGAGTTTGGATCCAAAAAATAGCGTTCAAATGAGAGCTGCATCAGTGGCAGATGAAATAAAACAAATTTGGGAAAAAGCGAAAATTCAATCCATTCAAAAATTTATAAAATTTGAAAAGTAAAAAAAAATTTTCTCAAACTTAAATTTTTTTCTTATATTTCTCCCGCAAGTGAAAAGAAACCTGTATACCGAATGAAAGGTAATTTAAAGACCTTTCTAACGCAATTTTCATCTTGAAAAAATGTTGAAAACTTTTAAAGTTATTGAGGTTTGAAATCTATAAAAACATAATTTTGTACTTTTAAGACTATCAAAGTGGTCCTTAATATAATAATTTTTCACATCAATCATTTTTTTGTCGTGGGATCGGATCATTAAGAAGAGAATTGTTTAGTTTTATGAAGAAAAAGCACCAGCAAAAATTAATATTAAAAATTTTTCTCCATAACCTCATTTTTTTGATAAAATCGATTTCAGCGACCCCGTACCCATCTTCAAAAAATCCAAAAAAAATTTCAAAATTCTCTTGAATCACAAACTTCAATATTCCGCTTCAAGAGTTGGAAAAATCAGAAAAAAACGTCTTTTGTGAAACGCCCTACTGTAGACGGAAAAAGGAACAATGAACTAAGAGCTATACATTTTCTACCTACTTATATCCCCTTCCACCCCGAAGACTTTTCATACTCATCCTCTATCTATTCTTTCTCCCACCCCCTTAGCGCTTCCAATGGCCAAATCAAAGTGTCATGCGACCCGTTCCGAGTGTTGACTAGGCTGGAGGCCCAATACAAATAGTCCAGTCTTAACGGAGCGTATCGGATACGTGGCGACCTCCGATACTACCCTATAGGAACAAACTAACTTGTTTGTAAAAACAACTAATTAAAAAACTAACTTAAAATAAATTAGTTTATGAACTACTTTAACTTATATTAAGGCGGCATCCACTTCAATTTTGAATAGTTTTTATTGCATTATATGTGAAGTAATTGAAAAACTACTTCAAAGCAAGTGGCTTAAAAACTAAATAAAATAAACTGGACATTTCAGCCCTAGGAAGGACTTTGACCTAGCTTCTATTGATCAGTTGTGTTGTGCGTGTTATTAAATGTTTGATCACAAATGACCGAGAACTAGACCTACATATTTTATGCCGACTCCGAACGGCTTATGTTCTCAAGAAGCTTTACATGGCAATTTTTACTCTCTGAAGTTTGCCATTGTCTGCAGAGAGGTGACGACCGAACAGAAAAATTAATTCAATTGAAAAAACTTTCTGTCTGAGCTGGAAGTGAACCCGGTCTGCCGCGGTTCTTTAGCTTAGGGGCCACGCACTCTACCCACTAGGCTACGGTCGCTTAAAAACTACTTTGAATTATATTAAGGCGGCGACTACTCTGATTTTGACATGTTTTTATTGCAAATTTTTATTAGATTACAGGTTTATATATATTTAACCATGCTATTTCATCAAATATTATTAACTTTAGGCTTTCACTAATATGAATTTATGTATTTTTTTTTTCAAAACAGTAAAATAAATGATCTCTTTGATGTATAGAAATTTAAAATTTTTATGCTTTTAAATTCATCTTCAGTCAGTGGAATATTAACTAGTTTTCAATTGATTTATTTTTAAGTAATTCAAAAAATAATTTGAGTTTAACTAATTTAGCAAGTAGTTGAAAATATATGCGGTTTTCAATTGATTTATTTTAAAGTAATTAAAAAATAATTTAAATTTAACTAAGTTGAAATTTAAGTAGTTGAAAATATATGCGGTTTTCAATTGATTTATTTTAAAGTAGTTAAAAAATAACTTAAATTCAACTAATTTAACAAGTAGTTGTAAACAAATGCAGACGAAAGTCGATTGACTTATTTAGCGGACATCACCATACAAAATATGTTAGTTCGTTCTATGGAAAAAAGTCAGAATTTCAACTAGTTGTGGTTGACAAAAAACTATACGTTGCTACGGCACAAATAAGGTGGATTCTGAAACCGGCCATTAAGGCAGCTTCTGGAGCAGTAGGCGAGTAGTCCGAGCACTTCGGCACAAGCCAAGGCCAGAATTAGATCAGGCAGTGGCTCGTCGGGTATGAAGGCCCAAACTGTACACGGTCCCAGATTAGCAGCTGACCGGCTTCCAGGTTCACCCGGTAAAAACAAACGGGTTCGCCTATCAGAACAGCCTGGTACGACGAATGGAAGGCTGAGCAACCCGGACATACATATGGAAGGCTGAGCGATCGGCAAGATAGAGGAGGAAGGTCCTACTGCTGATGAATGCCGAGTCGCTAAAGCCGCTAGAAGAGGGGAAGGAAGTCCTCTGGTATTCCTTTTCAAAGGTCTTCCTAAAGGTGTACAGCAAGGACAAGCAGTCCAGGGGCCCAGGGGAAGTCGTATAGACCCCAAGCAGTACGCCAGGTTCAGACCTGGACGAGGTCATGTCAGAGGGAATGACCCTACCTTAAAAGCGGTGGATTCAACGCAGCCCTCATTCAAGAACCCTGAGTATGTGGTAGCAGGGTTTGTGGATTGAGGACGGAGAGTTACAAGACGCTGGTAGCCAATAATGTAGGTATGCCTAGAACGTGTATTGTAGCTTAAAATAATATTAATCTTGTCTTGCTTCACAGATACTGCGATAGAGATGTGGTTGCAGCCAGCCTCGAGTCAGGCAAGGACTCGTACTGCGCAAGATTCTCGCTAGCACACCATGCACACCCGGCTATCTCAAAAGGTCGGATGGCACATGAACAATGTCTGGTGAGGAGTTTCTCAACCTCCTATTAAATACGCACTTCCCTTTTAGTAGCGCGCATATTGGTGCACAACTGCCAAATTCTAGCTGTTATACGCAAGATACTGAAGGCATAGTCCCCGATAGGAAACTAAAATGGGCGATAAACAGCTTTAAGCCCTATAAATCACCAGGGCCTGATGGTGTTTACTCTGTAGAAATATAAGAAGCTGCGAAATATATTTTGCCTTGACTTCGTATAATTTTCAATGGTTGCATAAGAAGGTTTTAAACGCAGAGCATCAAGGCCGTATAATCGGTGTTAAAAACTTTGAAACGCTTTTTCTAGAAATCACATTTTTGGCGGGCGTGATAAAAAAAAACTACTACACTGATCGTTCTGAAATTTTAATATGTTATTGCACACATATAAGTCTATAGATTGAACTACGGATAGAAAGATCGGAAAAGTATTTTTGGTTTTCAAGGGATTTTTTGGTCCAAAAAATCGGCTAATTTCGAAAAAACGCCGCTATTTTGTACATTTTTGCCAAAAAAAATTCTTTATGTTCAATCTATAGCGGCTTTGATGCTGATTAAAACCTCGTTTTTATTTTTTTTTCAGACGTTCCAGTGAGCCAAAATCCCCAAAAAAACCCGCCGTGATTTTTTGATGTTATTTTCAAAAACCTGCAGCAGCCAAAAACACGCTGGAAAAATCCAAAAAATGTTGTTTGAATGCTATTTTTACATAAAAATAAATATGCAAAGTTTCAATTAGATATCTTGTTCCTTTCTTAAAAAAATTTGCATTTTAAAAATTTCATTTTTGAAAAATACAGGTGTGTACTATCGAGTTATCTAAGAGTTATCGATGCACAAACGTTAAAAGAAAAAAAAAACCAACGAACTTGAGAACCTCCTCCTTTTTTGAGGAAGTTAAAAATTATATCGCCATTATTTATTTAATCGACATACCTTCCTTTGTCATCAGTGGGCTGGTTCATAATTCTTGTTTTTACAACATCTGCTGGTGTACCCATTATGGCTGCAACAAAGCCTGCACATATTGATGCAAGCACGTGGACGGTGTGACAATCTGGCATGTTTAACTTTTTCATTATCATGTGTTTGATAGTATCATATGTGGTCAAATCACCTTAAATACAGTCGAAATTGAATATACTGTATTAATATACTGTATAAATATACAGTGGTCAACAAAAGTCTTCGTATAGCATCAAATATTTTATTTCTGCAAAAATAGGCATCTTAATGAAAAACAAATTATGCTCTTAGTAAGTTAGCAAATGTTAATTAGTTCAGTTTTGTTAATTTACTTAAATGTTTATTTTTTAATTTACGGGGTCTTTTATGTGTGCATTACCAATTAAAACAGAACTTAAGATACAACCAAATAGAAATCCGCAATCTAATGCAAAGCAGAAATAAAGTTGAATTTGTCGCTTCTTTTTATTTAGCTTGTAAATTATTGTGATTTACTTGTTTAGCTGGTATAAATCAAATTTTATGTTGGATTTTGACTACTTGATAATCATATATAATGAAATTGCATATTTGGTTTTTCATAAAGATTCTTAAGTTTTGCAGAAATTGAAAATTCGTTACTGTATAGATATTTGCCCGCCACTGTATTACAATGAAAACTTTTTGTTTAAGGCTTCTTACCCAAATTAACTAATGCAGCACGCTGCACATTCGGAATGCTTCCTTTCCAGAGGCCTTTGACTCCTCCACATCTGACGATTTCCTTAAATGCATGCATCGTACTTTTAACACGAGGGGCTTCTCCCATAAGTCTTCTTTTACCTTCCATTTGTATTTGTACTTTAATAAGATCTGCTGGCGAAGCCAACCATTGCGCTACCGCACCTGCAGTTACACCACACAAAGCTGACTTCCACAACGGTAGGGCAACGTCTTTGCCGGCATCGTTTTTTGCCAGTTTTTTGCGCATTAAGTCATAGCTACATATTCTTACGCCACTGAAAGCAGGAAAAAGTATTTAAATATGCACGTTAGTGTGAAAAAAGTTTCACCTCTTAAGTTTATCCCCATTTTGTAGCTTATCTCTAATGGACTATAAAAACTAAGATATATTGAAAGATGTATTGTATGTGCACAAGAGCGTCCGCAGGATTTGTTCTAGGGGGGGTGGGGCAGAGGCATAAAGGAGTCTAGAATGCACATAAACAAAATGTAACCTATATATTTCTATTTTTTGAGATTTTTGGTACTAATTTTGTTATCATGATACGCTGGTTGACACACGCTTGTACACATAGGAAAATTATATATATTTCAAAGATGGGGTAAAAATCTTTCTCGTATCACACCCGAAACATTTTCAAATTTAATTTCTTATCATGTAATTTCAATATGTTTTTTTTCAACAAATATTATTAGTAATTTAGTAAATTAAATAATGTGAGGTCTTCTTTATCCTTAAATAAAATTGCATTAATTTCTATTTAGCCCCATAGTTTTCCTCTTTTCATATAAGAACACAAAAATGTCCCAATATTTTTTTTTTTTAATGAATAAAACCAGCAAGATTTTTAGATAATTTTTTCCAGTTTTGGAGGCCTAAAACTCATAAGCCAATTACGAGCGGTCTGAAATTTATCAGATTTGGATTTAGGAGGTAAAAATCCATATGATCCGTAAAAATTAAAAATTAGAGTTGTCGCTATTCTTGAAATGTTCCCTGCCTGGAAATCAGCTGACTTATTTCTTTTTTAACCCTGCATAACCAATGTTAGTCGTTTCGACTACCATTGTCTACTTTTTTTCTTGTAACTTTTTTGAAGTGAAAACTTCTTTAGGCGCGTTGAACGATTTTGGTAGAGGGTAAATCTTTGGTTTGCGTCATTGTCTTTTATCGAGTAACTCTCGTCATCAATACAGAAAGCAAAGGTAACAAGATAGGAAACTTAGAAAACAAGCAAGCAATCATCAATAAGTTCCTCTGCTGACGCATCGTTCTTTCCCTCCCTTTGCTCCGCTGCGAAGCATTAGCTGCATTCCCGTGGCACTAGAACAAATTAAATCGCAGTAAAACAACGTTAGTTCAACTTTATATCAATTTGTCATCACAGTCTTGAAACAGCTGTTTTAAGAACAATAACAAAAGAAAACAACAATATCAAAACGCCCATTGAGCGGTGAAACGTCAAAATAGGAAAATGAATAGTTATTTAGATTTGCCAACTATGTTCGTTTTGATAAAAAATGCTTGAAACTTGGCAGCATTTTAAGATCAGAAATAAAGCTAGAAATCGAGCTGGTTTTAATTTAGGTTGTTGTTTTGTGAATAAAATAGAGCCGCGCTCTAGATCAACGACCACGGGAATGCAGCTATTGAACGTTACTGTTTTTTCAATGTATATGTAGAGCTAGCTGTAGGCTAAAATAAAATAAATTTAAAATTTTTGGTATTTGCTTTTTGTTTGACTGGCCGTGAAGTCTCTTTTAATGCCTCCACTTGCTACCAGATCTTGCTACCAGGCAAACAAAAAACATAGCAAGCAAAGTGCTGTTTATTTTCCGCCGCCAATTCGGTTCATCCCCTCTAACGTTGCGCAACCGATGTGATACTGCTCTTTTCTGTTAATCGTTGAAGTAGATTTGCTTGGTAATTGTTGTTGTAAATGTATTTTAGTTCAGCTACAGATCTACATATACATTGACAGAAGAACAGTTAATATCCTTCATGATTTCTTTATGAAGGAACGATTTGTCAGCAGATAACTTATTGATGGTTGCTTGCTGCCATAGTAGAATTACACTAGGTAGTGTTAGGGCTGAATGTGTTCTCTTTCTAAGTGACCATAACTGTCAAACTCATCCATTTTGATATATTTGTCAGATCTTGCTTTCATATTGCATTCTCATTGGCCGCATTAAGCGCAGACAACAGTTAGCAACTGTTATGTGAAAATTCGCTGAATGGTCAAATTTTGGGAGCGCTAACTAAAACTGATCAGGCAGCGGACGCCATTTAATCAAGCGAACAAATTCTATGCTACATGAACACAACTGTTTGCTTAACTGTCAGATGCTGTTACTGACGCTGTTAAATTAATAAACACAGAAAGAACGCAGCAAATTTAAGTGAGAAACCGTTGCAATTGAATTAAATTTACATAAAAATTAAATATAATTAAATTGAATCTAACTTCTGACGTGAAAAGTAGCAAAACATTCAGAGAAAAACATCGTGAACTAAAGTAGCGCTACCATTACAGTTCACAACAGTTGTCTGCGCTGAATGCGGCCATTGGTTGCAGATTTTGTATGAAATGTCAACTTGGTTTTGCCAGTTTCGGTCACCGGCTCTCCGCCTTTGCTGAGCATTTGCTGCATTTGCTGAGCGCTTGGTAGCCAATATTTAAGAGCGTGTATTTGAGTTTCATGACCAACATAAAAACATTTGTAGTTTTATAAATGTCGCCAGCATATTCTCTGACTGGGACCATGGTATAATAAGTAATAGGTAGGAGTGACATTTCGTGTTTCCACCATCAAATGTCAAGCAAAAGAAAACAAAAAAGAGAACGTGTGTCACACACATTGGCCGCATTCAGAGGAGTCATCTGCTGTAAATGGATCATTTATTTGCAAAGGTTTCTCACTCATATTTAAAAAAAAACAGTTGCTAACTATTGACTCCGCTGAAAGCTGCCAATGTGTGTGACACACGCACTTTATATTGTTGTCTTTTGTTTGAAATTGCAGCTCGTGAGAAAATAAGTAGTTGTCAAGGCTACCTAATAATAATTTTATCATGAGTGGGACTGCATCGTCCAAAATTTTTTGTTTATTTCAGCTACCATAAGCCTATAATATATTTTTTAAAAATATAATGCAATGAAAATGTAAATGAAATGTATGTAAATACAAATTTTATGTATGTGTATTATTATGTATTTTAAGTGTATATTAATTATTTCAATAAGTTTAATTTATATTTTTGTTTGTTTTTTATATTGAAACCCATCATTTAAAATATAATGAAGTGATAAAAGATGAAAATAATGTGCATTAATGATGAACCGGATGTACGGATGAACCGAATCGGGGGCAGAAAATAAAATGCACTTTGCTTGCTATGTTTTCTGTTTTCCTTATAGCAAGATCTAAATCTATTTTATATTATCAACAGCTCTACACGGAACGGAAAATGTGCATAAAATTAGTGATTTCGTGCGTTATTTTAATGAAAATATTCGTTCATTTTGAACCAACGCACACGTTCGTTAAAATTTGATGAACTGTATTCATAAACTCGAAATTTAATGAACAAAATTAATGATAACGTATAGTTTAATAAAAAATTTCATTAAAATTTAATGAACAAAATTTTTAAAATAAACGAAAAAATCATTAAACTTTATGAATATGTTCGTTAAAATTTAATAAAGAATTTCCTTAAACTAATGAAAAAGTTCAAAAAATTTAATGAACAATTTCATTAAAATTAATGAAAATATCATAAAATGAATGAAGAAGTTCATTAAATTTTTTTTTAAATTTTAATGGAAATTTGAGTAAATTTTTTATTTATGAAATTGTTGAAAGACATGGTGGAATATTTACACACGTTACCTTATAAATTTAAATGAAAATGTATTGTTTTATTATTCAAAAGTATATATTTCATACATTTTAATTATTTTATTAATATGTTTACAGTCTTGAGTAAAAATGGCAAATAATAAGTCTTATTTTATTACATAAAATGAAAATAAAGTATTTAAGGAAGAAATTGAAGTATTTAAGAAAGAAAGTATTTCAAGCAGAAATTGACTGAATCGTCTGCGCTAGGAATGCTATCGGCTTCGTTGGTAATACACTAGTTGCGCTTCTTTTTGTTTTTGATTGCTGCAAACATTTGCCAATAGTTAATAAGACTCTAAATCAGAATGCTTTCTTTTAAGATGTCTTTTATAAATATTAACACCACCAAACAATTGTGCACAAAACTGACAGCGCAACGTGTCCTTTTCAGAAATAAAATGCAGTTTTTTTATATGTCCTACAAAGATATCTATGTTTTTGTATTCTTGTTTGCACAAAGCACAAAACATTTCTTATTATTTACGTTAAATATTTGAATCACTGGTAAATACACTTTTATTAATCTTTATTTTACTTCTAAGCACTTTTAACTTATTACTTTTCACAAACAACAATGAAGTAGAACAATTTGTGCCATTCATTACCCACCGCTACAATAAAGCAATGTTCCGTTAGACGACGAGATTGGCAATTTTAATGAAGAGTGTTCATTAACTTATTCATAAATTCATATTTCAGAGTTGCTATGAAGAAATATTTATGAATTGCTTTCATTAAAATTTGTGAAGTCGTTCCTAAACTTTAATGAAAATGTTCGTTAAGTTAACGAAAAAACCATTAAAAATAATGAATTTATTCATAAAATGGTCAAGAAAAATTTAATGAACAGCTTTCATTAAAAGTTTATGAATTATATTTTTCCGTGTATATATACGTTGAAAGAAAAAATTAAATATCCTTTTTGAGGACTATTTTTCATTCAATAGTTCTCCTTGTATTTTATTTTTATATCAACAGTATTAAATTTAAATGTAATAATATAGTTTGGTGTAATTATAAAATAAAAATGATATCTGAATAAAAAATATTTTAAAAGAAATAATCAAAGGTTGAGGGGGTGAAAATATAAAATTTTTTTCCAATTAGCATGAAAATTCTTATATAGCAGTAAGGCGGTCCGTGGCAGGACAAAGTCTTCCAGGGAATACTAATATTTTACATATATGTTTTCGCTTCCGTCGGCAGTCCCCTGACTGCTATACTTTTTTTACTTAAAAAACTATTTTCTGATTTTTAGTCTTTGTCAAAAACTTGATAAATTCTAATTTTCAAAAATTCTCCACTGAAGGTGACAAAAGAATTTGTTCAAGAAACCGATATAGTTTTATAAATATTAAAAATGAAACAAAAAAAAAACCGGAAAAAATCCATTGACATTGTTGGGGCTCGAACTCACAACATCACGATTATGAAGCAAGCGCCCTGTGCTCTGATCTACAGAACTCACAAAAAAATAAAATGAAATTAACTTGAATTCTTGTGTTATTCTGTGAGTTATATTTCGGTACACCAAGTACTTGTTGTGAAATGACACATACAGCCATGTAGATAGAAATTGAGTTCAATTGTGTTAAAAAGAGGAAAAGGCAATGCTGAAATTATATCGAAACTTAATGCAAGGGAGTTTAGGAAGCTTTGAAACTGAGAATGATTTGTGGTGACTCAAAACCACCACATATAAACACCAACATCACAACATACAAAACACACACTTTACAAAATATTCACTTACACATTTTATCTAAAAAATTATTATTTAAGATTTCAAATATTGTCAAATATTTTTAATCAAAAATTTTGTATATTATTTTCAGTTATAAAAATTTATTCAATATGTAAAGACTTAAAAAAATAAAATTGTTTAAAAGAAATAAAAAATTTAAATAAAATATATCGAGATAAAAAATATACGTGGGAACAAACAACCTACCCACATTGGCGATCCTGCCAGGAGCTTCTAACAACCCGTTCCACTGGCGATTCTACACACGACAACAGCGCTCCAATCACATCAACAACCAATAGCGCTCCAACATCAACCAAATCGCAGCAGACACGGTCACTGCGTATAAAAATTTTGCAACAAAACCAGCTTAAGTCGTCACAGCAAATCAATCACACAATTACCTAAACATCAATACTGGTGTACCGTCAAGCAGCTTTCACACCAATACAGCCACAGCAACAACAACATAATTATTCCTGCCAACAACATTATGGCATAGCCACAGCGACTGTAACAACCAACAACTATAACTAAACCACCACAATCCGTTTCGATGCCACTTAGTTACTAATAACAGTAAGAAAAATTACAACACTAACAACAGCAGTCATAGCAACAGCGCAGTCAACGCCGCAGCTAGCAACATCAGCAAACCAAAAAGTCAACGTCGCAGCCTACACTACTAAATTGCGCTGCCAACGTTGCAGTCAACACGCCCAACTGTACTGCTAACGTAGCAGTCAACCCACTAAACTGCGCAACCAACGTCGACAAACTGTACCAATAGCAACACGTGCTCAACGCAATCAATTTCAACCCACAACAGTAATAATCAGCAAGGCATCAACAACAACAACAACAATAACAACCATAGCAACAACAACAGCAATAATCAGCAAGGCTTCAACAACAACAACAATAACAACAACAACGATATCAACAACAGCAACAACAAAATTTATAACAACAACAACAACAACATGAGCAGCAACAACAATTTTCTTTCTATATAAAAATTTATATATTCTGTTTAAAACATTTTTTTGACAAGTTATGTAAAATTCTGCGTATAACATATTATAAAAATTTTTTTCAGGTTGTCTTATTATTCCAGCTTTTCACGAGGCACACACCGTAGCTTTTAAAACGTTTATAAGACGATAGGGTCGCGAGAAACTTATCGCCTTACATACGTAGGCACTCCACTGCACTAGGGAAACACATTTTGGGAAACATATTTTTAGGTACACATTTTTAATAGGTCATGAATCTTGCACACACACCACCACCCCACACCAGACAAACTCCCACTCCTTTACATACTTCTAACCCTCTCTCACATCCCTCTCATTTCGGTGAAGGTGACCATCGCCCTCTCATACAATTAGAGACGGATCTAGTCAATCCATTTGATGCAACAATGCATTCTGAATTACAAGTGACGTCAGTAAAGTTGCCACAATTTTGGACCACTTGTCCTGACGCATGGTTCGCCCATGCAGAAATACAATTTCAGGCAAAAGGAATCACAACTGACAAGACTAAGTATGAGTACCTTGTAACCGCTCTACCTCAAGAGGTAATTATAACAGTGCTAGACTTCATACAAAAACCTCCGTCCTCAGATTTGGATGAAGGTTTAAAGAGAATTTTGATAGACAGACACTCTTTAAGTGCAGCCAAGAGGTTCGACAAAATTCTGTCTGGCACTGAGATGGGTGACCAAAAGCCATCCCAATTTTATAGGTCACTTCTAATGTTAGCCGGTACTACAGTTGATAGTGACTTAGTTTATAAAATTTGGCTTCGCAAACTCCCCAAAAGCCTCAATATTGCTTTGATCGGATCTGGTCATAGAGAACTAGAAGAGCAATTGAAAATAGCTGACAATTTGTGGGAAGTTATATCAGAATCCGAAGTAGCTTCAGTTGACAATAATGTCCAGCGCATGGCAAAAATTACACAAAACCCTGAGCTTGCGATGATAACGCAATCATCGTTTGCTGAAATAACGTCCAAAATCTTAGAAAGTTTCAACAAACTAGCAATTGCGGTCCAAGAGTTGGAAAACGAACGATACCGTAGTTCGAACTCGAGAGAATCTAATTTCCGAAGAGTTTCAAGACGTAGATCTCCGTCAAGAAGTGTGTCACGGCAACGACCTTCCAACTAGGTATGTAGATACCATTTAAGATTCGGTAGGTAGCTAGACAATGCGAACAACCATGCTCAATCGGTCAAAACGACACCCAACACAACACAATACAACATAACTCAACAAACTAAATGACTTCATCATTGCGACGGCTAATGATGGAAGTCAGACAATACTAACACGCCGCCTATTTATTTACAATAACGACAATCACATAAATTTCTTGATAGACAGTGGAGCAAAAGTTTCAGTACTTCCAGTGAATAAATTTAAAGCCTACAAGAAAAATTCAGACTTAATATTAACAGCAGCTAACGGTAGCACAATC
The DNA here is from genome assembly GCA_963920525.1 of Dichetophora obliterata. NCBI lineage: Eukaryota > Metazoa > Arthropoda > Insecta > Diptera > Sciomyzidae > Dichetophora > Dichetophora obliterata. Next base: position 121,299,798 of record OY986439.1, read on the forward strand.
TCAACTTTCGGCAAGAAATTACTTAACGTAATTTCGAAACTAAGACGCGATTTTCCTTTTACATTTATACTAGCAGACATTACAAGACCCATCATAGGAGCAGATTTCCTTACGAAATATGGACTCTTAATAGACTTAAGACACAAGAAACTCATAGATCTACTTACACAATTATCAGTTAACGCAATCACAGCATTTACAGAAACATCACTACCGTTTAAAAATTATCCATCACTAACAACAGAACCTGACTACAACAAACCAGTTAAACACAAAACAGTACACCATATAACTACAGAAGGACAGTTACCTTTTTCAAGACCAAGACGTCTTGACTCCAACAAATACAAAATTGCCAAAAAGGAATTTGAATTTTTAATCAAAGCAGGCATCTGTCGTCCTTCAGACTCCATGTCAGCGTATCCACTTCATTTAATACCAACAAAAGATATGAACGACTGGAGACCCTGTGGTGACTATAGAAGACTAAACACAATTACAGTCCCAGACCGCTACCCTCTACCACACATACACGACCTAAATGTAGATTTACACAACAAACACATATTTTCAAAATTAGACCTAGTTAGAGCTAGAGAAGAAGAACACATTACACATCTAAATTTAGTTTTCGAACGACTAGACAATTATGGACTAAACATTAAACCGAACAAATGTATTTTTGGAGTAGACAGAATAAATTTTTTAAGTTATGACATTTCAAACAAAGGCATATAACTATCTCCCGATAGAATTCAATGCATTGTTAACTATCCAAAACCAGAAACAGTTAAACAGTAATGCAGAAATTCATCGGGATGATTAATTATTATCACAGATGCATTCCAAAATTAGCACACACACTCACACACATTTATGATATGATAACTTCAGCACTAAAAACAAAGGACAAGCACTTAACATGGACAGAAAACAAAACAGAAGCATTCGCAACGATAAAAGAAAGTTTTACTAAGGAAGTGCTACTTAATCATTTTAATAGCAAAGTAAAACCTTCTTTCGCTGTGGATGCATCTAACACTGCTATCGGTGAAGTTTTGCAACAAGAACACAATCAGGAAACAGAACCACTAGCTTTCTTTTCGAAAAAATTATCACCATCAGAGACAAAATACAGTACATTCAATCGCGAACTTTTAGCAATTTACCTTACAATTAAACACTTTAGACACTATTTAGAGGGACGAACATTTACTATATACACAGATCACAAACCACTTACTTCAGCATTACATTCAAAAACAGAGAGAAGCCCAAGACAAACACGACACGTTGAATTCATTGCACAGTTTTCCAACGATATCAGACACATTAAAGGTACCGATAACACCGTAGCAGACACACTTTCCAGAGTAGAGATAGAGGCTTTCACAACCTCTGAGATAAACCTCAGAACTCTACACAAAGAACAGAATACAGATTCAGAACTACAAGAGATACTAAACAAACATACTTACAAATTCGAACAAATACACATTCCAATATTTAAAATTAAAATTTGGTGCGAACAAATAAGTTCAGGAACACGTCCATACATTCCACAAACATTACGCAAACAAGTTTTTGAGCAATTACATAACATTTCACATCCAGGTACACGAGCTTCTCGACGACTCATAGCACAAAGATATTTTTGGCCCAAAATGAACACACAAATCAATAAATGTTCACAAGAATGCGTTAGATGCCAAAGAGCAAAGATACACAAACATACGAAGACAATCCCACACAAGATAGACATTCCACACGGTCGTTTTGAGCATGTTCACGTTGATTTAGTTGGGCCTTTACCAATATCAAACGGTTACAGATATCTACTTAACCTAGTTGACAGAAATACACGTTGGCCCGAAGCGTATCCAATTAAAGATACCAACGCCAGTACTACCGTAGATACACTTCAAAAGGAATACATCTCACGTTTAGGAATTCCTCTGGAAATTACTTCCGATCGAGGACCTCAATTTACGTCCACAACATTTAGAAACTTCGTTAAGAATATAGGAAGCAAACACATTACCACTTCTGCTTATCATCCACAAGCCAATGGGATTGTAGAACGATTTCACCGCCAACTAAAAACTTTGATAATAGCGAGTAACAACCAGACAAATTGGTACACAGAGTTGCCATTAGTTCTTCTAGGACTCAGGTCCACGGTAAAAGAAGATATTAAGGCTTCACCAGCTGAAATGGTTTTTGGTCAAACACTCAGGCTACCACAACAATTAGTAATTCACAACAGTCGGAATTTTAATTCGTCGGAAACCTTGTCCAAACTTAAAGAGGCAGTAGAAAATAAAAAGTCAAACATTGCGCATCATAACAGTTACTCCCAGCAATATATACCTCGAGCCCTCAGTACTTGTCACTTTGTCTTCGTCCGCAACGACACGATTCGTAACACACTACAAGAGCCGTACGATGGCCCCTTCGAAGTTATTGAGAGGACACCAAAATACTTCACAATTCATAAAAATAACACTAACATAACAGTCAACATTGAAAGGATTAATCCCGCCTCCTTAGACACTGAAACAGCACAGACACATTCAACCAAGCACAGAAATACTAAAAAAGTACACTTAAACACTTGTGGTACTACAAAAGTACACTTGTGGTTCTACAAAATCAGGGCTGCAAAGTTTCTACAGTACAGTGTCTTTAAACAAAATAAACTGTTTTTCATTAAAAGCATTTAAGTTAATTTTTCTTCTTTTACTTTCATCTATATTGCAAAACTTTCTATTAAACTGAAAATGATCTGCAATTTCCGAAACTGCGCTGTAAAAGGAGAATCAGACCGGCTGGTTACTTGCTGGTTGTGTGATTAATTTTTTCATATCAAGTGTGCAGCGTTGACTGCGAGGATCTTCGATGCACTCAACGAAAGTAAGGGACTTCGTTGGTCATGTGAAGATTGCAGGTTTACAAACGTTGAGATCTTTAAACTTATTAGACAATCTCGGAAAGGTTTTTTGGAGGTGGCTAAGGATCTAAAGGTAGCACAAGATAGACTGAGTGAGTACGAAGATTTGTTTAAAAAGTTTAAAATTATGAATGAAGCTTACAATTCTCCAAAACGTAAACGTTCAAACAAAAATCTTCGTAGTTCATCTAAAACTACTGATATAGCCATGCCATCGCCCAATAATAATACTGTTCTACCTTCTACTGTAACTGTTTTCCCTAATGTGAACATACAGCTTGAAGATCAATCAACTGGAGCTGTCAATACTGATCAAATGACTGATAATATCGCACCAACAAAGGTCGCTACGTCAGCTAATCAGATTTCTCCTTCTGTTGAAGCAACACCAATCATAGAGGAAAATGCTGATTCTCCTCGCGTTTCTGGCACAAAAAAAACTTACGCTGAAACTTTTATTGCCTTAAATGTGGTCCCTGCACCTTTTCAAATTACTTCGGTTTCTACAGGAGCGATACCGAAACAAATATCGAACAGCAGTATCAAAGCCCCTGTTCATAAAGAACTTGTGATTATTGAGCCTGCAAAATCTATATTTGTTTCTCGTTTTGCAGCTGATACATCCGGTGAAGACGTGTTATTCTATATAAACTCTAAGCTGAATGTTGTAAATAAAAATATCTGTTTACAAATTCAATTTTTCATACTAGCGTATTACGTCCTCTTTTAAAATATCTTTGCCTGGTGATCTTTTTCACAAGGTATTGGATCAAAAGTTTTGGCCTGACAATACGATGGTGCATGAATTTATTTCTAGACCTCGGCCTACAACTTCCTTGGCTACTTTTCCGGTTTTTAACAAGAATCAAAAAAACTAGATTGTTGCTTTCAGTTCCTTATCCTTTACCAAAACGTTCGTGGCATTAACACAAAACTAAATAATATATTAATTTTGAGTCACAACCTTCACTTTAATATAATTGCTTTTAGTGAGACTTGGCTGAAACCTAACACTCTAAATACTGAAATTCTGTGCAACAAATTTAGCATATACCGCAAAGATAGAAACTCCATTCCTGGTATTTGCTCTAACGGCGGGGGTGTGTTGATTGCAGTCAAAGCGACACATTTCTCTGAAGAGTTATTAATTCCAGAATCCTTTGACATTGAATTCTGTTGTGTTCATGTTAAGTTTGGTTCCTTGAGCCTTTTTATTACATGCTCATATATTCCTCCCCTTTCTACCTTAGAAGTTTATAGCAAACATTTAACTTCTATTAGTAAAGTTTGCTCAAAACTGCAATCTAATGATCATATTTTAATAACTGGAGATTTTAACCTGCCAAACGTTTCTTGGAACTGCTGTTCCGAAATTCCTAAAATATTTTTACCTTCGTCTGAATGTACATCTGATAATTATTTATTAAACGAGCTCTCAATCCAAGGCCTGTTCCAACTTAACTGCATCTTTAACAAAAATAATCGTTTGATTGATCTGGTGTTTTTTGATGACAGCAATATCGCTTCTGTGTCTAAATCAGATCCTCTGGTTACACCCGAAGATTCTCATCATCCAACATTAGAAATTATTTTAAATTTTCCAAAACCATCTGTGCAGTACTATGATTCTCAACCGCCTATTGAGTTTAACTTTAAAAAAAACAAACTACGTGATTTTGAAGAATAACTTGTCTAATATAAACTGGAATTCTATTCTAAATATTAATACAAAAAGTTTATCTTCTAAGAGTCTTGATGATGCGGTATATGCGTTTAATAGAACGCTCAATGATTGTTTTCTTAAGGCTGTTCCGCAAAGGAAAGCCTCTTTGACATCGGGTCCGGTATGGTACACAAATGAATTAAGAAAAATGAGAAACTTGAAATCTAAATACTATAAAAAATATCAAAAAACACATAACATATGCGATTTTGGATGCTATACCTCGATTAAATACAGTTACCAACAGTTATGCAAACAATCTTATAATATCTACTTAACAAAAGTAAAATTAAACATCAAATCTGATGCTAAATCCTTCTGGAACTTTGTTAACACAAAACGTAAGATTGATTCCTATCCTTCTTTTATGAAGTATAATTCTGTTGAGTCTGATAATGATAATAGTATTTGCAATCTTTTTGCTGACTTTTTCAAGACGACTTATTCATCATCGTCCTATGATGCTTTAAGTTATCCTTTTAATATTCAATCTGGGGATATTTATTTCCCAATAATTGATACAAACACAGTCTTATCATTTTAAAAAAATGTTAAAACATCATATAAAAGTGGTCCTGATAACATACCTTCATGTATATTAAAATACTGTTGTGAAGAATTAGTAACTCCAATCTCTTTATTATTTACTTCATCATTAAAATCCGGCTATTTTCCTGCAGCCTGGAAGCATTCATTTATCATTTCGCTGCATAAATCCGGAAATATGTCTTTAATTGATAACTACCGTGGCATCGCAAAATTAAGCGCTTAGCCTAAACTTTTAGAGGCAATTTTTACATCACGACTATCGCATAGCGTTAAATCTTTAATGTCTCCTTTCCAACATGGATTCCTTTCTGGAAAATCTACTGTTACTAACCTTCTCGAATTTACATCAAAAACTATAGAAAACTTTGGAAACGGCATGCAGACTGATGTTATTTACACGGATTTTAGCAAAGCTTTTGACGTTGTAAATCACAAACTATTGATCTTAAAATTACATCTTGTTGGATTTCCTATACCGTTAGTAAAGTGGATTGAATCTTACTTAAGCAATAGAACACAATCTGTTATTTTTAAGCTCAAGAAATCACATGAGTTTCCTGTTACTTCAGGAGTACCTCAAGGAAGTCATCTTGGGCCCCTACTGCTACTTTTTATAAACGATTTGCCATCTGTCATAATGCATTCTAGCATCTTAATGTTTGCTGACGACGTCAAACTCTTCCTTTCTTTTAAAAATGATAATGACGCTGTATTTTTGCAAGCCAACATTGATCATCTTCATAACTGGTGCAAAACGAACCGTATGAACCTCACCATGAAGAAATGCAAGCATATGTCTTTCTCACGCAAACCACCAATTAAATGTACCTTCAAAATTTGTGGTTATCCATTGGAGTCTTTAGATATTTTCAATGATCTTGGAGTTACAATGGATCCTAAACTACGCTTTAATATTCATGTAAATAAAATAATAAATAGAGCAAATAGTACTTTAAGATTTATTAAACGTTGGGCAAAAGAGTTTAATGATCCATTTATAAAGAAAACCTTATTCACTTCCCTAGTAAGGTCTATCTTAGAATACGCTTCAGTTGTTTGGTGCCCACGATACGGTTGTTACATAGACGACATTGAATCAGTGCAGAAACAATTTCTTTTGTTTTGCTTAAGCTATCTTTATTGTAATACTGATTTTCACTTTCCGTCTTATGAATATCGGTTACAACTCTTAAATCTTCCTTCTTCAAAAAATCGGAGAATTATGTTAAATGCTTGTTGGATTACAAAACTTTTACATGGATATGTCAACAGTCCATATTTATTGAGTAAAGTATATTTTAATATTTCTCTTCGTCCTAGAAGATCTTTTTAGTTGCTCCACATGAACTTTTGTAGAACTAATTATTTGCAAAATGAACCTCTTAGAAGCGCTTGCGGTGATTTTAATTTTGTATCTGATGTTATATCCTTAAGTGAATCCATGAACTCAATCAAACATAAAATTATAGATTACCTGCAGTACCGACGTTGATTATGTAAAGTTCTTTCAAACATATATCTGATGCATCTGGTGATTTGTAAATACATTATCATTAATATAACAATCTAAATGGATATATGGACCTAAGCATAAAATGGAAAATTTTGGTGTATAAACATCTAAATAATCTGAATGGACCTAAACCTGGGATCTTCAATTGCCTCATATCTTCATGATAATTGTGACTACATTTGTCGACGATACCGTGGTGTCTTGGTGTCTTTTTACCTCTTGAAACACTACGTTAGATCGATTTGTAATATATTAATATGAGTGGCCGATAAGACCTAGTTTGTCTTGGTGCCTGCGTTCGCAACTGGTTTTCTTTATTTTATGAAAATTGGTTTGGTGAATTTGACCTAGTTTGTCGAGTAACCACCCTGTCAAGCCAGGATCTCACCGGCTTCAGGAAGACATAACGATATATATTATATAGATATACCTATTGGAGTGGTGTTTTATTAGGTATGAGACCTTGTTTGTCACACGACTCCGCCGTATACAAAAATTGTTGCTAACTTGACCTTGTTTGTCTTGAAAACGCAACCCTGCTTTGCTGTCTGATATTATCGATTTTGACTTAACTTTTTTTTTTTATTTTTTATACTTTAATAAAATTATATACTTTAAACAGTTTATTTAAACTTTTTAGTTTGTAAATAATACATGATTTCAATCAAAATTATACTTTATATTTTTGAATTGTATTAAATATCTTATTTTATAATTTTAAATTTGCTATAAAACCTGTTAAGGTTTAGTAATCAAGTAAACAAATAAATAAATAAATAAGTGGAAAATCACTGATGGTGCTGCAGTTCATATCCTAAGTGCAACTGCTGACTCGTTGGGCTATGATATCGAAGATCTTATACTAAATCGTTCATCAATTCGTCGAATGCATCAGAAACATCGTGCAACAACAGCACAAAACATTGCAGCAAACTTTGATGTAAGTACTGCAATGTGTTTGTGTTTTTCCCTATGCTTCTTTTTTTATGTTTTGTGTATTAATTAAGAAACTTGAGTTTTTATTTATAGATTCCACGTAGTTTTGTTTTGCATTGTTTTGCATTGGGTACAATGTTACCAGAAATTAGTGACAGGGAAAAAGTTGATCGCTTGCCAATCATAGTCTCATCTCAAGGTATCGATAAACTACTTGGCATTCCAAAGTTAAAATCTTCGAGTGGAAAAGAAATATCAGATGCCGTGTTTAATTCAATGAAAGAATATGAAATGCTTGATCTAGTTGAAATTATCTGCTTCGACACAACTGCTCATAATACAGGAGTACAAAACGGTGCTGCTGCTCTGCTTGAAGGAAAACTAGGTCGCGATTTATTATATTTTCCCTGCAGACACCATATTTACGAGTTGTTGATCCGTAAAGTGTTTGAAATTAGAGTGGCTACTACAGCCGGTCCAGAAGTGCTAATTTTTAATCGCTTTAGCAAATACTGGATTAATATTGACAAATTAAATTATAAGAGTTGTTTAGAAGATGAACACATTATTACAGTATTGACTGCTGAAGAACTGAAATTACTGTCTAGATAACTTAAAACAAGCTCATAGCAGACGCGACTACAAATAATTATTACAATTAGTTGTCAGTTTTCTTGGTGGTACGGTGCCGAATTTTAACACCTTTCGTATACCTGGTGCAACTTCTCATGCTCGATGGATGACAAAATCTATTTATGCACTTAAAATGTATTTGTTTCGTAATGAATTCAATATGACCAAACAAGAGCTAAACGGTATACGTAGTGTCTGTCTGTTTATAGTTCGTATTTATGTAAAAGCCTGGTTTGGATGCACTAAAGCAATCGAAGCACCAAATCAAGACCTAAATTTAATTAAAAATATTATAGCTTATCCTGAAAGGGATATAGCTCTTGCTTTGCTACAAAAAATAAGCAAACATTTGTGGTATTTGTCGGAAGAAGCAGTCGGTCTTTCATTCTTCGATCCTAATGTAAGTGTTGCAATTAAAAAAAAAACGGTTCAGGCAATTAATGTTAAAGCAAATACAGAAAAATGCAAGCGAATAATAACTAATCCAACAAATATCGACACATTTGCGCAAAAAGATTTAAGCGATTTTGTAAATTCCAATACACACGCGTTCTTTGATCGCTTAGAAATTTCAAAAGAATTTTTGTAAGTCGATCCGTCGGATTGGAAAGAAAGATTCGACTACGCGCAGGGATCACAAATTTGTAAAAACTTATCTGTAGTGAATGATGCAGCTGAGAGAGGCGCCAAATTCATTACAGATTATAATAATAAATTAAACCACAATGAAGAGGAGAAACAATTCTTTTTTCAAGTGGTTAAAGAATATAACATTAATTATCTCACTTTTATTTATTTATTTATTTATTTATTTATTGGCCAACCAAGGCAATTTACTTATTCTAACAGGTTTTTACAAATTTATTTAATTATTCTAACAGGTATTTATTTTTTATTTTTTTATTTTTTATATTTTTTAAAAAGACTTCACTATTAAATTAATGTAAAAAATAATATTAATTTTACTATGAGTATGTAATTGATAAAAATATTTCAGTTTATTCTTAATTTTCAAATAAATGTAAATAAAATAAAAAATATGCCTTATTTCTCATAATAAAAACAAAAAGGTGCTTGGGGCACGGCTAAAAATTATCCAATCGTTGTCAAATTTTTTTATGCTTTTTGAGACTAAAACGAATATTTTTAGCGCTTGCCGAAACATATATGAGAGAAAATAAATTTGTCCATATAAATAAGGACCGGTCTAGTTAGTACACATCTATTACTCTATTTGACTACTATTCGGACGAATTTTTGTTAAATCGGTCAACCTTTCAATGTACCTCCCATAAAAAATCAAGTAAAAAATAAATATAGGTCCAAAGGAGGTACCCCTAGGGTCTTACCGATTTCGACCATTTTCAGTACACACCTGTTACTCTATTTCACTATCATTTTGACGAATTTTTTTTCAAGATCGGTCCTCCCATACAAAATCAAGTAAAATATTAATATAAGTCCACAGGAGGTACCCCTAGGGTCTAACCGACTTCGACTATTTTCAATTTTTTCACTCATGGGCTAATTTTGACCTAAATTAGTGATTCCATATGGCACATTGTCTTTATTGGGTTAAAATAAATTCAGAGTTTAAAATTTGGAAATATTTTAGGATATTTTAAGCCTACTCTGAAAATGTAAACAAATTGGATGAAATTCACGCTTATCCTCCATGTGAAGTGGCGTCATCAAACATATAAAACATGCATAACTTGAAATATACCTTAAGGGTCTTCAGTCAAGTCGAAGAAAATTCCTTACTAGTTTTAATTTAATTTCTTTAATTTAAAAAAGCATTTTTGCCCATATTGCTTAGATTAAAAAAATAACAGATTAAATTGCTAATAAAAATGCTAAAAAAGCATTATATTAAATCAGGGCTGGGCATTCTAACACAGTCACATTTGTCTTGTTAGTATTTGTCTTGTTAGTATTGGTGCGCTCTCGAATAGCGCACACTGAGCGAAATAGTTGTCACATTTATTCTAGATTTGCAAGTTTGTATGTTTATACCTCCACACATACTGTAATATGTGTTTATTTTTTACTTTAAGTCATTGGTATTGTTCACTTTTTCTTCTATGTTATGATGTCTATGTCAACATACACTATAAACAACATTTTCTTCTAAGTAAATCAATTATTTTAGTTTGCTTGCAGTGGCAAATTACACATTCTGCTTCGCAAGTAAGGTTCTCTGCTGAGCAGAAATCGCATTGCATTTCAGATTCACTCAGTGTTTTGTTTTAATATTATTAAATCCTAATATTTACGAATCATTAAAATTGTGATCAAAACATCAAAAAATTAAGTATTAAAAATCTAATGAATGCAAATAATATGAAAAAAATAATGCAAAGAATCTTAATAGGCAATATGTATGAATTATATTAAACCTTAATAAAATAAAAAATATATGCTTAAGAATTAAGAATCTACAAACCAAAAAGTAGGTTTTTTTTTAGAGTGTACATAATATTTCCGACATAGGTCTTCACCAAGAATGATAGAATACAAAGATTGCGCTAAAGACAAGAAAAATAGTACAACAATATTTTCGTTCTGCCCATGTACGTCATAATATCAATGCTGTTTTGGCGAGCGTTCACTTTGCATAGGATTTCTACACAGAAATGAAAATTTCATATATTTTAGTTTGTATAATTAAAATAAAAGAAGTAAGAAGCAATTTATTGGAACGACAAAAAGGTAAATTTATTTAGTACTCCTTTGCAAACTATTATTTTTACTATTATTTTATTGCAGCCAGTAAGCAGCTTAGTCAAAAAAAAAAATTTGTCTGAGAAACCAACTTCAGTGAGCATTATTTTTCGAGTTGGATTTTATTCAAATGTTTGTTACGATTTTAACTGATGTAGTTTAAACATTTCCAGATATTTTATTTCCATTAATTTATCTGTGAATTGAAAGGACAAATAAATGATAGTTCCAAGTTTTTAAATAATGAAACAAATTTTGTTAAGTTAATATATTTTTGTATTTTCGTTTTCGTTTGTGTGCGTTTTCTACAATTTCTTGGTTTAATTTTTGTATTTATTGCAAAACAAAAAATATTTGTTTCCTACTGTTACCGCAATTAGCAGCTGCACACTTCATTTTTAAAATTTTAAGTTAAAAACTCGCAAATATGCTTCGGTATATACACAATTAAATAAAACACAACCGATCGCAATACATTTCTCAAAGAAATAAAATATTGTGACGAAGTCAACTGATGTCAAACTCGATTAGCAGAAGTAACGGACCTGCGCAAAGCGCAATCTCTTATTCTATCATTCTTGGGTCTTCACATGGTGTAAGAAAACCAGGTGTTAGTGAGTTTTTGACAACACCATGAATTTCATTGCTTCTGTCAAAAAAATGTGAGCGAAAGAGCGGAACTGTTGATAGTTGTCAAATTATGTTATTTGTTTGAATTGCTAGATGACGTGCTATAGTTTTTATTGTGCGAATTAAGTATAAATAAATATTTAATGCAATTAATTATGCCGTGTTGTGTTGACAAAAAAATATTGCAGTGGTCTTCGCCGATTTGCCAAGTTTGTCATTGAATGTTTTGGCCATTTTATCAGAAACGTGCGCTGGAAGGTGCCGCCGACATGAAGCTTTGGCCAGCATGCAAATTGTCTTGCATTCACATCGTTGTTTTTTTTTTGCATAACGCACAGCGTCTCATATATTTTTTATTGTTTTCCATATCACTTTATTCTCACTTTATTCTTTGTAAAAATCTTATAAAACTGCAGAAAGACTCGAATTTAACAAAATTTGTTTTCATTGCAATTCACCATCAGCTGTTTTTGACAAGAGCGGAGAAACATAATTTTATCGTTTTGAGAGAGAAGTGTCAAACTCACTAACACCTCTATTTCTTACACCATGGGTCTTCACAGCATCACCGTCAGCGAAGGACTGAATTATATTCTCTTCTGTGAGTTTTGTGTAATGTACTGAACACATTGACGACGACTGCAACAGTGCGAAACAACATAAAGAAAGAAACAACAATCTGGAAGTATCATTAGATTGTTTCATTCACGTATACACAAACACGTATATAGCTCTGTTGTCACACGTCAAATTAGAAACAATTCTAAAACGACGACAGCAACTTTGTTGCAATCACTCACTGTCGTTGCAACATTTTCACCACATTCACCTCCATAAGAAAAGCATGTAAAAGTAATTTGACATTTGACGCACTGTTGCTGTCGTCGTCAATGTGTTCAATGCATAAAACTCTCTCTTCTCTCAGAGAGCGCTCAGTGAGCTATGGGGCGCCCAGCGCTGTACTAAATCTTTGAAATGCTATAACACTTTTGTTTCTCAACTTAATAAAGTACTTTTTGGACCAAAAGTTAACAAACTTTTAAGGAGTTTAATTTTATGAGAAGAAAATAATAAAAAAATTAGGGAAAGTCAAAGAAAGAGGCTAATATGTCGAATATTACTTCAGAAGTCGAAATGATCTGAAGATAAAATATAGAACAAGCCCTTTTAACGATAGTCTTAAAGACCTGACAATAAATACTTGTTATGAAAAAAAAACCCATCTCAGCTGTTTCCGGTGTTGGAAAAATTGTATGTTGTTTGAATTAAAATGCTCAAGTCCAGTTCAGTTTTTAAAAATAGGGGTTGGTCGTTTTTAAATACTTTTTTTTTTAATGGAGGCCGACCCACTCTCATGCACATACAATATATCTTTATATCCATAAAACCTACCTATATACAACATGACGATATAGTGCTGGCGGAACTCCTTGCCATAGTTTTAATGGGCCTTCTTCCTTTATTATTCCATAAGCAGTTGCCATCATTCCGCGGTATTGTATCTGTGATGTAATACAAAAATACTATTTAAAATCCTCAAAATACAATTGTAGCAAAAATTTTAGAACTAGAATACATTAAGCACGTATACATATTTTATTTATTGCAATGTTGAATTGCATGCTAATATTAGAGAAACATTCTTTACACAGTTTATTGGCCAAGGTACGTCTTAGATGTTTAAAAAGAAGATTCAGCAAGAAATAATTTTATTAAATTATTAGGGAGCGAAAAAATTTAAGCATTCTATGCTGAAACCAACTCAAAAAAGGGTTACAGAAAGGATAACCACTATCCCGAGAAACAATTTGTGTCCGTTCCAAACTACTCAGGCACAAAAGTCTCGAGTATCAGACTCAATTTTATTTTTAAAAGCTACGAGTAGTAACGAAATACAGCGCAGTTTATGAAAAAAATTAATCGCACATTGATATTAAGAATGATGACGAGCCTTAGCGAACAGGAAATAAAATTAAAATTATTACGTAATTAAATTTTACACAAATAAGAATTTGCTGAAATGCAAATCATTTATTTACAGTATTCACTTAAATGCGAATAAACGAGATGGTTCCTGAATAATAAGAGTTTTAAGAGTGAAAAGAGAGATTTACTTAAATGAGAATAAAGGAAACTTAAAGTATTTACTTGAATGTAAATAAGAAAGTATTCACTTGAATGTACAGCGTGAATCAAAATAACTGTCGCACTTGTTTTATGCCATAAATCAAAAGAACTGTGTAAACTTTATAAAACAAAAATTTTGATTTTTTATTTTAAGCATTCTTTATAACTCTTCATCATTAAATTCAAATCTTTCACCATTCATTTTTTTAAAAATTTAAAACAATTTGTGAAAGACAAACATGCTGCACGCATCTGGTTTCCAGGTATATCATCTGATATTTTCATTAATCGTCGGTTAAATATATCTACTGTCATGTGTTTATGTTCGTTATTATACCCCAAATAGAAAAGTACAGGGGGTTTAGGTCAGGGGATGACGGAGGCCATTCGTCAACATAAATAAAACATGGCAAAGCTGCTCTGCACCAGCTTTGAACGATTTTTGGCTTGTGTGCTGGAAAAGAATCTTGGTGAAAACAAAAGTGACTCCGTAAATTCGCTTGGCATGCGGCATAAGATAGTTATTTAAAACATGTTCTAAGTAATATTCGGAATTATTTTAACGCCTTTTTTGATAAGAAGAAAGGGCAATTTGCCTTTTTCAGAGAAAGCGTCCCACACCATGATTGACGAAACATTTTGAAATCTTTCAATGGTTTTTTTTCTTTAGAAATATCTGCCAAGCAAGCTGCGTACACTCTATCGAAAAGCGATGCGAGTACACTCTATGCGAGTTCTGGCTTGCTTGCAAAAAGAAGAGTTTTTCTTCGGAAAATATGATACTGCAACCTGCGTCTGGCAAAGGATCTCTGCACTTATTTCTTTTCGCAATATTATTATTGATAAAATTTTTGAAACGGTTCATGCAATAAGTGTATAATTAATCCCAGAGTCGTAAAAAACAACATATGTTTTCCAGTGTTGCTTCTTTTTGTGTAATTGAAATTAATATAGGTGCGAAATAAATCGTGAATAAATCAGTTACTTTGATTCACGCTGTAAATAAATGAGAATTTTGTTAAATTGACTCAATAATTTAGTTGTGTAATAAATAAAGCAGGGTGCGGAAAAATTCGTTCGCAATCGATTAAAATATGATCTTATCGTTCGTTTTTTGCTGTGTGTGACAATTTTTCAAACGAAAAATTTAAAACAGACGAACGTTCGCAATCGAAAAAGCAACGCTCTGCTTGCGTCGTTTTTTTTATCACTAATAAATTTGTGAGCTTTGTATTTTTTCGAACGAATTTTTCACACAACAACAAAAAGAAACAAACGTTCGTTTGGTATTGTTCATTAAAAATGAGCGTTTGAAGAAAAAATTCAGGAACGTTCGTTTGTACGTGGAGTTATTAGAGAAAATATAAGTTTGTTGTTGTATTGTACACTTTCTGACATGAAAAGATGAAACCAAAATACATATGTGGACTGTACACGCATATGAGGAAAAATAATGTTTTAATGCTTTTGAATAATAAACTTGATAAGCCCAATCAAATGAAAAAATATGGTTTGTTATAATTGTTGTTATATGATTAGATTGCATGATAGGTACAGTACAATGGGTGCTATATGTAATGGATATGGTATAGTGATATGGTTTGAAGATAATTAGGGTGTTCACAGTTCCGTATTATCTGCTCTGTTAACTTTGCCGTCTATTAACTTTAAAACATTTTAGCATGTGTTAACTATTATTGTTTTTGTTTTACGTACAAAGTCGAGATACCACTAGTTGCTAAAGTTATCTCACTTCTGCTCATGTCTTTCTTTTGTGTTAAGGTGGCAAAATTTAAGTTTCCTATCTCTTTATCCCGGTTAATTCGTAATAAATCCCAAACCATACATCCTAGAAGGATGAAGAATTTTAAAATTCAAGATGGTGGATAGGGTTGCCACCTTCTTTTTCTGTAGTTTTGAGAATTCGGGGCTGGCAAAAAAAAAATCGTATACAAAATATGGGTCGCTGAATCCGAATCCGTCGTCAGAATTTCAAAATTATAAAATTTCGAAATAATAGGGTTGCCACCTAATAATATGTCTTTTTAAGAATTTTAAACGTCATTTATTAGTGTTTAGGGGTCGCTGATTTCGAATCTGAAGTCAGAATTTTAAAATTCAAGATGGTGGATAGGGTTGCCACCTTCTTTTTCTGTAGTTTTGAGAATTCGGGGCTGGCAAAAAAAAAATCGTACACAAAATATGGGTCGCTGAATCCGAATCCGTCGTCAGAATTTCAAAATTATAAAATTTCGAAATAATAGGGTTGCCACCTAATAATATGTCTTTTTAAGAATTTTAAACGTCATTTATTAGTGTTTAGGGGTCGCTGATTTCGAATCTGAAGTCAGAATTTTAAAATTCAAGATGGTGGATAGGGTTGCCACCTTCTTTTTCTGTAGTTTTGAGAATTCGGGGCTGGCAAAAAAAAAATCGTACACAAAATATGGGTCGCTGAATCCGAATCCGTCGTCAGAATTTCAAAATTATAAAATTTCGAAATAATAGGGTTGCCACCTAATAATATGTCTTTTTTAAGAGTTTTAAACGTCATTTATTAGTGTTTAGGGGTCGCTGATTGAATTGATTGAACTTTTCTTCTCAGGTGAAGCAGAAGCGATTGCAAAATGTGAATTTTAGAATTAATATGTAAAGGGGTGCTCACACTTTTAATAAGTTATCTTTCTAAAGTTACCACATATTAACTTTAGAAGGAAACTGTGAATACCCTAAATGGTATAATGGAGAATGGTATGATGGTAATTTCGTTAGTGTTAAGTAACGTAGAATCGCGGAAAATTTAACTCGCACAAAAGTTAATCATCGTCAAACAATTCAATTAACGCATCGTTCCCTTAATTCGTATTTCTACCAGGTAATTGTAGTAATTTGAAGGGTTTTGAGTTGTTTTGAGGTATTGTGGTATTTTGTAGTAATTTGAGGTATTTTGTGGTATTTTGAGGTATTTTTTTTACCCACGCGAGAGATTTTCTCACAAAATAACATGGGAATTACCACATTCCACAATCGTTGAAAAATACCATAAGTGCTATTTATCGTGCTTTTCCAATAACCCCAAGGTACATAATTCCAAATTATAAATTTTTCCGTTTAAAAAGAGGACAAAGTCCCAAAAAGTGTATTTAGTATTATGACAGCTTAATAAGCGGTCATAACACCAAATGGGGATTCAGACCGCTTGGGACTATGTCCACTTTGAAAGGTCATAATCTCAAGTGGTTCTAACAATTATTATATCTACAGCTGCGGTCAAAATAATAGCAGTACCCTTATATTCAGACATGTTTGGATAAATAATACTAGTCTACGAATTTCGGATCTGGTAAGTCCATTCTCATTCCTATATGTACTTTCAACACTCGTTCCAACTCCGTACTCAGTTTCCTCCTACATTGCAAAACTTTCAAGATACAGGGTGTTTTACGGTTTTGGTACGTGTTTAGTATTATTGATCTAGAATCTAAACTACTCACCATAAAATAAAAAATAATATTTTGTATTTTAGAAAAAATATCAGATTTTCCATAAGTATATCAATCGCTTTCGTGTCATGTGCTGTAGCGGAGAAAAAATTTTGAGATTATCCAACCAAATTTCGACAAATTTTCTATCTTTTGTTTTAGCGGAGTTGTTACTATCCAAAGTTAGAATTTAAAAAAATACTGTTGATTAAGTGTATTTTTACATGAAAAAAAGAAATTTTAAATTTGGACGGTTACAGTTCCGCTAAAACAAAAGATACAAAATTTGTTGATATTTCGTTGAATAATCTCAGAATTTAAGCTTCGCTCCAGCACATGACACGATAGTGGTTGATACATTGATGGAAAAGTTAATAATTTTTCAAAAATACAAAATTATACTTTTTATTTTATGGTGAGTAGTTTAGATTCTAGATCAATAATACTAAACACGTACCAAAACCGTAAAACATTCTGTATCTTGAAAGTTTTACAATACAGGAGGAAACTGAGTACGGAGTTGGAACGAGTATTGAAATTACATATATGAGTGAAAATGGACTTACCGGATCCGAAATTCGTAGACTAGTATTATTTATCCAAACATGTATGAATATAAGGGCGCTGCTATTATTTTGACCGCAACTGTATGGCAATTTGCAATAACGCCTTAAGTTTGATTTAAAAGTTTAGATAAATCTTGCTTTAAATTTTTTATCGCCATATAAGGTAAATGGAAGTGTCTTTTGTTTTTGTGTCATAACTTTGGCTTTGGTCATGCTAGAAACTCTACATTTTGTGTGTTAATAGTGCTGTATGCGTAGAACACAGCTACATCAATAACTCAGATCTGTCGTAAGTCGAATTAAGCTATTATTGCTTATCGACACAGATATAATGACAAAATTATTCGCAATGGTATAGAATGGTGATAACAACATCTACAAGGTCAAATCCGTTTTTTATGGTGTTTTTTATGATAAAATAATTTGGGAAAATTTTAGGAAACGAACGTTCTTGAATTTTTCTTTGAACGATTAATTTTAATGAAAAATTCAAAACCAACATTCGTTGCTTGTTATTTTTTTGTGAAAAATTCGATTAAAAAATTTTTAAACCGACAAATTTCTGAGATAAAAAATTCGACGCCAGCAGAGAGTTCCCCATTCGTTCGTGATAATTTGCGAGAACAATTTTATTTGAGGAGAACGATAATTGAGAATAATCGTTTTTCAAACGTTCTCCGCACCCTGAAATAAAGTTTAAGATTCATTTGTTTAATTTTATTTAAGAAGAAATGGAACCGATAAAGTTAAATCGGTTTGATTTTGCAGCTGGAGGAGATGGTGGTCAGTCGTGGCAAAAATGGTTTCGGTCTTTTAAATTCATGTTACCAGCAATGAATATTAAAGATGAAGAGATAAAATACATAATGTTTTTACATTATATGGATGACAGCAAGAATGATAGAAACAAGATTACGACATCGACGTAACTGGAGCCAATTGAATGTTACCATCTCTATGTTTTCCTTATTAGCCATCTCGTTTTAGCCAATAGGAACATTTGTCTACCCAAGAGAGAGCATATGAGCGTTTGTTAGACCCGATAGAAGACGAAAATAGGGGACCACTTCGTTTAAAAGATAATTTCATTCAAATTTTATTTCAGACTATATGTTAGAAAAACTAAAAAAAGACATGATTTTGAAATAAAAAAAGTTTAGGCACATGCCGAGTGTGTACCATGTTTTTGTAAATATAACGGTTATATTTTAGTTTTCTTTGATCGTTTCCATTTCCCTGCACATAGTTATTGCGTATTCATCCAAATATGAATTGATTTAAGTTAGTGTTGATCTTGATTTCGTGATATATTGAACTATTGAACAAAATGGGCCGCGGAATCAAAATTTCGGTTGACGTTCATAAAGTAATAATAAATCTTTACGTCGTATCGCGAAATCAGTAAAATAGTACTGCGGTCATATTCAAGTGTGCGTAACATCATAAACCATTATGTGAATACCGGTTAATTAGAGCGTAAGACCCGATCTTGGAGGCCAAAAACATTTATTCCACGCTAGAAGCAAATTGTAGTATCTGCTTTTACTCAAAATCCAAAGATTTCGGCTGTTAAACTAAGCCATGAAATGCAGAAACGGTTTAGCAAAAACTTTGATGCTCAAAGAATTCGAAATATACTAAATAAAGCTGGATATCATGGACAAGTTTCTCGGCGCAAACTGTTTACTTCAGCTACAAAGAAGAAAAAAGGTTGAATTTCGCAATACTAAACGTTAATGAGCCAAATTTATTTAGTGCTAAGCTCAAATACAATTTATTTGGCTCAGATGGCGCTCAAAAAATATAGAGATAATCGAACAAAGAGCTGCAGGAAAATAATACAATTAAGACAGAGAATAGAGTGGTGGCAATATTATGGTTTAGGAGTGTGTGATGGCACCTGGGGTTCGGAATCTTGTTTTAAGCAACTTAATTTGAATATTTTAACCCAGATATTCCAACGAGCTTATTAGCGTAACAATCTTTGCAGTTTTTTCTAAATGCCTTTAATCTGACATAGTGTATTGCAAAACTGATGAAAAATTAAAAAAAAAATATTTTTTTTTACTTGGATTTTGAAGCCGTGCTACATGTAGTCGCCAGCAAATACATCAACGAAAATCACATAAAATAAACTTTTCCACATGTACTTTTGCTTCGTAGTATTATATATTACAACAATTTTCAATAAAAAAAAAAGAAAGAACAAAAATAAAATATGCTTATAAAACTTTTTCTTACCGATCACGTGACGTGGCATCACAAATCTCACAAAACTGAAATCTTTGAATAAAAAAAGCACATAAAGAACAACATTACACACATATCATCAATGCACGCCTTGTTTACCGCTATGTTCTGTAACACAACAACAAACCGGTTAACAAATTGAAACCTTTGTTAACGCAGTATCTCGAAAATAACAAGTGTACTACACGTAGTACAGTCGGCATATCTGGGTTAAAGGAAAATTTGGCACCCAGTGTTGAAAAATTGGGGTTAACTAGAAAAAATATTTATTTCAACAATATAACGACCCAAAACATTCGTCTTATCTTGTGCAGGAATGGCTAATCTACCACTGTAAGCAGTTAAGAAAACACATCCGCAGTCACCTGATAGGAGCCCCATTGAGCATTTTTGGGACTTACTGGAAAAAAATTCGCAATCATCACATAACGTCAAAAATACGCTCATGGAGGCCATACGCACCGAATGGTCAAAAATAACACCTGAGGAGACATCAAGTTTAGTGATAAGCATGCGTTGACGTTTAGAGGCGGTAATTCAAGCCAAAGGAAGTCGATCTAAGTATTAGATGACTCAAAATATACTCATCCTGATGGTAAAGAAAATATTACTTTTCACTTGTGCCTAAACTTTTTTGATTTCAAAATAATGTCTGTGTTTAGTTTTTATAACATTTAATCTGAAAAAAAATTGAAATTTACTAACAAACTTAAATTAATAAACTAACAAACTAACATTTTTAATAGCTTTGTGCCTCAACTTTTTTGATTCACTGTATATACCACATCAAACCAAGTTTGAAACAGTAGTTGAAAAATTTACAGAATATTTTTCGCTCCCCAACAAAATATTCACTATTATTCACTTTATTATTTACTTTATTTATTTGTTTACACTTAAGCCTGGCTGTAGCCAAAATTTTACATGTTTTTTCTTTTCTGTACTGCTTCATTTCCTAACAAAGCTTTTGTGTTGTTTTCTTTGTGTTCTTCGTTATAAGCACTTGATACTAATTTATGATCAACGCCATTGGTGCCGGAAGCGGATGCAGTGGGGGTAGTTTATTACCGCTTATTTATTTAGGGGGCTTCGTCACCCCATATTTACGAATAAGCAATTTAAATACAATTTTTTTAAAATCATTAAAATTAATTAAAAATATCAGTTTTTTATGCAACGTTATTATTTTTGTATTACATATTTTGCTCTTCTTTCTCTCTTCATCATAAGCATGCTTTTGGATAACCATTTTCTTTCTCTGGGTATGCAAAAAGACAGAACAAAAAGATAGAAAATACATTCGGTGAGTCGGTTGAGTGAAGCTAGTGTAAACTGGCACTTTGTAAATCTTATTGTACATTTAAACAAATCTTGACACTCTGGAATCGTTGGAAAATATTGTGATCGAAGCCTTCAACGGAAGTTCCTTCACAACAAAATCCAAAAACAAAACTAGAACTTTATGCAGATGACTTTGATGTGAGTGACGTCCTCCAAATTGTCGCGGCATTGTTGCCTAATTTAAAAAAAAATTCGGATACACTGAAAAAACTTTTAATTGAAGTTAAAAACTTGTTGCTTTGGTTTTGACTGTTTCTGCATCAGCAGCTTCATCTGAGCGTTCTTTTAGAGAACTAAGACGACTTAAAACGTATCTTCGATCAACTATGACACACCCAGTAGTTCCAGTCTTGAAGAAATCTCAAATGAATCATGTACGATTTTTCTTGATCCTTGACGAAATATGCTGATTTGGCCATACATTTCATTGACGAAAATTTCATATAAATGTTCCAAATTCGTGCAAGACGCAATGCAGAAACGTCGGGATTTATCATGCACGAACCCAATATCGAAATATTGGGGAAGTTTCCTTAACGAAAAGTAGACAGGAATATAAAGAAAATTCGTCTAGGAATTAAAATCGAAACTTAAAATCGAAAAATAAAATTCGTGAAGTAACGTTCCTTCCGAAACGTTGAAGAAGTGAAAACGCTGTATTGTTACAGCTTAGCCTCTGAACGATTCGGCGAATTACAACAATCATGAATATCTTCAAGTTGTTGTAAAAGAGTGGAAAAAGTTAGGCGCTGACAACCGCTGCTTTGCATTATATTTTGTATGAATTTTTTTTAAGTCCAGTAGCTCATGCAGCAACTTCCTTCAAGAAATCATCACGAAAACTTCGTCAATGATGCCGCGAACTACTGGGCAGGAACGACTCACTCATACGGCATTTATACACATACACAAAGATAAAACCGAAGAATTGAATTTTATGGAGGTGGCGAAAGAGTTTGTTTCTCGCAAGGACAGAAAGAAACATTTTGGACGAATTTATAAAGATGCTTTAAAAAATTATCTCTTATTTCGAAATTGGAAAAACATTTAAAAATAATAAAATTCTAATATTTTTTTATTTAGTTTTATTTTTTTTTTATTTGATACTGAAATAAAAAATTTGTTTATTTATTTTAATATTTTTTTATTTAAGAAATTTTGGTGATTTTTTTGCCCCTTCTCCCCATTTGTACTGCCCCCCAGGTGAAATTAGCTTCCGATGTCCCTGATAAACGCTTATAAATTGTTAAAGCTTTTATGAGCAATTCATTCATAATACATGCAATTTCGTCGATCATAAAAGTTATGGAAATTAAAAATTGATCATAATATATGATCAGTGTTTTATACATGTTTTATACAGAATTATAGCAAGAATTGTGAGCATAGTCCATAATACATGATCAAAACTTATATGTGGTTGAAAGAACCATATATTATTTTGTATTTTATGATCAGCTTGATCATAACTTGTGCGAAAAGAATTTTATTTATTTATTCATCTATTTCATCAACCAGAGCAAACTCTTCACTTGTGTGAAAGTTTTCACTTCACTTATGCAGCATGCTATAGGCATATTCTGAGAGTAGATAGATCTATGGACGAGCTCACTGAAATGGAAGTCGAGCATTTTAAGAAATTCAGGTCACGAACACCTTGAACATGGAAGGCACTGGCATTTGGATATATTCAGGGGAAGATTATTGAGGGAACACCAATTTGCGATTGAATTTAGATCAAGTTGAAGAAGACTCATCATCGATAACGTATCATTTACTGACTCCATCGACCGAAATAATTTAAGATCATCCGCAAAAAGGAGACATCTCGAGTATTTAATAACCTGCGGGAAGTCATTAATAAAAAGAAGGGAAAAAAGACGGCCAAGATGACTGCCTTAAGGTACACCAGATGAAACTAGAAAGGGTAAAAAAAGGCAATTATTGATTTTAACTATTTGATAGCGGCTAATGAGATACGGTCTAATACAAGCAATTAGAATAGAGTGAAAACCAAGTGCAGAAAGCTTAAGGAGTAAAGTTTCATGCTTGACTTTGTCAAACGCTTTTGCAAAGTCAGTGAAGATAATGGTTGTTTATTTGAATATTTAATAAAATATTTAAATTCGTTGCTGTTGATCTACCTGATTAAAAGCCGTGTTGATTACAGGAGATCAAATTTTTTACATAAAAAGATAATTTATCGTAAACATTTTCCTCAAAGACTTTAGGAACACATAAGATTTTACTAATTGCTCAATAGTTGCAGACATTTTGCTTCGGACCAGATTTGTGGATTGGAACTATATAGGAAATTTTCCATTCATCCAAGAAGGTATCAGTAGATTAGAATTTACTAAATATTAAGGTTAAAGGAAGACTAATTGGTGTAGCACAATTTTTTAGCAAACGCAAATTGTAGGAACGCTATCAGGACCAACCATTGAAGATTTAAGATTCAGTAGGGCATTTTCAACATCTTGAACTTCTAAAAAGAGATTATAATTTATAGAATTACAAGACAAAGAGGCAACGAGTAGTAGTTGAAGAATGAGCTGTCGTGTAGACGGATTTAAAATATTTTGCAAAATAGTTGCATATTGTTTGAGTATCTTCAGAACGTGACTCCATGTAAAACATAGAGATAGTAGCCACTTGACTTTCTTTTCATGTTTATATACGACCAAAAGAATTTACTATTCTCTTTCAGCCTATTTTCAATAGAAATAATATGAGATTTAAAAAGAAATTTGTTTAAAATATTAAACTCAAGTTGACAGTTTAAATAGTGAATCTTGAGAAGCTGGTTGTCCAATGAACATCTGAATCTCTTATAAGCTTTATTCATTATATTTTAAAGGTTGCTAAGCCTTTTATTAAACCATACGAGGTTGTTAGACCAATGAGAGTATTTCTTAGGAACATAACAAATAACTCCAATCAAGACTCCGGAACAAAAATCTTAAAAGATGCAATATCTCTCTGAACATGAAATTTGAGTTTACGGTACCTTATCTCTGAGGAAAACTGAGGAAGTTTAGCAAAGATGTACGCTAAAACATCATCAGCAGCCGTAGTTTCAGCTAGGCGCGACAGGAAAATTACCTTGCGTTCCGATCTTTATGCAACGACAAGGTTAAAGTTAAAATAATTTGTAGGTGCTTCATTAGAGGGCAAAGTAGGCGTGGTTAAATGAAAAAGCTGGACATGAAGACGTCAGTAAATGCGCTGCCAAAGACGTAGTTACAGGTGTTGAAGGTTCAGTGATTAAATCAATTCTAGACTCTTTAGAATGATCCACATCGTCCACTAACACAAGCCCAATTGATCCAATTGAAGAAACAGATCCAAATGAAGAGCCAGATAATGGAGTAGAGTAACTTCGGGTATTGTGGTATGGTGGGGTAATGTGATATACCTGTATATTTTGTTAAATACACAAATAATGACTAGATGTACATGTTAACATAACAGTTACGGAAAAAGGTACGTGCTGCAGTTTTATACGTACTCTCATTCGCTGGGGTGGCTCTTATTGTTGGGAAATTGTTTCGTCGGTGTAGTCGATACTTTTTTGAGTGCGCTTTGTGAGTGAGATACGAGAAAACCGAAGCAAAATTGAAAGCTGGAATACATAAATTTGTTAGTGTTTAAATATACAGGGTCCGCCAAATGACTTTTTTTTTGAAAATTCTATAAAAAAAAACTACTAAATATTTTCTCAAATTATTCAAATAATTTCATTCAAATGGCTGCCTCGGCTTGCCATGCAGTAGCCTACACGATCGGTCCAATTTTTAAGCACATTATCGATTGTGTGCAGCTGTATTTCACCAATGGCTTCACGAATATTGTCCTTTAAAGCGTCAATTGTCTCTGGCTTGTCGGCGTAACACTTATCTTTGAGGGCACCCCACAAATAATAGTCCAACGGTGTCAAATCGCAGCTCCGAGGTGGCCAAACGACATCAGCTCTGCGGCTGATAATGCGATCTTCAAAAACAGGCCGCAAAACATCGAGTGTACTGGCCTCGGCTGTGTGGCACGTAGCGCTGTCCTGTTGAAACCAAATGTTGCCAATATCCTCCTCTTCAATTTTTGTGAACAAAAATTCGTTCAATATGGCCCGATAACGATCGCCATTGACTGTAACGGCCACTCCTTGCATATTTTCCTTGCAGAAAAATGGCCCAATTATGCCTCTGGACCAAAATCCGCACCAAACAGTGACTCGTTTTGGGTGCAGCGGCTTTTCAATGTATGCGTGCGGGTTTTCTGTGCCCCAAATGCGACAATTTTGCTTGTTTAAATACCCGCCAAGATCAAAATGAGCTTCATCTGAAAAGATGATTTTTTTGGCAAAATCGTCATCTTCTGTAAGTCGATCGCAGGCCCACTTAGCGAAGCGAAAACGCATTGGATGGTCAGTTGGCTTCAACTCCTGAGCGTCATACCTAGGTCTTTATGCAAAATTCGTCTCAATGATGTCTCCGAAATGTTCAATTGTTGAGAACGACGGTGAATTGATGTTGATGGCGCTTCACGCACACTTTCTGCCACAGCAGCAATATTCTCGGGTGTACGCACTGCTTTTGGCTTTTCACGCTTTGGTTTATCGATGAGGATGCCAGTTTCTTTCACTTTTTTCACAAGATAACGAACATACGGAGCTGACGGTGCTTCTCTTCTTCCAAAATCCGTACGCAATTTTCGCACACATTCTGCAACATTACCATGATTTTCAAAGTAATGTCGCAATATTTCCCAGCGTTCTTCAAGCGTATACACAACCATATTCGTTCAGCGGAAGGATAAAACTAATTATCTGTCAAAACTTTCATTTGAGTATTTGTAAGGAACTAATGTTTATTTTTAGAAAATGAGGTCTTATATACCAAACTCATTAGTGTATAATTACTTAAGAACTACCTATACATATAAAACATAAAAAAATTACAAAACTCATTAGTGTTGATTAGTAGTATATACTCTTTGGCTGTCCCGTTTCCTGATTACCTGCGTGTTTGTTTTGAATAAATTATTATTGCCAAGGGTGCTAAGCAAGCAAACACATAGATAGAAAACTATCATGTTCAACATGTTCAAATCTAAACATATGTTCAAAATTGTTTCGTTGAAAAATCTTTTTTAATTATTTTTATACAAACCATTATATGATACGTTACGATACAGATTTATCCCATCAAAGATGTACCAATTCTGTTTGGTTTTTTTATTTAATTGAGCTAGAAAAACATATAAAGTTAATGTCATACGTTACGTTACAAAAAACAAAGTGGTTTTTGACTTGGATTACAAAATTTGCAAAACTCTCTGGATTGTGCAAGACTTTTTGTATTTAAAATAACTTTTTTTAGAAGAATTTGAAATAACATAAATTTATTTCCCAAGTGATCAAATTGAAAAATCTTCTCTGGTTTTTTTATTAGACTTTTTGATCTGGCGTGACGTTACTGGCGTTACGTTACTTAAATTTCCATTGTTGTTCAAATGGGTAATTAAGTAATTATGTAATAAATCAAATGGGTAATTAAGTAATTATGTTATTTAGTAATTAAAAAACAACATTTATATATTTTTCTTTCCTTGCCTCGACAATTTTTTCGTTATCTTTAGCCAATACCTTCCATTTTTACTAAAACAAAGATGTTTACGAAACATTTAATAAACATTTACGAAAAAGAAAAATACATTTGTGAAGCAGTGCAGACGATTTGAACATCATGGTAATGACATAAATTCATTATTCATAAATTAATAAAATTAAAATTTTTCTCTTAGATAAT
Organism: Dichetophora obliterata; assembly: GCA_963920525.1. Lineage (NCBI taxonomy): Eukaryota > Metazoa > Arthropoda > Insecta > Diptera > Sciomyzidae > Dichetophora > Dichetophora obliterata. The sequence continues at coordinate 121,327,029 of OY986439.1, forward strand.
AATAGATTAGATATAAGTTTTTAATAAGTTTTTTAATTTTTTGTGATGGTAACTTTTTTGTGGAAATGCCCATATTCAAGAAGCCCGATGTGATTTTGGTGAAGACAAAGAAAACCAAGTTAAGAGCAGATTCTCATCTAGAGGTCCAAAACACGGTGATGTTTTATATTTTTTTTTCATAGAAGGAAGTAAATAAGCACCTTGAGTTTTTTGGCAGTTATTTATTGATTCTTAAGGACCGTCGGGAGTTTTTCGAAAAACAATAATTAAAGTATAACTACTTAAGATCTATCCCTAATATTTTGGTCCAAAAATATTCGTCGATGAGGTAGAAAAGTGCAATGCCGCAAAAGTACTTTTTGAAACCTGTGAGAAGATTGCTTAAAAACTACTCATCCGATTGCTACCAAATTTTTCACACTTACTTAAGGACAGGTTCTCATGAAGCTCGACCTAAACACTCAATTATTTTTTTTTTAATTTTTTGAAAACTTATGATGTGTAGAATATATTCTAAAAACGGTTTGGCCGATAAAGATTGCACAAAAAAGTTATCGCATACTAAAGGAACCCATATTTTCATAAACGCACTCGAAAAAATCGTTAAACAAATCTTAAAACGCTTTTATAGTTTTTCTATAAATCGCGCGATTTTTTATAAAAATTTTTAATTTTTTATATATTAGGCTGGAAGTGCAAATTAAAGAAAAAACTAAACTGCTTTAGTTTATTGAAAAAAGTTGGGACTTACATATGTAATAAAAGTGTTCTATCTTAAAAATTAATGCATGGAATTTAATGGTTAATAGCTTATTGAAAAGGAAATAGCATAAGTTTTCTTTAAATATTCCTGCTTAGTTTATAAAAGTATGCAATTAATAGAAAAATAGCAAGTTTTCGAGCCCATTTTCTTTAATTTGGACCCCTATAACTTCTAAACCAGATTTGGAATTTAAAGCTCTTAATACATGCACACGTTTCACGAAAAAATAGTACAAAAATAATTTTGGCTAAAAACAAAATATTTCGAAATGTCTACCTAAATTTTATCATTTTTAGGCTCAAAAGTGACATTATCCCAATTTGTTATGACACTTTAAAAGCAGTGACATTGCCCCAAGTAAAAAACTTGGGTTTATGTCACTGTATAAGGAGTGACATAATCCCAAAATTAAAAATTGGGATTGTGCCACTTGGGCTTATGTCAGGGTACCTTTTTAAACTGGTTTCCACGATATCTCAAGAACTACTTTATAGATTGACTTGGATTTGTTTTTATTTTAAAGTGGATAAGGAATTTATTGGATCCTAAGCCCAAATTCAGATATTGAACTTTTTTTTTTTTAGAGCACTTTAAAGAGCGAAAAATGTGGCATGTCCGCCATTTTTGTAATTTTCAACTATTTATTGATACTAGTATCGCCTGCGATCAAAATTCGACAAACTGTCTGTAAAGAAATGAGCAAAAATGAACACTAATGTAGCGTGTGTTAAGGCACTCTAACTATATTTGGTAAACAGAACATTAAAGATGCATAGCGGAGATGACAGCACTTGTTTGTGTACCTTACATAACATACACCCTTTACTATAATCGTATAAAAATTAACACAATCTTTGTCATTCCGTATTTTCACGGGAAGAACCGCTTATGTCCTGGCTATGCTAGGCAAACATGTTTGGTGAACTGATTTTGTTGTTAGTGTTTTACGAATAAAATGAGAAATTAACTTTTTCTCCTGCTCATTTCTTCGCTCTATCGCCAAACATGTTTCAAACAGCAAACATGCCAATCATTTTCATTTTATAATTGAATTTTATATTTTTTCAACAAACATAGCATAACCAGGAAACGAAGATTTGATCAAAGAAAATTAACAAAATTAAATAGCAAACATGTTTGCCTAGCATAACCAGCTTGTTCTATTATTTATCTTACCAATATTTCTTTCAAACATATCCACCAAAAAACTCAATAAATGAAGAAAATTTAACTAAAATTGAGTTCAACGTTTCGCATTTGTACTGAAATCTATACTAAGTCAAACTTTGTGAAGAAATTCTTTTCTAAAATAGCCACAAACATGGCTGTTTTAAGGTTTAAAATTGTTTGTTTATCCATTACATCTTCATCAATGCATAGAACAGCAAAAATACGAAAATGCGACATTTAACCTTCATCCACTCATATCTTCTGAGGTGATTCTTAGATGAGTCATAATTTCTTTTAAACACCTATCTATCTCTCATAGTTTATCTCATGATTTAACATTTTTCGGAAAGCAGAATTTTATTTTCTTTCTGGGTGCAACGTGTAACTCCGTCAAAAATCACGTCAAACTTTTTTTCTCCACATTAAGTTTTTAACTTCAGTCAGTGATGCTTCATGCAAAATTTCACCCAAATCGGAGATGGTAATTCCGTAATTTTTTATTTTGCGGTACGTATAAAATGAAATTTCTGTAAACCGTTATTTTCTTTTTAATCAACGACTTTTCATACAAAAATACGTTGTACTGAGAAAATCTACCATTTTATTTATTTATTTATTTATTTATTTATTTCATGTGTATAATCGAAGCCAATTAAGGCCAATATGATTACAAGTAAATAATTGTACAAGTAAGTCTAAGTTTATATTTTACATTAAAGATGTTTATAAATTTCTATTATAGTTTAAAGTTCAATATGATATAGTATATTAATTTTTCAATTTCAATACAAATAATAAATTGTGGAAACCCTAAATCTAAAATCCCTAATTATTTAATTTTTCACAAGACAACCCCTATATCAGACGAAATAAGACCTGCTGTTACGATTAAGCCAATTCACTAACGTGTTGCAAATATTTACGTTTGAAAGTATTTAATGAGTCTGAAAATTGCTTAAAGCTACTAGGTAAAAGGTTCCATACACGTGCAACCTTGATAAGAAATGACCGCTCAAAAATAGATTTGTAGATACGAGGAATTAATATTTGTGTGTTTCTTCGAGACCTAGTAAAACTAAATAAATTCCAAAGATAAATTGGAGTTTTAGTTTTAATAACTTTGTAAAATAGCAAAATTTTAGGGATTTCGAAAAAATTTTGATATCAAAATAACAGGAATTTTTCAAAATTACTATTTGTAAGAAATGTCACCATCAAAATATATATTCACACATTTTACAAAAAATAAATTCTTATAGTATGGCCGTAAGAGATGGTGAAAAATTATTGCATAATTTTTTGCACATCTTATCAATGTCTAAAATTCAATCTTACATCATGTTCTTCCATCTCTTTTAGTTTATCCTTTATTTAAGAAACGCTCTTTTTACGATTATGTTTCAAGTCAAAGGTCACCAATCTAAAATCCAATTATGTTGTGCAAGCCTTATCATCCAAACTGGAATTACTTACTAAAATTAAAATATACGTTTAACTCTCATATTTCGGGTCATGTTTCTACACTTCTATGGTGCAGTACCTATCGAATGATATTCGTTTCATTATCCTTTTTCTAAAATAAATGTTAAAAAGCGTTCGACAACTTTTGATGTTCACGTATTTATATATAAGATTAAAGCTTTTGTCTTATCACATCTTATGGTAAGAGATAAACATTTTAACCGCAAAAATTCAAACAACCAGATATAAGTTTTTCTGAAAAACAATAAAAAAAATTTGAGGAGTATTGAATAAAATATTAAGATAAAAATATTTTTGTGACGTAACATAAGACCGAAAAACATTTGAATAAAAATTATATTGTGCACTTGCTCTAAGCCAGAGCTTTCAAATGGTATAAGTTTCATTCAAATATGTTGTATTTGAATGTATTTGAAGTCGGTAAAAAGGGGGCTAAAGATATGTGTTTACGTATTAATATATAGATAATAGGTTCAAGCTCCAATAAATATAATACAGTTGAAGGGCTTATTGCATGAACATGATAAGCCACACAAAAAATATTTTAAAATATTAAACTTTTTTTAACTCTTAAGTTTTGAAAAAAATTAATTTTTGTGTGAAGAAATGTAATTGAACACGAAAACTTTTACAAATGGGGTAGAAAATAATAAGAAATAGCTAAAATATTTTCAGTGGTTGTTTGCAATGCATTGAGAAATGTATTCAGCTTAAAAAATTTATTTTTTAGATCATTTGGCTACGTTATTGCAATAAGCCCTTAAATTTATTAAATTTTTCGTTTTTTTAAAACAGATGACATGTACGTGCTGTGCGATGGAAACCGTTTGGGTACCTTTTTCTTCAGCCTTAGCATGAGAAAAAAACTATTGAAATTTCAATTTTTGAATATGCAAGCAAACATCTCCGCCATTTTCAAAACCATGTTGCATTGGAATTTTCTGGTGTTGTGTCAAATTGACACGCAAGCGACTTTTTCGTAACTTTTTGTTAACGACGGATGCGTTTTAATATCGCATGTAAGGTCCTGTCGAGCGTTTTATGTGAAAGATTAAAGCCCATTTAACCAACTGATTGGACCTACAGCCCTATTCTGGCATATTAACAAATTGTTAACCAGTATTTTGAATATTTCTATGTGTTTGTTGTAATTTTTTTATTTCAAAACAAAATTTGAAGCTCAAAAATAAAAAAGTTTGATAAAAATTGTCAACTACTTTTCAGTCATTGACAATTTCATTAACAAATTTTGTTTTTTGAGCTTTAATTTTTGTATTGAAAACAAAAAACACATAGAAATATTCAAAATACTGGTTAACAATTTATTAATTTGCCAGAATAGGGCTGCTAATCAATGTGGTTTCTGACCTGGAAAGTCTTCCATAGACCAGATCTTCACGCTACGACAAATCTTGGAGAAGACCCATGAAAAACAAATCGAGACCTACCGCATTTTTGTCGATACAAAGACGCCGTCGACATCCCATTAAGAAATCATTTATACTCCACAATGTCTGAATTTGGTATTACTGCAAAACTAATACGACTTTTCAGGATGACTCTGAGCAATACCAGCAGCGCAGTTAAAATCGGGAAGGACTTCTCCACACCATTTGTTACCAAATGATATTGCTTGTTACCAGACAGGATACGTCTGAATCGTGCGTTTTTTCCAACCTAATGATGGAGAAGATCACCCGAGTTGCTGATCTGAGGCGTAATGGCACAACATTCTTCAAGACTTATGCGAAATCAGTGCAGCATTCTCCAGATTAGAGAGTCAAGTCGAATGGGTCTGGCAGTGAATGCAGTTAACACGAAAATCTTAGTGTCAACAAACATTCCCAGCGTCTTAAAACCCATGTTACAGTTGGCAATAACTCCTTCGATGTTGTGAAGGACTTCGTCTATCTGGGATCCAGCATTAACTCAACCAACGACATCAGCATTGAGATCAAACGAAGAATAACTCTTGCCAACAGGTGTTACTTTGGGCTCAACAGGCAATTGAGAAGCAGAGCCCTCTCTCGACGAACGAAAATCGCGCTTTATAAATCGCTCATCATGACCGTTTAGGAGGTTGCGTCAATGGCGTCAAGGAGCCAGGATCAATCTGCGTCAATGGTGAGTACCGAGTACGGTGGAATGATGACATGTACGAGCTGTACGCCGACATTGACATAGTCAAGCGCATTAAAATCGAGCGGCTTCGCTGGCTAGGTCTTGTTCAGCGCATAAAAGACGACGCTCCAGTGAAGAAAATATTTGACTCGGTACCAGCATTCGGACAACGAAGAAGAGGACGATCGCATCTTCATTGGAAAGACCAAGTAGAGGACAACCTGACGATGCTTGGAATTTCCAACTGGCGCCAGCAAGCGAGAGACAGAAATGGCTGGCGCACAATCTTAGATGAAACCAAAACTGACACATGGTTATAGCGCCAACTAAGTAGTGCCTTCAATAATTTTATTAATTATGCTTATAGTTAAGGGCCTTATACTTGTCCGTCTGAATAAATAGTTTTTCTGCATTTTAAGTAGATTATATAAAAAAATTCACTTATTTCATATACCTAGGTAGAGGTAGAATTTGGCCCTTAATTTTAAACCTAAGCTCTCCCAGTTTTTGAATATTTTCATTACCTGAGACTTAATTTTTGATGTGGCAACTGCAACTTCTCCTTGAATCTGCAACCGAGTTTTTGTTAAATCCAAGGGATAGGTCGCTAGCTCTGCTATTGACGCAGCCACCACAGAAACAACGTAAGTACACGCAAATGAATCCGCGTAGTCATACTTTACGGGCCGAAGCTGGTTGCGCGTCGGTGGCAACGAATCAGTAGTTGCTGTTGTGCCTGTTGTCTGATTTTGACTCTGCATTTTGATAGTTCGCCCTAATTGTACACAAATGAAACCTGAACTGAAAAGGTAGATTATTAAAACATAATTACAAAATGTTATGTACTACAGTGGAAGAAATTATGTAATCATACCTGATGGTGCAGCAAATCAAAAACAATTGTCTGAGCTGTTTTTTAACACTGCTGAACAATAATGTTTACTTGTGTAAAAATACAGTTGCCCTATTGTAGAAGTTCATTCATGTTTTTTAAAAAAAATACTTGGCAGTTGTTCTTTCGCCAAGAAAATATATATTTATATACAGATCGTGTGGGCAGTGCCAAATATTAACGGAAAATGTTTGTGTACATTAAATCAATGTTAAACCAATATTAGAATATTGAAATTAAATTAGTTTGTTCCATGTTCATTTCCAATTAAACTCTTTTATTTAGCACATTTGTTGATATAATTCGCATTTCACAGCTATAAAGCACAAAGAACAAGTTTTAATCTTATCTACATAATTAAAACTAGTTCCTATGTTTAATTTTAGACCACCTGAATTCCTTATCACTTGCTCTAAGTTTTTGAATAATGAACTAATTACCCCAATTGGCTACTAATCAAGCCGAACAAAATATTTTTTTTCATGAAATATCATTTTATCAGCTGTTTTTTTAGTGAAAAAAAAAACCTTAATCGATTGCGAAAACTATCGACTTCACAGACATAGCATGTACATTGCTATGACCCAGCATGAATTAAAGCTGGAAGTACATTCGACGCAGTAACGTTTCGAATCCGTCAACTCGCTGACGAATTTACGCAAGAACTGTATGGTGTCCCTGCAAGAACACAACTGGTCATATGACAAGTCATATAAAGGGCATGAATACCAAAGTTTCAGTTACTATTTTCTACCATATTGTACAGTGCCATGGGAATAATCTAACCGGATCATTTGTGTAGATGTGAGCTTTCATCTCTTTCTCACACTCTATTTTTCAGGCACATTAAAATGTATAGTCATCTCACTTCCACATGTTTTGTGCCCGTTATAGCTATTGGTGATTCTACTAGTAATTTAACCAATTCGTTTGTGTAACGTAGCAGTTACAGAAATTAGTAAAATAACTTGTTAATGAACTCATATGTATGACATACATATCAGTTATAGCACCTAGTAAAATTACTGGTAAACTAACCAAAACTTTTTACTAACTCGGTAGTTATAGCTACTAGTAAAATGACTAATCGACTGACTATTATTTTTATATACAAACCACTCATTGTTCTCAATATACGTACTAACTAAATTAAATTAAATAAATTTGTAATATAATTCAAAACATTTATTTTTAATACTTTTTAGTATTTAAAATACTTTACAAATATTTTTATTATTTATATAATATTTTATATAGTATTTTCGTTTTTAAAATATATTTTTATATTTTATTAAAATATAATATTATCCAATTTATTTCGACGCTTCATTTGTTTTTTTTCTATTAAAATTTTTTGCTTTGTTCGGTTGTGGCTCTTTTCGATGTATTTCTTAATTTTGGCTTCAAAATTGAAACGCCCTTCCATATTCTATTAAAATTTTTTGCTTTGTTCGGTTGTGGCTCTTTTCGATGTATTTCTTAATTTTGGCTTCAAAATTGAAACGCCCTTCCAGAAATATAATAAAACAATTTTTATTAAACAAATGAAATGAAACGAAATGAATTGAATTACCTACCGTATAATATTTCGTTGAAAAGCTTAAGCCGACTTATTGCTCGTTTTCCCCATGAGCCACTCCAGTTGAAATACATTTATTTATTTATTTAACATCTATCGGGTTGGACCCTTACAGATTACATATTAGACTTATCCTAGTGTTACATATATTATACGTTATAAATAAATTGATATTTACAGAAATAGAAGTAAATTTATTATTGGATGTAATTAACAAAAATTAAAAATGAAAATGTACGTTACAGGGTATCAATAATGTCTAACAGCTGTTTTTTGAAAATATTGCGTTCAGTAGAGAAATCTAATTGATTTGCTACGGTGTTACAGTATGATAAGCATCTAGAGATAGTTCCATTTAGCCCATAATTTGTTCTTTGATATACTGTATGAAATAAGTTAAAACTTCTTAGTGTGCGACTAGGTACATTAAATGGAATGACCGCTAACAATTCAGATGAATTTATTTTGCCATCAACTATATCCTTTAGGAAAAGAACATTAGATACAACTCGCCTCTGCGATAGGTTTTGTAGACCCAGTATCCGACAACGTGCCCCATACGCTGGCATGCTTTCCCAAGAGTAAAGACGGCGTAAGGCAAATCTTGTAAAACGCTTCTGAATTTTTTTCAATTCTAGTACTAGAGCGTTCGTAGAAAGGGCTAACAAAAATTGCTTTAGGTGTGTGCGGATCCAGGAATTCTTTGGAGTTCCTTTTTAGGAAACCTAACTGAGAGTTGGCTTTGGATATTATATATTCGATGTGAATATCGAACGAAAGATTGCAATCAAAGAAAACTCCAAGATCTTTAAATTGGGTAACTCTAGAAAACCTATTAGCGGAATAATCGATGTAGTTGTAGTTTATAACTGTGCTTCTTCTTGAAAAAGTTAAGACTTTGCATTTTGAAAAATTTAGGGGAAGCTTGTTAAAGAGACACCAGTGAAGAAGGGCATTGATATCTTCCTGTAAGTTAAAACAATCATAAACGTCATTGATCTTGTGGAAAATTTTTAGATCATCAGCATATAAGAGTGTTTTACAGAATTTTATTACGTGGAGAATATCGTTGACAAACAGAATGAAAAGAAGAGGACCCAAGTGGCTCCCCTGAGGAATTCCGGATTTAGCAGCGATGGGATGAGAAAGCTGGTCGCATATCTTTACAAATAAAACTCTATCGCAAAGATACGATTCCATCCATCTCAACATCTGCGAATGGACACCAAGATGTTCAAGTTTTATAATAAGTAATTCATGCAAAATGCCATAAAAAGCTTTAGAAAAATCTGTGAACAAAGTGTCAAATTGTGAACCGCTTTCGATGGCATCAATGTAAAAATTAGAAAAGATGCCGAGGTTAGTAGTTGTAGATCTGCTAGTGAAAAAACCGTGTTGGTGTGGAGATATACCACTTTGGACTTCAGCAAACAAAAGTTTTCCAACAATCTTGTCCAATACTTTGGGTATGATTGATAATTTAACGATAGGTCGATAATTTTGAACAAGATATTTCTGACCAGACTTATAGATGGGCGATATACTGGCTGTCTTCCATTCTTTTAAGAAAATACCTGAAGAAAGTGACTTGTTGTATATGAGGCCTAATGCAGAGTGCAACGAGAAGGCACATTTTTTTAAAAACATTGGTGGCAGCATATCAAAGCCCGGACCCTTGCTGCTATCTAGGCTATTCAAGGTGTCCAGAATGAGTTTATCGTTTATTCTTAGTATACCAATATTAAAAAGCTGGGGTATATTACAAAAGATATTTGGGTCGATTGTCTGAGAGGTGGACTTGTAAACAGACCCAAAGAAATCCGAGAATAAGTTGCTTATTCCTTTAGGGCTATCAGCAAGAGAACCATTGAATTCCATTGAGCTAGGTAATCCTGAACACTTTCTCTTAGAATTAAAAAATGCCCAAAATGACTTAGTATTCGATTTTATGCCGTGTTCAACTGACAAAATGTATTTATTGTATAAAAATTTTGATAAGAATTCAAACTCACGCCTCTGCAGAACAAATAAGGCTTTATCAGTAGATAGTCCAGATTTTTTAAATTTTAGGTGAGATTTATTGCGTAGGTTTTTAAGATGAATTAGACGCTTATTATACCAAGGGTTACTTACACTTGCTATATGCAATTGGGACATATAAATGAAGTCCAGTAAGAATAACATTCTTAAAAACTGCATACTGCATTATATGATAAAGGTAATTTGAACCCATTAGCGAATTCCAATTGATCGAGTTGAAATAGGTATTGAGAGCAGCATAGTTTGCATGTTTAAAATTAAAGAAAGAAGTTTGATTAACTTCCCGGTAGTAATCGAAAGTATAGAAATATAAATTTAAGACAAGTGCTTTGTGGTGAATGGATTCATTCGTGAGTGGCATATCACATTTAAAAAGTTCGTGCTTACAATCGTTGCTAATGAAAATCAGATCAAGAGTTCTATTTATATCATTCCTTACGTTAGTAATTTGAAAGAGATCTAGCGAGTGTAATGAATCGCAGAATAGGGATTCAATAGCACTCATTGTGTTGAAAGGCATAAGCATTTTTTCATCAGTGCAGTACTTCCATTCAATATTGCCTAAATTGAAATCACCAAGAACACACGGTGTTTGATTCCGGCTTAAGGAACTCAATACATAATTAATATTAAACAAATGATCAGCAAAGACATTAATGCTACTAGCAGGTGGTATATAACTTAAGAGTATGACAATTTCGTTTATATCAGAAGCTTGGTTGTTGGTAAAAGATACAACTACACATACTTGTTCGATATTACCGGCATTTCGAGGAAGAGGTATCTCTCTACTGGGAAGACGTGACGATACTGCGATCAAAACACCACCTCCTCTGGTTACACTGGGTCCTAACAACCTGTCTTTACGATATACGACGTAGTACTTGTCGAACAACTCATTAGAGAGAAAGTACTCAGTCAGCCAAGTTTCTACCAGAGCGATAATATCGTAGTCGTGAGAACACGATGCATTGTATAATTGGCAGGTTTTTGTACGAATCCCGTCTACGTTGTGGAAATAGAGGGCACAGTTTCGCTGACGAAAAGCAGTTGTGGAAATTGAGCTTGGTGTCGTTGTATGTAGTGTATTAACTATTTCTGGTAAAGGTGAATTTGATAAAGATGGCGAGGATGATAGTATAGTTGTTGATGAAAATGTTGAGGATGAGGATGCTGCTATTGATAAATTAGATATCTGCGGTGGCTGCAGTATTAATAATGAGTATGAGATTGAAGATGATGATGATGATGATGTTGATGATGATGATGATGATGATGGTGCTGATGATGATGATGATGATGATGGTGATGATGATGATGATGATGTCAATGGCAGTGATGATGCAGAAGCTGGTAAAGTCGTTAATGGTAAAGATGAAAGTGATGTTGTGGTTGTAGGCGCAGTTAAAGACGATAAAGATGATGATGACGAAGATGACGATACTGGTAATGATGAAGCATATGTTGCTGAAGGTAATGACACTGATAATGAAGAGTGAGATGAATCCGTTGACGCCTCCAGCGTAGAAATGATGTTTAATAGTTTTTTGACTGACTTAGAGATGAACTGTTATATCTGTCACGTGAAACAAACTCATGAACGATGATTCCATCTGGCCAAAAGTCTTTTTGTAGAAGAGTTTCAATGACTGAGGCTGGTATATAAACATTAAATGATGAGATATCCCTTTGAACGAATGAATTTAGCATTAGGCAATTTATTGAAGATGAAAACTGAGGCAGTTTCTTAGCTATATAAGAGACAACTGCTTCTGATTTAGTTGCTGCTGCTAGTCGAGATAAAAATATTATTTTACGATCTATCTTTGGCACCACAACCAGATCACACTCCAATAGAGAAGAGCGATCCATACTACCATTAGAGACCGACAAAACAGGTGGCCTAGGATGAAGGGATGAAGAAGTTGACAACACAGAAGTATTTTGACTAACATTAGTGTCTGAGGGAATCACAGGCAATGCAGGATCTGAATTAGATGTTGGCACACTTATTGACCCGTTTTCAGAGGGGGTAACAGGCAAGACTTGATCTGAATTAGATGTTAGCAAACTTGTTCACCCGTTTACTATCGTAGGAACAGGCACTCGCTGACCGGTAAGAGGTGACTCAACATTGATAATTTTGTTTGCGTTAGAATCCTCTACTGCCTTCTTATTTTTGGAATGAGATCTAGTTGATTTTTTCCTGCCGAGAAGAGTCAGCTTTCAACGCATCCACTGAGGAATTTAGGTCATATAACTTGTGACAGTGCGCTGAGTGATTCTCAACAATAGTTTGAAGACGTGCTAATTCCTTCACGATTTCAGATGAGGATTTGATCATATCAGCTAATCCACCCATTAGAGTTCCAGTTGATATACGGCTGCAATTTGAGCAAAACCACTGCTAGCCATTAGTGGACGTACCAGTAAGAGCTTCTCCAACTTTAGCTGGTAAGCCAACACACTTCGCATGAAATAATTTTAGACAGCCAAAACAAGAGATGAATAGACCAAAAGTATCCCATTCAGACTTGCAGACTTTGCAGCTGGTATTCATAGTGCAGTTCGAATTGAGGTTAAATTGAATGCAAGCAAAAAGATGTAGTATAAAGTTGAAGTATAAAGTTGATAAAAGTTGTCACAACTAGAATATAGCGTTGATGTTGTGTGCGCAAGCGAGACAGAGACACGTATAGAACTTATTAAGATGGCGAACAAAGAATTAGTAGACTGGAAAATTTTCCCAATTGGACAAATAATTTCTAATTAGGGTTGACGAACAATGAAACGATGAAATTGATGTTTATGCTATAGATAGCTTGATGGCGAATGATGTTACAGAACTTTTAGTAATTTAAATTTAGTTATAAACAGTATTTTAGTTAGATTTTTCGACGGTAATTTTCACAGCTTTTGTTACGGAACAGAGTTGCCAGAACTCTATTCTATTCTCTATTAGGAGTTCATCACTGATCAATCCTTTTAGGACGGCCTCTATCTCCTCAGACGAACCTTTCATTTGAAAAATATACGTTTTCTGAAATAATAAAATTTTATAATAAACTTTTTTAATGTTCTTGCTTATTTACCACTGAAGATGCATATTCAATACTCCCAATTTTTTCCTCCAAATCGTGAGCGGCATCCATAGTTGTTAAAAGAAAAGTGGCTCCAATTTCTATAAAAATTTCGTCTTGTATTTCACCCGTTATACGATCCACGGAATGGTGAACTTTTCTTAAAATTACTTTGCACTCCCTCATTACTTTTGTTTGGGCCATCACCTTGCTCCTTTCGACAATCTGAAACAGTAAAAAATATTAAATTTAGCATATATTTCGATTTAAAAAATGGCCTTAATTATGCAAAATACAACAATAACACATACTTTTCCATGAACTGCGATTTCGAGTTGTGTCATGCGGCTTTCAAGGTTTTTAGCTTTTCTAAGATTTCTTTCAAAATGGACATAGCTTCTGTAAATATATGAACAAATTTAAATAAAATTAAGTTATATCAATTACTTAATTTGAAGCATATTCAAAATAAAAAGGTAACAATTTGTTTAATAAGGAAACACCAATTTAAAAATAGACATAGAAGTCTTGTGTTTTAATACAAACACACCCTTAAATTTTTTCTAATTTGTCAATGCTAAAACGCCAGTCAAGGCTTTCAATTTCGTTGTGAAATTATGGAGAAATTTTAAGAGTGCGTTTGTATTAAAATATAATAATAAAATTGGTAATAGTATTTTTGTTTATCTTGAACATTTTAGCATCTATTACTTTTGTTGAAACTAGCATTATCGTAATGCCATAAGCTTTCATCATTAAAGGTTGTAACATTGTGAAAATTTTTCTTTTTGAAAGGCAAATTTTTAGAAGTGGTGTTATCTAAGAAATAAAAATATTTTAAAATACATTCAAATATTCAGTTATAAATGGTCTAAATTTAAATTTCTGCCTAATATCCAACCAATTTTTATTTTTACACACCAAATTTTATGTAATTTTTGTTCGTATTTAACCTTTTATCATGTATTACCTTCGTTAAAAATAGCATTATCGTCATTTTCCTTCTGCTGTAAATTTCCATCATTAAAGTTTGTAACATTGTGAAACTTTTTCTTTTTGAAAGGCAAATTTTTAGAGGTGGTGTTATCTAAGAAATAAAATTTTTATTAAAATACACTGAAATATATTTTGAAACAGAAACCAAATAACTCCGTATTCTGCTGAGATTTAGAAAGTGAAGATATCAGAAATTAAGCCACGGTCACGATATTTAGTTAATTTTTTTTGCAACGTTTTGTGTAAAAGTGTTTAACTTTTTTAAAGTGTATGTTGTAATGAAATTTTATAATCAAGTATTTACCTTTTTCTTTAGGTGTTGAAAAATTTTCTGACGGTCCGGCGTCAATGTCAGCATCAAATATTATGAAGCTTTCATCCGAATCAAAAACTTGTGGAGAAGTCATGCTGTAATGTAAAGAATATTGAAATATATTTGCAGTGTTCTCCCATAATTAAGTATTTTTTTAAATTGAAATACTTTTATCTAATTATTATAAGAACTAAACTAGACTTTATAAATTAACTTCACTATACAAAGCTTAAATAAAAACGAGTAAAGTTTAAAATAAAAATAAGGCAGTTCTAGTACGAGAATTCATGGAAAAGGTGGTGTAAGATCGGTATGAGAAGAAATTTATTCTCATGAGGGATACAAAAGTACTTGTATTGAATATCTTTTCTAAAAATTGTAGTAATTTTTGTATTAAAATTTTCCCCTATCAAAATACACAAGCCTGAAAAAAAGTGGTTCTTCAAAATAATTTTCTATTTTTTCGAAAGTTTGTCCAAGTACCATATCTTCTTCCTGTATTTTATTAATTCCAATTACTTTAAAGGGACCAGTATAGCAACTATAGCAAAATGAGTCTCTATTTTTGTTTGGGTTTATATTAAATGAGCCCATTTTTGAAAAATTTTTAGAAATTTGCCCTATATCTTTTCTTTCCAGGAGTCTTAAAAACAATTGCTGCAAAATTTTGTTTGGTTTATTTATCAATTTTTTCAAATATTGCATATAATTTTCGAATTTATAAGCAGAGAAATTGTCTAAAGGACCATATTGCCTTGCACAATCTGTCAAATGAAGTAACCCATGGATATTGAAACTCACCAAATGCTGACCATAAATATCGCCAAACAAACGAACAAAATCTTTTAAAAGTTCTTGAGCGATATTATCGTTATTTTTATACGACAAGATAAAAGCCTAATACCACAGTGCAACAAAAGGAAATGGTAGTAAAGATCGTTACTGACTGAATCTTTTAAAACATAAATTCCGGAATATAACAAAAATTGTCTGAACTCTGTAGGCTTCCAAACACTGATTTCATTTAAATTTCTGCAAACACGACCAAACTCGGATGGAAAAAACTCGGAGAGATAACTAATTTTTTCGTTCATTGCAATAATATCTCCTTTCTTTATAAGCAATTGCAGCAATTTCTTTACTACTCCTAGATCTACAAGGTGCATTGGATCTTACGGAAATTGGAAAACCATGCCAAATTTAGATTTTTCTAGAATATTTTCTTCTGTTCTAAATAAAAAACTATGGTGAAACTTATCATCTCTGTTTTTGAAAGATATATCTGTTCTTAACAAACCTTTTTCTTTTGAAAAACATACTCTTCTTTCTAAATACTTTCCTACTTGCCAACATTTAGGGCAACTGTTTTCACCGTTATGAGATTGAACCAACGAGTATATATCTATAAGAGATTTCACTCGTCGCTCGTTATTTTTTACTCGCCGATATTAGCCATCCATCGACAGGATTGGGTATTTTGATGGGACATTTATTTTATACTCCTTCAAAAATGCGAGTTTGTTTACATTTTGTTTTCTATATTTTGATCATTTTGGCTGCGTGCACAAGGGAGCAAAAATATTGGTATTTTTTAATGTGCTTGCCTGTTTCTTCTTATTTGAATATCTGAAGAAATATTGCAAATTTTATGAATGAAAACAAAATTTTACAGCTTCTTATTTGCATGTGCATGGTTGCCGAGTTTATTTTGTTTCCAGCTGGACATTTTTGTTGTGATTTTGTTGTAGCTATATTTTGTTTGCTGCTACAGACCAGGATTTTTAGATATTTCATTAGTTGAATAGAAAGACAGAATTCTGATTCGACTAATGAAATAATTATTGGATAATAAAAAAAATGTAGCAATAACATAGAATTGGTCTAGCAGTATTTAATAAATTAAAAATAAAACAAAGAAATATTGTAGATTTAATTAATGAGAATAAAAGTTATATTTGATACAAATTTTACAGGTTATTATATATATGTATGTGTGTTTTTTTTCTTCCATCTTCTTTAGTTTGTTTCTAGCTGGACATTTTCCTTGTAGCAATATTTTGCTTGCTACTTTGGATACACAATCATAATTTTTAAATACTTCATTACACCAATAAAAAGATGAAATTCTGATGATTCGGCTAATGAAATAATTATCAGTTAGGACTTGAAAAAATTTTTTTAACAAATATGCTTTTAATTAATAAAAAGACACAGTTTCGATAAAATCGCAAGTACAGACGTAGAATTCCTTTTTATACAGTAATAGAGAAAAATTCTGGTTTTTTCATGTAAAAAAATACATGTATTTGTACAAAAAAGAAAAAAATGTCGAACTTCTATACAAACAAAATAATAAAAAAGTATTAAAAATTACCATTTCTACTATCTGCTAGAGCCATTGGCTGTAGAATAACGTATTGAAATTTCAGCCCAATCGGCTTGATAGATTTTTTAAATACCCTGGCCGATCAGAAAAACTTTGTTTCGAGAAAATCACTTTTTTATAGACGACGATTTTAATTTTTTTTGTAAAATATTACATATGAAAAAAATTTAAAATAAATATAATTGATATAATTGAACAATAGTATATATTTAAACTAGGTTATTTTTTTAACAAAACTTAGGGCGGTGTAGGGATGTCAATTTTTGCAGATTTGTAGATCCCAGGATTTTCAGGATCTGAACATACAATCATACAAAACATACAAGTAAGTTTTTATTTCGTTATTTCAAAATCAGAGTAGTCGCCGCCTTATTATAATCCAAAGCAGTTTTCCCGGAATCCCGGGATCCCGAGATCGTCCCGAAATTTAGTAAGTTTTTATTTCGTTATTTCAAAATCAGAGTAGTCGCCGCCTTAATATTATTTAAACTATTTTAAGCCACTTATTTTGAAATAGTTTTTCAATTATTTCATATATATTGCAATAAAAACTATTCAACATTGAAGTGGATACCGCCTTAATATAATTCAAAGTAGTTCAAAAACTACATTATTTTAAATAAGTTTTTTAATTTGTTGTTTTTAAAAACAAGGAAGTTTGCTTCTAAAGGAATAGTGTTTCCAATCCTGTCGATGGATGGCTAATATCGGCGAGTAAAAAATAACGAGCGACGAGTGAAATCTCTTATAGATATATACTCGTTGGTTCAATCTCATAACGGTAAAAACAGTTGCCCTAAATGTTGCCAAGTAGGAAAGTATTTAGAAAGAAGAGTATGTTTTTCAAAAGAAAAAGGTTTGTTAAGAACAGATATATCTTTCAAAAACAGAGATGATAAGTTTCACCATAGTTTTTTATTTAGAACAGAAGAAAATATTCTAGAAAAATCTAAATTTGGCATGGTTTTCCAATTTCCGTAAGATCCAATGCACCTTGTAGATCTAGGAGTAGTAAAGAAATTGCTGCAATTGCTTATAAAGAAAGGAGATATTATTGCAATGAACGAAAAAATTAGTTATCTCTCCGAGTTTTTTCCATCCGAGTTTGGTCGTGTTTGCAGAAATTTAAATGAAATCAGTGTTTGGAAGCCTACAGAGTTCAGACAATTTTTGTTATATTCCGGAATTTATGTTTTAAAAGATTCAGTCAGTAACGATCTTTACTACCATTTCCTTTTGTTGCACTGTGGTATTAGGCTTTTATCTTGTGGGAAATCGTATAAAAATAACGATAATATCGCTCAAGAACTTTTAAAAGATTTTGTTCGTTTGTTTGGCGATATTTATGGTCAGCATTTGGTGAGTTTCAATATCCATGGGTTACTTCATTTGACAGATTGTGCAAGGCAATATGGTCCTTTAGACAATTTCTCTGCTTATAAATTCGAAAATTATATGCAATATTTGAAAAAATTGATAAATAAACCAAACAAAATTTTGCAGCAATTGTTTTTAAGACTCCTGGAAAGAAAAGATATAGGGCAAATTTCTAAAAATTTTTCAAAAATGGGCTCATTTAATATAAACCCAAACAAAAATAGAGACTCATTTTGCTATAGTTGCTATACTGGTCCCTTTAAAGTAATTGGAATTAATAAAATACAGGAAGAAGATATGGTACTTGGACAAACTTTCGAAAAAATAGAAAATTATTTTGAAGAACCACTTTTTTTCAGGCTTGTGTATTTTGATAGGGGAAAATTTTAATACAAAAATTACTACAATTTTTAGAAAAGATATTCAATACAAGTACTTTTGTATCCCTCATGAGAATAAATTTCTTCTCATACCGATCTTACACCACCTTTTCCATGAATTCTCGTACTAGAACTGCCTTATTTTTATTTTAAACTTTACTCGTTTTTATTTAAGCTTTGTATAGTGAAGTTAATTTATAAAGTCTAGTTTAGTTCTTATAATAATTAGATAAAAGTATTTCAATTTAAAAAAATACTTAATTATGGGAGAACACTGCAAATATATTTCAATATTCTTTACATTACAGCATGACTTCTCCACAAGTTTTTGATTCGGATGAAAGCTTCATAATATTTGATGCTGACATTGACGCCGGACCGTCAGAAAATTTTTCAACACCTAAAGAAAAAGGTAAATACTTGATTATAAAATTTCATTACAACATACACTTTAAAAAAGTTAAACACTTTTACACAAAACGTTGCAAAAAAATTAACTAAATATCGTGACCGTGGCTTAATTTCTGATATCTTCACTTTCTAAATCTCAGCAGAATACGGAGTTATTTGGTTTCTGTTTCAAAATATATTTCAGTGTATTTTAATAAAAATTTTATTTCTTAGATAACACCACCTCTAAAAATTTGCCTTTCAAAAAGAAAAAGTTTCACAATGTTACAAACTTTAATGATGGAAATTTACAGCAGAAGGAAAATGACGATAATGCTATTTTTAACGAAGGTAATACATGATAAAAGGTTAAATACGAACAAAAATTACATAAAATTTGGTGTGTAAAAATAAAAATTGGTTGGATATTAGGCAGAAATTTAAATTTAGACCATTTATAACTGAATATTTGAATGTATTTTAAAATATTTTTATTTTTTAGATAACACCACACTCAAAAAAATACTGTAGTAAAATTTACTACACAATGTGTATTTACTTCATTTATATGTAGTTTTATTTATTTTTAAATACATATGTAGTTATTCAATTTATTTTTACTGAATTTTCATTTAAATAATTAATACTACACGAAGTAGTTGCATGTAGTAAGTAGTTGTTTACATACATTTATTTAAATAGAGAATATCTACATTCAAATAAACTTAATAATATATATTTGATAGCAATTTTATTTATTTTAACTTAAATAATTATAAAAGGTTCGTGATGAAGAACTGTGGTAAGTATAATTCTTAAAATGTATTTTTTAATACAAAAATTCTTTGATTTTCTTATAATAAAAGCAATCTTTGTACTGTGGCAGAAAACATTTTGCAGTTTTTTAATTAATTAATGAAAAACATTTATTTTTAATGTAAATGTATTTATTTTCTGTAGTTAAAAAACTTGTAGTAAAAGTAATTAATTGAAATTAGTAAAAATAATTACATTTTTATTTGGACGGTGAGCTACTAATTTACATTTGTTTTAAATACATTTTTATTTATTTTTACTACAGGATTTTTTTGGGTGCACTTCTAAAAATTTGCCTTTCAAAAAGAAAAATTTTCACAATGTTACAAACTTTAATGATGAAAGCTTATGGCATTACGATAATGCTAGTTTCAACAAAGGTAATAGATGCTAAAATGTTCAAGATAAACAAAAATACTATTACCAATTTTATTATTATATTTTAATACAAACGCACTCTTAAAATGTCTCCATAATTTCACAACGAAATTGTAAGCCTTGACTGGCGTTTTAGCATTGACAAATTAGAAAAAATTTAAGGGTGTGTTTATATTAAAACACAAGACTTCTATGTCTATTTTTAAATTGGTGTTTCCTTATTAAACAAATTGTTACCTTTTTATTTTGAATATGCTTCAAATTAAGTAATTGATATAACTTAATTTTATTTAAATTTGTTCATACATTTACAGAAGCTATGTCCATTTTGAAAGAAATCTTAGAAAAGCTAAAAACCTTGAAAGCCGCATGACACACAATCCAATTCCAATTCGATATTTTTCGGCGCGCGTTTACGTTAGAATTTGTGTACACTAAATTTTTTTTCCTTTGTTTCCAATATGACAATGAGAAAAAAAGAAATCAACATGTTGCACTTATATGGTTGTCTCTTTTCAACAGGAAAAGGCAAAACCAAGGTTGCATAAATGAAATTTTCGTTACTTCTGCTAGTTATATAACTGCGTAAATAACTGACAATATTTTTGACATCCATTTGTGACAGGAACGTTTTTGCATAAGTGTTTGTAAGAACCGATAATTTTGTCATTGTGTAAGAGTTTCGGTTAGGCTAGTCTTGCAGGGTAGAGTTCAATGGTTGCATTCGACGCATGGTGTTGAGCGTAGGCATGGCACAACTACTGACAAGATAGTAGCGTAGACTGGCTTTTTTCTCACGAGCGGCGATGAGTAGTTATCAAAATTAGCTTTTCATGCAATTAATGAAAGAAATGTGAAAAAAATAAACAACGACTTAAACATAGCTAGGCAACCGCAGCAAACTAAAAACATTCCAATAAACTTTGCGAACAAATTTAATGAATCAAAGAAAAGTTAAAAATAAGCACATAGCTAGTCAACAGCAGCAAATTACAACTTCTTTAGCTGTTTTTGACAACTACCAATCACCAAAAAACTGTCACAGCTACCTTGTCAAATAATTATACCATGAGCGTAGGGAACTAGCGTTTCGCTCAAAAAGCGTTTGTTGAAAAAAATAGCCAACTGGCTACTGAGCAAATGAACAGTTATCCGAAGAACAATGCATACCATCCGTTCCACATTTTTTTAAAAAAAATATTTAAAAATATATATAACTCAAACAATTAATAATTATATTTCTTTCTCAAAAAACAACTAAAAAACACAAAAATTAAAAAAAAAACAAGAAGTAAAAAATAGCTTATCCCGATTACTCAAAAACAATTAAAAAAAAAGTCGAACTTATCATGGCCTCCCTATGCAGTCATACCTTCTAAGGAATTTAAACCTTTATTTAATTCATAATAATAAATTCACTTCTAATTTTTATGAAAAGAATGAAATTAACCTTCACTATTTTGTGCATTAACCTTCACTATTTTGTATAAAATCATTAAATGATCATATGTTTCTTCGATATGAATTATGAATATTAGTAAGATTTTTTAATTTTTTTCAAAACCTTTCTTCCTCACACCCTTCCCCTAGATTTGTAATACAGCAGAGGAAAACTTTTTCAGGCGACACTTAAGGCATGCATGTGCACAATAATGAAAACAATCCAACAAGCGCACCTTCATCTTGAATGAAAGCTGAGCTAATAGGTGTTTTCGTCCTCACACTGTGTGACTTGTGAGTCACTATTTTCTGTTTCCGTACTTTCTGTGTAAGAAATGAGAGAAGAAGAACAAGTATGAAACAGCGTGCTAGAACTCAAGACTTCGAGTAAATTAAGAACAAGCATCAAGAAGAATAAGTACATGTCAAATGTTTGTTTATGTTTTTCACAAATATTCACAAGTTGTGCTGCTAAAAATAAATTTACAAATTGCAGTTTCTTTTGGTCTTCCATTTTCAACCATAAATAAATTAAAATAATTTTATAACTTAAAACCATGGTATACGTAAATAATTATACAATGGCTTTAAACACTATTTCTTCACAACCAAATTGATAGTTTTAATTGGCGTTTTTTACGTTTGCCACGATTTTATACAATAGCTTCAAAAAATTTACTTCACAAACAAAATTATGACAATTTCAATTGGCGCTATTTACGTTTGACTCGTCTGCTGTCAGAATCAGCTGTTTTGTGCTCGAAACTTGCTAGAAGCTGTTTCCGTTTGCCAATGTTCTTAAATTTAATTTTTACTCTCTCAGTTCGAGCTTACCAGAAGTAACACAAATCTTACACAGTGTAGAGTACGGAAACACACCTAATATGCATATTGTGTATGGCAAGTTTACTCGCAGTTGAGTTGCGGTTACCAAATTCTTATTATCGATGGCAACACTTTCGAACAGTTGAACAACTCGTTGCTTTCACAGTTGCTTGTCAAGCTTTTATCGATAGCCACTGTTATTTGGTTTGGTTGCGGAACCTGTCAAAAGACAGCAACTGCTAATTACTTGTAGCAAGCTGGTGGCGTTGTGCAAAACCGAGAAATGAAGGCAGCGTAAGTTTTGGAAATTTGTGTTATGTGGATTCTTCATAGATTATTTATTTTCATAGAAACATAAAAATTACAAACATGCAACAGTTCGAGCGATTGGTAGAGCTTATGCTGGAATGCGGTATTGGCCTACAACGAACAGGCTGTTTAAAATTTTTTATTTCGTCCAGTACATGACAAAACGCTTCTTTGCTTAATCGCAAATAACTAAGAAACCTGTAAAATTTATTCAAATAAGCAAATTTTTATTCAATGTTTGTATAATATTATATTACTTTGAGTTTGGGAGTTCCCAAGGGTTGGATTTGTCTCTGATTTTCCTTCTTATACGCAACACATCAACATCACTGCATCCGTTTTCGTCATCAAAATATAAATCATTACTTATATTCATATTTATTTGTTTTCTTTCTACACCCAAAAAAATCCTGTAGTAAAAATAAATAAAAATGTATTTAAAACAAATGTAAATTAGTAACTCACCGTCCAAATAAAAATGATAATAAAAATAAAAATGTAATAGTTATTCAATTTATTTTTACTGAATTTTCATTTAAATAATTAATACTACACGAAGTAGTTGCATGTAGTAAGTAGTTGTTTACATACATTTATTTAAATAGAGAATATCTACATTCAAATAAACTTAATAATATATATTTGATAGCAATTTTATTTATTTTAACTTAAATAATTATAAAAGGTTCGTGATGAAGAACTGTGGTAAGTATAATTCTTAAAATGTATTTTTTTTAATACAAAAATTCTTTGATTTTCTTATAATAAAAGCAATCTTTGTACTGTGGCAGAAAACATTTTGCAGTTTTTTAATTAATTAATGAAAAACATTTATTTTTAATGTAAATGTATTTATTTTCTGTAGTTAAAAAACTTGTAGTAAAAGTAAATAATTGAAATTAGTAAAAATAATTAAATTTTTATTTGGACGGTGAGCTACTAACTTACATTTGTTTTAAATACATTTTTATTTATTTTTACTGCAGGATTTTTTTTGGGTGTATAAATGGCTTTTTCCTATTTTAAACTTATTGAATATATACAGGGTTGCCAATATTCGAAGCGCCCATCTGGCAACACTGTAACTTTCCGCAGTGATGCCAAATCGACTAATGACATACCGCGTTTGAAGCGTCATTCCAAGCAAATGTTTACAATGGAACAGTACACGCCACGCGAACGCTCTAAAATTGTTGAAATTTACATTCAACAAAACAAGTCAATAGTGAAAACTCAACGTGCTTTCAAAAAATGAGCGATGAAGCTCATTTTCAGTTGAACGGAACGGTAAACAAACAAAATTGCCGTATTTATGCCACTGAAAATCCACAAGAGATTCAAGAGGTACCTCTTCACGATGCAAAAAGTCACTGTTTGGTGCGGCGTTTGTGCTAAAATGCTCATTGGGCCGTTCTTTTTAGAAGATGATAATGGCCACAGAGTTACTGTCAATCAGGAGCGTTATCGCGATATGATAAACAATTTGTTCATGCCAATCGTTCGTCGAAAGCGTATCAGGCACTACTGGTTTCAACAAGACGGCGCGCCACCGTACACAAGCCGCACTACAATCGATTTTTTGAAGCAATTGTTCCCTGGCCGTTTGATGTCAAAAAATGGTGATTTCGATTGGCCGCCAAGATCACAAGATTTAACGCCTCCAGACTTCTTTTTGTGGGGTTATTTGAAATCAAAGGTTTACGTCAACAAGCCAAAGACCCTAGAAGAGCTGAAAACCAACATCCGTCAAGAAATAACCGCCATTCCCATCGAAATGTTGAAGAAAACCATGGAAAATGCTGCAAAACGGGCACAATATGTCGTAGAGGCCAATGGCGACCATTTACGAGATATCATATTCAAGAAATAATGTAAGCAAATCTACTTGAACCCAATTAAATGATATTCATGACGAACAGACAAAAAATTGTGGTTTCTTTGATTTATTTAAAAATAAAATGGGCGCTTCGAATATTGGCAACCCTGTACAATTTTTAACATGAGCTGTTTTCTTTTTGACAGCTAGTTATTGTTTTCTTTGGCAACTCGCTGAAAATAGCAACTTAAAATTGGTTGTGATACGAAATACCAGAAGGCAGTTCGGTTGCTCATTGGCTACGCAACTCTTTTAAGTTGCCCTACGCAAGAAGCTTATAAGTTCAAGTAGTATTTTTTCTAGTGCAAAGCTTTTAATGAACCTTTATACATAAGCAAAGTAAGCTTGGATAGAGTTTGATGACCACTGGCATAGATAGATAGATAGTATAGATAGATCGACTAATACAATCTCAAGTCGGGAAAAGTTTGCTGGCAAGGCTGCAAAACATAATTTATGCTTATAACTGAAGTCTACCAATTCCCCTCAAAACATTTCAAAGAAAATTAATCAACACTGTATGACAGCAAGAAGATCCCTGAAAGCAACTGTACAACATAGCTGTCGTTTTATATTAAGACAAGCTCTCGCTACAAAGAGATGAAACCTTTGTTTGCTGTTGTATTGTGCTGCTTGTTTAATGTAAGCAAAAAATAAAATACGTGAATTTTGTAATAATTAAATAAGACATTTCGAAAAACTTAGTAAGCTATGACACAAGAAATTATCAAAGGAATTGAATATTCAAAGAATTATCAAAAAATAATCGGTTCAGCGGTTACCGAGATTGTCTAGCTTAAAATTTCGTGAGTCTTCTTTTATATAATAGCATAGATATAGATATACTATATCCCGATAATATTATCCCTCAGGGATCTAGTTTCCTTTCATATGAAAACAATATTTTCATTTCGATTTATCTAACACGAATAAAAAGTTTTTGAAAGATTTATAATTTTCTGAAATCATGTTTTAAAATAAGTAGTTATGGGTTATACATTGTTCCCATAATTTTAGTTTATAGATTTAACTAATTTATTTCCTGACACCACATCTAGAAATACTTTCTAGCAATTCCTATTTAATAATGCACACACACACAAAACAATCATTTTTCGCTCCACCTTACTGTAAATTCATATGTCAGTTTTTGTTCCAGCTTAAAAATTTTTATTTTTTTAACTATTCATCTACATTTTTGCATGTCCGTCTATTTACCTGTATTCCACATTATCCGTCTGTCAATATGTTTGCTTTTGACAGCCCGTCCACTACACATTTATTTAATTTTGCAATATAAATCAGACCTCAAAAAAATCACCCAAACTCTTATAAGAAATCTGCAAAAGTGGTTTACTGTGTAAGGTAGATGTCATCAGTAAGTAAGTAAGTAAGTAGATGTCATAAGTTAGCAGCCATGCCTGAACAAATGTTGTTCAGAATTGTGTACAGGTGTTGGAGGCCTCGCAGCTACATTGTATTTAAGAAATACTTGGTTCCGTCATGTGCCCATTTATCACTGCACCAAAAAAAATCTTCTACAATTAAAGAAAATTGTTCTTAACCCATTAATGACTAATGGGTATTTAAATACCCATAAAACAGTGTTTACGAAAAAGGCCATATCTTGAAAGTGGTAGGAGATATAAAAATATTTTTTTTAAAACATTATGGAAAAATTAAACTATTTATTGTTTTTACAATGTGAAACGAAATTCATACAATTAAATGTTCCTTTTCGAGATCGAAGATGTGTGATTTTCAAAAATGACAAAATCCATATATAAAGCTATGTAGAGAATTAGAAAATGGAGAGATCGAGGGAAAAATTCGTGGTGAGTTTGCCTCTAGTATCCTCTATTTATCAGGTGTTCATTATGACAAAAGAATGTTGCCATATATGCAAATTTTTATTAACACCAAGAACCCGGATTAGCCGATTGGGTATTTAAATACCCAATGCAGATCTCAAATACGGTGACAGTTACAAACCTGAAATTTTGCAAAGCAACTTCTATGGCCTATATAAGCTTCCTGATAAACTTTGAAAAAAATCGTACGGCGGAATCTATGAGCAGTCTTTAATGGATTAAGCGAACAACAATCCTGTTCATAATGTCCATTACGAAATCTTGCCAATACAAAGATTTTAGTGTTGTCAAAATAAATTTAAAATCACAGACAAATAAATCAAAAGTTATAGACAAATATTTTAACCAATAAATGATTATGTCTTATTACTGACAAGGCAATCGTATCGAT
The DNA here is from genome assembly GCA_963920525.1 of Dichetophora obliterata. Taxonomy (NCBI): domain Eukaryota; kingdom Metazoa; phylum Arthropoda; class Insecta; order Diptera; family Sciomyzidae; genus Dichetophora; species Dichetophora obliterata. The sequence goes on from OY986439.1 coordinate 121,353,904, forward strand.
TCAAACAAAAATTCGTAAGGTGACAGCAGCCATAGATGTTTTAAAAAAGAATAACTGTTAAATCAAAATTTTCCTGGAAAGTGTACAAAGACTTTTTTTACCGATAAAGTAAATTGTATTCAATTTACTAACAGTTTTTGTTAGGCTAAAAACATTTTACCTCAACCCAAAAATATTATTTTATGCATACTTAATTTTCTGTTCAAAATGAGATAAAATTTTTTTGCACATTTTTAAAGATTTATTTAAAAAACAGCATTTTTTTATATTGGCAATGGAAAAATAAGATAATTAGTTTAATATAAGAACATATTTTATCTGATATAATAAGTAAACAGAAATCTTACTGTAATGTTTGTTTGACAAAAATATTTGATTCTAAAAATTTTTTTAATAAACTAATTTTGGGAATAACTTGTCCTTCTTTGTTTTAATATTATAAAAATATTGTTTAATAAAATGCCACACGGCAAAACAAGCCAAAAGCTACTTTAAATTGTACTTTCAATTGCAGTTATAATGACTGAAAGCTTCTACTTTATGCCCTCAAGGTATATTAAAATTTCATCTGAGCTCAAAAGGTCGCCTACAGCAACAAATGACTGAATTGGCTGTCCTCTTGAATGTAGGAATTCAAGACGGGCATTTAAGTTGCTTACTGTTTGGGTGCAATAAAGGAACGAATTTTAAGAGTCCATAATTGGTTACGTTCAAGTCATAGTACAATTACTGACAAGGTAGTAGCGTAGACTGGCTTTTTTCTCACGAGCAAAAAGAATTGATAATGCAATTAATCAAATAAAAGTGAAAAATAAACAACGACTTAAACATAGCTAGTCAACCGCAGCAAACTAAAAATATTCCAATAAATTTCGCGAACAAATTTAATGAATCAATTAAAAGTTAAAAATAAGCACATAGCTATTCAACAGCAGCAAACTACAACTTCTTTAGCTATTTTTGACAACTACCAATCGCCAAAAAACTGCCACGGCTACCTTGTCAAATAACTATACCATGGTTCAAGCATCCGGAAACATATTTTGAACCGTTTTAGTGATCGGAACTAGGTATCTGTGTATTATCTGAAAAAGTTCGCTAAACTTTCCATCTAAAATAAGAAATTAAAACAATAGTTCTTAATGAATATATTATAATATTATCTATACTAAGAAAATATTTAAAAAATAAGGCAACAGTGTTTACGAAATTGAAACACAGGTGCCGCACTTGTATATTTCTATGATATCATTCATTATTTCCATCATTTAATTTTTTTTTAATATTTTGTTTGTTTGATACAATGTCTGTAAGGTAGCCATGACATCTACCTATTTTCTCACGAGCTGTGACCATCAAATGTTAAACAAAAGAAAACAAAACAAATCACGTGTGTCACACACATTGGACGCATTCAGCGGAGCACAATTGCACTTAAATTATTTACATAATTGCATAATATTAATAATTAAATTAAATAATTTACACTTTTTTTGACGTTTAGAGCAAAATACATTCAGAGAAAAACATCGTTCACTAAGGAATCGCTACCATAATAGTTCACAGCAGTTTTGAACGACACACGTTCTCATGACACCTAATAGTTATTGTATCATGATTGCTTGTTTGAATTTAATTTTGACTGCAACGGTAGTGCCCTCTACAAGTCGTTTTTCTTGCCGTTCCTTTGAGAAAATTTGCTATCGCGATTATATTAAGGCGAAAGAAACGCAGCTATTGTTTTGGTTTTCCTGTCAGTGGATGGCTCATCGATGGGAACGAAGTTAGAAGACTGGATGATGAATACTACTTGTAAATACTCCTTGTACGAAGGTTAAGTTAATTTTCAGGCAGTCTAACTGACGACACTAAAATAGCTATAACTTATAAAATTTTTCAAATTTCGAAATATAATTTTAAAAGGGAAAATTTTTATAAAATTTTCAGGTGACATTTTAAATTGTCATAAATTGTCTGCGTTTCCATGTGATCTTTCAGTATCTTATCTTATTTTTAGTTCGAAAGAAAGAGCATTCGAACCTTATCTTACGGAATTGACTAAAGTGAGTGTGAAACAGGCATACATTTTCTATTTTTATAGCATGTGAAATCCTCTGTCATTTCATGAGATACTAGAGGATAGAATAATTTAATAAAATAGCCACACCATTCTCAATGTTTTCTTCAAAGCAGCTATCTACACAACATAACGGCAAGGACAGACTTAGCAGCAGCCCTTAGAAATAAAAGATATTTTACTTTTATGCTACTGCCACTGCCACAACCACAGCCTATTCTGTTCAGGCAGTTAGTTGTATATACGCAACGTATTAGGGTTTATTAAGGTGACCAAATAAGAACGAGGAGAAAAAACTTTAAATAAAATAACATCTGTATGAGATATCAAAAGAAGTGTTCACTCGTGTTAGAATGATTGAAGCATATCGCGGTTTTTTACTTTCTTTTTCTCTTTAAAAATCTGAGCATTGCCATGCGGTGCCATGTTGTGCACAATCAAGTACACTCAAAACCCATTAAACTGATTTATATGTAACACTTGTAGTGTTAAGTTATTTAAAATAGTGGACGCAAATTATTATTATATTTAAACATTTTTTATTAATGTATGAAATTGTTGCAATATTTTCTGAATTCAGCTTGCGCTTAAATTCTTAAGAAGTTTTGGCTGTTACTTTACCGAAACTATTCTTTCCCATCTACATTTAGCTCCAAATAATATCAAAAAAACACTTAAGATTATGTTGTACTCCTATAAATTATAAATTATAAATTATATAAATTTTAATTATAAAATAATTATATTTATGGCTGCAAAATGTAAACAAAACATGTAAACAAAATTCATGTTTTTGCATTTGGCAACTCTGTAATGCATTTATATATAAATGTGTAAACTAAAATGTGATAAGTCACTTCTAAGTAATTTTCACTAACACAATGTCGGCATTGTGTTGCACCACTTTCGAATCATAGTGGTTTCTGTAACGTAACCAATACGTAACATCATGTCAATTATGACACAAAAATAAACGCTACGACGTTGCTGCAGCCCAAATGTGGACCCGCAGTTCTAGTTGGGCACGTACTTCTATACCATGGACCATAATGGCATCAATGTAGCTTCAAAATAAAGTCCGAATCTGTTTGATATTGCTTGTACAGTTGTTCTTTTATTTGAATTTATTTTCTTATCGTTCTTATTTGGTCACCCTATAGTTATATCCACAAACTTTTATTTTAATAATGTGTGGCACACATGTTCACGTTTCTGTAATTACCTTCATACTTCATTTATATAACTACTGCCATGCATTGTATCATGCCGTCATTTAGGCGCATGTCTCACTTGCGCTGACACGGACAAATCTGTTGTTGTTTTCGCGGATAAAATACAAATCTGGAAATTGAGAGAGCTTCTTTTGCCCTAGTTCTTTTTCGCGCTAGTGTGACATGTCCCTAAGTGTGTCATGTCCCTTACTGAAAATTTGTGTATGTTATATAGTTGGCAGCAATGGCTGTCATAATTACAGTTTTTTTTTTATTTTCGCATGTTACTAAAGAGTTTTAAGTAAATGTTTGCGAAATTTTATTTGCTTGGCTCCTATCTTTAAATTTAGTGAAACGTATTAAAAGTTCTAACTTGTACTATTTAGTACACAAATCAATTTAGAAAATAAAGCGTGTAATTATTGATGATTTGTAGATTGAAAACTGCCGGCGTGACGCTTCAGTTTGCTTAATTTTTTGCAAACAAAAAATATCAAGTGCAATCAGCAAACGTCTTGATAATATCGCCATATAAAAGTTTTTTCTTTAGCTTAATAGCAAATACATCTATAAAATGGGAGTTCCAAAGTTTTTCCGTTACATTAGTGAACGCTATCCATGCCTTAGCGAATTGGCGAGGGAGCAGAGCGTAAGTCTTAATACAGCAGTATTAATTTCGTTTTCCTTACAATTTTATGTCACACCAGATTCCTGACTTTGATAATCTGTACTTGGATATGAATGGAATCATCCACAATTGTTCCCATCCGGACGATAGTAATATTCACTTTAATATCACGGAAGATGAAATGTTTAAGGATATTTTCAATTACATTGATAAGCTCTTTTTTTTGATAAAACCACAAAAACTTTTCTTCATGGCTGTGGACGGCGTGGCACCAAGGGCAAAAATGAATCAGCAAAGAAGCCGCCGGTAAAGTATTGAATAGAAAGTTGAGAGTTATAATATCAACCAATTTTTTCAAATGAACTAGGTTCCGTTCTGCTAAGGATGCTGAGTTACTTGAACATAAGGCGAAAAGTCGCGGCGAGTTAATTGCAAAAGAACGTTTCGATAGCAACTGTATTACACCAGGAACGGAGTTTATGTCCCGTCTTCAAGACGGATTGCGTTATTTTGTCAAAAGCAAAATTAGTTCAGATCCAATGTGGCAAAAGTGTCGCGTAATTTTAAGTGGTCACGATGTAAGTTAAAATAAAGTTCGCTTAAAATAATTATATCTAACATAAATCTCTAGAGCCCTGGAGAAGGCGAGCACAAAATAATGGATTATATTCGCTACCTTAAGTCGCAGAAAGACTACAACCCAAATACCAGACATTGTTTATATGGTTTGGATGCAGATTTAATTATTTTAGGACTTTGTACACATGAATTGCATTTTGTTGTATTGCGCGAGGAAGTAAAGTTTGGAAGAAAAACAAAAAAAGCTTCCGTCGAAGAAACTCGGTTTTTTCTTCTTCATTTGGGATTATTCCGCGAGTATTTGGAAATGGAATTTGACGAGTTGCACAAGCAGGAAGAATTATTTGATATTGCTAACCTTATTGACGATTGGGTGTTAATGGGATTTCTTGTTGGAAATGATTTTATACCCCATTTACCGTGTTTGCATATATCCTCTAATGCACTCCCATTGCTTTATAAAACCTATATTAAGGTTTTTCCGACACTTGGAGGTAATATACAAATATTTATGATGATTGATTCTTAGGTAAAACTCTATATTTCTTCAGGAAACATCAATGAACATGGTAAACTAAATTTGGAGAGGTTAGAGAAATACTTTGCGGCACTATCAGAAGTTGAGTTTGAGTTATTTCAAGAGAACTACGCTGATTTAAAATATTTTGAAGCAAAGCAATCTAAGGTACGTGCAACATTTAATCAACAGTACCATTTGCCCAATATTCTAATGATGTTTCTAACATATTTTGCCAAATGAAAAATTTCCAATCACATAATCCTAGTTAAAAACACGAAAACCAAAATGAAAGCGATTTCAAATTTATTAATTCTTTTGCCGTAAGTCGAGATGTTTTTTCCTTGTAATGTTGTCCTGGAAAAACTTTTTTAAATAATTTTTAATAAATCATTGGTGTTGATTCTATTTTATTGTCAGTAATTGTAACTCTTATATTCCAACATATCCTCGTGTTGAAATGGACCGCTTTGATAAATTTAGCCAATCAATTAAAGGCAGTTAAATTTTCTACAGTTTTGCTCGATTAATTTTTCCAATCGTTTGCATAATTGAAAGAAGTATGACGAAAAAATTACTTTTCTTTTGTCTAAATATCAATCGAAAGTCAACGCTTAAAATTTAGGGAAAGTCGAAAAGACTTAAAACTGGCATCTTTATGTGTGGAAATAGCTTCTTAACTGTGGGTTAGACCGCCTGAACGAACAAAAGAAACCCCGTTCGTCCGCTAGGTTTAAACACTAAGCCCGAACGAACAGTGTTCGATATAAATTTATCGCGAACGCTGTTTGCCTGGTGTAAACAGTAAATTAGAGTGAACGAACGAAGATTTCTTCGTTCGATCTTTTTGCGCGAATCCAGTGTTGCGCTGTGTTTAAAAACAGAAAAGTAGCAAAAAGGAGTAGTTAAACTGTGGCCTTGAACCGCATGAATGAATAAACTCTTCGTTCGGAGTACTGTTTAGACCGCACGAACATCAATTGCAAACAAACATTGTCCGCCATCTTGTATGTTCAGGCGGTGTAAACAGCAATTCGTGCATTTGGCCAAACATCAATAAATGCAGGGTTGGTTGGTAACTCCTTATTTTTATATTAGTACTAAAACGTATACTTCGTTTCTCAACAACAAATATTTTACCACTCCATAGCAATATATTACTTGTATTAGTCATTATATTAAAGACTTGTATTTAATATTTAACTTAAGGACCCATTTAAGTTTTTCGACGACCAAAAATCAAATTTTTTCACATTCTTCCTATGTCAATAAATTTCGTAAATTTAAAGTCAATTGAATAAAAATTGTTGTAATTATAAGCCTAAAATTAGGAAGAAAATATAAAGAAAACTTTGCATGTAAAAACTTTAAACGCGTTTTTGTCGAAAAGTGCTGTTTGAAACCGATGGTCAGCATTACTCGAAAACTAGCCAAGGCTCGCTATCAAATTGTATGCACTTGTTAAGCAAATTGGTCCTTTTAATCGCTCGAGAAATACTTTTTATTTTATAACTTCAAAAATGAATTTTAGTCAAAAATCGGATTTTTAACTGCCATTTTTCTAAAATCTTCGATTAAAAACTCAAAAAGTTTCAGCAGAGCAAGGACTACTGATATTCCTGCTATATTAAATAATATTTTCTATCCATAAACAAAAAAATTTTTGTTAAAAGTTATATAATTCTTATTAAAAAATGACCTTAAATAAACAATCTTTAAAATTAAACTTGTAATACAGAGTTTTTTCGCTTAAAAACTTTAACGTGGCCTTACACAATACAATTTAATTGCAGCGAAAATGAACAGAACACTTTAAAAACATAAAACATAAAATACTACGTATGTTGGTACTTTTCATAATTTATTATCTAAAGCTACTCCTTTTTGCTACTTTTCTGTTTTTAAACACAGCGCAACGCCAGATTCGCCCAAAAAGATCGAACTATGTTCGATCAGAGCGAACGAAAGAATCTTCGTTCGTTCGCCCTTATTTACAGTTTACACCGGGCAAACAGCGTTCGCGATAAATTTATAGCAAACACTGTTCGTTCGGGCTTAGTAAACCCACAGTAAGAGAATAAGTCATGAAAGTGCCAAAATACGTAGTAATTTATGATTTATTTTTTTTAAAATGTTCCGTTAATTTTTGCTGCACTATAATTGTGTTGTGTAAAGGTCCCATTAAAGTTTTTTAAGCGACAAAACCTGTATTATAAGTTTTATTTTAAAGCGACTGTTTATTTTAGGTAATTTAAAAAAAAAAAAATTATATAACTTTAATGAAAATTTTTTGAGTTTGCGGATAGCAAATATTATTTAACATAGCAGGAATACGCAGTAGAGTTAATCTAAAATAAAAAATATATCTTAGGTTCTGCAGAAATTTTCTAGTTTTTAATGGAAGATTTAAAAAAATGTTTACATTAACTATAATGGTAGTTAAAACCCCGATTTTTGGCTAAAAGCAATTTTTTAAAGTTATAGCTATTTCTCTAAAGTATTTCTCTAAAATAAAAATCGAATGATTAAAAGTTCCAATTGCATTTGCTAAAAATTGCATACAATTTGGTAGCGATCCTTGGCTAGTTTTCGAGTAATGCTGTCTATCGGTTTCAATCAGCACTTTTCGAGAAAAACGCGTTTAAAGTGTTTAAAAGTAATGTTTTCATTGTCTTTCTTTTTAAGTTTGTGCTTATAACTACAACAATTGTTACTTAATTAACTTAAAACTTTCTGAGAACATTTTTACGATGTTATACATATGAAAAATGCGAAAAAAATAATTTTGGTCGTCGAAAAACTTAAACGGGCCTTTAAGTTAAAAATTAAATGCAAGTCTTTTATATAATAACTAATACGAGCAATATATTTTTATGGAGTGGCAAACCATTTGACGTTGAGAAACGGAGGACAAGTTTTAGTACTAATATAAAAATAGGGAGTTATCAACCCTGCATTAATTGATGTTCGGCCAAATGCACAAATTGCTGTTTACACCGTCTGAACATACAAGATGGCGGCCAATGTTTGTTCGCGATTGATGTTTGTGCGGTCTAAACAGTACTCCGAACGAAGAATTTATTACAAAACAAATTGTTCGCGATGAATTTTTAGTTCGTTCAGGCGGTCTAAATCCACAGTAACGAAGAAAATTCGTCTGAGAAAAATTCATAGAAAAATAACATGAAAGTACCAAAATTGATCTTTGTACCAATTGTTTGCTTTCCCCCTTATTTTGTTAGAGTTAATTTAAATTTAATAAAAATATATTAATATTATATGGCTTGCCAGTATATTAAAAAATATTCTTGTTATTTTTCGTGTATGGCAGTTTTCAAGACACGTCTTATGAGAGACCTAATACAAACGCCTATAATAATGTTGATTCATAGATTTAATTCAATGGCAAACACGTTTACAATGATAGTGACATAAAATCGTTTCGTGTAAGTAACATTAAAAGTGTTGGTTACTATAGTTGGACATGTTTAAGATACTTAAAGATTGTTGTATATTCCGTATCAATATTTTCCAAATCCTTACAATAAAAAAGTATATGTGTGGCCGATACGCACAATAGAAGTGAAACCTTCAGAAAACTGTAGAAATTTTTAGTACAACGACTTTTTCATAAAACATAGTTACCTAAGATTGCGAATAAATCGACTTTAAAATCAATATTTTTTCCACTGTTTTTTAACATATTTAACATATAGTTTTTGTTTGGAAGTCCAATCAAAGGACTTATCAAAAATAGTTTGAACTGTACCGTTTGGTCAGACGTAGTTATGTCATTCATTAATTTCATTTCATTTATGTTATAGTTAAAATACGATTAACGGTTTTTTTCATAAAAATATCAAGCCCCTTATAATTTGTTTGGCTAAATTTATTTTTTCCATTTTTTCATGCCATCGACTATCTTTGTTAATAAACTCTTTTTCTGTTTGTTCGTTTATTTGTTTGTTTGACTTTAATACAAATCTAAGCGAGTGGTTGGATTTCATTAAATTTTAGTACACATCCTAGATAAGTGTGCATCCTAGATTAGATACAGGCATACTTGGTTTTGACTAAGCCTCCTTCGCCCCTTTTAAATTAGCGTACATTTTGTTTTTGAAATAGTTCTTACCATCGCGATTTTAACAGTGTAATTTTAAAAAATTTCTGAAATTTTTATACCAAAAACATTCACATACCTTCAAAATTTTTAGTACAAATTTTTCATAAAACATCATTACCTTAGAATGAAAAAAAAAGATTTGCAAATCAAAGTTTTGACTTTCTCAGCCTAACCAAAAAATATTTCAGTGTCGATTTTAAATTTAGTGTAAGCTTTTTGACAACAAATTCTATAGAAATAATGTCAGAAAAGCTTACACTAAATTTAGAATTGACATTAAAATGTTTTTGGTTAGCCTGTCTGTTTTTTTACTTTCGTTTTTAAATATATTTTATTTTGAGTTAGTTTGGCGACCTCAGTATAATATTTATTTGTTCAAGTTGTCGGGCTCAAGGTCTTATTTATACATAAATAATTAAAAACTTTTTATGTTGTTTTTATTAATTTATTGTTTTTCCAATATTTCGACTTCCATCGGAAGTCATCTTCAGGGAAAACTGTTGGAGTAAACGTATACGTTAGAAAACATACAATTTTTTTTTTTCACATTAAAGTTTATCTTACATAAATATTTTTTGAAACGTTACATTAAACAATTTTTAAACGTGAATATATATTATTTCTGACTTAAGCACATATAAACATTAAACATTGAAAAACAATTACTACAGTAAACACTTCTTTTCTATCCGGCGCTTAGTTTCTGACTGTGTTGTGTTTTTCTACATATCGTCTGTAAATGTGAGCGCATTTGTCCGTATCCATTTTAAAATTGAGTCGTTTTTGTGGGGGTAAATTTATGATGTGGAGCATCTCTAGAGTGTAGCGTCTCGCGTAATTATTTTCCTGCTGAAGAATTGTCGTATTTTCCAAGTCCGGTGTGTGCTTATGTTTAATGCAGTGAGCCGCTAATGCTGTTTTTTGCTCTATTGGTCCGTTGAGTAATCTCTGGTCTGATTTGTGCGAAGCTATTCTTGTCCGTAGTTTGTTTCTTGTTGTCCCCACATATGCTTGGTCACATACGTTGGACCCGTCTCCATTGCATGTTATTTTATAAATAACATTTGCCTTGTCAAATTTATCCACTTTTGATTTCGTGTTGCTGTAAAGTTGTTTTAAAGTGTTGTCAGTCTTCATCGCAATTTGATACTTGTCCTTATCGTAAATGTCCGATTTTGTGAATCTCTCTGAAAGACCAGGGATATATGTGAGAGCTTTGTATGTTTTTTTAAGTTTTTCATCTCGTTGATGTGTTCCTTCCTTTTTATACTTTCTGATTAAATTATTCGTTGTTTTTACTGGAAATTCATTGTCATATAGAATTGTTTTTATTCTTTTTATATTGTTTTGATGGAATTCCTCGTCGCTTGTGTCTAGTATTTTTTTAATAAAATTGTTTGCTGTGTTGATTATTGTCCGTTTTGGGTGTTTTGAATAAAAGTTTATAAGTCGTCCTGTGGCCATAGGTTTTTGATACCAGTCAATTTTTAATTTATTTCCGTTTCTTATAACTAGTGTGTCCAGATATGGTAATCTTCCATCGTTTGCTTCTTCCTTTGTAAATTTTATATTTTTATGGAATTTATTTAGTGCATTTAATGTCTCATTGATGTTGTTGATTTTTATTATAGCGAATAAGTCATCTACGTATTTCGTAACTAGTCTTGGTTTTGCCTCCAATGTCTCCAATGCTCTGTCCAATAGTTCTTCCATTAAAATGTCCGCTATAACCGGTGATGCTGGGGATCCCATCGGCATACCTCTGAGTTGTGAGTAAATTTTGTCATTTAGTTTAAAGTATCTGTTGTCTTTTATACAAAATCTTAAAATTTCCATAAATTTGTCTTTGTTTATTTTAGTGTGTTCTTTTATATTGTTCCATTTTGTTTCTATAATTTTGAGTGCAAAATCTACTGGTATACTTGGAAATAGTGAAATTACGTCAAAGGATATTATGGTTTCATCGTCATATATAAATGTGTTTGAGATCCGGTTTTTTAAGTCCGTTGCGTTGCTTATATTGTATTGGGAGTTTTTTGTCAGGTTTTTTAAGATATTTATTATATATCTGCATAGTCCGTATGATGGAGATCCAATGGATGAGCAAATTGGTCGTAGAGGCATGTTGTCTTTATGTATTTTTGGAAGTCCATATATTCTTGGCGCAGTTGCTGTGTTAGTGCTTATATTTTTCTTTTCTTTCGTTGTAATGACATTATTTTTTAACAAAAACTCCGCAATTTCGTTGTTTCTTTGTTGTAGTGTCGATGTAGGGTCTCTTTTTAAAATTTTAAATGTTGCTATGTTTCCAACTATCATTCTCATTTTCTTTTCATATTCAGTTTTATTCATTGCCACTGTTATATTACCTTTGTCCGAGTTTAATATAAGAATATCTTTATGATTTTTTAGAAAAGAAGTGTTTACTGTAGTAATTGTTTTTCAATGTTTAATGTTTATATGTGCTTAAGTCAGAAATAATATATATTCACGTTTAAAAATTGTTTAATGTAACGTTTCAAAAAATATTTATGTAAGATAAACTTTAATGTGAAAAAAAAAAATTGTATGTTTTCTAACGTATACGTTTACTCCAACAGTTTTCCCTGAAGATGACTTCCGATGGAAGTCGAAATATTGGAAAAACAATAAATTAATAAAAACAACATTAAAAGTTTTTAATTATTTATGTATAAATAAGACCTTGAGCCCGACAACTTGAACAAATATATATTTTATTTCGTTATATATTTTTAAAATGTTGTTCTTATATTTTTGAAAAGCACCGAACAAAGAGGAGATGCGCTAAGTGCGCTTGCAGCGCCGTCTCTGTTTTCGATTTGCCCTGTTCACACTCATCAAATCGTTTATTAAATCCAATAGAACAACGTGGGAATTCCAAATTTCTCACATTGTTCTATTGTATTTGACACCGATTTGACAAACGATGAGCGGTTTGAAATGTGAACACCCCTATTGGCTTTTACACACTTTCAATACTCTTTTCTCCGACAGCTACTGCAACGTTTAAAATTGGTTTGTATACATACTAAGCGGTGGTTTGTTTGTAAATATATGTCGTTTTCGTTTCATCGAGTTTAAAATCACAACGCACAGTGCGTTTTTCGATTTTAGGATGACAAGAGATAATTTTTTTTGGAATTTCATAAAAAAATGTGTTTCGACAGGTAATTAATTCAACATTATTGAAAATGATATTTAAAACTTTATGTTGTCATCACTTTTTTTTAAATCAAACCAAAAAATTAAGGACAGTTTGAAATATTTATAACTTTAAGTAAAATTTACATTTTGAAATTATTATTTTTTGTTTATTAAACTCTTAACAACCTTTGCGTTAAAAAAAAAATAAAATACTGACAGAAAAAAATTGTCGAAGTGTGCCTATAAATACCTAAAAATATGTAGTATATATCATATATCATATATCACTCAAGGCTTCAAATTTCATAAAAAATAGTATTTTGACATTATATTTCGGAAAAAATCTTCACTTACCCATCAGCCACACGTTACAGTGCAAGTTCGAAAATCTTAATACATTTAAACATTTTTACTAACACACTCACATCTGATTTACTGTCTGCTATTGTCTGAGCTACTGTCAACGAAAATTCATAGCCAGTGGATTTTGGCACTTGCCAAAAGTCAAAAAGTCAAAAATAGGGATTAAAGTGTTGGTTTTATTGTATTTTTGGGGAAATTTTTTGGATTTTTCAGGATATCTGCTATTTTAACAATATGCAACACTGGTAACTTGCCTTCGGTAAAAAAATGGAGGTGAAACTAAATAGAGCGCAAATATTAAAGTTAATGGCTTTGTATCGTGAACGTGAGCTTTTATGGAAAATGTATTAATTTAGTAATTTTTTAAGTTCATACAGAACTTAACATTTGACGACATTTTGAAAATGAACTTTCGAAAATAACTGACGACATTTTGAAAATTAACTTTTACTATCACGTATGGCCGCAACGTAATTTGTAGCTTGTTTGGAAACATTTTCGAAACATTTCGAAGTTAATACATATTTTCAACTGTCATGCCATTACTAGAAGAAATTGTTCATTTGAAAAAACGCTTGAAATCATATTGTGCCTTAAAACGGACTGATTTTCAAGACAATTTGTAGGTACTTTTAAATTTAAAGAAAAATTATGTTGATAGAAAAACTTTAAAGAAAAATAAAATAAAATTCATAACTTAAAAAAAGTTGTGACCAAATTTTATTTTAACAACAATTTTTTTAAACTTCGTTAATTTAGTAATCTAGTTGTATGAAAGATATATCTAAAAGTCAACCGATTTAAATAATTTTTGGCATTTTTCTTTAAAAACAAAAATAGCAATATGCGGTTTTTTATTAAAAACATATGGTTTGTATGGTAGGTAGGAGATGCAGTTGACCAAGAATTTATATTTTTTTGTGTTTTTACTTAGTTTGGGCTAAAACTCATTTGTACAAAATTTCATGACCCTAGCTATTATAGTTTCTGCTATAATGCAATTATCATCATAAAATCGAAAAAAACGCACTGTGCTAAAGAAGTTTAACTTTAAAAAATTGTAGGTAGGACTCTCTTTTTAACGAAGAGAGCATTAATGGTCATTCTGCCGATAATAGGCAAACTTATTCTTGTAGTAATCCTTCATCGAACGAAGGATTACAATTGCTTGTATTAATTGTAGAATCAATTGACATCGATGGTATAGAATTGAACTACTGTCTCTTTGATCTTTTTTGAAGTATGTTCAGACCCAGGATAAATGAAATAATATTATATTACATATTCCTCCCAAAAGGAAAAATTACTTATTACTAGGGCACGGATTTCCATGCACCAAAAATTCACCAAAAATTAGCATATTATGCAAACTGGAAATTCAAAATGATACAACAAAAATAGACTACAGCCACCAAAATATGCAATAAAAATATTTGATTTATAGGTATATTTTATTATCAGACAAAAAGAACAATAAATATTGCGTAGAGTTGAAGTAACATAGTATAAAAACTAAAAATTTTTAGATGCAAACCAAAACTATACAAAAAACAAAAAAAAAATGATCAAAAAATTACTGCAATTATGCAGTTATTGCAATTATGAGATCAAACTTGAATAATCGCACTATAATTTTTTTATTGCTTGTTTCCTTGTTGTACAGCAGTGCTTTATAAAAACAAAAAATGTCTCACACCATCCAATGTTTTTTGTATAGGGATCTCAGAAGTCTGGCAGATGGAGTATGAATGCCTAAAAGAAACACATATAATCAATGTCGGGGTTAATTCAGGGGAGATATGTACTACTTTAAACATTTTTCTAAATTGTTTGTGTAAAACTCTTCATAAAAGGGTAAAGAAAAATTGTGCAATGGGTCAAAAATAATAGGATCAGCTCATACCATCAGCTTGACTCCTCTAGGGGCTTAATCGGTGAACTAGTTTAGTCGTTGTGTAGTATTGAAAGCAACAACCACACTTCCAACCATTCATTTACTCTAGCTAGCATTCAAGAAAGCACTAGCGGTTGTATATTTACTACAAGCATCACAACAATTTGAGCGAGGAGTACGTTTTATCGTTTTGCATAATTCTGGCTAGAGTTAATTTTTTAGTGAATGCCACGTGACTGCATATGAATGCTTTCGTACCTTTCTCTGGTTGGTATTGCATTACGCAATAAAACGAACGAAAAATCGATTTTTGAAATCATGTGGCTTACTATGTTTTTGCAACCAGCCCTTCATATAATTATTTCGTATTAAATATTATATAAACTGACATGTTTTCTATGTAAATTTTACATATAAAGGTACACTATAATTTAATGTAGAGAAATTTCCTCTTCCAAAAAAATAAATCAAACTAATAAGTAATTCTCTCTTCGAAGAACGGCGTTGACGAGGCATTTGATTTCGATGTTAACGAAATATTAAAGGATAATACAGATAACGATTTAGTTGCTTTTATAGAGAATAGCAGACTGGTTCGTAACTTGCTTATTCTTTGCGATAAACACATACTTAAAAATATATTTAAATATTTAACAGATTCTTGATACCGACGATGAAAACTCCACTGATGAGGCTGAACATATTTATGATGAGTTTGAGACTTACAAAAAGAATTACTATATGAAAAAGTTACAACAGAATGAAATGTCAAGGTATGTTTTGAATTAATTAATTTTATTTTAATAAATAGTTCGGTGTTTCAGTGAACTGAAGCGGGAACAGGCAATTTGTTACATCACAGCGTTGCAGTGGATTCTTGACTATTACTATTGTGGAGTTCAATCTTGGGATTGGTACTACCCTCATCACTATGCACCTTTTATCAGTGACCTTAAAGATTTTAAACATCACAAAATACAATTTAACATGGGAAAGCCTTTTCTGCCATTTGAACAGGTTAAATACATTGAATGAACTCTTTTGCATGAACATCAAAACCAATAAGTATTCCAAATCCAATAACAATTTTTTCTTAAGCTTCTTGCCGTGCTACCAGCCGCTAGTAAACAGTTACTGCCACTTGCATATCGTTCACTTATGACAAGCGAAAGCAGTGAACTTATTCATTTTTATCCTAGTGATTTTGAAACAGATTTGAATGGCAAGAAGCAGGAATGGGAAGCTGTTGTTCTTATACCATTCATAGACGAGGTACTTAAAATACCTTTGTTGTTTGTCTATACATATATTTATTTTAAATAATTTTGCAGAGTTTACTTTTGAAAGCTATGAAATCTTGTGAAAACGAATTGACAGAAAGTGAAATGAAACGCAACAAACATGGGCCCATGCTTCAATATGATTACAATGCAGAGTCTCAAGGTAACACCCCCGGTATATATTCCTTAAAGGCTCTTTATCACGTATTCTGCACCGAAAAACCATTTTGGTCCAGTGAAATATATGTACCAGCTGATAAGACTGTATGTATAGAGTTGAAAAACGCATCACGCTCTGTATTTTTCCCTGGATTTCCTACGATGAAACATTTAAAATATGATGTATGCTTTTATAGTCTGTCATATTCTGCAATATTTTTAATACTCTTAATTTTGTCTTTAGTTCCAAATAAAAACCGCACGCGTAAAGGTGTTTGATCATCCGAGTAGAAATGAAAATCTCATTTTGATGCCTCATAATCGCACTGAGCTAAATGATATATTAATTGTGGCGGAGAAATTCTTGAACCAAATCGTTTTTATTGGTTGGCCGCATTTAATAAAGGCGAAAGTAGAAGCAATATCGGATAAAGAGAAAATCATAGATAAGGATGGTATCAAGGAAATGGAAACAAAAATATTTCAATTACAAGCAAAATCTGCACAAGAACAGTTAAGTATATTTTACACAAGATTGACTCCTCGAGCCAATGCTAAAAATATTTGAGCTTTTAAAAAAAATCCTTAAGTTAGAGTTATGTTAGAATATTTCGCTGTTAGTTGCTTAATTAAAGAAAAGAGTGAAGAATCAGACATCGTCAATTATTCCAACTCTTTTAAAAGATGACTAAATCTTCACTGAGTCGGCTCAAAGTGAACCTATTGCTTAGATTGTTTGCACAAAATTCTATTCTCTCTGATAGCTTTCAGCAACTACCCTTTGTTGGGAGGAGATCTTCTGCAATGCAGGAGTTTTACTTTCGAACGAGAGCAGTTAAGAGAGTCCTTACCAATCTTAACGTAAACAAAGCCTCTGGTGCTGATGGCATACCGTCCAATTGTGCTTAAAAGGTGTGCTTCTTCCCTGGCTCGGCCTTTGCGCAACCTTTTTAACCCCTACAGAACAAGAGTATTTCCATTTTGTTGGAACGTGCAAATGTCCAGCCAGCACCTAATAAGGGTGATGACATGTCCCCTGCAGACTACCGACCCATTGCGATATGCTCTATGCTTTCGAAAGAAGCGGTCAAGTGCCTAGGTTTTTTAAAACGGTGGAAAAAATATTTCACTTCGGCTGATCTTCGCATGTTCTACATCTCAAATATCAGGCCGAAAATGGGTACAATTCGCAGGGGTTTTAAGACCTTATTTGGAGCTTCTGGACCGAATTAAAAGACGTGTGATATATTTAATAGGGGATGAAAGTATTTCAATTACCATTGCTTCGATGTCCAACAGAACCGAGATAATTTGATTTTTAGTCGCACGGTAGGTAAGGTGGAATAGTTTCCCTTCGAGTATGTTTTCGGGCAGTTTTGAGCTGTGCAAATTTTAAACAAATCTTCACCGACACTACTCCATCTATCCACGCTTCAATTAACTATCACCAATCTTTCGGATAAACACAATGCTTACACATTTATAGGGGGCGTCCTATATAGGGGGATTCAGTCCATAAAAATATTACTATATTTTTTACCAAAAACAAATCACCAAATTGGTGCGAATTCGCACTTGATATAAATTTAAAGCGCTGGGTCTTTTTTCTATTTGCTTAAACAGTTAAATAAAGAAAACACGATTTTTGCCAAAATTATTGTTTATTCTTCCACATAGTCCTCTTTCAGATACACGTATTTCAACGAATCTCCGAAATACGCTTCAGTTTCCAATTCAACCTTTCAACAATTCGCAAATCGTCTTCCCTAAAGCCATCTTTTTAAGTTTGGGAACATATAATAGACGCTTGGGCCAAATCTAGAGAATATGGGGGATTAGGAAGCAGTTCGAAGCGTAACTCGTGCAATTTGGCCATGTTTCGATTGATTTGTGAGTTGGATTTGCATTGTATTGCAAAGAGGTGATTTTTTTCTTCAATAAATGGAGCCGTTTGTTTTCGATTTCGTTCTTCAATCGGTCCAATAGTTTGCAGTAATAGTCGCTGTTGATTGTTTTGCCTTTTCTTAAATAATCGATGAACAAAATGCTACTTGCATCCAAAAACAGACGGAAACAACATCTTTCCGGCTGTTTGTTGAGTCTTTGCTCGCTTTGGTGTACTTCCGCTGGGGGCCTACCCACTCTTTTGCTGGGGTGGTATCGGCTTAGGTGATTGTTGATTGTTGATTGTTGATGATCAAAATCATCACTTTTGCTCTACGTAAGGTGATTATCAAATTGATAATCGCTTTTAGCCATCGATTTCATGCGACAGCTTTTTAGGTGTCGTTTCCATATATTTATTACTCAAAATAAAATAAGTGTCATAAATAAAAAGGTTGTTCCATGTTTCATCTATGATCACTATTTTACGCAAAAAATCAGCCGAACACGTTCATTTTTTTGTTGATTTTTAACGAACGCGGCACCTATCTTGCAGTCAGCTTTCTCATATCCAAATGTTCCTGTTAAATTTAAACCACCGACCCACTTGATATGCCTACGGCTGTAGCTATCTCACGCACTTTCACTTTCGGATTGTCCAATACGGAATCGTGAATTTTTCCAAAACTTCCTTGAGTGGTCACTGATTTTGGTGCTCCCCGTCGTGTTCATATTTTGTGCTGATTTGAACTCTGCAATCCAATATTGCACGGCTGAATACGACAGAGCAAATCCACCATAATATTTATCGAGCTTTTCTTTTCTTTCTTTTGCACTTTTGTTACGAAAAAAGTAATGCTTAATTAATCCAGGCACGAAATACTTCTTTATCCATTTTTATAACAATACCAATAGTCATGAAGCATAGAAACAAGATTACGACATCCGCATGTTTTACCGCTACATGACGTAATTGGAGCCAACTGTTCCTATTGGCTAAAATGAGATGGATAATAAGGAAAAACATAGAGATGGCCACATTCAATTGGCTCCAGTGACGTCGATGTTGTAATCTTATTTCTATCATTCTTGACCATATGCTGTTTAATATAGAACACTGTAACGTCACTTTTCATTGACAGATCGCTTTGACATTTATGGTGTGTTCATGTTAAGGTTGCCGTTTGTGACTTGGAGACCGACAGCATCTTGAAAGCCCTTCTTATTTAGTAAAGACAAATATTAGCGACAAATACGTGGCACATTTCTCAATTCCAATTGAATTGAATAATACCGAGTATAAACTTCTAGTTAAGTAAACATTACATAAAACAGCATATAGTCCACTCCAGAATTTTTTAAACTACTGTTTTTACTTAATATTTAAAAAAAAAATCGAAGTGGCCATATCATTATTAAAGTAAAAAGAAATTAAACAGCATCGTCTTTGGCTTTTAAACATGCCTCTTTATTCGAGCCATATATAGACTTAGCGTTTTCTAATAATATTAATATGACATATTTACAGTTTGGCTACCCGGATGGGAATCGAATTTAAAGATTTAAGCGTCATGGTACATGTTAAGACCCATATTGGTACAACGTATGTATGTGGTAGTCAAGGAAAAATTTCTATCAATGATGCTTGGAGTCCCACTGTAACAGCTTATCCCGCGCAGGTTTGTTTAAAGTTATAAAGAAAGAAAACAGTAAAATATAATTAATTTATTGTTCAATCCTCATAGGGTGTGGTGTCACAAATAGCTGTGCACAATGAAGTTATTGGCCAGCACAAAAAAGTTGAAACTCTTTTTCCAGTCAACAGCACAATTTTCTTTGTGGGTAATCCATATTTTGGCAGCGAAGGAATTGTCTTAAATCCACTATTAGTCTACGAGTGCGGTCGTTTAAAAAGTACAGTGTTTTCTCATATACATATATTTATATATATTATAGATATAAAATCATTTTGTGCTACTATTTCTTCAGTCAATATTACGGTACTACCGGAACCGGACTTTACCGATGCTAAATATACACAAACTCAACTAGAGTCCGATTATGTGAACTCATATCAGGCATCGGCTATTATTGGATTGCATGCAAAGTGTTTGGGTCGCATAACTGGCACTGTCCTTGTTGTTGCTGGAGCAAGAAGATCGAACATAGCAGATAGTATATCGAAAACAAATATTGGATTGCAGTTAAAATTTCCCAAACAAGTTTGTTTTTATTATTGGCGTTTGTAAATTTTTAGTATTAATACTTTGACATTATAGCAAGAAGAACGAGCTGGTTATGCCAGACGTATAAATAATCAATGGTATTATTCATCAAAAGCTATTGTACTTGTTCAATCCTATTGTGAAAAGTTTCCGATGATCGTAGAGTATATGAGCAAGTCGTCTGACAGAAGTGAATTTTGTTTCGAGAGTGACTTGTTCCCAAACAGTGTAGGTGAAGGCTGTGTTGAGGAAATAGTGACTTGGTTAAAAGATCAAGATCACATGAAAGCCGAACGTATTTCATGTGGTTCGAAGACTGTGGAGAAAGAAGCAATTGATAAAGTTTTGGACTCAATAGAAAAATTAAAGGTTGTTAACAAAAACAACACCAGTTTCTTGAATAAATCTGATTACAATTTTATTTTTTATTTTTAGACTTTACCTGTAAAGACTGTTAAACTTCAAGTTAAGCCCCACTTATTACTCAAACCTGATATAAGTTTGCCAAACATTTACAAAGCAAAAAGACCAGTTAGTCTTTTTGACAGGGTTGTGATAGTTAAGACTACTTATATGGTAATTGAATTAAAATAGCGTATGACTACTCTATGCATGTAATACATGATAAACTCTTAGGTTCCTTTGGGCTCAAAAGGCACAGTAGTCGGTATCTATCCAGTATTTGATCCGAATCCAGTAAGGTTGGAATGCGTAAAAACTGTAGACAATTTCTTTGAAGTTCTTTTTGACAAACATTTGCCGAATGGAAATGATATACATGGAATTGCACAGGAAAGAGTCTATAAAGTTCCAGAATCTTCATTGCTTCTGATACTTAATCAAGGTAATATTTTTTATTTAATTTTTGCATTTGAAGTTTGCAGTTGAAGTACCATTTCCTGTAACTCAGACTCAAAACAAATCGATGTCTTCGATTCTAAGAACACACGTATTACGGATGAAAACTCGAAAAAAACTGTTGAATTATATAATCCTGCAATGGACCTTATTAAATCTAATATAAATAATCCATCCAATGTTAAGTCAATATTGCATTCTGGAAAAAATAGTTTGAACACTCAAAGCAAAGAAACAAATGACGGTAGAATAGAAGATTTTTGGATGCCAGCTGTCAATGAAACATTCAAACATGCTACAATGCCGTTACCTCAACTTGCAAACAATGATATACCCAATACACGGACAATCGTATGCAATACTGAATCAGTTTTTAAAAACTCTCATCCCAATCGACCAAACACTTCTATACCTAATGATTGCCAAACTGGAACACAAGTACTTAAAAATCTACTTGGTATTTCTCAAAGTATTCCAAACACTTCTAAAACATTTAACACTCCAGAACAATTTGTGGTAAATTATTTTCTATCTGCAGAATAAATAAAGCTTAATATTAATTCAATTAATAAATAAATTAATAGGACTTACCTCAGCCACCTGAAAACTGGAGAAATAACAATCGAAATCCTTGTAGCATAAACAATACACAATACGTGAATCATAACTTTTTTGGTATGATGCAGCAGTCACCGGTTGCATTATTTGGTGGAAATCCCATGCCTATAGCCAATCAACAGCATACATATGCACTAAATTCAACATTCAATTTGGTAAGTATTCCATTAAATTACTTGTGTTGAATAGCTTCGTATATTTCAAGCGATAATCTCTGCTTTGCTTGTGTATTTTTTTACGTTATATTAAGTAATTTGGTTTGCACTTACCGTAAGACGTTGTTATCTTTCGCTGCTCATGCGCGTATGGCTATAAAACAGATATCTTCGTATAAAAATAATCGTCAAAATTCATTTAAAAATGTCATTTGTGAGACATTTTATCTTAAAAATGCTTAAATAAGTTGAAAAAACTCACTATAACTTTTCTTATTGTACTTTTTCACTTCCTTTAATGCAATGACGTTATATATTTAATTTTTTAAGACACCAATCAAATTCAATATAGTTGCTGTAACATTTGCTCTTTAGTATGGAATGATCCGAAAAATTGCTTTTGTGTTTAAATTTACTGAATAGTTTATTAAAAAAATGTGCATTTATATAATACTTTGATAAATTTCA
This sequence comes from Dichetophora obliterata, assembly GCA_963920525.1. Taxonomy (NCBI): domain Eukaryota; kingdom Metazoa; phylum Arthropoda; class Insecta; order Diptera; family Sciomyzidae; genus Dichetophora; species Dichetophora obliterata. The sequence goes on from OY986439.1 coordinate 121,376,108, forward strand.
GCAGCAGCAATCAAGCTCGTTTAGTCCTGGAAGTCTTAATCAAAAAAGTGCATTCATTCCACTTCAAGGAAACCGGAATACTCCTACCTTCCAAACATCAATTAACACCGTTAACGCTGATAAAAATGAACAAAATGTTGGTTTATTTATTTATTTATAATTTTGAATAGATTTATATTCTTAATTATTTTAGATAACGAATGCTTCAATAATCGGGTCATCATGTTTACAACCTATCACAATGCCGTCAGAAAGTGTTCAAGCCATAAACTCAAACCAACTTGATTTAAACATTAGTGCATTAAAAAAAGTATTAATTATTCATTAATTCCTAATGCCAAGTTTTCATAATTCTAACTTTTTTGCAGCCAAATCATTTACAAAAGAAAGCTCCACGCACACCCAAAATTGGAGCAAAATTTGACTTTGCGCATTAGCTGTTGCGCACAATTGTTGTCCTAATATAGTAGAAAAATATTATGAAATTCGAATATGTCGAGCAGCTGATGATTGTATTTTAAATAATATGTAAATTGTTTTACCGACTTAATTTTTAAGCATTAAAAACCACAGTCCTACAATAATTTGAACGTTTTTACTTGTATAAGATACCAAAGCTTGCTTGCATATGCTGATAATATTGATATCATTGGCCATAATACGCGCGAAGTCAGTGCAGCATTCTCTAGATAAGAAAGAGAGCCAAGTCGAATGGGTCCTGCAGTGAATGCAGATAAGACGAAATACTTGTTATCAATCAACAAACAAACAGTCCCAGCGACTTGGAACCCACGTTACAGTTGACAATACCTCCTTCGAGGTTGTGAAGGTTGTCTATCTGGGATCCAGCATTAACTTAACCAACGATATTAGCATTGATATCAAACGAAGGATAACTCTTGCAAAAGGTATTACTTTGGGCTCAGTAGACAATTGAGAAGCAGAGCCCTTGCTCGACAAACAAAAATCGCGCTCTATAAATGGCTCAGAAATGGCTGTCGCACATTCTTAGATGAGGCCAAGATCGACCTACGGTTGTAGCGCCAGCTAAGTAAGTAAGACACCAAACCTGCAGCGACATGACTTACAAAAAAGCTTAACGTGGGTTATTCGGTTTAACTTCTGGCCGAATCCCCAATCATTCCTTTGAAGTGAATAGTTACGCGCACTTACAGGACGAACAAATGGCAAAACATGCGTAAGTCCATGTAAATATATCAGCATACACATACATAAATACAATTGCCACAGTTTCGTTAGGTTTTTATTGAGGTGCATTGGATTTTTGTAGAGCGATTCAAATCGATCACATCATAGGCAAATGACAAACAATTTTTTATTGTTTTAAAAAAACTAATTAATTATTGAAGTAATAATTAAAGTTAAATAACTGATACCTCGGTTGTTTATTTTGTTTCATATTATTTCGCGTATTGATTTAAAGAATATAATTTTGTGATACTTCAAAAGGCAATGAAGGCCATTATAGATATTTTTTTGTTTTTAACAACAGCTGGCAGTCTTTCCGTTCAGTTATTGGAATAAGCGTATTTCAGCATGTGTTTTCTATAGTTTGCCCTTTACTTGGTAATCTATTCCCCAATTGGTTATACCAAGCTCGGCTAGGGCTTTCTTGGCCTTGTCAATCCGAGCAATCTGAGGCATTGTCTTCGTTTTCGACTCTCGGCTTTTCTTTCGAACACCTTTTTTGCTAGAAATTCTTCATCCATGAGATAAACATGACGTAGCCAGCTAAAAATGCTGAATTTATACGATGAACTACGCAAAGTGTAGCGCGCCCATATAGCGAGTGGACAAAAATTAGAGGAATTTCTGTAGAATCGTGCATTTTTGCAAGAATAAGTTTTAAGATAAAAAAAAATGGTCGTACAAAATTTCGGATAAATGGCACTTTATCCAATAAAAATGGATAAATTACAAAATCGGATAAATGGCACGCCCACCTCTTATATAAGCGATCGATCTTTTATAAATCGGCAATCAGTTATATTTTAAAATAAATTATCCCAGAGCAATGCCATTTTGTACAGATAACCAAAATCAGTTATCATAAAAAATAGTTATAAGTATTAAAATTTATTGATCTGGGGCCTTACTCTGTAATGCGATTCGAAAAGCAAATGCGATTGGAAAACAAAATCACACCATGTAAACACATGAACACATACTGATTGCAGTAACTTCTACCTCTTCTTTCAAACGCTGTTTTATTCTGCATTGAATTCGAACTAATCAAAAATTTATCAAAAAACCATGTAAATACATGATATGATTTTATCATCGAATCGCATTACAGTGAGGCCCCTGTATTAATAGTTTGCAAAAATATATCAGATTACCGATTTCGGTTACATGGGAGGTGGTTGTGTTAGCCGGCTGATTTGGTTCATCTTTACACTAACTGTTTCTCCCTACAAGGAACATATTTATACTAAATTTTGTGACTAGAGTAATTTTTTTGGTTAATGGGTGTACTTGATTATCGTGTTCAGTTATAAGGAGAATGCAGCCCTGTTATCATAATTTTTTATTTTGACTTAACTGCATACACATTTTGTATTTGTTTCTTTGATTCGCTTTTGTTGCACACATAGACCCCTTTTACATTGATCAAGACTTGAAGTCAAGTTTTTTGACGTTCTCTTTTGAACTTGACGAAAGCTTTCACATTGGTCAAGATTTGAATTCAAGTTCTTGTCTTCTTTCCTTGTTTTCTAAAAATAAAACGAGATAGGTAGCAAGCAAATGAATTATAGTTTATAGAAATTTGCAAACTGAATTTTATTTTTTTACCGCGTTGGAAGTTAAGAAAACGTTTTTGCTTAAAAATTTAATGCAAAATTAAATTATATTGGATGCAAAACAATTTTAATGCAACCGAAGTCTACAAACTCACATTGATATGCGAAAAATAAAATATAAAGCACTGTCAACAACGCGAAAATAGCAAAAGGAACACGAAAAAAACACGAAAAATTGCCGGTACAGCTTCAAGTTTCTTTTTCCCTTCCATCGCTTCCGATGTGCGGCGAATTGCCTACCCTGCAAAAAATCACTAACCAATTTGACTAACACTAATAAGAAATTTCAACTTTAACCAATACATGGAAATAAAAATGTCACCTATCATTACTTTGAAAAAGAAAACTACAGTGTTTTTATTTTTTGATAAAGTAGTCTTTCACTTTGTTGTGAAAATAAAAATTTTTCCTGTGTTGAAAAAAGTGATTACAAAATTTATGAAAATATTAATAAAAAAATTAGTAAAAAACAATTAGCAACTAAAAGTATTTACTAATAAAACGCGAAGAAGTAATGAAAAAACATAGGCTTAAAACAATTTAAAAGCTCCTCCAGCGTCTTGTGAACGATTCTCGGGGCAGGTGTGCAACGCAACAACGGCAAAAACAGTTGCCTAAAATGCTTTCAAGAGGGTATTTTCATCACATAAGTTTTTCATTGCAAATCGGTGAGCCCAGGACGGACTAGTCATTCGCAAACAGACTGCATAAGTTAAACCATCATGCAGAATAAAAAAAAAACTTAATTTTTTATTTTGACACTTAATAGATTGTGGCGCAATTTTATGTTTAACCATATGAAAATATATTTGAAAATGCGATAATCTTTGAATTGTCGAATGCTTGGGATTACCAGTCAGAGATAGTTGAAGCAGTAAATCTGTATTGAACTCCAAATCAAGATTTGGTTGATTTGGTCAGGAAGGAAAAAACTGAGTTAAATTTTCTTATAACAAATTATATTTAGGAGTAATATGTCTTACCAAGGAGGTTGATGAAATATAAGTGAACGAGAAAATGTTCAGTTACAGAAAAAGAAACTGTAACTTCTATAAATATGTTTAGTATTATATACAAATATAGGGTTAAATATATAAATTTAAACTGTGGTGAAATTCGAAAGCGACATCTAACAATTCAATGTAAGCTAACATAATGTGTAGATGAGTTAATATCTTGACATAAACATGCCGCCCGCCTTGCAGCACGGCTGCAATTAATTTTACGAGTAATTCAATATTTTATATAATTCAATGTGAATAAATGAAATGTTGGAAAATAAGATAATAATATATAAAATAATAAGTAGAATTTAATAAATTGTAGTATTCAAATTATAAAAAAAGTTGCTTATATCCTAAAATGTGCATTTGCATAAAATTCAAGATTTCAATATAATAGTACGTGCGTGCAAATGAGGAATCGTTATTGGCGTAAATTGAGAATTGGAAAAATATATAACATAAAAATTTATAGAGCACAAGGTCCTGAAAGAATCCAACCAAAAACCGTATTTTGTGCGATTGGAAGACCTGCACTGCTTGGAATAACACCGGATTTCATAATTTTAGGATAAAAGTCTGCTCCTAAAACTACGGATATTGGTGCAGACTTATAAAATTTTGTATCAGCTAGAATTAAATTGGAAAATTTCTCTTTTATATTTTCGTCGATGGATTTTGTTGGAGTATAGAGGCTTATACGATTATCGACTCTTAGTATAGCTTCGATTCTGACAGATAGATCAAAACGGGAACGGATAATAACAGAGCACACTTTGTCATTCTCGATTGAAATAATTGAAAGCCCTAGTTGCTTCACTAGTGCTGATGAAATTCTGCTGAACGCTGCACAAGGGTCGAGTAGCGATCTAGCGTAGTTGAACTTCTAGCTTAAGCAATGCTGTTGGAAACAAGCTGATGGAGTGCTGCGCGAATATTGATGACAAAGAAGGTGTATCTGTGGATTTGAAGTTTTGTTGTATTTGTTTCGCCTTGCTTGTTCGGAGACGTTCATGTAAATGCAGAAGAGTATGATGCTTCTCTCTGCAATAGTGACATCCGGAACCACTTAAGCATGTTTTTTCTGAGTGCTTATGAGCCAAACAATTGCCACAGTATTTGTGTAGAAGGACTACACGCATCCGTTTCTCGGTATTCATTGCTAGAAACTTCTGGCAAAATCTTAGAGCATGAAAACGTGGGCATATCTTGCATTGGAATGATTTCTTCTTCTTGTAACTCGTGTTGTTGCTTTGACTTCTGTGGTTTAGGGTCTTTTTAGATGCTTTACTTCCGTTGGCCATTGTTGCTGTGAGTTAAAGTGTGGATTGAATGGAATAGTTGGTTGGATGATGGAAAAATTTTGAACAAAATATTTTATTGCATAGGAAGAACAGCTAATTTTACAATTGGTCTTTTAATTGAACCTCTTTCAGTTAAAATATCAGCTACGCGAACCCTTTTATCGTCGCCAAAATAAACTTTTGTTACTCTACCTAAACGCCACTCGCTTGGAGGTAGATTGTCTTCTTTTATTACAACTATGGTATCTTCTTTAAGATTGTCGGATGGATTTTTCCATTTATGTCGTTTTTGAAGTTCTTTTAAGTATTCGTTTTTCCAACGAATGCAAAACTGTTGGTGCAGAGCTTTTAGTCTCTGGAATCGATTTATTATTGATATTGATTGCTCTTGAATATCAGGATCTATGGGGGATAAAATTGGGCCACCGACTAAAAAATGACCTGGAGTTAAAGCGGACATATCAGCGGGATCTTCTGAGATGGGTGAAATAGGTCTTGAATTAAGACAAGCTTCAATTCTGGAGAGAAGGGTAGAAAGTTCTTCAAATGTGTATTTGAAAGAACCGGCCACTTTTCGAAAATGTGATTTAAAGCTCTTAACACCTGCTTCCCAAAGTCCACCCATATGTGGAGCACCAGGAGGAATGAAGTGCCAGGAGATGTTCTGGTGACTAAATTGAGAAGTAAGAGCTGAGCGCGATGCAAGAAGAAAATCTTGAGTAAGTTTTTTGGAAGCTCCAACAAATGTCGTACCGTTGTCGGAATAGAGATTGAGTGGACAACTTCGTCTGGAAACGAATCGGTGAAATGCAGCCAAAAAAGCTTCAGTGGAAAGGTTTGAAGTAGCTTCGAGATGGATAGCTTTTGTTGAAAAGCATACAAAAACGCAGACGTAACCCTTAGTTATTAAACATGCTCTGCCTGTATAATTTTTTATTTCGAAAGGTCCTGCAAAGTCAAGACCAGTGTTAGTGAATGGACGAGTTATGACAGTACGTTCTGGTGGTAAACTGCTCATGAGCTGCGTTTGTAACTTTTGCTTATAGATAACGCATGTCTTGCAATTGTGAATGGTACTTTTAATTAAGTTTTTGACCTTAGGTACCCAGAATTGCGCTCGGATTAAACGAAGCATTAGCTGATTACCGCCATGAAGCGATATTTGGTGAATAAATCTAACTAGAAGACGTGTCAATTGACAATTGTACGGAAGAATAATAGGATGACGTTCGTCATATGTCAACGAAGGTGATGACGCTAATCGACCACAAACTCTAAGAAGCCCTTTGGAATCTAGAAACGGATTCAAGTTTAATATTTTGCTAGAAGATGCAATTGTTTTCTTTAAAGAGAGATTATGGTACTCTTGTGAATACGATATCTTTTGACGAAGAATTGTTAGCCGTGTTTTAACATGGCATAGTTCGGAACTTGTAACATTTTTGGAATCAAATGAAAAGTCTGATCGATAGTTTGGGTGAGTTCGATGGTAAAAACGAAAAACATAAGAGAGAACACGTACAGCTTTTGAAAATTCAGAAAACCGATCAAGTATATCTTCGTAGTTTTGAAAGTAGGTAAAATGAGACTTAACGGCTTTTTGTTCCAATGTTGTATCAAGAATGCATTCTGAGTCTAAATGAGGCCAATATGAAGGGGATAATTTGAGCCACTTAGGCCCATGCCACCATAAATCGTTGTGGATTATTTCTTGAGCCGGTATACCTCTGCTGGCTAAATCAGCTGGATTAGTTTTTGTGTCAACATGAAACCAATTTGACTGTCCAACATTTTGCACAATTTTTGAAACACGATTTGCCACAAATGTAGACCATTGACATGGCGGCTTACTTAACCAGGCTAAGACGATTGTTGAATCTGTCCAATGAAATACTTCGTATTTAGTGACTGTAAGCTGTGGGACTAAGGAGTCTACCATTTCCGATAAAAGTACCGCACCACATAGCTCAAGTCGTGGAATTGAAATTGTTTTTACTGGTGCAACTCTTGTTTTTGCAGCAAGTAAATGAGTTGAAATGGAGCTTTGGAGATTTATACGAACATATAGAGTTGCAGCATATGCTTTTTCTGATGCATCACAGAAAGCATGGAATTGGATAGTGCACTCAGGCGAATAATGTATCCATCGTGGAATTTGAATATTATTTATGTAAGAGTAGTCGGATAGAAAAGAGTGCCATTTTTTAAGACAATTCAATGGTAAATTGTCATCCCAGTCAATTTTTTCTAACCATACATTTTGCATCAGAATTTTAGCTCTGATTATGCATGGTTAGCCATCCTGCAGGATCGAAGAGTTTGGAAATTTCTGAAAGAACTTCCCGTTTTGTAAATGTGGATTTTATAGGCAATGGCTTTGTTGAAAAGTAAAAGAGGTCTGAACTTGCGTTCCATCTAACTCCTAGGGTTTTTGCTGTGCTGCTATCATTGAACCGCAAAAAGTCTTCATTGAGAAGATGCTCTCGAGGAAGTCCTGCCAAAATTTGTTCTGAGTTGGACGTCCACTTCCGCAGGGAAAACCCAGCAGAAGAAAGTGCAGAAATCAGCTCATCACGAGATCTCAAGCCTGTATTTATGTCATGGGCTCCTGCAAGAACATCATCCACATACATACAGTTTCGCATAATATTGCTTGCAAGAGGAAACAACTTTTCAACATCATTGGCTAATTGAAGGAGTGTGCGGATAGCTAAATATGGAGCACAGTTAACTCCAAATGTAACTGTGTTTAATTCATAGTCAGATATCTCCATGTCTGGTGATTCTCGAAATAGAATGCGCTGATATTGACTTTGAGATGGGTCAATCAGTATTTGGCGATACATTTTTTGTAAATCGCTGTTAAATACAAATTTATAAAAACGCCATTTAAGAATTAATAACGTTAGGTCGGCTTGAAGCACAGGCCCGGGGTATAAAACATCATTTAGGCTTGCACCATTAGATGTAGGACAAGAGCCATTAAAAACTATGCGTACCTTTGTGGTGGTGCTATCAGGTTTAATGACAGCATGGTGGGGTAAATAATAATGATTTGAAAAACACTGATACTTAGGAGAATGTATTTTGTCCATGTGCCCTAGCTCAAGATATTCACGTACGACGTTATCATATTGTGATTTAAAGCTAGTATTTTTGCACAAACGAGCTTCATTTTTTAGGAATTGTGCGTGTGCAATAGATCTGGAATGACCTAGCTTTAACCTCTCTGGGTAACCCTCTTTAAAGGGCAAACTAACGATAAAGCGTCCTTCACTATTTCTTTTTGTAGTTTCAGCATATTTTTCTTCACAAAAGCGCTCTGCTTCTGTAAGAAAACGTTTTTGTGGAAGATCCTCCACCTCCCAAAATCGAGAGAGTGCTTTATCTAAAGTTACTTCATTAAAGTAAGAGACATATGTAGAAAATGAAGATATGGAACTGTTAGATACTGGTCCTGTCAGTATCCATCCAAAAATAGTCTCTTGACCTAGTAATGAACCGCAGATATTTCGTTTTATCCCATCTAATAGGATAAATGGAAGTAGATCTCCACCAATCAAAATATCGACTTGAGAGGTTTTAAAAAATTGTGTGTCTGCTAGCTGAATATTGGGAATGCTTTCAAATATTGAAGGTTCAAGATGACATGTTGGAAGATTGCCTGTCAATTTAGGCAAAACTAAAGCATTTGCTTGAATGTTAATAGAAGGATTGATAGGGGAGCTTAAAATAAATGAACAAAGCTTTTCTGCTTTGGCTGAAGTTGTGTTATTGAGTCCCGAAATTAGAGCTTGAATTGAAGTTGACGGAAGGTGGAGGAATTTAAATAAACGCTCAGAAATAAACGTACCTTCCGACCCTGAGTCTATTAGGGCACGAGCTGTATATATTGTACTCAAGTAGGGTTAATCAAGGTAGGATTAAAAGAAATAGACAAAGACTTCATTTATTGGTTAATATATAATAACATTAACTTTAACATTGTGCTAGCAAAACAAGATTGAATATTATTGCTAGGCCGAGAGAAAGAAGTGGACTGTATTGAATTTCCGTGTGACTGTCGCATGGCCGAATTGGAATGGGAATCATTCATGCTTGAATTTAAGTTAATGGAACTTTGAATGGGTGTCGATGAACTAGATTGTGAGTTATTTTGATGTAAAAGAGTATTATGTCGCTTATGACATGAATAGCAATTATATGTGCTTTTGCAGTCTTTAACTGTGTGACTGTGAGCAAAGCAGTTAAGACAAAGTCCATATTTTTTAATATGAGACAACCTGTCATTAATATTTAAGTGTAGGAACCGAGCACATTTACGGATTGGATGCTGCTCATTGGGGCATAGTTTACAAAATTGTCTGGAAATATTTGAGTGATATGTGTTCACTTGTCTAGTTGAGTTTGAGGATTTTGAATAATTATTTGGTTTCTGATTTGATTTTTTAGGTGGACTATAATTTGTGTTTTGGGAAGAACGAATATCTAACACAGTTTCCAGCGTTTGATAACGGCTGGTTAAAAATTCATCTAAAACATTCCATTTAGGAATATCAGTTTTGTTCTGAATAGACTGCTCCCAAAGGGCTAAAGTAATGCCAGGTAAACGTGAGGAACACAGAAAAACAAAAATACAATCCCAATCGTCTATCTTTATGTTATAGAGCTGAAGAGTTGAAATACAGCTATTAATATCTCTTTGGAGCTTCTTAATAGCATGACCAGACTCATTGGGAACTGACGGAAGGTTAAATAAAATTCTTAATTGGCTGTTGATGAGAATGCGTTTATTCTCAAAACGATCGCGTAGATTTTTCCACGCTAAGGCAAAACCATCATTTGTCAAAGGTGATTTTTTAACAATATCGCGTGCTTCCCCTCGAGTTTTACTATTTAAATGAAAAAGTTTTTCCACTGGACTAAGTCGAGTGTTGTTCACATAAATCGCCGTGAACATGTCACGGAATGAAGGCCACATTAAATAGTTACCACTGAATATATCACTATCACATGGGGCAAATGAAAACTAGGACTGGATGGAAACTCGGAAGCTGTTGGATTAGAAGCAGAAGTATTTGCTACCTGTTGGATATGTTCAGTAAGCCTAGAAATACACCGAACATAACATTGATAGCATGTATTATAACGAGACTTAAGAGTTTCAATTTCAAAATCGCATTTAGTGCCGTCATCTGTTGCTATAGATAGTTGGTTCAAGCAGGATTCGTATGTGGACTTGACATTTATCCAGATGGATTTCATTTCGTCCTTGTGAACTTCCATTGCCGCAATTGACGAAACTGATAATGAAGCATCGGAAATATCTGCTTCGAATTCTACTAACGCGTCACTACGACGAATGAATGAATCAAGTGAACTCATATTGAAAAGTTTGTAAACCACTTGTTATTAACAGGCAAAACAATCAGAGGAATATTTAAAATATTTGATGAAAAAACAAATGTAGAAACTTAAGTTTAACACACTTAATGAAAGTTAAACAAGGGAGTGAAAAAATCAGTTAGAATCAATAAAAAGATGCACCGAATAGCAGCACGAAGAAACACGGAATTGATTTTGGTTTAAAATTGCCAACTAATTTATTTCGAATTATTCGATAGATTTTAAGAACTATAAATGTATGTAAGCTTATGTTATTTTACTGAAATAAAAATAAATTATAAATCTTTTCAATTAAAAATATGAATTTGTTAAGTAAAATATTTGCTCGTTGTTTTGTGTTGATATAAATTATTTTTTAGTTGATTATTAAATTCTCGTTTATTTTATTTAGTTAATTATTTTGCTTTCTATTAGTTTTTTAGTAATAAATAATAAGTGAATGATAGTTAGCAAAAAACTGCAAAAAAAAACATATGAAAAATATTTAGTCGTTTTAATAATTGTTTACTAATATTTTTCTCGTTGGGTGCTTCTGTAATTTTTATCTTTAAAGTTCAATGAACTTAAATAATTTTGTAAAGCAATCAGCTGTTTTCTTTCTATGCACTTCTTTTCGTTTTTATTGTTCTAAGTTTTAAGAGCAAGAATGCACGTTAACTTGATCAGTTGTTCAAGTGATCTGCTAAACAAATTGTAAGCATAGAAGTTGTAGAAGCACTGGAGGCTGAAACTTATGCATTCTCTTAACTAAAAGAGTGCAGCTAAATTTTTGTTCCGCGTTTGTGTGTATGTTCACTCTCAACCGAAACGTTTTGTTCTTGGTGTGTGTGGTTGTGCACGTTTGAGTATAGATTTTTTTCTACGTTTGCGTGTATGTTCACTCTGAATCTTAAGGCGAATTTACACGATTCACTATCATCCTTCACTTTGGATGAATCATCTGATTTGTAAAATGTAAATTGAGTTTCATCTTTAAAATGAAGATGATTGTCATCCACATTGCACAGTGAAAGAAGTAGAAGGTCTTCCTACTTTTGATGAAAGTGAAAGCAAACCGAACTGATGTGTCTTTCGTACTAAAACACAATTGAAAGGTGTTAACATAATTTGAAGCAGAAAGTTTATTTTTTTTTTAATTTAATTGCTGAATAGCTTTTATTTACTTAATTTTTTTAAACGTCAATAAAATTAATCAGCCAGAGAATATATTTTGACATTTAACACCGAATCATCCATCAAATTTCAAATTTACACTTTGAATAATGTAAATTAAAAATTGATTCACTGTCATCGTTCAACGTTCACTATCATCGTTTTTAATGAAATGTGTAAATTCGCCTTTAGATTTTTTTTTTTTTAAGCTTGTGTGTCTATGCACGTTGTAGCTTAGATTTTTTCGAAGTTTGTATGTATGTACTCTTTCAAACTTTAAGCGCACGTTTTAGCTTAGAACATTTTTATGTATACGAAATATGTTATATGATTAATATATTGTATGATATACATAAAAACTTGTTCTTTTTGAATTTTAATTTCGGATTATAATGCAATGAATATATTATTTTGTTTTTAATATATAGTACTAATTTATTTATATATATTATTTTAGGAATATTTATTTTCTTTTAACTATTTTAGGAACTCACCAGTTTGGTATATTTAACTAGAATTTGGTCACTAAGCTAACAAATAAAAACTTTGGTTGCTTTTATATGAATGTTTTAAGCTTATTTTTTATGCTTCAGTTTTAGTAAGAAATAAACTTTTTGATAATGAATTTTAAAATTTGTGAAGATTTCACGTGTAGGTAAAATCATAAAAACTTTACTAGCGAATATGTCTGTCCGACACACTTTTTTATGATTCTGTGTGGTTTTCTTTTTATTCAATTTAAGCCTTTTATCTTGAAATTCTATGTTTTTCCACTAATTTTAAAAATTTAATGTTTTACCACTTCTAATTATTAAATAAATAGGCATAAAACTGGTTTTATGACTTTTAATCTATAATTTTTTATGGAGAAAAAAATTGACCGAGACCACGAGTTTCTTCGACATGCAACGCACTTGTACTAATACATGAAATATTAAAATAATGAAAACGCACCTGTTAGAGTAAGTTGATAATATGTGAGATGAGTGAATCGCTCCTTGGTATTTGTGAGACCAAAAAATTATGAAGATGAGATTTGTCCGTCTATGGATGAAATTTGTTAAGGGATGAAATGCTCAGCTTTTGGAACAGATCTGCTGCTTCCTTGGAATCTGGCTCGAATTGGACCATGAAAATGCGATAATCTTTGAATTGTCGAATGCTTGGGATTGCCAGTCAGAGATAGTTGAAGCAGTAAATCTGTATTGAACTCCAAATCAAGATTTGGTTGATTTGGCCAGGAAGGAAAAAACTGAGTTAAGTTTTCTTATAACAAATTATATTTAGGAGTAATATGTCTTACCAAGGAGGTTGATGAAATATAAGTGAACGAGAAAATGTTCAGTTACAGAAAAAGAAACTGTAACTTCTATAAATATGTTTAGTATTATATACAAATATAGGGTTAAATATATAAATTTAAACTGTGGTGAAATTCGAAAGCGACATCTAACAATTCAATGTAAGCTAACATAATGTGTAGATGAGTTAATATCTTGACATAAACAATATTAATATTCTGTAGATTCATTTTAATGTAAATTTGCATACTTGAATCCCATGTAAAAAAATCTTTGAATTTTGTGTATTTGAAAAAAAATAAATTTGGAAACTAATAAAAATTGAAAACATTAATCTGGGAATGCTTTTCTGAGTTTTGATTTATTTACTTTGGCAATGAGCAGGAGCACAATATTCAACACCCCAACGACGTGTGCGAAAGAGACGACTCTATACTTGAAGCTCTTGTTGGAGGGAGATACAAGGTCTCATGTAGTATATTCGAACGACGGGGAACTTTCGGTTAAATTTTTCCCGATGCTCTTACAAAATTAACTGGTAAAATCCGGAAAGGTTAACTGGTAATTTACCGGGTAACTACCAGTAGCCTTTTTTGCTGGGTACAAACTCTGAAACTTGACTTCAAGTCTTGACCAATATAAAAGGGGTCATACTGGCATATTTTTCTAAAAAACGGAGAAGAATAGTTTTTAATCATTTTACTCATTCTTCTTGTTGAATTGCACCGCGAGCGTTTTATTTGGATTGATCGTGGATTGATATTGTTGCAATGGCAGATGCCAAAAAAGAATCTATCGCTTGTTGGATACAGAATTTTTCTGTAAACACGAACAAAACTGCAAAACAAAAGCAGACCAAAGGTTTTCTGGTGGCAAGAAGAAAGCTCCTCACAGAATATTTGGCCTAATATGGTTCAGCGCATAAGGAGCTCGTCGCTTTGGAAACTACTGCAGATAGTGATGCAGAAGCTAAGATGTTAACCGACGACCAACAATTTGCAGCAGTTGAGGTAGCTTACTGCGGGGCGCTTGATGATTTGAACGACCAGGGGACGAATTACAGCATCCGTGATCGAGCAAAATTACGAAGGGCACGACGAGACAAGTGCCTATCAATCTTGTACAATTTTGATCGATCAGGGATGCTGTAATTCGGCCCCAGATCAATCAAATGACGTTATTGTTCAATCAATAGCACACTTACCTCCCGATATGTTTGCAGTGACACACGTGCACACAAACTCACCAAAGTCGAAGTTGACTAAAATCGACCTGTTAAAATTCTGTGGATCGTTTCAAGAGTGGTTGACATTCAAAGACATGTTCACCACATGAGTTATAGACACGGTGACCATATTTTTTAGAACAAAATACAGGGGCCGAATTACAGCATCCGTGATTGACCAAAATTACGAGGGGCACGTCGAGACAAGTGCATTTCAATCTTGTACAATGTCCCCTGGGTCCGAATTACAGCATCCGTGATCTAGCAAAATTGTACAAGATTAATAGGCACTTGTTTCGTTGTGCCTTTCGTCATTTTGCTCGATCACTTTCGATCATTTTATATATTCCATATATAGGATGTTTATTGGATATAACAGTATATATTCAGAACATTATTCCTACAGAATAGTATACATATGAGTTAATTAAAATTTATTAAAAACAGGGGCCGAATAACAGCATCCGTGATCCAGCAAAATTACGAAGGGAACGTCGAGACAATTAAAGCATCCGTGATCGAGCAAAATTGTACAAGAATGATAGGCACTTGTCTCGTCGTGCTCTTCGTAATTTTGCTCGATCACGGATGCTGTAATTTGGCTCCAGATTAGCTTACATTATGCTTGTATAACCTTCAAACGCATTTGATATTTTACCACATTACCACGGAAAACCAAATTTTTTTGCTTGCTAAATATTTATTTTAAAAAAACTCAAAAGGCATGTTCCAGATTTGTTTGCCACATTAGAAATATTAAATTAAAATTATTCATAAAATGTTCACCAACTACACTAAGCTTGAGCACATTTTTTGCATGGGTCAAGAAGATAATTGGACAAACTGAAGATGACCAGTAACAAAGAAGGATAATATTTCTAAAAAATGAACAAAAAATTTACTGTTATTCTTTTTTCTTTCTTTGCGTTCTCTTTTTAGCTTTGTGTCAAATAAGAAAGATATATTTTCCTATATAAAAATAGTGTCAAATTGACACTAAAAGCGTTTGAAGGTTACAAATAAAAAGTTTAACGCAGTTAATTTTAGTGAATAGTTTGAATATATATCACAGGTTTCTGTTCAATGAGGATTGGGAAAACAACTAATTGAAAAGTTTAATATAAAACTAACAAAGTAAAATAAAAAATTGCTCAATAACCTTTATGGAATACAGTACAAAAGTAGACCACTTTATAAAATACAGATCATTTATGTTTTGCATAACAAAATAATTTATACAGTACACTGCAATAAAAAAGAGTAATGTACTGTATTAAACAGTACGGATGGTCACCGTAGTTATAGATGATGCCACGCTTGCAGATGTGTAACGCCTCCACTTGAACGCCTCCACTTTGAAAAGCAGTCTGCACGTCGAAGCTGAAGTGCTTTTGCAGAACTTGCCCATCCTGGAAAATAAGTTTCAAACAGCGTGGGACATGCTGCAGCGATTTGACAACAAACGTCGCCTAATAAAAACTTATCTGTGAGACATTGTAGCACTGCCTGCTATGAACTCAGAGTCAGTATCAGCCATTCGCACAATTTTAGATGGGGCGACCGAAGCTATACGAGCAATCGAGCAGCTTTGTTGTCCGATTGCGCAGTGCGATGACTGGTTGGTGTTCATGTTCACAGAAAGGTTGGATCCAACAACAGTAAAGGAATGGTCAAATGTCGCTTGCATCCCTCAATGAGATTCCATCGTATGCTATAGTGAAAAAGTTTTTGGAAAACTACATACAAGGTCTCGAAGCTGTTAGCCAACTCATCAACCAGAAGCTAATCAAAGAAACTCAAAGCAGCCTGTGCAACATGCAGTAGCAATCCGTAGCCACCAAACAAGTGTGCAGCGGTGCCCGAACTGTGATGGTAAGCACATTTTAATGTTTTGTTCTAGTTTCAGGGACTTAGCAAAACTCCACTTTGTTTCACAACACAATTTATGCAAAAATTGTTTCAAAGCAGGCCATGGCGCTCAGGAATGATCATCTTCGTGGGTATGCAAACAATGTTAGAAAAACTATCACACTATGTTGCACGAAGGTCTCACAGCGTCAACGTAAACAGCGAGCAGCGAAACAGATCAGCCATTTTTTCCGATTATGCTCCCTACAGCTGGAGTTGGTAGATCAATAGTTGGAATTGGAGAATTCTCAATCCACTCTTTCATCGAGCCGGAGTTCAGAATCAATTGCTTAGCTCTCATACTGCCACGGTTAGGGCAACTGCTGCCAAACAAGCCAGTGGATCTTGGGGGATTTCTTGGAGGTGGATCTTGCTGATCCAAAGTTTTACGAGCCTGGATCCATGGATGTCAGCATCGGTGCCGACCTGTTTGGTTCATTGCTGCGTGATGAAGTACAAAAATCTAGAAATTGTGCTCCTGTAGCACAAAATACGCATCTTGGGTGGATATTCTATGTACGCTTGTCGACTTCATTGACCCTGCAGCCGAGCACCACCTTCTAAGCGTCAACTATCTTAATGATCTCGTTCAAAACTTGTTGAAGTTCAATGAAAAATTCTTCGAGTGTACTGAAGTGTTCCATAAAATATACTTTGTTATTTTCTTACTTACTCAATACAAAAAAAAATTGTAAAAATTTCATTTTGTGTTCAGTTGATCAGTTTTCAAAATATTTTCGTTTGTGATATTTTTATATATAAAATAAAAAACTTCAATAGAGAACAGACGTGTTTTTATTACACCCCATTCAACCTACAAATTGGCGATCCTGCCAGGAGCATTTTTGACTAACATCTATATTGCTGAATTCGTCTTGCTGCCTGGACATTTCCATATTGTCTTTTCATCGAATGAACAACTTTCTACACGACAGCGTGAATTTTTAAAGCCAGCGTCTTTCATCACCTGCTTAACAATATTCATGATCACTACGCTACGTAGAAACAACCACAAAAAAGGAGTGATGTAGTGTTCCATAAAATATACTTTGTTATTTTCTTACTTACTCAATACAAAAATAATTGTAAAAATTTCATTTTGTGTTCAGTTGATCAGTTTTCAAAATATTTTCGTTTGTGATATTTTTATATATAAAATAAAAAACTTCAATAGAGAACAGACGTGTTTTTATTACACCCCATTCAACCTACAGTACGTTACAGCGCAGCAGTACAGGGACCGAATCACAGCATCCGTGTTCGAACAAAATTACGCAGGGCACGACAAGACAAGTGCCTATCAAACTTGTACACTTTTGCCCGATCACGGATGTCGTAATTCGGCCCCAAGGACAGTGCATTGTAAAAGACCCTGCCAAAAGCTCCATAGATTTGTCCGCGCTCGCGCAGTTCCACCTTACTTACTTACTTAGTTGGCGCTACAACCGTATGTCGGTCTTGGCCTCATCTAAGAATTTGCGCCAGCCATTTCTGTCTTTCGCTTGCTGGCGCCAGTTGGAAATTCCAAGCTTCGTCAGGTTGTCCTCTACTTGGTCTTTCCAACGAAGATGCGGTCGTCCTTTTCTGCGTTGACCGCCGCTGGGTACCGAATCGAATGTTTTCTTCACTGGAGCATCGTCTTTCATGCGCTGAACATGACCAAGCCAGCGAAGCCGCTCG
This sequence comes from Dichetophora obliterata, assembly GCA_963920525.1. Lineage (NCBI taxonomy): Eukaryota > Metazoa > Arthropoda > Insecta > Diptera > Sciomyzidae > Dichetophora > Dichetophora obliterata. The sequence continues at coordinate 121,393,907 of OY986439.1, forward strand.
ATTTTAATGCGCTTGACTATGTCGATGTCAGCGTACAGCTCATACAGTTCATCATTCCACCGTATTCGGTACTCGCCATTGACGCAGATTGGTCCGTAGATCTTACGAAGAATCTTTCTCTCGAAGGCTCCTAAAGGCTTTTCGTCTGAACTGCTCAGCGTTCAGGTTTGTGATGCATAAAGTAGGACGGGCATGATGAGCGATTTATAGAGCGTGATTTTCGTTCGTCGAGAGAGGGCTCTGCTTCTCAATTGCCTACTGAGCCCAAAGTAACACCTGTTGGCAAGAGTTATTCTTCGCTTGATCTCAATGCTGATACCGTTGGTTGAGTTAATGCTGGATCCCAGATAAACGAAGTGGGTTCCAAGATGCTGGGACTGTTTGTTTGTTGACACTAAGTATTTCGTCTTATCTGCATTCACTGCTAGACCCATTCGACTTGGACTCTCTTCCTAATCTGGAACATGCTGCACTGACTTCGCGCGTATTATGGCCAATGATATCGATGTCATCAGCATACGCAAGCAGCATAACACTCTTGTAGAATATTGTGCCACTATTGTCTCAGATCAGCAGCTCGGATGATCTTTTCCATCATTAGGTTGAAAAAGTCGCACGAGAAGGAATCACCTTGTCTGAAACCTCGTTTGGTAATAAATGGTGGGGAGAAGTCCTTCCCGATTTTAACTGCGCTGCTGTTGTTGCTCAGTGTCATCCTGCAAAGTCGTATTAGTTTTGCAGGAATACCAAATTCAGACATGGTGGAGTACAGGTGCTTCCTTATTGGGCTGTCGAAGGCGGCTTTGTAGTCGACAAAAAGATGGTGGGTGTCGACTTGTTTTTCTTGAGTCTTCTCCAAGATTTGTCGTAGCGTGAAAATCTGGTCGATGGTCGACTTTCCAGGTCTGAAGCCACACTGATAAGGTCCGATCAGTTCGTTTACGATGGGCTTCAATCGTTCACATAAAACGCTCGACAGGACTTATATGCGATATTAAGAAGGCTTATCCCACGGTGAATGGCACAAATAGTGGGATCGCCTTTCTTGTGGATTGGGCAGAGCACACTGAGATTCCAATCGTTCGGAATGCATTCTTCCGACCATATTCTGCATAGAAGCTCGTGAATGCATTTAAGTAGAGCTTCGCCTCCGTTCTTAAACAGCTCAGCAGGTAAGCCATCAGCTCCCGCGGCTTTGTTATTTTTAAGCCGAGCTATGGCTGTCAGAACTTCATCATAGTCGGGCAGCGGAACCTCGACGCTGTCATCCGAAATTGGGGTTTCCGGAATATCATCTCTATTGGCGGGATTGTTGTCAGCGTCGCCATTTAGAAGCTTAGAGAAGTGTTCCCTCCATAACGTCAGTGTACTCTGGACATCTGTCACTAGATTCCCGTCTGCATCCTTGCAGAAAGAGGCCCCGGTCTTAAAACCATCCCCAGTTGGAAATGTGCATATATCATCGATTGGAAGAGTGCTTTGAAGCAGGAGTGAGAGTCGAGTGGCGAAAGCATCGGCTGTCTGTCTTGATTGCAGCTTGTCGACGTCTAGCTTTCTCTGTGTAGGGTTGCGTGTATTCTTAGCTGCGCACAGACGTGTACGGATCTTGGCTGCAAGAAAATAGTGATCCGAGTCAATGTTTGCTCCACGGATCGTGCGTACATCCAATACACTGGAAGAGTGCCTTCCGTCGATCAAAACGTGATCAATTTGATTTTTGGTTTTTTGATCAGGGGACATCCAGGTGGCTTTATGAATATTGAGATGCTTGAATCTAGTGCTACTTACGACCATGTTTCGTGCTGCGGCGAAGTCAATCAGCCTCATTCCGTTATCGGAGGTGTTGTCGTGGAGGCTGAACTTTCCGACTATTGGACCAAAAATACTTTCCTTGCTCACCTTAGCGTTGAAGTCACCAAGCACGATTTTTACGTCGTGACGGGGGCAGCGCTCGTAAGCATTTTCAAGGCGCTCGTAGAAAATTTCCTTGAGCTCATCGTCCTTGTCTTTTGTCGGAGCGTGCGCACATATTAGGCTTATATTGAAAAATTTAATCGGATTATGGCAAGTCGTTCGTTCACAGGTGTGAATCGCAGGACGCGGGCCGTAGTCTCTTGCCAACTACAAACCCGCATCCAAACTCGTGCTTCTCCGCATGGCCGCTGTAGTAGATATCACAGGGTGCATGCCGAATGCAACCCTGCCCCTTCCATCGCATTTCTTGGATAGCAGTGATATCAGCTTTGCATCTTTCCAAGACATCAGTCAGTTGGATAGAGGCACCTTCCCAATTAAGGGTTCGGACATTCCAGGTGTATATCCGTAAATCATTATCAGTTTTTCGTTTGCGGAGGTCGTCATCAGATTTGGGGATAATTTTTCTTCTTTTTTTATTTATTTTCATTGAAATGGGTTTTTACGGGTGGGCTTCAAACCCGACGCACAACCTATTTTAAGCCTAGGGAGGCCCGCCGCTCAGATTAGCCGCCAAACTAACGGTTGTCAGTTTTGACGTTGCCCAGGAAACACCACGTGGAGGTTTGAGTCGACTTGAGGCGATTTCACAAAGATTATGCTGGCCTCGCCAGGTTGAGACAGTCAGACATGTTACATTGTTACATCGCCCCAGTTGTTACATCGCCCCCAGTTCCACCTTAACCGCCTTAAAAAGGATCTCAACATGAAAGCGCTTTATGATGGTTTCATGGCTGAATATGTCACCTTAAGACACATGGAATTAGTTTTCGAGACCAAAGAACCGACATCAGTTTGCTATATTCTGCATAATGGTGTCTACAAGGAGTCTAGTTCCACCACTAAATTGAGAATCGTGTTTAATGCGTATCAAAAATGTCAAGCAGGAGTGTCATTGAATGATTGCCTACATGTGGGACCTAACCTTCAAAAAGATCTCACATCAATTGTTTTTAAGTAGCGGATGCATCGAATCGGATTTATGGCTGACATTAAAAAATATTATCGACAGATACTAGTTGAAAAACATACTGAACTGCAGCGTATTATCTGGAAAGGTAAAGACGGTAATCCTGAGTACCGGTTGCTCACTGTAACGTATGGTTGGAACTGTTCGCCATACCTCACCACGAAAGCTTTCCATACGTTTGCTAAAGATGAAGCTAATTTTTCTGAAGGATGACTGCCTTCATTGTGCTGACATTATTGAGGCTACCCTCGAACTACTTAAACAGCTCCAGGATCTTTTAAAGTGTAGAGGTTTTGTTCTCCGGAAATGGTGTTCAAACGCCATGAAATTTGTGCAACAGTCCGTTGACGAAACCTATAAATTAATGAGCTGCTGTGACCTGAATTTAAGCCACGAAAATAAAGTTCTTGGTATCTATTGGTTTTGTCAACAAGACTGCATTGGGTACAAAGTCAGCGTGATACCACCTGTGAGGGCCTTATAAAGAAAAAACAGCAGCTCTCCGATGTCGAAATCTACTACCCAGCTTGCATCCTGGCATCGGTTTTCATCACAGGTAAAATAATGTTCCAGCGGCTATGGCTTTAAGGATGTGCGTGACATGGTCTACTTTCAGAGCCCTATCAGCAAGAATGGGTTAAGTTACGGCATGAGCTGCCATTGGTACAAAACGTCAAATTTGACAGATGAACTTTTTCATAACCAGACGCAAAAAACAAAACAGCTTCACGTATTTGCGGAAACGTCAGCTTATGGTCAGCAGATGCAGAAATCAATAACTCAATCCTGATGGAAAATACCAAGGTGGCACCTTTGAAGAAAATAACTGTTCCGTGCTTGGAATTGAACGGTGCACTGCTGGCAGCAAAGGTGGTAACAAAGACACAACAAACATTGAATATGCCATATCTAGCAACATAATGCTGGCCTGATTCAAAGACTGTACTCAGTTGAATTAAGTCGAGTACTGGGGTTCATAAACGATACGTGGCCAACAGGATAACTAAAGTTCTGTTATCGTTCCAACGAAAATAAAGTACGTTCCAACGGAAAGTAACCCATCAGATATCGCATCGCGAGGCTTTTTTTCAACGCAGCTGGCTGAGCTTGACGTGGCGGCGAGGCCAAAACTGGTTATATCTGACCAAACTCAATGGCCAGTTCAGCAAAAACCCCAACCTGAAGTCACAGCGCTGGTGGCCGCAGCTCCACCAGCCCATCCTAGGAGCGAACTGACAATGTGCCTTCTCTCAAAATATTACAACATAAACACTCTTCTGGCAGTTACGTCATGAAGTCAATGATTTATTTCCGCTGCAAGATCCAAGCAACAGGAGGCGAGGCCATGGATCACAGCCATAGAGAGTAAACAGCATTGGCATTTTGGATAACGTGTGTCCAAAATATTTGCTTTACTAACGAAATTTTGTGTCTTCAGCAGAAGGAGCCTATCAGCCCTCGAAGCACGGTGTTGCTATCACCGTTCGCGAATTAAATAAAAAACAAAAAAAAAATCTTCAAGGTGGTATCACTGTTCGCGAAATTCACAAATGTGATTCGACTCAAACGTCAAAAACAGACGAATAGAAATATTGGTGGTATCACCGTTCGCGAATTTAACGAATGTGATTCGACTTTAACGTCAAATATAGACGAATAGAAATATTTGGTGACTAGCCGGCGAATTAGATATTTGCATAAACATTTTGTCACAACAAAAAGGAATTAATTGAAAAGGGTAAGTAACTTGCATTCTTTGTTATTTTACTGTTTGTCTTTGGTTTTAAACAAATTGCTTTATATTTTTAGAATGAAAAAATGAACAGTGGACTGTTTTACAAACTGATGCAGCTTATGGAGCAGAATCCTGGTGAAACAACTAGACTAGGAAAATTCGGCTCCACAAAACAAAATCAAAAGGAGTCCTGGCAAAGCCTTGCAGTAGAGCTAAATTCTTTAGGACTTCCTTTACGTGAAGGCACAAGGTGAGCTCTTATTTAACACTTTATAAAAAATTACCTACAAACTTAAATTTAAGGTTTGGCTGGACTTTAGGCTGAAGACAAAAAAAAAATTGTCAGCAATTCGGACGGAAGCAACCGAGACTGGTGGAGGGCCCAACAGACAGCTCAGCCTTTCACCCTTGGAGCAGGTCGTCGATGCTCTCAACTTGAGGCATGCTGCGGTTTCAGTGGTCTAAGTTTTGGCAACAACACAGTCGACGCGACTGTCTTCCGCAACTGTCAATATCGTAGTCTACACAAAGTTTCAGGTTATTCATAATCTCCAAAGAACAGATTTGTACTGCTAATCATTTTATAATTTAGTATTTTAAGAATAAAAAATAAAATTTGTGACTGAAATCTCAGCGAAAACTTTTATTATTTCACTAGAGGTTAACAGGGAAGATTAAAGTTATCACAGGTGGTCATGAACTTCCGGTGGCTTATATTTGTCTATAACACTGCACCATAATCTGCATAGTTTCCGTTTCCACAATTACGCTTATTTATTTGTATTTATAGCCCAAACAGAATAGGCATAGCCAACACGTAGCGAGCTGTCGAAAACGTAGCCAACGAAATGTCGTGCACAGAATAGAATTTGTGTTGATAACGCAAAATAACAATATTTTGTTATTTTTTACTAAATTAATAGATACAGCCTTTTGCATATAATTATTTGTTTGTTTTTTTTACTAATTTGGACTAATATGTTTTAGTCAATTTTAAGTTTCCTAATTTGAACTATGTATTTTGACATTTTGCTACCGTTGGCTGCGGCAAAAGTTAAAAGTTCGTAAACATTTTTGTGTCGGCTGCGTTCGCTACGTGTTGGTTATTTTCATTATGTTCATTTCATAGGGTTGCAAGGCAACCAACTTCAATGTTAACATTTCTTCTGTGGGCTGCGTGTTTGCTATGCCTATTCTGTTTGGGCTATTATGCTTAATTGAAATTTGAAGTTTGACGTTTCAAAGCGAATTTTTATGTTTTCTGCTTTGGCAGCACCGTATCTGAGGCGAATAAGTAGGTTCGCAAACAGTGATACCACAAAAAGAAAGATTCGCCAAATAATTCGACTCGAGAGAAGAATTCCATTCGCAGACGGTGATAGGGACATTAACCCGATGTTGGACGAGTTCTATGTCATGCGGCTTAATGGACGGCTCAAGAATGCTATTCTGCCTGTCTCACAGCGGTTCCTAATAATTTTACTTAAACACATCCATTGAATAACCTCCTTATAGAACAAGCGCATGATGCTACAATGCATGTGCTTAACTTTCATGATAACTTTCTTTGAAGGCGGTACTAACGGTAGCTAACGGTACACTACATACTTTCAACAATTGATGTTTGTGAACAAATATGAAAGGTTAGAAATGCCTTTTCAATGAATAAGATATCAGAGTTATTTTTTTAATTTTATTTTTCAAGCAAATATTAAATTAATATAAAAACATAAAGTAAGTGAAATAAAGTAAATTAACTAAATAAATTGGGCTAAAAAACTGTTAAAAATACTGTTAAAAAAATAACTCTTCAAAATTTAAGTTCAACAACTCTTGTATAAATAAAACTACAAAATATTTCAATAAATTTTATTTTCGGTTACAAAAATAAGAGATAAAAATTATACATACCAACAAGAAATGAATCAAAGATAGTTTGTTGAGTTTGATTTTCACCTCATAAAAAAAAACAAAACAGCAAGCAACCGCAACCTTCTAGTATGAAGTCTAGACAGCTACTGAAAGTTTGTTGCTTTCGTTTCGTTGTTGAACTCCAGCTTTTCTTCAAGTGCAAACTTTTGAAGCAAAAGCTTTACAACAGGGCTGGGCATTCTTACACAGTCACATTTTATTTTGTCTTGTTGGTATTGGTTTGCTCTCGAATAGCGCACACTGAGAGAAATAGTTGTCAAAATTATCTTGATTTGCAAGATTGTATGTTTATACCTCCAAACACACTCTTGCATGTGTTTAGTTTTTATGTTGTCTTTATATTTTTAGTCATCGGTAGTGTTCAATATTTCTTCTATGTCAACATCAAAGCTCCATCAATTTATTCTAAGTAAACAAATTATATTAGTTTGCTTGCAGTGGAAAATTAAACATTTTGCTTCGCCGGAAAAATTATCTGCGGAAAAGAAAACACTTTCCAATTCTTAGTTAAACATTTTGGTATGTTTTTTTTTTGTTAATTTGTTTTTATTTTAATATTACAAAATCTTAATATATAATATAATAATAATTTAAATTATAATCAAAAACTTAAAAAATAAAGCATCAGAACATTAATTCAAATAAAATTAATTAATAGTTAAAATATTTTTATACGGATAATATGAAATTCTACGAAATAAAATATATATGCACAAGTATTATGAATGTGCAAATCAAAAAGTTAGTTTTTTAAGAGTGTACGTTATATGTGGACATGCCGCTTTTAAATAATTAATTAATTTCTCCATCGCATGCCCCACAATTACCTTATATTGGCCATGCAAGTTATCGTAATGAATTGTAATGCATAATTTTTTAATTTTACATCTTTTATGCGCGCCATGCCGTTATTTTCTAAAAACAAAAAATTTGTTCATACATACTTTCAAAAATTTTGCATACATAAAATTTTATACAGTGTAATCTTACGTTATATCCGCGTCGATGAGCAATAACAGCTTAAGTCTTATCTACAAGTTTCCAGAAATCTTGCTTCAAAGTTTTCAATCGCCATAAAAGTAATATGAAAGTTCTGCTAACTTGCTAAGCCTAACAAAATTATAAAGTTCAATAAAAACTTAGCACTGGAAACGCTCCAGCATAAAGATAGTTGAGCGCCATGTACTTAGCAGGCATTAAATCGAAAAAGTGCAAATATTTGTAGTCATGAATGCTTTTAGAAAAATATTTTTATTCCAAAGAATTTGCATATTAATATATTTATTAAATATTTAAAAAAATTCACATAAAGTTATTTTTATTTCAAGTTAAAAATTTCACCAGACAAGTAGTCACAGGACAAGTAGTCAAAGCAAAAGAAAAATAAACGAAAAGGTTTAAAAATGAGATCAGTGAAAACATTTGGCATTTAGCGAATAAATAATAAAAATTCATTTATCATTTTGGATTGACACACCTCGAAAAATAATTTTAGACTACAGATGAATCACTATTAAAATTTATGCTATAAATACAATTGGGGCTACGGGCGTGTGACGTGTAAGTTCCACTGGCGTGCAGAACTAATGCTGGGGTGCGGAATACAATCTTTGGCTATGTTCAGACGACAATCAAATGATTAAGCTAATCCCTTCTTGTTTTCTTTTTTACTATATTTGACTAATTGATTCAGGTCTTGAGCGTCATTAAAATTTTGATTATGTTTGAAGTTAGTTTTCGCTCTCGCATAGTTCATTTTTTAGCTGGAAAAACAAACCTCAAATTTGGATTAAATCAATCATTTGATTCTCGTCTGAGCACAGCTTTTTTTATTTATTTTTTTTTTTTCAATACACGCCTGTCAAATTAGAAAATAAAAATTTTTCGGCTGCAGCGTTTTCTGTAGCCGCACGACAAGCTCGGCGTGTGATGTGGATTGTGTTTTTAACATAAGAAATACATTGTTCTATATTGACAGACTACACGCCACCCGCCTGCAGTCCCAATTGTGTTTATAACATTAAAAACAAAACCTTTTCAGTTGTGTCTAATTTTAAACGGTTTCTTCTTAACGACAACACATGTCCAGCATTAGAAAAAACTCGTTCCCTTAGAACAGAAGTGGCGACAATTGCCAAGTACCACTCTGCAATCTCAGCCAGCTGCGGGGGTACACAGCTTTCTTTGCCTTCCACCCGCTTAACGGATTTAAATTCCGGCTCAAATAATCCTCATGGAGGTATTGGTTAAGTTGGGTATATTCTGAAGAGCCTTTGTTTCCATCAGCTTTCGTCTTTTAACGATAAAAAAGTACGTACGTTACCATAACAAACCGTTCTCTACGCTTTTTTTACCATAACAATGCGCAGAAGAAAAAAGTATCGAGTATTTTTCTCGGTATCGAGTATATTCAAGTATCGAGTATAAAATACTCGAGTATAAAATACTCGATACTGAAAATTTGCCCATCACTGCTGGAAAGCCTTCCCGCTCATCGCTGAATAGCAGCGCCCGCTTTTCGTCATTGGCCGCATTCTAGCAGAAAAAGTGCTCAAGTAGCGAAGTAGCATAAAATATTTTCGCTATATAAATTGTGACATCTCAAGGAACATGTTCTGTGAGAGCATACCATTCAGCCCGAAAGTTGTGGAACAGTTCTTGAGCACTTTTTCGGCTAGAATGCGGCCATTGTCGATTGGATTACGGAGGTCCATTCAAGATACGATCTATGAAAGGGTGTGGCTATCGTGATCATAAGGAATACGTGGCATGATACTAGTGATTTATTTTGAATTGGTCAACGATATGACCATAGATGCTATTTGAGCAGCACTACACTGATTTTTCTCTCATTGTGAATGCAGTCACGACATATATAATGACTGCGCAACAACATTTGTAGACGCTAACTCGGTCTTAAAGGAAGATCCCGAAGTTTATCGACAGCAACTCAATGGCGGTGCGCAATTTGTCGAATGTCCCGATGTTTCGTGACACTTTATACTACCTGGCTCTGCGAACTTTGGTGGCATATGGGAAGCCGGCATTCAGAGCATGAGGTATCACCTCGAAAGAAATATTGGCGAAGCGATTCTGACGTTTGAGGAGATGTATACTGTACTCAAACAAGTCGAGGCTTTACTGAATTCGAAGCCTTTATCCGCCTTTTTTTGGTGTGCTGCCTGATCACCTCTCCCGAGGCAAGTCTACTTGACATTAATACCGGGCGGTTGACAAGGAAGAATCAGCTACAACAAGATTTCGGGAAACAATGTAGTTCCAAATACCTCCACGAGTTACAAGCTAGACTTAAGTGGCGCCAAGTACAAGAAAATCTCATCAGCAATCTGGTTTTGGTTCGAGATGAACGGCCACCACCTAGTCAATGGGCCCTAGGTCGCATTCTTGAAATTCAGACTGGAGACGATAACCGAATTCGGACTTAGAACTCTATAATCAAGAGAGCTATTTCAAAACTCATCGTGCTGCCAATAGATGATCAACACGGCGCAAACAATGGGCGGAGCCCGGAAAATCTATCTATTTCGTCGCAAGTGGACGAGGTGGGTGGCAATGTTGATTAGAATGCAGCCTTGTTATCATAATTCTTTATTTTGACTTTTGACTGCATACACATTTTTCATTTTTTTCTTTGATTCGCTTTTGTTGCACACAACAGTCCAACCTAAATTGGTGCGTCAGAGTCATTTATCTGCTGCCTCAACTGCTGCAAATCGTTGGTCATCGGCTAACATCTTAGCTTCTGCATCACTGTCTGCAGTAGTTTCCAAAGCGACGACCTCCTCATGCGCTGAACCATTCAAATTTATACAAATTTAAATATTTGGTCAAATATTCTTCGAGGAGCTTTCTTCTTGCCACCAGAAAACCTTTGGTCTGCTTTTGTTTTGCAGTTTTGTTCGTGTTTGCAGAAAAGTTCTGTATCCAACGAGCGATAGATTCTTCTTTGGCAAGTGCTTTTGCAACAACAACAATATACAGGTTTTAACACGTTCTCAAATTTATAGGTTAAAAAATCTGTCTCTAATGAAATTTTTATTTTTTACAATACGATTTTTCGAATTATTTTTCGGAGATACAGTTTCCTCGCAAGAGATGCCAAATGTTTAGGATTATATTGCTTAGGGAACTAGATATTACGATCAATCCAAATAAAACGCTCGAAGTGCAATTCAACAAGAAGAATGAGTACAATGATTAAAAACTATTCTTCTCCGTTTCTTAGAAAAATATGCCAGTATGTGTGCAACAAAAACGAATCAAAGAAACAAATACAAAATGTGTGTGCAGTTTAAAATCAAAATAAAAAATTATAACAGGGCTGCATTCTCCATATAACTGAACACGATAATCAGGTACACCCATTAACCAAAAAATTACCCTAGTCACAAAATTTAGTATAAATATGTTCATTGTAGGGAGAAACAGTTAGTGTAAAGATGAACCAAATCAGCCGGCTAACACAACCACCTCCCACGTAAGCGAAATCGGTAATCTGATAAATTTTGCCAAACTATTTACCCAGGGGCCTCACTCTGTAATGCGATTCGAAAAGCAAATACGATTCGATAAAAAAATCACATCATGTATTTACATGGTTTGACAAATTTTTGATTAGTTCGAATTCAATGCAGACCATGATACAATGACCAGGTATTATTAATAGCGACTGCGCTGCCAAGCTGTGGGCATATGATGTCAAAAACAAGTGATGTACACCGAAACAAAAATAACAAAGAATTTTTTTTTAAAGCAAGCATTTTGGCGTCATATTGTTCTCAATACGTTCACAATGATATTTATACACTAAACTTATTTATTGTAAAAACTTCGATTTTACATGAATTTGGGATCATTTCAAGGACAACAATTTTATATCACAAAAAATCTTCAAATGTAAAATTTTCTTAGTCCAAAAAGAGCTATATCTTCAAGAGATATGCATGGATTTTCAAGATTTATACTTCGTTGAATAGATACCTGCCTTTCTTTTGATTCTCATAAATATTACTTTTGTTGTAAAATTGAAATAATCACATGTTTTTGAGGCCATTTTTTCTAACTTTGGACCCATATAATTTCTGAACGACTTGAGAGCGGCCCTTATTTTTTCACTACTACCTTTTTTAGCTCCAAATACACATTTTGAAAAAAATAAATATAAAAAAGACCATTTTTGCTAAAGGTTAAATGTTCCAAAAATTGTGCCGTTTTAAAAATTATTATTTCCCTTTTAAGAAAAATCCCTTTTTTAATAAAGAAAAACAACATCGTTAAATGTCATCACCTCATTTTGACAATATATGCCCACGCTGAACAGCTGTTTCAGCTCGATTAATACTACCTTCAACTCATTCTATCATGAATGCAGACAAAAACAGCATTTGAGAAAAGAGATAGAAGTTACTGCCATTTAGTAATCTTAATTTATGTGTTTACATGGTGTGATTTTGTTTCTCAATCGCATTTGCTTTTCGAATCGCATTACAGAGTAAGACCCCAGATCAATAAATCTTGACACATATAACCATTTTTTATGATAACTGATTTTGGTTATATATATAAAATTTTATTGCTCTGGGATAATTTATTTTAAAATCTTCAAAAGTTTTTTAAGTTGATTTTTCCTTTGGTTTAGCATCATATCCTCCACTTTATCAATACTATCTTTACTACGTCTCATTTCCCTGCTGCCTGAAAATTAGCAAGTGCAATTCCTATCAAGAAGCGTGGTGATTCCAGCTCTATCGGTAACCTTAGACCTATAAGTGTTCTGCCCTCCTTATCCAAGGTGGTTGAACACCTTATGAGGCACCAAGTTATGAGTCATGTCAATACCAAAAACCATCGTTGCAAATATAGTTTCCGAAGCGGCTATAACACCACATCGCTTCTGATTGGTCTTACTGACTGTATCAGGAAATGCTATAATGACTCCAAAGTTTGTATTCGCCTGTCCTTAGATTTAAGCAAAGCTTTTGGTAGCATAAATCTCGGTACTTTGGTTGAGAAACTTCATTATGAGTTCAACTTTTCTCTCTCGTCTTGCAAGCTAATTTTATCTTATTTGTCTAAGCGCAAACAATTTGTTTCATGCAATGGTAACACATTTGAGTTACTTGATGTTACCTGCGGCGTCCCTCAAGGTTCGATTTTAGGGCCTATATATTTTATGTTATATTTGAATGACTTCACTAATTGCCTTGATGGGTGTACTCATAGAAATAAAAGATAAGGAAGTGGTGTTATACTCACACATACTATACGTGTGTAGAAGGAATTTTCGTCGCTGAGGAAGCGAGATAGAGCGTCGTTTTTTGACAGAAGCCCTTCTCGAGCAAAAAAAAATTGTTGCCTGCCATTTTTGAGGAAGAGCATCTGACAAAAAACAAGTTGTGCTTCATGAGCGCATTCATTATTTAGGGTGGCAAGGGCCTTAATTTTTTTTTTCGTATTGGGATAAGCTTTAATAGTTTTTTATTTGTTTACAATTTCTTTGAAAACTTGACATGAAATTAAAGTGGATTAGCGACCTAAGGTTACAAGCTATAACTAGGTATTTTTATATAAAAAAAAAACTAATTAAAAGCCGACAGTTCGGAAAAACTACACAAAACTATTTATTTTATAAGAGTTTAATTTGGTATGTATTTTAGTTGTTTAGCTTTTGTGTTATTTTAATATCAATTAAATAGTTTATAAAAAATAGTTTTTTGAAATGAATTTTTATGAAAATTATTTAAAGTAACTTTTGTCGTTTCAGTCTTATTCTGAGTTCATGTCTTTTACTTTATTTTAGCAATGCTTTTCTCTGTAAAAAAATTGGTAACGCAACATATTATATAACGGTGCTATATAAAAACTGCATAGTAAGCATACATCTAAGAAATACAAAATAATTTACGCCTTTATTTACTACATAATTGAATGCGTGCCAACTTCTCTGTGTTTGTAAAATACTTCATTCCACTTCAACTACACCGCTTCCGTATATTTTACTTCTATGGGTGTACTCCCTTCATTTATGCTGACGACATTCAAGCCTGGGTAATCAAGCCTTTAATGTTCTACTGCGTCACTGCGGTTTTTCCAAACCTACTGCGATGGTTATTTTTCCGATATTTTTGGAATATGTAAGCATTGATGTTGCTTATTAAAATGTAGTATTTGAAAGGAGAGCAGTCGCTGGCTGTGCTATTACACATTAGACGGGAACAATTCCGTTAACATTCCACTGGGAAATATAAACTTGCTCTGCACCAAAGGAAACTACTAATGAACTAAGTGGATAGCAGGGATGGAAAAGTACGCACAGTTGTACTTTTTTCGGCACTTTCGAGATCGGACGGCACTTTATTCACGTGCCTTTTCATTTCTGCACTATTTCAATATTTCAGAATTAAAAAATTTCAGGTTTCAAAATTACTCAATTTCACAATATTGATATAAAATAAGCACGATTAAAAATGAGCTCGAAATTTTTTTATTTCAAAATATTTATAGAATTGAACAGGCGTTGCCATATTCATCCGCTTGTGTAGAACAAATATTTTCTATTCAAAACCTTATTAAAACAAAGTGTCGCTCTGCTCTTGTTCAATCTAAAAGTTTGTTAAAATCTAATTCATGTAGTTGTTTTAATTATAATATCTCTTCATTCAGTGAAGAAAGTCTGCCAATAGAGGTACTAGAAGATTATGAATTACTTGAATAATATTGTAATTATCTTATTTTCTTCATTTTATTTAGTGGTAAGCGGGATAAAGGGTCTCAACTTTTTGATTATAGTTTCATACTTTTATTAAGATTTGGTCAGTGAATCATCTGCATTCACTTTGAATATTTATTTTCTAGTTTTTGAGATTTTCTATTCTAGATTCTTTTTTCGACTTATATGCCAATTTTCTGACCAGTGAATACTCTTCGTTTCACTATACTCCGTGTTGTGGAGAAAAATTTATTTTTATGGAAATAATTAATGAAGAAATGCCAAAATAGGAACTGTGTACGGTATTTTATAAAACTGAATTATTCTCTTGAACATTTTTATTCTTGCGTAGGAACATCTAATTAAAAAAGCATGTCTCATAAACAGTTACTAAATGAATAGTTTTATTTATTTATTTTTGTTTGAAAAACAAGATCTCATGTATGGGCATTTTCACCAAAAGGTCTACCACGACTGAAAAATTAAATGTAACTTAAAATTTTTTTAAACCTCCATAATAGAGAAAACATTTTTAACGGCATCTTTATGTAAAGCGAAACGAAGGCTAAACATGGTGCGAGACACGGTAAGCAAAAGATTTTTCCATATCAAAAAATATTGCTGCTCGTTTCTTTCACGACGTTCAGCGTTCTTTTCGGTATACATAAAGATGCAGTAAATTTATATTGTGAGAGTACTGAGAGCTAATCTCAATTTGAATTTTTTTGAAATGGCAACAAATGTGATGAATGTCATCAAAATTAGAAAAATGTTGACAAAAGTTAAAAATTTTTAGAAAAAGTTGCAATTTTATAGGTGCAGGGTTTTCCAATTTGAGTGATATGATTTATTTAAAAAAAGCACTAATTGTTAAGGAAATTTAAATGATTTTTATTTAATGTGAAGTAAAATCGATACAATTAAGTTCTGAATAAAACGTCTTTCAAATGGCATCCACGTCTTCTTTTGCAGGAACGAATTCGATGAACCCAATTTTCGAGCACTTTTCCACTAAATCAAGTCGTATGTCATGAATAGCACGTTCAATATTGACTTCTAACGCTTGAAGAGAGTCTGGTTTATTGTTAAAGACCAATGATTTCAAATAACCCCACAAGAAATAGTCTAATGGTGTTAAATTACAACTTCGCCTCCAGGCCATTCAATGTCACAATTTCTTAAAATAAGCGAATCTCCAAACTTTTCTCGCAATAATTGGGTGTTGCATATTCTGTGTGGCACGTTGTCAAGATCAGCTTCTTCCAATTTCGGCCATAAAAAGTTGGTTATCATCGATCTATACCGCTCTCCATTGACAGTAACGGTGTTACCAGCTTCATTTCGAAAGAAGTGCGGACCGATGATTCCACCAGATCAAAAACCACACCAAACTGTCAATTAAGGTGAATGTAATGATTGTTCATGAATAGTTTGTGGATTTCCTTCGCACCAGAATCGACAGTTTTGTTTATTTACCGCATCACTCAGATGAACGTGAGCCTCACCGGAGAAGATGATTTTCTTAAAAAAATCGTTCTCGCCTTCAAGTTGTTCCAAGACAAAATCAGCAAATTCATGATGCTTACGGTAATCCAATGGCTGCAGTTCTTGAGTGATAACAATTTTATACAGATGAAATCCCAAACACTTTCTCAAAATCCTCCAGGATGTGGTTTGAGACAGAACCAATTGTTGACAACGTCTTGGAATGGATAAATTGCCTCAACAGCAGCAATATTTTCATTACTTTGAAAGGTTCTTTGTCTTATTGACACATGGGCATTATGTAAAGAAAATGTACGCTCGTAATTTGCAACAATTCGACGAATAGCGAGTACAGGTTGACGATTATTACGACCATAAAATGGCAAAAGCCAACGAAAAATTGCAATTGGAGAACGATTATTTTCATAAAAAAATTGAATAATTTGTAAACGTTGTTCTTGCGTATATCTCTCCATGATGAAATTGTAAACATTACTGAATACAATGAGAAAAAAATTACAGATCACGACATACAAATGGCCGAAACGTCACTTAAAAATCATATTGCTCAAATTGGAAAACCCTGTATAATAAAGCTAGTATAAAACAAAGTTAAATTAAATTTTTTTAGTTTTCGATGTTTACGGTCCTGAATTACATTTTGTACAGTGATGTGCAAAGTAATAGGGACACATGTTTTTTATTATTTAATGCTGGTTGAATTTTATACAAGATTTCCCAGACATAGCATTAAGAACTTCGATTGGATATCCCAAATGATTAGTTGAGCAAAAAAATGCAAGAATGAGGGTCACCGCCTCCCTCTTTGGTAGCTCCAGAGAAAAAAACTTGAAATATGTGTCATTACATTTTACTCCATATTTAACGTATCTCTTAGCTGATTTCCAAATTTTATAACTTGTTGAGAAGAAAATCAAATTGACATTAAGTTGTTTATAAAACATTTTGCATAACGTCACAATAAAGTAATTTATGAGCAACAAAATTTACTTTGATAATAAATATCCCGAATATAAAATAAATTTTGTGATAATTTTTATGATGAATTTTTTTTATGATAGTTTGCTATTTACTTGGTTTTTGATCTTGCCATAGTGCAAGAGTACTCAATGCAAACACAACTAGTTTTTTATTTTAAATTACCACACCAATTATATCATTGGTTTGAAGGTCATGTAGTCTCTTTTTAAGATGCTTTTTTCTTTGGAGATCGGTTAAGAGATAAATAAAATATAAAGTTAGACGTAATGGCACATATTTTCAAGTTTCCACTTTCTTGCTTCGAAGAGGCATACAGTTTTATACTCGCCTAACCAAGGAGAATCACCACCACAAGGCGGGAATTAATGCTATATCTGGACACCTTGTATATAATTCATGAAGATTTAAATATAAAAGTACAGGTGTCCCTATTTCTTTGCACATTACTGTATGTTTTTCTAGTTCACTTAAATAAATAAAACTTTAAAAAATGTGCACTTCTTTGAAGGCAAAAATCTGTATCATGACGCATGTATCTTAACGTGCACATTTCGCAGATTTTTTCGTTTATATTGATGCAGACAAAAACCACTTCTAAATATAGTACTACTAGAGTGCTATCCAAAAATCAAAACAGGAACAAAAAGTTGTAATTTTTCTTTGCTTTTTTTCATTTTTAACAACGAAAAAGGCGAGCGTACGTTACGTGCGCAACCATGGAAATGCCAATATTTTAAATACATTTGATTATTTAAAAAAACAATTTGCTCTTATTTCTTTAATTGTTATTTTATATTTCTTAAAAATAAATCCTTTAAAAAATAAATTTACATTCATATTCGACTTTTGTTTCAGAGGTAACAATTTTCTTAAATATGTTACCAAAGATACGTGACCGAAAAAAAATTGCGAACCGCTGATCTTATTGATGAAGTTTTCCAATGTTCATATAAAAAAAGGAAAATATATAAAACATTTTATTATTTTTAAAATTAAAAAAGCACTGATCTCATTTTAACAATTAATGACGTCTTCGTTTCTCGAAAAAATGTTGCATTTTTTCTGCCATCTTTGAGAAATCTGAATTTTTTTTTCTTCTTTTGAGGTTAAAATTTTCGCGAAAAGAACATAATTCAATTTTATAGGTCACTATTTTTATTCTCAAGAGGGCAGAATTTCAAAAAAGGGCAGAAGAAATGTTGCATTTTTCGAGAAACGAAAACGCCGTAAATAATTTTACGTGTTCATTTAATTGAATTAGTATTTCAACGTTCATGAATGAATGTATCCGTTCATATATGAATGTATCTGTTCATATATAAATGTATGCATTAAAGATCCATGGAAGACTCAAAATTTGCAATTTCTCAGGAGACCGTTTTGAACTTTTTACTTAAAATTACTCTGGCTTCCATAGAGCGCGATAAAAGTGTTCACAAAACCGTTACTGGAACGCAAAGAAGATAATTTTGAAGCATAAACAGAAATTCTTAAAGCGATCCCTTCTGTGTACTTATCTTAAAAATGCCTTCTTTTGAGTTGTGACAGTTTTGCACGCAATGAGCGCAATATGTCAAAATAAAATTTTGGATACAAAAAAAGATGAAACTATTTTCTTCAAAACGACACTATTTTTCTCCATTTTTCTCCATTTAAGCACAATCTCAAAAGGTCCAGTTCCATCCCTGGTGGATAGTATCTTGTAGGTCCGCCACCACTGGGCCCAACCGGATGTTTTCGGAATTAACCCAAAATGAAACGAGTTGCTCAACTCGTCTGAAAGCTGATCAGTTGGCAATCGAGTTTTATTTATTTATTTAATTTGTGCATTTTTTAATTTTTAATAAAGATTTGTGAAAGATGAGTGAAATAATGGTGAAATTGAAACAAATTGATGAAAATAAAATAAAAACGCACTCTGCACAGCTGTTGTTGACGATTTGCTACGCTAGCAGTTCGGTTCTTACGGAATAGTACGTCTTGTCAAACTGTTTCATTTAGTCACGTTTGCTCATTTTGGGTAACTACATGAAAATGTATTTAACTGAACACTTATGTTTTTACTCGTTACGAAATTTTATTTATGCGTAACTTTGATCGGAGGTGGTTTTTGTAGTAGGCCAAAACCTAGTTTTTAAATTTTTAGTTGTCAAAATTTATTTAAAAGTGAACAGATATAATTAATAGAAATGGAAGCGTGCAATATTTTTGAGACACGGGCACTCACGAGAACGAGGATGATTTGCACGCACGAACACGAACTCGAATTTGATTTTTCGTATTTGCCCGAAAACATTTAAACCCGCCAGAGGACCTTCGGGGAATCTGCCTGTCCCAAGCCAGGAATGGAAGGGTGAGGGTTGGTTATTGGATGGGCAGTTCATGGGGCACGGCCCATGAACTGATCTCATAATGAGTTCTTTCTGGAGGCACGGCTCCTGAATGTTCGTCTGATAACTGTAAAAGAAAAGGTTTACCTAGAGCCTTGGATGTTGCTGCCAAATTCTTGGAGAAAGCATTGTTTTGATATTAAGTTATCATAACACCGTAGTTGTAATATGCTTTCGATGGACGATCAATCCAACATAACTTGAAGAGCGGGGATAGTCATCCATCAATGATGAGGAGACCTGATCTATTGTTGTTCTGCAGACCTATCTTAGAATAAAGGTTATTATGTAGGAAACATTTAACCTTCGGACCGTTGTATAAGCAAATTTGTATACAACGGCTCATGCTTCTTAGTTTTCTGTTAAGGCTTTTATTAGTCTTAATTTAGGATAACGACGTTGCATAAGTAGAATTGAGGTTTACCCGGTTTTACTGGGAAACCTATGGTTATTTTTTAACCTTGCCAAGTACAATTCGAGTGGCTGAAGGTGTCACAGTTAGATATAAATGTTCTAAGAACTTTTGGTCTGTAGACGGGATGTTGAAGAGCCTTGTCAGGTGGAGCCTTTTGCCCGGGTTTTGACTATCATATGGGTTAGGCCCACGTGGGGTTTTAATAACGCTCTGGTTTGTGGTTAGGCCAGAAAGGCCGGTGTGAGTTACACTTTAGTTGAACTCGGGCTGGTGATTCCCTTAAATTACTAAGAGAATGATGGTAGATTGAATCTCGCCAATTTCAAACAGTAAATGTTAGGAAGGTAAGCAACTACCGGATCAATATACTGTTACCTTTGGAATTTGAGTACAGGCGACGGGGAAACCTAAATAGTCTGAGTTGTGACCATTTGAGATTGAGGAATTTGATTGCATGAGTGACAGGCCTAGTTGCCGCCTTAATTTTTCGTGTCAGAGAGTGATGACCTCTGATATGAATGGGATGATTTTGTGCGGATCAAATAAAGGGTTGTATTACTTGGTATAGTATACTGAGATGACCCATGGTTATTAAAATAACCAAGTCATGTTTAAATTCGAGTGACTGAATGAGTCACGGTCATGTATAGTGTCTTTTTGACATCAGTGCTGGGGTTCTGTGGCATGTAATTAGAGGAACCTTTCAAAAATGGTCTTTCTTGAATTCCGAAGGGGCGTTGACCGACGCTTCATATTTGTCCCAAGCATTGGAGCACCGTTGAATTAAGCCTTCGCGGCAGGGGTCAACGTTAAAAACATAGTGGCTTTCTGCCCGAAAACGCACGAACACGCAAAACAAAGCACGAAAAAGCACGATTTAGAACTTTGCAAAGTAGCTCTGAAAACGATACACATATTTTACATATCACGAAAGAGCACGATTTATTGCCTTGCAACGTAGCTATGAAAATGACACACATATTTTTTAAAATTGACGTTTTAACTTAAAAATAATGGAATTATTATAACATTAGAATGTCTTTTTATAATTTTTATTTGTTTTTCTTTTTATTTGTTTTTTAAATAGTAGATAAAGTGAAAGTCGTAAAATTTTAGAGCACGAACACGAAAGAGTGCGCACGACTTTGATTTTCTTAAGCACGGGCATACACGTGCACGCACGGGCATACACGTGCACGCACGAAGATATTTTTTTAAGCACGTGCATGCCCCATCTCTAATAATTACCTTCTTCCATCCAACTACATCACGAGAAGGTGGCCCGGCAGCATTGAGATCAGTTACAAGCCTCTTCCATAGATTTTCGGCAGAAGTTCTGGCTGTCGATGTTTTTAAATGGCCTTTCGATCAATACCCATAAAGAATTTTATAAATTTTAATCACTACTTTCATTTAATTTTTCTTCTCTGCGCAAGCCAACTTTGTTCTCAAAACAGAGTTTGTCTTATTTCATTTGATACCCTCTTTCATTATGCATATTTAACAAATCCTTGTGTATGATTTTTTTTTTTAAAGGGCTTTAAAAATCGAGTTATTTTTTTCAAAATATTGACATCATAGAGAAAAATGCGTAGATACACAGTCAACGTTTACAATATTTAGACTTTTATTTTGTAAACATATCGATACTTTCACATATGGTAAATTTATTTCTCTTTAAGAGTGTAGTCTAGTACGTCGGCTAAAAAAATAGGCTATTTTTGGGAATTTCTCGTGAACTTGCTATGAAAGATATGTTTATAAAAGTTGTTAGAGATGATAAATGAAGTCTTAATAACAAAAATAAAAAATTTTTATTTTTTTTCTATTTTTTACACAAAATTTATACTTAAATGGAACGCCATAATTTTGAGGAAAGTCGGCTCCCACACGATATCTCGGCTTATCTGAAACAAAAAAAAACGAAGTGTTTTAGATTCGGAATGACAATGGCTATAAAATAGACTGTTCATATTAGTTTTTAACAATTGTTGTTAATTTTAAGTAACAAAAACCAAGAAAAATGACTAAATTTTTTTTCGATTTAATTTGTAAAAAAAATATAGTAAAAAATCAATATTTTAACATGATAATAGTTTTTTTTGTGAGTATTTGTGTGTTAAATATGTAGTTAAAATTAGAGATGGGCGCGTGCCGTGCTTTTTCCGTGCCACGGCGTGACACCTAAAAATTATCTTCGTGCGGGCCCGTGCTTAACAAATGCAAAGCCGTGCGTGCTTTTCCATGTTCGTGCACTTAAGTTTTACTACTTGAGCTTTAGCAACTATGAAAAAACTAATAAAAATAATAAAAACACTTTCTAATGTTGTAATAACTCTAATATTTTTAAGTAGAAACATAAATTTTAAAAAGTATGTGTTTTATTTTCATAGCTACTTTGCATGGTCTTAAATCGAGCTTTTTCGTGCGTTTTCGTGCAAGTACAAACAAATCAATTGCGTCTTCGTGCGTGCGCGTGTAGATGATCGCCCTCTGCTCCAGCGTGCCCGTTCCTCAAAAATGTTGCACGCGCACATATCTAGTTAAGATTTCAGAAGGATCGGTCAACGGGTTCCAGAAAAATCGTGTGGGGCGTTTTGATAAAAACGTGTTTAAAGCTTTGTCAGCGCTCAGGTACATGCGCGCAGTTAGTAAGCTTGGGTTGAAAAAAAAATAATTATACTCGCAAAAGAATGGAACTCGCAACGAGCATTTGTACTAAGGCTCGTCTAGATAGGCACTCAGAACCTTTCAACCATTCAAATCAGCAGGTGTAGACGGCATCTTTCCTGCACTTCTACAAAAAGGTGCAGAAACTATATTGCCTCACCTAGTTAAAATAACTAGAAGCAGCCTTGCGCTGGGCTATATCCCAAGGAAATGGAGAAGGGCCATAGTCACCTTCATACCAAAAGTAGGGAAAATAGACTACACGCTACCAAGTCGTTTGGACCCATTAGCCTTACCTCATTTGTACTTAAAACAATGGAAAAGGTATAAGATAACTATATAAGAACTGAGATTCTGGAGAAGGCGCCAATGCACCCATGTCAACACGGGCATAGGGTGGGTAGGTCTACAGAATCTGCTCTATACCAGTTGGCTAGTAACATCCAGTCAGCTTTCAAAAACAAAGAAACCGTACTCTGTGCCTTTCTAAACATAGAGGGAGCCTTTGATAATACTTCTCACGAGGCTGTGAAGAAGTCTTTACACAAAAAAGGAGTAAATGATATGCTCAGCAGATGGATATGCCAAATGCTTAGCACTAGAACTGCAGAAACAAAAATGGGCAACACTACTATAAGAATCAAAACAACAAAAGGCTGCCCACAAGGCGTAGTCCTCTCTCCACTGCGGTGGAGTCTTGTTGTAGACGAATTACTATCGATGCTAACCGAGAATGGCATAAAATGTCAGGGTTACGCAGACGACATCGCCTTCATAGCGAGAGGGAAGTTCGAGGATACACTCTGTAACCTGATACAGAGAGGACGGTCAGTAACAAAGGAATGGTGCAACACAGTGGGATTAACTATCAACCCAGCGAAAACTACCATAGTACCTTTTACTAACAAAAGAAGCCTGCCAAACCTCCGAACAATGAGAATGGATGGCACGGAAATTCCCTTCAAAGGAGAAGTTAAGTACCTGGGGCTTACACTAGACTCAAAGCTTCTCTGGAGGAGACATGCCGAGGTAACTATAAACAAATCAACGCGCGCACTCATGATATGTAGGAGCCTTGCGGGGAAAAGCTGGGGTTGTAACCCAACAATTCTCCGCTGGATGCATACTATGATGGTGAGACCCATCCTCACCTATGGTGCAATGGCATGGGCTGAGAGAACCAAGCTAACCACAATGAGGAATATGCTAACAAAGGTACAGAGACTGGCCTGTGTATGCATCACAGGGGACATGAGGACCTGCCCTGCAGCAGCACTAGAAGTAATTCTAGACCTGATACCCTTACACCTTGTCATAGAGGGAGTAGCCAAGCGAACTCTGTTGTGCATTGCAAAAGAGGGGACAGGTTTAGGTAAAACTATCAGCAGTAGAGAGAAGGAGGATATTGCAAAGCACACTCCCTACATCGATCTACCAAGAGACGATATAGTAAAAAGGTACAACTTCGAAAAACACTTCGGAATTAAGCTTAGTACCAAGAAAGAGTGGGTCAGCGAGATGATATCGCAAGTCAAGAAACCACACAGTATATCATGGTATACGGATGGCTCCAAGACATTAGAAGGTATAGGCGCGGGGGTGTACGGGCCAAGAACCAAGCACTTTGAACCTATGGGGACAACACCCAGTATCTTCCAAGCGGAAATCCTAGCAATACAGCTGTGTGCACAATTCAATCTGGACCGTAAATACAAAGGTCAGGATATAGTTGTGATGTCAGACAGCCAAGCAGCAATCAAAGCATTAGTTTCCTGTAAGATATCATCGAGAATAACATGGGAATGCCTAACAAAACTCAACGAACTAGGCAAGAATAACACTGTTACTACTCTTTGGGTCCCAGGACACAAAGGAATACAGAGTAACGAAGAAGCCGATGGTCTAGCGCGACAGGGTGCAGCCACAAAATTTATAGGACCAGAACCATTCTGCGGATTGGGCACACATTCTATAAAAGAAGAACTAAGAAGGGATGAGAGGCATAAACGTTCACACCTTTGGAAAAGCCTCCCAAAGCTAAGACAATCCAAACTGGGCTTCAGAGATTTTAACACTCGGAGAGCAAAATTGTGCATAAGCTTAGGCAAACCGAATCTAAGGATTCTAACGGGGTTCCTTACAGGACACTGTAAACTCAAATACCACCTGATGAAAATGGGCATAGAGACCGATAGTAACTGCCGCTTCTGTGAAGAAGCAGAGGAGACTCCAATACACCTACTTACAAACCGCGAAGCCGTGGCTCGAAGACGTAAACTAGCACTGGGGAACTATGAGCTGAGTCTAGAGCAAGTTTCATCCCTTGAACCTAAGAATATTCTCAAATTTATTAGAGAAATAGGGCTGGATGAAATTCTGTAAACCGCAAACCCAGCGGAGCTTTGAGAAGGAGGTACAATAGATCTCATTTAGGTCGCAGTACGCATCTCCACCATACAACATTAACATTAACGTTTCACTCGAACGCATATTTCTTCAAATATATCGAAATATTCCAAAAGACTTGCATTTTATACGAACAAACTTTTTTCTAACTTTTGTTGTTTCGAAGATATAACCTGCTTTATTTGGTCTTTAACGTTACATTTTTTGGAAGTGAGTTTTGAGGTAGTCTGAATTTAAAAAAAAATTACCGAAATCGGCAATGAAAAACCTAAATTAAAGAATTATATCGAAGAAGATAGATCAAGTAAACGAAATAGTGAAAAAAATGTTGTCTTGCACTTTAAGGAGCCATAATGTGTGTCTTTAACGTTAAACTTTGTTCCTTTTTGGGCGAAACGAATGCATGCAGGGAAATGCGACAAAAACAAACTGCTTTGATATTTATATTTTCCGATGGTATGATACAGTGTCGGGCAGCTTTGTACACCTATACTTTCTCATCTTGAGTATGTATTAATGAGCGCTTTAAAGCTCACACTGAAAACAAAGTAGTGCTAAAGCGCTTTTTGCAGAAATCTTACTCGGCATTATGGAATATATTTTTTGCTCGGATTTGTATTGCGAAATTAAATTAATAGGTTGTAAACGGAATGTCAAAAGGAAACAGACCGACAGACGGATAATGTAAAATACAGATAAGCAGACGGAAATGTAAAAAGGCCTACTAATAGTAAAAAATAAATATGTTTTTTTATTGTGCTTATGTTGCTTATTGTGTTTTGCCAAGTCTAAACAAACAGCGTAAGATGCTTTTATTATACGTACTTGGAGCTGATCACTATATGATATGATATGTGGACATGCCGCTTTTAAATAATTAATTAATTTCTCCATAGCATGTCCCACAATTACCTTATATTGGCCATGCAAATTATCATAATGCCTTGTTATGCACAATTTTTAAATTTTACCTCTTTGTTGCCGCGTCATGCCGTTATTTTTTAAAAATAAAAAATTTTTTCATATATACTTCCAAAAATTTTGCATACATACAATTTTATACAGTGTAATCTTATAATTTTAATCTTTATAGTGTAATCTGTTATATCTGTGTCGATGCGCAATAACAGCTTAAGTCATATTTCAAAGTTTCCAGAAATCTTGCTTCAAAGTTTTCAATCGCCATATAAGTTATATGAAAGGTTCCTTTGTTTTTGCGTCATATCTTTGGCTAAGGTCATGCTAGATGTTCTAGATTTTGTGTGCTCATAATGATATATACGTGGAACACAACTATATAAATAAGTCAGTTCTGTCTTAAATTGACTTAAGCTATTATTGCTTATCGACACAGATATAATATAATATATTCAAGGAACACGCAAGCGCAGATCTTATCTGCTTGACATTCACTTGAACACTGAAGCTTTGATCGTTCTGTAGGTGAGATAAATACATATTTTACTCAAGAATGATAGAATAAGAGATTACGCTTTGCGCAGGTCCGTTACTTCTGCTAATCGAGTTTGACAACCATCTGTTCAGTTGACTACGTCACAATATTTTATTTCTTTGAGAAACGTACTGCGATCGGTTGTGTTTTATTTAATTGTGTTTATATCGAAGTACATTTGCGAGTTTTTAACTTAAAATTTAAAAAATTAAGTGTGCAGTTTGTAACGACCCTTTTTCCGGCCGAGGATTCGCTCGCCGGAGCCAGGGTTCGGTACAAAAATTTGTACTAACGTTTCCTTCCGGAAACGGACACCAAATGAAACTCAGCGGTATCGGAACTTGATATCTTTTATTTACAAAATCTGATACGCTTATACACTAACAAGTATGATCTTAACACTATTTGGTCGCACGGAAGGTGGACCATAAACACCTAATTGTGGGTAGGTTTTCCCAAATGACAAAAAAAAATATAAAAATGAACCACAATAAAAGGATATTAATATGCAGTTGTATATATTTTACATAACATTAGTTATTTGCCCTTTTGTTTGTGTTCAGAAATGTAGCGAATTTAATATTATTAATTTCATATATATTATTAATTATATATTAATTTCATAATTTGTTACTTAGAACTGGTTATCACTTTAATCAAGTGTGCAAGGAAAATTTCTGTACCAACCTATAATCGCAATTTCAAGTGGTTCAAAAGTATTGTAGATAAGTATTTCTAACTATTATAATAAATATAAATATAAAAAGTTACGAGGCACTAGGTAAGTATGGAGTGTGCTACTCCCGAGTGGTATTGGTACAATAGATCTCGCAGTGAAACCGTCCTTCGTTTGTGAATCTGGTTAATATTTTAATTGGTAAGTATGCACGGCTAGTAACGGCGCCTCCGTTTGTGTTCGTCGCTCACTAGGTACTCTCCTCGGTTTGCAATCTTAAATTCAAGGCCGGGTGCGGTTCTGCCCACATTAGCCCAGATCTTAAAATCACTATTGCCAAATCGAGTACCCAATGGTATCTAGTCCGCTAACCACAATCTGTCTCGTCGTATAAATGCCCTGATCCCGAAAGGGATGATGGTGACTTTGAACGGGTGCGGTTCTGCCCACATTAGCCCGTCCTCGGTTCACAATACCAACACTCTATAGTCATGTCACGTTCTCGACTCTGAAGGATCTTCCGAAGTAATGCAGAGAAGTAAAACGTCCGGGTGCGGTTCTGCCCACATTAGCCCGTCCGTCTACTTAAGTTTATCGGGTTCGCGTCACTATTATCGATCTTATCCTGTTAAGTCACTTTTCTTCAAACTCACTGTCTCACTATTACACTTTTCCACCGCGTTTTCGTTCCTATTACCACATTTTTTAAAACCCCTCGGGAGGCCCCACACTTACCCACTGTCCGTGTTGTAGCTAATATATATATATACGAAAAGAATGGATACTTCAATGACGTCCGGAATTGCCTGTGCTGCTTCTGTGCTTTCGTGCTGGCGTCCTTATCGTTAGACAAATGTTGATGATCCTACACGGGCCACTGCGGTTGACGTCGATGCTGATTCTTCCGTCCGGATGTGTCGGCGTTCTTCTAGCTTCACTCTATAATCGTTGACGTCGCGTCGACTGTTTCCTCGGGTGATGTTTGACGTTGTCGTTGGCTTAATTGGCTGACACCGTCGGCGTCGGTCTTTACTTTTACTATAATTGTTGACGTCGCTGCTGGTTGGTGCGGGCAGAGCTCTCTGCCACCAACGAAAACTATTTTCTGACTATAGTTGTTGACGTCGCTGCTAGTTGGTGCGGGCAGAGCTTTCTGCCACCAACGAAACTATTTTCCCACTATCAACCTCACTCGCGTACGCTTGAAAAATTACAGATCCCGATTTGCTCTCCGTTGGTGCTTTTATAAGCAGGTGTCTTCTTCTTTACTTCGAACCTTCTGGAATTATCGCGTGATGTTCCCGTTCGTTGGTTTAGCTTTTGTGTTTGTTACTCTCGCCAACTGCCTGGCGTGTGTTTATGATGCCCGTTATCACCATGGTACATGAAAGAAAAAATATAGAAAACAAGTATTAATAAGAGAGCCACCCCTGTAGGAATCTAACCACAACGTAACCCTGTGGAAGTGGTTGGTCATGTCTAATCTTTGACGTTAGAAGCGATAGCCTTTGCGACCCGGTGTCGATTCTAAACTTACCTATACTAATTAACTAACTCAGTATAATATATTATAAGACGTTGCTTTTCTTATCTGTTATTCTAGAATTATTTATGACACTTACTAAGGGATATGTCCCACGACTAGTGCCTTCATAATGGAAAAGTCATAATATGTTTTTAGCAATTCAATTTATGGTTTATTTTTCCATACTTTCTTAATGAGACTTCTACTAGTAAATTAAATATTTATTAAATATTAAATATTTATTATATTAAATTAACTTTATATTGAATACTAACTATTGCATTAATATACTAATGAGTATGTAATTCATTCAATATACTCATGACTTTGTTAACTAATTTAATATTTACATAAGTAACCATTTCTGGTTTACCAAAAGTTTCTTTGATATAAAATAAACTTGAAAAGAATAAATTTTCTCTGAAGTTCCATGGTCAGAGGTCTTGTCTCAGCTTTCGCACTTATCGCCGCGATCCTGGTGGGGTTTACATCTCGCTCTTTTGGTCAAGTGAGCGACCCAGTCGCCAGCCGAAGCAAGTCTAGAAAGAAGGTAAGTGGTGAAGTAAGGACACATGTGGGAGAAAATTTACACAAAATTTTGTTCCTTACAAGTTGCTAATTGTGGTAACAATAGCAAACAAATATTTTTCAAAAACCTGATGTTTGCAATAAATACAAAAATTAAACCAAGAAATTGTAGAAAAAGCACAAAAACGAAAACAAAAATACAAAAATATATTAACTTAACAGAATTTGTTTCATTACTTAAAAACTTGGAACTATCATTTATTTGTCCTTTCAATTCACAGGTAAAATAATGAAAATAAAATATCTGGGAATGTTTAAACTATTTACATCAATTAAACTCTTAATAAACATTTTTATAAAATCCAAGTCGAAAAATAATGCACACTGAAGTTGGTTTCTCAAACAAATTTTTTTTTACTTAGCTGCTTACTGGCTGTAATAAAATATTAGTAAAAATAAAGTTTGCAAAGGAGTACTTAATAAATTTACCTATTTCTCGTTCCAATAAATTGCTTCTTAATTCTTTTATTTTAATTATACAAACTAAAATGTATGCAATTTTCATTTCTGTGTAGAAATCGTATGCAAAGTGAACGCTCTCCAAAACAGCATTGATATTATGACGTACATGCGCAGAACGACAATTTTGTTGTACACATTTTCTTGTCTTCGGCACAATCTTTGTATTCTATCATTCTTGCATTTTACTGCACAAACACAATCTCAAGTGTGCAAAACTGCCCAACACTGGTATGATATATAAATGAATAGAATATAGTTGAAATAGAGCAGGGGTGCCGAAAAGGCCGCCCATGCCTATGGGCGGAAAGCTTTTACACGCATTTGTTGACACGAAAAGGAAAAAGCTTTGAGTAGCTATCCAGACTTTAAGCAGGCAGGTTGCGTATGCTCACTTCTTAATATGTTCTTATTTTTACGTAAATCATGCACTTAACAAAAAAAAATATACAAACTGAACACAAAAAGTTGTTATTTGTTTTTTTAATCAAAAGATACAAGTCAGAAGTGTCTTTTTACTAAAATATATAATAAAAATAATTTTTTTAAGCATATATAAAAGTAATTGATGTAAAGCAAATGTGAGAAAGTAAATCTATTATTTTTTGTTTTATTAGAACTTAAATACTAATAAAAAAACCCAAAAAGATCTCTTCAAAATTTCAACTCAACAACTCTTCTCTAATAAGTTTTTCTTTGTTTTGACATACTAGGCATACTAGGCAAAGAAATTTTTAGCAAATAAAAATTCCGTTTCCCAATTTTCGTCAAACATCTTAATTGAGCTTTAAACAATTATCAGCAAAGAATGCAACCTAACCGTTTGAAGCCTCAACAAGTAATGAATCATAGATAGTTTGTTGAGTTTTATTTTAACCTCATACAGATAGCCCAAACAAAAACAAACAACAGCAAGCAACCGCAACCTGCCAGCATGAAGTCTGAACAGTTTCTGAAAGTTTGTTGCTTTCGTTTCGTTTTTGAACTCGAGCTTTTCTTCAAGTGCAAACTTTTACAGCAAAAGCTTTACAACCACAAACATAAAAATGAGTATGTATGATTTGGACACCCTTGGTATAGAGCAAAATTAAAAAAATTTTCGACCGTTACTCCTACAGAAAAAATTAACCATATGTAAAAAATATCGGATAATTGTGACACGATGTCTCTTTGACTAAATTCAACTATTAAAATAACGAGTACTGCAATAACTGAAATTATTTTAAAATTTTTGTTATTTTTTTATTAATATTTTATTTAATATAACCTAAGACTTTGTTTACCCTTTTTAGAAAAAAGTTCGAATATTTTTACTTGCTTCATTCAAATAATATTCAAATAGTTTATCTGCAATATTTTTTGTGTTTCAAAAGATCTATTTTCGTCAGATATAGATCCCTGTGGCAAGCTCTGCAATTATATCTTGTTTTCTTTCCATTAGACGAATTGGAAGACGTATTTTGTTCGGATTGAACAACATCGACATCATTATGGTTTTGCACCTTGCATGCTAGAAATAAAAATGTTCAATAAACAAACATAAAATGACAGTAAAATTCATATATTTAAAGTTTGCATGAACTAAACTGAACTGAGGGACCAACTGGATTCTTGGAAGTTTGTATGAAATACAGTATTTATCTACAATGCAAAAAATGCTCAGGTAGATTAATGCAACTTATGAAAAAGTTGTCATATTTTGAAATCTATAGTTAGTGGTATAAACTCGGCAGTTTAAAATTGGGCAAAATTTTACAGGTGAATATTTTTAATTAAAACTAGTAAGGAATAATCTGCAAGGAATGAAGTGGTTAGTAGTATTGATGGCCGAGCCTACTGGTAGAGTACGTGGCAGGTATGCTTAAGAACCGCGGTTCCAACCCCAGCTCAGTGTTTTTTTTTTCAATTGAATTAACATTTCTGTTCGGCCGCCACCTCTCTGCAGACTCTGCAAACCTCAGAGAGTAGAGACTGCAATATCAAGCTTCTTGAGAACATAAGCCGTTCGAAGTCGGCATAAAATTCGTAGGTCCAGTTCTCGATTATTTGTGGTTAAACATTTAACCTTTTCAATGGCTAGGCTAAATTATTTACATAATTAAATAATTAAAATAATTAAATTAAATGGTTTTCACATTTTTACGGTATCGCCACCATACCATAACCATAACATTTCACAATAGTTGACTCTGCTGAATGCGGCCAATTTTCGCTTTTTCATCGGTTTCAGACTTTCTATAAGCTGTCATCTTCGTTTTGAAGTTTCGGCAGTCTGTCACCAGGGCCCGTAATGATTTTTTATGATTTTTTTCAAAAAAGTCAACTAGAGATTAAAAATTTGACGATCTATTTCTTATTAACTATTATAATAGTTTACATTTTTAAAATAATTAAAAGAGCACATTTTTATTCTTCTACACTTATATTCGTAACATTTTTGCACAGAGAAAAAAACATTGCTATCGATTTTCATATCGTTGTATTACTTATCATTGCACATCTTGTTTATTTTTTTTAATTTTTTGTAAAATATTCATAAGTATGACGTTGAAATATTAGAACATAAACATATATTATATAACATAATATGATATTAACTACTGCTTAATCTTTATTTTAATAATAATTTTATCCTATTGCATCACAATTATGTTATTCAGTAGCACAATTTATAGCAGCATATTAGCCTCTGCAAATCGTTCCCATGCTCTTCCTCTCCAAATAGACATTTTTTCAACTTGGGCCAAGGTTTTGAATTTGCCATTTAAAGTTCTTTGTGTAACTATCTGATAAGCAGTTTTCTGTCCAACTTGTGGCAGTAGTTGCAGTTCCTTCATGGATCCTTTATTAAGCATATCTAAAATGGCTTTCTTATGTTTCAAAATATTTTTTACTTTGTTTACACATTTTGGCGACTTATCGGACTTAGTTTTGAAGTAGCTTGCAATGACGCTATTATTTAAGAGCGAAGAAACAGTCTTTTGATGTTTTTGAGTAAATTTTTGTTTGTATTTTTGTTGTTCTGAATGATTGTTTTCATCAGGTATTGTCTCTTTAGTTTCTGCATACGAAGCTAACCGAATGCTGCGACGACATGCATCATTTACTTCTCTAACAGATGCTAACTTTCTACTTAGTCTTTTTGGTTGATGGGAAATTGAAATTGAATTTTCACCGAGCATCGAATCATTTAGTTTCCTTGAAGAAAGTCGCTGTGATCGACGTATTCGATCTTACATTTATATATACATTTATATTTATATAGGAACTAAAATTTGACTTTTACTTTTGATCGAAAATATAAAAGTCAAATTTTAACTGTTATTTTTGATCGCAAAAATAAAAGTCAAATTTTAACTTTTATTTAATAATATTTGATCAAAAAACTTAAAGTAAAATTTTAATTTTTATTTTTGATCACAAAACTAAAAGTCAAATTTCAACTTTTATATTTGATCAAAAAAAGAAAAATCCAATTTTAACTTTTATTTTTGATCGATACATTGGTCAAAAAATAACGATTATTTATTGACTTTTTTAAAAAATCAGAAAAATTAAAATCATTAGAGATTATTATTCCTTAGCTAACAAGCATCACATTGCTTTATACAAATATCGAATAGGCTTACTCTTTCCATCTGACTTTTTGAATAGAAATTTCGAAAATAACTGTTATTTTCGGTCCCTGCCCTTCTCTAATTTTACTATGAAATAGCTCAAAAAATTTTTTTTGCTTTTCTTCGGCACACAATTGAAAATCCAACTGACTTTAATGTCAAATATCTCACTAAGTTTATTTCTTATCATGTTGGTTCGTCTTTTTTTCATAGAACTAAACGATTTGATTTAAAAAAAAGCATTGCAAAATAAAAATAAAAATTACTTTCTGACGTGTCTTATATATTGGGCGAATCCACTGAAAAGGTTAATAATATGCACAACTTAATTGATCAGTGGAAGCTCGGTCAAATTTCTTTCAAGGTCTGAAAAGACCCATTTTTTTTTATAATATACAAATTTTTCTAATTTGGTGTCAAAATGCACATATTCCATTGCTACTAATAATGTTAATATAAATTTATTCAATTTCTCAAGCTCAAGGTCTTATTTATAAATAATAATTAAACACTTTAAACGTTGTTTTTTATTAATTTATTGTGTTTCCAATATTTCGACTTCCATCGGAAGACATCTTCAGGGAAAACTGATGAAGTAAACATATATACTACATTAGAAAATATACAAGTTTTTTACAACAAAACATCAGCAGTTTTCTGCTGATTTTTTTTTGCCCCAGGTTTTGAGATTCAATTCTTGGCTTTCATATACTCCTCGTTATAGTTTTGTTAAAAACTCATGTTTATTTTACGTGCACAACAGACACCGAGGCAAACTTAATCGGATGGTTAGCTTCAGAGTAATCACGTTTTTGTCTCGAAGTTGTGTACACTGAGAAAACAAAAAATCAAAAACGCGCATTTTAAAAACGTTTAGTAAAATTAATATTTTTAAAAATATTTTACGCAATACAAAAATGAAAACGCACATTTTTAAATAGAAAAGTAAAACGAAACGTTTTTGAAACAACCACGAATATTTTACTATGATAAATTAGGATAAAATTAATATTTTTAAAAACATTTTACGCCATACAAAAATGAAAACGCACATTTTTAAATAGAAAAGTAAAATGAAACGTTTTATCATGACATAGTAAAATGAATATATAAATATATACACTGAAAAAACCAAAAATCAAAAACGCACATTTTAAAAACGTTTAGTAAAATTACTATTTTTAAAAATATTTTACGCTATATAAAAATTAAAACACATTTTTAAAAATAAAATTAAAATGAAACGTTTTTAAAACAACTACGAATATTTTACTATAATATAATAGGTTAAAATTAATATTTTATTCTGGCCAACAACTTTGATGAACTTACAATTGTCTTTAAACCTTTTCAGTGCAAGTTTTTCAGTGCGAGTTTGACTCTAGCCAAATTAAACCGAGCCTAACTTACCAAAATTGGACGTTTAATCTAGGTTTAACTAGACATTTTAGCATTTCTTGAAGTTAAATTATCATATAATGTGTTTATTTTTTGCTGAAACCGAGTTTAAATATTCAATTTTGGTGAGTTAAGCTCGGTTTAATTTGACTACAGTTTAAACACGCACTGAACAATTGGCAATAATAAGCCACGTATGTCTTGCTCGCCTTCAAAGCAAATAATGTAACTCATACGCAATGTTGTTCGAATTTTTACGTTTGACTTTAAGCAACACTTTTTGTAAAACTCCCTCGATAAAACCCACTGGAAAAGTTTTTTTCATGTCTATTTGTTTAAAAACATATTACGTGCAAAAACACTTCTTAATAACGAATTGTTTGTTTTATATGTTTCATTGACTTATGTGTCTGATGCTTGTTCAGAAAATAAAAAGTTTTAATTTTCAATTTCGTCACTCAAATTGAATGCTAATTTTTTTCTTAACTGAAAAAAATTAACTAAGACTTACAATGGAGAAAATAATGCAAGAATTTGAATTGAAGCATTTGCTGCCACAACTAAAAGGTAAGTATTAAAAATAAAAGTAATAAATCTGAAAAATGCTATTTTTTATATATGCTGGGATAAAGTATCACCATCTGAAAAATTTAAATGAGATGGACATAGCTGATGTTATAAGAAAAGTCGGCGATTGCCCAGATTTTCGAGTAAAACTTTTACAATGGAAACAAAATTTGGTAAAACGTGCAATACTGTTCATAAGGGCAAATTGTTGTACAAATACTCTTTTAACTTTCTATTTAAATTGCAGTTTTCGACCAGCGCGGAAAATCGCATATTTGGAGGAGAGGTAAGTAATTTCATTTTAGTGTATTCCGAAATGAGTACTCTCGTTTGTGAAAAAAAACTAGCAACAATATTTTAAAATGAGAAACTGCATTGCTTATTGTGTCAAACATGAACGATAATGCTCATTTCTCAATACACACACATGATGACTTGCCGTTAATATTCGTTGATTTCAAAAATTCTGTCATATGAATGTACTTGGATTGGTTTGTTATACAGTTGGCTGTTTGCAATTTTTATTTTTACTTGTGCTTCAATATTTGCTTTTTTTTATTTTTCATGTTAAGACGCTTTCTGAATTGTTGGGGCAAGGTGATACTGGTGCTTCAATTAAACATTTTTACAAACAAAATAATTTCCTCACAGATAGCAACAGAGACAAAAATCGTCCAAATTATTCTGGAAAACGCGACTGTTAATGACAAAATATTAACGCCAAATGATTTCAGATCAATTTTAAAAGAAATTTGCTCTTTGTTTCCGGAAGAAAAAAAGTTTCTGTGAGTAGTTATCAGGAGTCCTGTATGTTCTTTGGACTAACATTTTCATCAAACTAAGATTTTTATTGCATACCCCGTGAAGGTAAGAAGGGCCCAAGTGGCAAGCTCTTTACTAAGTATACCAACACGAAACACCGTAAAAGGAAGTTGAACGAAAAATCAAATATAATCCCTGAAAGGTAACCGTCCCCTCGACTTTCGGAGGACATAGCGAAGCTAAAATTGGAACTTAACTGACCGCTTATTGATTAGGATACCGTTTGCGATAGATGGGCTCGCACTTACTAGTTAAGGCTAAACGAGCTAAGGAACCTAAGCAACTACGACTTTTTATCTGAGTGGCCACTCCTGAAAGATGCACGGGCACCTGATTTGGTAAATGTTTTTAACTTCTTTAAAAGATTTGGTTTAGACGAGCCACTTTTTTCATTATATTTTTTCCCCTTGCAGATCAGTATCGATTTTGATATAAGGCATCCTCGAAAAAAAGGAAACTAATTGAGAAATGGAACAAGTTTAAGGATACCATAATAAGTTATTATTTTGCAAAAGCTTTAAATCCAACCTGCAAGGCACTGCTTAGAGAAGCAAATGAATCCGGAGATATTGGTAAATATATGTAAATGACAATAAATGAAAATAAATACTAAATTTTAGAAATTTGTATTAATAGATCAACAAAACTTTGTTCTGCTGCAGTTATTAAATTCTGTTCTTCTATCGAAAGGGATTGGTTGAAAGACCTTCTCCATATTAGATGCTCAACAGTTCTTTGTTGCTTCAATCGACAACATCAACAATATCCACCCTAAAATCGAGAAACTGGAGGCAAAATGCATCAGTCTTAAAACAACTCTACAGCCATTTATTATTGCAGAAGGAATTCGCAGTGAAAGAAAATTTTATATTTACTTTGATAAAGTATTTTTTAGATTCGCTTCATTTCTTGATGCATTTGACTGTGCGTTCAAGATTTTTTAAGTTCTTAATTTAAAATACCCTGACCCTTGTGTTTTGGCTTGGACATTTGTTCAAAATTTTATATATGAAATTAAAACTCCCTCTGATGCCAGATCAGCAGCATCCCTTTCTTTATTATTAAACTATTTTGCTTATAAAAAATAAATATTTCAAAATGTATTTATGCTTTAAGTGTGATAAAAGCTTTGTTACGACGGATTTGTATGTATCGCATTTAAAAAATGTTCATATCCTCACAAGCGCTGACGCAAAAATATGCATTCAGGATAATTGCAAAAGACAGTTTTCTCTATTTTCTACCTTTAAGCGGCACTTAAAAAAACACGAAAATATAAATATAGATGTACAGAGTGCAAATGATTTCAACCCATATCAAAATAAAAACAGTTTAAGTGAATTTCAATGCAACGATATTAAAAATTATTTCAACACTTTTGAAGAAAAATTCAAAATACTTAAACGGTATACGTTGTTTTTTACCTGAACTAAAAGAACTATCAGACTGCTTAGAAAATGCATTTAAAAATATAGGAACTGAATTTTCATTTCAAAAGACTTTGGAAAAGGATTTTCTTTTTAAAAATTCGGATGAAATTCTAATAAATAACAGAATAATTGAAAAGGTGGTTAGAGGCAATCCTACCTTAGATGCCAAACCTAAAAACGTGTATGTAATGACTCTTCTATTCCAATTCCAAAAGTTTTTTCAAACTGCCTAATGTACTGGAAGAAATGGAAGCAAATACAAAAGCATTGATGGAATGTAAGAGAAATGCAAACCTCATAAACGGTAACGTTATGAAAAATATCTTGGCAACCACACAAAACTTTGATATTATCATACCCTACAATATTTATTTCGACGATTTTCAAATTAATAACGCACTAGGAACGCATCAATATTCAGTTTGTGCTTGCTATTATAGCTTACCAACAATTCCTCAATTTCTTCTATCGAAATTGAATTTTATTTTTCCTGCTGGTTTCTTTTCCTCCAACTATTTAAAATCTTATGGTTATACAATTTGTTTAAAAAACTTAATTCAACAATTAAAGGCTCTAGAAGATGG
Source organism: Dichetophora obliterata (assembly GCA_963920525.1). NCBI lineage: Eukaryota > Metazoa > Arthropoda > Insecta > Diptera > Sciomyzidae > Dichetophora > Dichetophora obliterata. Next base: position 121,431,734 of record OY986439.1, read on the forward strand.
CATTGTTATTAATTCAAAAAAGGTTTCATTTGCCTTAGGCTTAGTAGTCGGAGATAACCTCGCTGTAAATTCAGTTTTGGGTATGGTCCAGTCTTTTAGTGCAAATAGATTTTGCAGGTGCTGCAGAGAGACGAAAAAAGATACCAAGACAGGTAAAGTTGAAAAAAATATACGGACTTTTGATAATTATCGTCGTGACTGTGAAGAAAATAGTATTTTGACTTGCATTAAATCAAAGTGTGCATTTAATGAGCTTAAATCATTTCATTTTATAGAAAACACTTCATTTGACATTACGCATGACATTTTTGAGGGCGTCTGCTCTTATGATTTATGCTAAGTACTTCTGTCGTTAATAAATGAAAATATATTGAGCCTAAAAACAATTAACTCCAGAAAACGATTATTCCCTTATGGAGAAATGGAAATTTCTAATATGTCAACAGATATAACAATACCTTGCCTTAAAAAAAAATCGTTTAAAAATGACTGCAAGTGAAATGATTTGTTTCGTTGTGCATTTGCCATTAATGATTGGTGACCTTATGTCGTTAGGAAATAATTTTTGGAATCTTGTCATTGTGCTGTCGAAGATAGTCGATTTATCATTGACTGCTGAGTTTCAAGAACATAACATTCAAAATGTACATGTTCTCATAAAAATGCATCATGAAATTTACATATCACTGTACGGAAGTTTGAAACCAAAGCATCACTTTATGGTGCATTACCCAAGGACTATTAGGCAGTGTGGACCATTGAAATTTATGTGTGCAATGCGTTATGAGGCAAAACACAAGGAAATGAAAATATATGCCAACGCAATTACATCACGCCTAAACATAGAAAAAACTCTTTCAACTAAAAATGCATATAAATTTTCATCCTTTCTTATTGAACATTCCGAAGGACTACCAACAACTTTTGACAGAAACAATTTTTATGAAAAAGATTTAACTAACCATTACTTACGTCCAGGGTTAGCAAATTGTGAGTATGATTTCAATTTTAAGAATATGCAAACAGCGCATGCTATAAAATATAAAAATACAAGATATAAAGAAAACTGTTTTTTGGGAATTATGAAAAACCAAATTGTAATTTTTTTTTTAAATACATTTTTATATTTTACATGTAAATGAAGTTTTATTCGTATGTAGTAATTTGAGTGAATGCATCTTTTTTTAAAACGATAATAAACGTATTACTATAGCATTTTAAAATGTCTTTTTTTAAAAATCAAACGAACATTTTGCAATCTAATTTTAAAATTTTCGTTTTTAAAATAAAAATAAACGTTTGACTATTTCATTTTAAAATGTTCGTTTTTAAATTTAAAATAAACGATAGAAGTGCAAAATCTGGGTTAAACGTTTTTAAAAGTAGCACGTTTCTGCCACTTTTGAAAATGTTGTTTTCTCTGTGTAGAAGGCGGTACGCTATCTTTTGCCATCTTGCAAAAATTTTTTGTGGTAATTAGTTTTAACAAAAAACATCTTTCCTGATTTCAATGCTTTAACTTTTATAAGTAAAAAGATATAGCTTATAAGTAAAGTGTTGCAGTTGTATGGGAGTTGCCAAGCTCCGTTATCTAATACTATTAATTTTTTTGTGGGAATGAAGTTCTATAACAGTAATAATTTATTCAAATTTCAAGATTTAATATGTGCCAAGTATAGACGTTTGTTAACTTTCGATGTTGAGCACCGTCTATGCAAGTTTTATTACCTGTACAATAGACTTCATAGACACCAAAAGCATTTTTGGTTTTGGAGTTGTACGGGTGGTGCCACGTTTTCTTTTGCAATCTCGCTCATATTTTTTGTGGTGATTAGTTTTCATGAAAGTCGTTCTTCTTTAGGGAATAGCACACTCGCGCTTTTTTCCTGATCAAAGTTCCTTAGTGATTAAAACTTGCGAATGGATGAAAAAAATTTAGATTTTTTTTTCAACCCATACCGGATATGGACCTATTTTTTGCTATTTTTACGGTATAGCATCCATTCTATTGACTTGACGGCATTACAATGTATTAAAATATTGCAGATAATTAATATTAATAATAATGTAAAGAATCCGAATTTTTGGTATACTGTCTTGCTATCTGAGTCATCTGGTTTCTGAGATATATATTTTTATAAGAAAAATCGGAGGGTTACAAAAATTAAATTTTGCTTTTTGATTTTTAACAGCGCCTGTCCAAGAGGTTTAGGCGCCCCCGTTCGAGTTCGATCATGCATACAAAAATTAGCATTTTATATATTAAGATTGTTTTGTGTTTTATTCAATGAATAACAATGTACAATGGGCGTATAGCGGCCGAACATCGTCCGAATAGTTATTATTCTACAGTGAAAATGGACAGCTTTTTTTAACCAACTTCACACACAAAAAATTCTTTCGAGCCACACACAAGAGGCGATACTATCAACTTCGGCATCGCTGAGAGAGGCTTGCTTTTGTTGTTGCGCATACATTTGCTGTTGATTAAGAGCTTTGAAAAATTTGGTTATACAGTGGCAGTGTAACTCAATTTAGGCTTGTACGGCCGTTGTTCGACCCAACTTACAACCGCTTGGCTTTTTGGATTATTTTAGGCCATGTACTACTCTTGTACGGCCACGCGGCCCATATTCGACCGCTGTTCGTCTGCTAATATTTGTATTCAGGATATTTTAAATGTTGCGATATTGAAATTGTTCAGTAGAAAGCACCTTTTCGAGTTTTGAATATGCAAATTGCTCCATGATTTTATCATATTGAATTGAATTTGCAATGCCATATTCAACCGATATTGTGGCTAAGCCATTTAATCGCTTTTGTTTTGTTCTCCATACCGTTGGTTTTAATGCCTTTCAGCAGCTTACACATTAGCGAACTTGTTCCTAAAACAAAATGGTGGCTCTAACTTGTTCGTCAAGCAAGCGAAGAGTTGAAGCGAAGCGAACCCTGGTTTGAAGAAGAACGTAAAAAATTCAAAAATCAAAAGGTTCGATAAACCGTCAAATTAGGTTCTTAGCTATCAAATTGGTTCGAACATGGCCGCCGTTTGACGAACGAGTTCCATAATGTTTAAGCCCTTGTAAGCAGCTTACACATTAGCGAACTTGCTCTTCAAACAAAAAAGCGGGTCCAACTTGTTGAAAAAAGGTAGCGTTCAAATTAAACCAACCTGTTCATCGAACAAGCGAATAATTTTTGTCGTTTTTCGCAATCATTTTGCTTAACTGCCCTGGTTTGAAGGAGAAAATAAAAAATGTTTGCCAACAGGCCAACAGGCTTGACAAACTGTCAAGATAGCGTCTTAACTAGCGAACTGGTTCGAACATGGCCGCCGTTTGACAAAAATGTTCGCTAATGAGTAAGCTATTTTAAAAACATCGATGACTCGATTAATTGGGCCTATTCTGCGGAATCTTTTATTAAAAGATTCTGTTATTCTAAAATTATTTCCCATATAAATTTTTTAACTGTCAAAAAATCTGTTATGAGAGCAAAGTTCGTATTCTGCATGACAATCTTTTAAAAAATCTGTTATAAATCACAAACGATTTTTCGAACTGTCAAAAAGTTATTTACAAACTCTTGAATTGGTATTCTACATGACAAAATCTGTTATGAAATCTGTTATGATATACAAGAATACATTTTCCTGCTTTCATCAGAATTTAAAGCTAATTCTGTGTGTTTCAGGAAGACTAGTCATCTGTTTGGCTATGCATAAGCTTTTGTCGCAAAAATTCACCATATGATTGAGTTTTGTCAAGTTTACTGCAATAGCTGACGCTAGCACTTGCTGTGGGTATAACACTCGCGTCGTCGCTGCTGTTGATCTCTTCGCCTAGTGACGCCCCCTCGAGTGACTCGTCCACAACTGCACACAATTCGAACTACCAACAAAAGTGATGGCACGCCAAAGACTGAGGGTGGCGATGCATTGGCTCGTAATATGCGTGCTCAGCTTCTCGAAATGGAAGAACGTCTTAAAAAGAACACAAAATCTAAAATTCAGCAACTTGATGATCGGCTTCACTTGCACTCTGACAACTCAACCTGACAACTCTCTCCGCAGAAATAGTGAGTTTAGAAAAAAGCTTTTAAATGTTATTGATGCCGAAGTCAGCGCAATTAAAAACGAAATATGTGTGTTTGATGCAAAAATTCTCTCGCTTAAAAATCAACTGTGCGCTTTAACCTCTCGCTGTAACGAACTGGAAAAAATAAAAATAGAGCAGCTAAACAACAACAGCACCAGCAATAATAACTCTGCTTTTCAATCTGATGCTGTCTTTTTTGGGGTGCCGTTTGGAAAAGAAGAAAATTTGAAATCAATTTTTAACCGCATTTGCCTTCTAATTGAGTTTCAGCCACTACAAATTAAATACATTTTTCGTGTCAAACCAAAATTGCAAAATCCGAACTCACTCATCATTATAAAATACTTTTCTACGTTTGATCGCAACCGCGTTCTAAAAGCTTTTGGTGCGTATCGAAAACGAACCCGGTCAGCCGTTAATCTAAAAGATGCTGGGCTTAATTCTGATTCCAACGTTTACATTCATGAAAGCTTGGCTGCTGAGACTCGTAAAATCCTGCAAGCTGCGATTGCTCTTAAGCACCAAAAGACCATCTACAACGCTTTTACTTATCGTGGCACTGTTCACATCAGAAAGGGAAAAAATGCTGATAGTATATGCATATCCAGTATTGAAGAACTGCGTAATCAAACCTTGGAAGCTGATGCTGCTGGATTTTAGTTTTTTGTATTTTATATCTATTGTTTTCTTAAACGTTACTCTAACTTACTACAACTTCTAATCTTTCTCATTTCTAAACACCTGCTCTCATGTATTGTACATTGCCTATACTTTTCTTCCTATTAGTGATACTTTATGTTAGAACCTAATAGGTCGTCTCTTGGCTTTAATGAAAATCAAAAAACTTTAATTCAGGTGTTATGTAGGCAACATGGTGGTCTTAATGTTGTCCATTTTAATGCCCGAAGCTTGAATGCGGCTAAACTGGATTATATACGATATATTTTTGAAGAATCATCGGTTGACGTTATTTGCATTTCTGAAACGTGGTTGTCTGACAATATAAGCGATACAACTTGTAGTATTAATAATTACAATGTTTTGAGAAATGACAGATCTTATAAGAAGGGAGGTGGCGTTGCGGTTTACTGTAAATCTTATCTGAATTCCAAAATTGTAAGTAAATCAAGTGGCACTAGTATTGAATATATAAACATCTGTATTTCTGATAATAGCACCAAAATCCTCTTGTCATGTGTGTATAATCCCAATAAATGTCATCCTGTGGACCCATTGTTCTGTGAATTGTCAAACCACATTCTGAATAACGACACAATTTTGGTATGCAGCGACTTCAATATCAACCTTTTAAATAATGATCCTGATGATATGATAAAATATCTGCAGTAGGTCTATCTGTAATAAATATTACTGTACCCACTCGGTTTTCTAATAATACTACTCCCAGTCTACTAGATTATTTCATTGTGTCAGACACTTCGCTTATTCTTCTGTTTGACCAAATATTCTTCATATCTGATCACGATTTAATCTTTTGCTCGTTAAATGTAAATCAGATAGATTTGTGGCTTCTACGTCGTTTTTGTATCGTGATTTTAAAAATATTAATTATTCCTCCTTGCTTCTTGATGTGTCTATGTTCTCATTCAATGATTGCTGGCAACTCAGTACTGTGGATGACAAACTTAGTTCCCTTTTAAGCCCTGTCAAATTTTTGTTCGATAAGCATGTTCCTATCCGCACAATAACAGTGAAAAATTCATTGTGTCCATGGTTCTCGCAGGATGTCCTTAATGCCATAAACAAAAGAAATAAACTGCACAAACCTTGGAAAATCAACCCATCTTCAGCTAACTGGGAGATTTACAGAATGGCCCGAAATGCGGCTGTCAATTTTACCAGACTGTCCAAGTCCCGATACTTCTCTTCCAAATTGAATCTTTCCCTTCCTAATAAAACTCTGTGGAATAATATAAAAAGACTAGGAATACGTAATAAAACAACCTCGGCATGTCAAATTGATCCAGACTTACTAAATAATTTTTTCTTAGATAACACCTCTTATTTCAGCAATAACACAATTTTCCTTACACAGCTTCATGTTCCTAATCTCTTTGAATTTACACCTGTTAGTGAACTAGATATTGGAAAATGTGTTATGCAAATAAAATCAAATGCAATAGGTGAAGATGGCGTTCCGATTAAATTTATTAAAATAATCTTACCACATATAATTAGAACATTAACACATATTATTAATCACTGCCTTATATCTTCAACATTCCCAGCAATATGGAAATCTGCAATTGTGCTACCTGTGGAAAAAAAGTAGAATCCATCTAGTCCAAATCATTTCAGGCCCATAAGTATACTGTCACCGTTATCCAAGGTCTGTTAGAAAATAATAAGCCTACAAATCAATAAATTCTTACATGAAAATAAGCTCTTGTCTCCATTTCAATCTGGCTTTCGGTTAGGGCACGGGTGCAATTCAGCAGTAGTTAAGGTTATAGATGATTTACGGCCTGCATACGACTCTGGTTCTATTTCGTTACTTTGCTTATTAGATTTCTTAAAAGCATTTGACAAGGTAAGCCACAAATATTTATGTCAAAAACTCAAATCTTTCTTTGGGTTAGTGATAGTGGGGTGAGTCTCATATCAAATTATTTGTCTAATAGATTGCAAAAAGTTCAACTCGGACAAAAATTTTTCAGCTATAAAACGGTAATAAGTGGTGTTCCTCAAGGGTCGATCCTTGATCCCCTCTTATTTTCTATCTTTTTAAATGATATTTTTGCTGTTTGTAATCATTCTTTTATACATGCTTATGCGGACGATATTTAGATCTATCACTCAAGTAGTGTTGATCTCCTAGATACCCTCTGTTACAGAATTAATGAGGACCTAAGGAACACTTATCAGTGGGCAATTAGCAATGGACTCCAACTAAATGCTGCCAAATCTTATATTCTCCCTATCTGTAAAAATAAATCTTTCCTTAATAAAATTCCTGACCTCTACATTGGCTCAAATAAGCTAAGTGTTGTGTCAAAAATTGTAAATCTGGGTTATTGTATGAATTCTTCTCTATCTTGTGTTGATCATGTTAATAATGTTGTTTGTAAAGTCTATTATATCCTGCGAAATTTAAGAATGTCTGCTTATCTTTGTTCGCTTGATCTAAGGCGAATGCTAGTGAAGCAATTTGTCTTACCTGTTATAACATATTCTGACGTGGTGTACAGTAAACTCGACTCATCTTCCCTGCTAAAACTTAATATTGCATATAACTATGCCACGCGGTTTGTTTTCGGCTTAAAAAAGTTTGACCACCTCTCTCATTTCAGAAATGCATTACTTGGGTGCAGTTTGGTTGATTATTTAAATGCTAGAAACTGTATCTACCTTCATAAAATAATACATAGTAAAACTCCTTATTACCTATATGAAAAACTGCAGTTCAGATTGTCTAGAAGATGCAAGATACTTATAGTTCCAAGACATGGCTCTTTAACTTCTCCAATCTTTTTTCATTAATGCCATAAGACTGTGGAATGCGTTACCACGTAACTTAAGAGAAATTGAACGGGCGGAAAATTTTAGGCAATCTATTTTAACTCACTTCTCAACATCTTAACTTCTTCAAATTAATTTATTTTTCTATCCTTTCTCTTATTTCTTTACATATTCTTATTGATACAATATTTTTTATTTTGTTATTATTATTAATCTCTTAATCATTATCTAATGTAATTCATTATCTTGTTTTTACTCACTATTATTAATTTTGTTGTTATATCTAAAAAAATTTTTTATTATCTTAACTTATTTATAGGTATTTTTACTTGTTGTACTGTAAAAGAACTTAGTTCTTATTTGTACTAATGTCTTATGAATAAATACAAATAAATACAAAAATAATCCCAAAAAAGAGGACATATTCCCAAAATGAATTTGGGATTATGACCGCTTCAAAAGAGGACATAATCCCAAATTTGGATTAATTTATGTTAAATTTTGTATGTTTAATTTGTATACTTACTTAAGTATTTAAGTAAGTTAAATATGCCTGAAATAACAACTTTCCGTACAAAGGCAAATTATTTCGTCATAAACAAATTTATTTGCCCTTGTCGGAATGGTGATAACAACTTGAATTTTTCAAATAACTACTAATTTACCTAAGTGGTCGAAGAAGAAAGCGCCGGCGCTATGAAACATGGCAAAAATAAAGAAAAATCGCTCGTTTTACTTACTGAGGTTTGTAATCCCTAAGAACCTATTAAGAAATGAATTATATCCAGAAGTACTGTAGGCAGCGATAATTCTCTTTTTAATAGGCGGCCCAAAACCATAGTCAAAATAAAAGTCGACTATAAATTTAGTGCAAGCTTTTTGACAGCATATTATATTAAAAAACTGTCAAAAATGCTTATACAGTGAAACCTCTACTAACGGACACCTCTCTTAAGCGGACACTTCTCGGAAAGTTTTTCCACGACCAAGTTTTTCGTCCGCTTTTTCGAACAAATTAACCTCTCTTAAGCGGACCCTCTCTTGAGCGGACGCGGACAGTATATTTTCGTCTTATTGGGCGAAAAACCTCTGTTAGGCGGACTCGAACCTCCCTCAAGCGGACACAAGCGTCTGTTGAACGCACGCGAACCTCTCTCAAGCGGACACATATGTCTGTTGAACGGACTCGAACCTCTGTTGGACGGACGCGAAGCTCTTTCAAGCGGACACGAGCGAGGAAAGTAACTCACAAAATGTGTGTAAACATACAGAAATGAAATTGGGGATTTCCCTCACAAAGCGCCTTGCTTGTTTTTTTTTTTCATTTGCCTTGCCATCGCTTTACTGAGCTATAGAACGTTGCAGTGAATAGACATACGAGATGGCGAACCCATATGTGACCCTCTCCGAGAAAAGGGACCTAGTGTGTGAAAATGAAGTTTTGAGAAAAACGCATTTAAAGTTTCATAACGCATTTTTATCGATTTTCCCAAGTTCGTTTTGTACGTTTTTATGGGGTAAATAAATTTTTATCAGAAATCTAACTCATTTCATCTTATTCTACACCCTTTTAGGTACCAGAATCCACTCTTAAGTCCAAACCCGTTTTTTGACAAACGAGGTCTCTTTTCTCGGAGAAGGTCACATATGCAAAATCGTTTTTTTTTAAGAAAAACAAAAAAACTTACGTCAATCGACGATTTCTGAATTTTTTAAGTCATGAATTATCTTCTATATATATAAAATAGGATGTGTGTATGTATGTAACGTATGGACTCCAAAACGGCTGGGCCGATTTTGATGAAATTTTCAGGTAATGTTCATCTTGGTACGGTGGGTAACATAGGCTATATTTGGACCCGATAGGTGGCGCTGGGTTGGACTTATATCGAAAATTTGAATTTATGGACCAATTTAACTGAAATTCAGAATGTATGTTTGTTTGATCATAAGAAAATAATTTGTGTATAAATGGACGCGGTAGGTGGCGCTGGGGTGGACTTATTTCGAAAATTCGATGGCGTGAAAAATATATAAATACTTTTAATTTTATTTATAACGAGGGGAGTAGCGAAGCACACCGGGTTCAGCTAGTACATGTATAAATGTTCAAGTTTGTCAATTACATACTATTTTTCATGATATGAACTGAATTTTTTTTATTTTATTTTAAACACATATGCGTTAAAAGAATATAATATAATGCCCGATTTTGCTAAATACACAAATACAATAAATGTATTTAACATTTTCTCATTAATCTATAACAAAATTTAAAGATATAAAACTCAGCCTCTCTATTAAGCGGACACCTCTATTGGGCGGACAAAAATGGGCTGACGGTGAGTGTCCGCCCAAGAGAGGTTTCACTGTACTAAATTTAGAGTCGACTTTTATTTTGGCTATGGTTATGGGCCAATTATTGTTAAATTTTAAAAGTTGTTTATTATTAAAGTACTATTTTACAGCAAGTTAATTGTTTAGAAATTAACATTAAATTTATAAAGATATTGTCCCATTATCATAAACAAAATAAAAGCCAACCTTAAGTTTAGTATAAGCAATTTTGACTGTTTTTCAGTATAATATGTTGCCAAATAGCTTGTACAAAATTAAGAGTTGATTTTTTCTTTATGATGTTGGGCCATTATACATTTTTATAAAAATTAAAATTCAAAATATATATGTTTTTTAGTATTTGTTGACTTATAATTAAAGGGCTCATTCCATCATATTTCGTCAAGGGTGGTCGGCTCGCCATCTAAAAATAAATTGGCAAATATATACAGTGTTGCGCAAAACAATAGCAACAATACAAGTGCGCTGCAACAAAATCGTGTATCTTTTTTAATATTAGGAATACACAAAAATGATTATAGGAATCAAAGCATATATTCAAGCATCATATATAAAACAAATCAAATTCAAATTTGGTTTTGTTTTTTTTATTAAATTTAAAATTAATGTGACTACATTCAGTTTGTCTGTGAGCAAAACAAAAGCAACAAAACTTGAAAAATATAAAAAGAGGACAGAAGTTCCAAGAATTATTGGTAAAAGTTCCGTTATTGTAAAGCACGTGTTGTTTGTAAGTCATAAGTGTTTAAGTTTGGTTTTGTTTTGTGCTAGTTGTGACATTGACTGTTCCATTTATAATGGCACGTTTTAAATACTGTGAAGCTCTTAAATTACAAATTAATATAAAAACGAAAATTCGCAAATATCTAACGCGAAACAGTTTGATATTAATCGGTCAATAGTTTGCAGATTGATAAAGAAGTATAACATCACAAAAGACGTAACAACGGTACATTAAAGAGGGTGGCCACGGAAGACATCGCTGCTTGATGACAGGAATATTTGTGGCTTGTTCAAATGAAATCGATTTGCCACATCCAAAGAGGTTGTTCGGCCACTTGATTTAGATATCCATCACGGCACTGTTCGAAGACGAGCCGTTGAGAACGATTTAAGAAGTTACAGATCGGCAAAGAAACCTTTGCTTACAGCTAGCATAAAAAACAAGGTGAGGTCTTATAATTTATAAAATTCTGTCTGAAATTGTGACAACGAGTTGCAATTAATTGTTATTTAGAGTCTGTCTTGCAAAAGAGCACCTAAATTGGACCGTTCAAAAATGGAACACCGTTTTTTTGCGATGACTCAAAGTTCAATTTGATTAATTCAGATGGGATGTGCACGGTACCGCACCGCCCAGGTACATGACTTGAAGCCCAAAATTGCAAAACAAATGTTAAGCACGGAGGCAGTGGTATTATGGTCTGGACTTGTTTTTCCTATAATGAAGTTGAACCATTTCAAAAATCAATGGAATTATGGATCGATTTGTATATAAAGACATTTTAGAAAGCAAGATGCGACCACATGCAGAGTGGAATATTCTGCCACAGTAAACGTTTCAGCCAGACAACGACCCCAAGCACACTTCAAAGCTCATCAAAGATTACATTAGAGGCAATGAGATTCAAGTCCTTGATTGGCGGGCACAGTTACAATGACTTTAAACCCATCGAAAATCTTTTCGGGATTTTGAAGGAAACAATTTCCGGTCAAAGATTTTTCAATAAGACTGCAGTGTATGAAGCCCTGAAACTTAATTGGGAACAAATACCTTATGCCAACATATCTAATTTAATAGAGTCGATGTCGCTCAGATGTGCAGCGGTTATCAAGAACAATGTATCTCCATGTATCCAAATATTGATATCTTACACCAAATATTTACACCAGATAAATTGAATGTAGTCACGTTAATTTTAAATTTAATAAAAAAAAACAATACCAAATTTGAATATGATTTGTTTTTCATATGATGTACGAATATATGCTTTGGTTCCTATAATAATTTTTGTGTGTCCCCAATATTTAAAAAGATACACGATTTTGTAGCAGCGCACTGATTTTGTTGCTATTGTTTTGCGCAACACTGTATGTGAATGCCCCATGTGAATTCGATTTAACCACCCTGTTTTTAGAAGTTAGGAGTTTTTCAAATTGAAGTATTTTTTCTTCATTTTTATTTAAATACCCACTGATTAAATTACGTAAAAAACGCATAAAAACAATTACTGGTTCGCAGGTATCATGCTTTTAAAATATGAATAGACGACAAATGTGTAAACTAACAGACCCTGTACCTCCGAAAACGCACATTTTAAAAATCAAAATATTTTTATATTTTTTTAGTATAACTCATTTTTAATGCTCTGATTTAAATTTTGAAAGTGGGTTTTGCCCTGTTTTTGAAAAAGTACGTTTTTAAAATGTATTAAAAACGAACTTAATACAAAAAGCACACACTAAAGGATTGTATATTAGATGCGTATTTCTGACAATTTTATTTTTGATTCATGCACTAGGGGGTTTAAATGAAGAAGCATATTGAGAGGATCAAGAATAAGAAATTTTTAGTTCAATATCTCTTAAACCGAGTGCGCTCAAAGCAGAAAACCTTTTTTACTGTATCTGTTTAAATTATCATACAGAATGTACGATATAAAAGAACTAAATTATTGCAAACACAGATAATGCCATTTGATTAAGCGATAAATTTTATGTTGGAATCGGTATGTGTAGATATTTTTTATGGAAATTTAATATCTTAAAAATTAGTTTAAAAGATTCTATAAAAAGATACAGTAAAAATTATTGTTTTAATACATTTTCAAAAACGCATTTTTTCAAAAACAAGGCAAAATACACTCTCAAAATTTTATCAGTTTATTGAAAATTACTGATAATACTAAAAAAATTAGATTTTCAAAAAGTGCGTCTTTAAAGATACAGGGCCCGATAGTTTACATATTCTTCGTAAATTCATATTTTAAAAGCAAAATTTTTTTACGTTATTTAATCAAAGAGAACTTTAATAAGAATTTAAAGAAAAAAGAATGAATTTTGAAAAACTCGAACTTCTAAAAACAAGGTTTAAAAAAAAAAAATTTAATATATTTGCAAAAGTTTAGGTAATTTTTTCAAACCTTATACATAAATAAGCAAAATTTAATTTTATTGTACTTGAAAGTTAATTTTCTGTAAAACTGTTTTTAAATGAAGTCAATACCTATCTTAAATGTAAGGATATAAGTGAGATCGTAAACACCTAAAATCCTTTTTTGGGGCTACTCCGAAGCCCTTCGAGTGGAACCACGGGCTAACGGTAGAAGAAAAGAAAATAAAATTTTTTTTGTTGTCTTAAACAATGAGCATTCACGCATATTTTTGCCAGTTTTTTTAGATGGTGAGGAGACTTTTTTTTGGTCGAAATCTGATTAAATGAGCCAAAAAACATAACAATAAAATTTTAATAAAATGTATAAAAAATATTTTGTTGAAAATTGTTTATTAATATTTATCATTTTTTTAAATTGAGTAAAAAATAATAAACTATTAACAATCTTGGAAGCAGTACTATTTCTTTTTTTAACAATAATATTGCGATAAGCAATGTAGCTGGTCTCGCAGCAGGCAGAATTTTCACTATATTCGCTATGTTTGTGCATTGACTCGCACAACTCTCAGCTATATCGCGAAACAGGTAAAATTATCACTATATTCACTATGTTTGTTCGCTTATTCGCACAACTCTCAACGTGAGGATCAAAGCAAGTGCATATTGTAGAGCAGAGAGTGAGGGCATAGTTCGCGCTCAAACAAAATTGTTTGAGGATAGCGAATTCGTGTGAAAACAGAAAATGTAGTGAAGAAGGAGAGTGCGTTATGAAGCGAATCCCTTTTTGCAGATCTCTGGTACATTGTCCCACTTCAAACGAGGTGTGAGCGGACTAAAATGCGGTTATGTCGTTTAAAAAGAGGTTGTCAGGTGTTAAAAGTGCTATTTGGTATTAGGAGTTGTTATGAGTAGAATAAAGGGGAGGAAAATAGAAATGCAACTATAACTTTATGCAAATAGTGAAATAACCTAGGGTCTTCGAACCACTTTTGCACAAGAAAAATGTTCGAAAAAGGCCAATTTTGCAGCACTGCAAACATCAAACATTCTAAAATGTATTTTTTCTATCAAGCGTCACTCATCATATGCATCAAAAAAATTCGCTCTGCAATTTTGAAGCTTAAAAAATGCGTTGTGCGCATACTGCAAGTCGTGATGCATTTCCGAACAAACCCCTTTTTTCAACCATTCAAATCAGCAAAATTACACAAATCCACAAGGAGAAACAAAGACTAAAGAGAAGAAGAAATAAGTATTGCATTGAAATCGGTTTGAGAAGAAGGTTCATTTGATCAAAGCCTGTATCGGAGAAAATTTGTCACAAAATTTTAATTTTATTAAAAAATACATATCGCCGCCCCAATTCTAATAGGACGTATGTCAAAATTGGTCAAACTAACGTTTATTAGCAGTTTAGGTAGATTGGTCAAAACTACATCTATGTCCTTTTTTAGTTTTTAATGTTTGTATGAAAAAAAGGGAGGTAGAACGTTTGAAACAATACATTTTCGATTGAAATTCATACAAATAATAAACAGTTTTCTTTGCCTCCTAAACAATAGATAATTTTGACTTACGTCGTATTAGAATTAGGCCGACGATATGGTTTTATTTCATACATTTTAATTTTAAACATAGCTGTTAGATTGCGATTACAATTAGTAATCAATTAGATTACTTTTAAAAAAGATTGTAATGATTATATAATCCTTAAGGGAAAAGTTTATGATTAGTAATTGATTACGATTACAAATAATCAAAAAATAATAACGATTACTTACGCAAAATAATCAAAATGAATCAAAAGTAATCAAAAAATAATCCGATTACTTATCAAGATTATTTTTGATTCTTTTTTGATTATTTTAAGAATTTCAGTCTTATGCCGTGGGTAAGCTAGGCAAACATGTTGGGTGAGCTTTTTTAATGTTAGTGTTTTCGCATAAAATGAGACATAAGCTCTTTTCTCCTGCTCATTACCTCACTAATTACCTGTTTGAAACAGCAAATACGCCAAACATTTCAGAATCGTCAAATTTCTATGCCCGTTTTTTTTTCTTTAAGAGTCAAGAAATCGTTTTAAATACAACTGAACAGCTAACAAACCTTAAGGCAGATTGCTTCTTGGCGTGCTTGGTATTCGACTGTATATTTTCCACATGTGTAGTTTCCGTGTGAACTAAAATATTGCAAAAAATTTTATTTTTTTCTATATTTTTTTGCACAAAATCCAGAAAAACTTGCGTTTCTTACGATTTTTTTTAAATCTTCATAATTTTTTTTTTTTTGTTTGCCAAACTTAAAAATTTTAGTTCACACGATAACCATACTCATATTATATAAGAATTTTTTGAAATGCATTTAATTTTGACAAAACCAAATTCTACAAACTATCGATTTTACCGAAACATTTTGATTTCGATTTTGATGATGAGGCAATCTTTCAGATTATTTTATCTCAGTAAAGCTTTTAAGACTTTTCATTTTACAGATGATGAAATGGACACAACTGGGTCTTCACAGGACACCGATAAGCCCGATCAGCGATCTCAATTAACACACCAACTCTTCTGCTACTTGAATGACGATTCAAGTGATTAAATGGTTTGGCAAAAGTATGGCTTGTTGAAGGAATTATTTCTTTTATTCAATACGCCTTTAATGTCCTTAGCGACAGTTGAAAGATTATTTTCTTTCGCTGGCATAGTAAACCCTCCAAGACGGCAATCATTGTCTGATTTTTCTTTTGAAAAATTAGTGCTTATGAAGGCAAATAGTAATTTAGAGTAAAAAGGTTTTATTTTTATTTCGTTTATGTTGTACTATAATACATTATTGTTCTCGTTCTTGTTTTTTGTCAATCTTTGTTTTATAATGAAATACATAACTTTGTTTTTTTTTAATAAAATTTAACAAAATTTTTTGTACCTAAGACTGAAATTCTTAAAATAATCAAAAAAGAATCAAAAATAATTTGGAAAAGTAATCGGATTATTTTTTTGATTATTTTTGATTATTTTGCGTAATTTTAAGTAATCGCTATTATTTTTTGATTATTTGTAATCGTAATCTTTTGATTACTGAGCCAAAGGAAAAAGAATCGTACTTAATCAATTATTTTACCTTTTTGAAAATCGAATCGAATAAGTAATGACTACGACGAGTAATCATTACTAAACAGCTATGATTTTAAATATTAAATATGAAATCATTAAATCATAATGCTTTGAATGATAAAAACACAAAAGTTTTAACTGTCAAATTTGAGCTGTGTGGAAATATTAAATCGGTTCAATATACTTTTTGTGGTGCTGGTACAATTAATGTTGATGTATGGAACATTTGAGGTACCTCATGTATGAGTTACCTAACACTACTTTTATATACTCCCAGGGGTCCGCGAAGTCAGGTTGAGGGTGCGCGAAAAAAATCAATAATGGCTACCAAGCAAACTTTAAACATAGCTAAATAAATAATTAGTTTACTGGGCTATTTTTGTTCATATAATGATTTTGTTTGATGCTAAAAGAAAAATGCAACTTGTTACTTTTTGAACTCATGCTAGTATTAAATTCGCAGGACTGCATAAAAAGGCAATGAAATTTCTGTTACCTTTCACCAACACTGAGTTGGCAGAAAGAGCGTTTTCATCGTACACATTCATCAAAAACAAGTGTAGAAACAGATTGTATGCACGTTTTGATATGATCCTGTGTCTTTTATCCATCAAACCAGATTTTAAAAAACTATTATCTTCCTTGCAGGCTCAGGGATCTCATTAATAAGTATTTTAAGACATTTTTTTTATATTAAAAACTTCATATTTTTAATACTTGTGTTCCTCACCTTATTTACATACAATAATCATAATCTCATATATATGCTGTTTTTAATATATTTTTTTAAAATTTTTGTTTAAAAGATCTTATTACATTTATTAAAATGGATTATTAAAAAAAAATTATAAAAACAATTTGAATTAACCGACCATTTAGGTTTATTATATTGTTAATAATAGTTATTTTTCATATAAATAAATCTTTATTTATTTAGGGGGTACCATAACCTTATTAAGGTTGCCGAAAAAAGGTTGAGAAACGCTGGTATATCTGATATATATTTTTGGAATCATTTCGTCTTGTACCAGGTAAAATATTAAACAAAATAATACGCCGTTTGAGAGATTCTTTTTCAATTCTTATTATTACAAGAAAGATGTCTAATTCTATTTGGAATACGACAGCAAACTGCATTTGCCGGGTGCATTTGAAGCTGCATTTCTCTTCGTTCGTGAGTCCAAGGTTTCAATTCTGAACTATTCATGCACTATCTATACGTCGACATAATTCGCGGGCAAAAAGTTCCGCCCGGCCAACAAGCACCACCAATTTTACCCGGATATTTTTATTTATAAAGATAACATCATACGACTGGCGAAATATAAAATCACCGATACTGAGTTTGAAGGAAAGATAATTTTTGCTGTAAGAGAATAAAAGAAGTTCGATATCGAGCTTTGAAGCTTACCGTGTCATTCGCAGGCCGGCGAAAGATCCGTCAAAACAGTGACAGGAGCCTCAAAACACGTTTAGAGCATGTCCAAAGGTGAGAGATGCCATGGTTTAATACAAAAAACCAGTTTGCTGCTGTCAGAAATGATATTGCTTTCCGATCAAAACTTTGAATACCAAGTTCAATAATATATAGACATTCGACAGAAAAGTCTACCGTGACCAAAAAATTAAAAGTTATTAAAACATATTATTTTATGATATTATCTAAGAGAAAAATGTTTATTTTATTAATTATGGCTGGCAAAAATCCTCTACCTAACCCTCCAAGTTGGTGCCAGCTGGTTATAACCACTACAGTGTTATTAACTTCTCTTCATCTTGGTGGGAAGCCATAATAATTAACGTAAACAACAAAAAACATACAGACGGGCAGTCTTTAAATGCCAACCAGGTGAAGCCTTCAGCTACACCAGACACGTGGTCTTTAAACGCTACTCTTATCCAACAGCCTGTAGACGTACAGTCTCTAAATGCTCCAGCTACGGAAACTAGTGTAGTGGTTACCAAACCTGACACAAGTGGAAGTAGCAAAAAGGGTCCAGCTAAAAAGCAGCGCTAAGAGTTAGAGATCACATTGCGCGAATTCCCGACAACCTGCTCAGAGAGGATCACAGGATCAGTCATGAAAGTGGGCGATGGGCATCTTGGAGGAGTCACTTGGAGGTAGTGGGCCACTATCTTTATTCCAATCATGAAGAAGTTTCCCGGTAGAGGCTCTTCTTGTCGCGACAATCGATGGCATCAAGACCACTTGAAGCTGATCGCATGCGCCGACCAAAGGTCTTTAGATCTGTATGAGATCGCAATTTCAAGGATTGGTGAAGTATGACCGGGTGCGAGTCTCGCGGTCATAGATAGGGATTTCATCCCTAATAGACCAATAGCGCGTTCCCGGCTCCTTGCCGAACACTCTGACCCTCAAACAATCCTTGAAACTATAAGGCTGGGAAATCATGGCTTACCGACCGGCAAATTGGAGGTGACGGGTTGAAGAGCCGAAGGGGGAAGGTCGCTAACGTTGGAACTCGCACGCACATTTCGGTTATCCTCCATGGAGGATGACTTCCTTAAGTCAGACGAAGAGCCTGGCGCAACTGTGGTGGAGGTTGATTTAGCTACTAGCAGCTTAGATGCTAAGAGCAATCCAAATTAACCTCCACCACTCAAAGGCTGCGTCCGCCAGCCAACAAACGGGGGATGTGGGGCTTGCAATGAAGTATTACTCACTGGCTATGCACAGCAGTTATAAGGCCAATCTTGCTATATGGTGCTATCGTCTCGGACCATATATTCAACTATATCAAACAAGTTAACTAGGATCTTTATATAAACACAGATCTATCAAATGGAGCAATCTTTACACAACTTAGTTGATAGTCTCACTAACTCGCTAAATAAAACTCTAGATACCGCTTGTCCGCTAAAAACATCAAGGGGAAAGCAAAAGCCTTCTTGGAAAATTTAGATCTCTTGTGAAAATATATTACAGACCTCAGAGGCGTCAAGGCTTAGGAAAATTCTAGCTAAGGTTTCCTCAAATCCAAACTTCATGAAAAAGGAAGATGTTGATTGGACTACCAGCAGTCTCCAACCTCTGAATGTTTTAGTAGAAACCCACTTTCCGGGATGTTCAGAGATATGTAACGCTCCAATTCAGGAATATCAATTACCATCTGTGAACAGATCTCTAAAAATAATGGCGTAATGTGAAGGTTATCTAAGGCAGGCAAAAGCTCACATGCAAACCCAAAAGACCAATTAGCCTCTCATCTTTTCTTCTAAAAATCTTCGAGAGATTAATTGACATTCACTTGAGATTGATGATAGAAAAGAAGACAATAAAATAGCACAACATGCTTACACCAAAGGCAAATCCGTGGAAACAGCTTTCCATTCCATAGCATCCATCATTGAAAAATCCTTCCATCAGAAGGAATATACAATGATAGCTTTTATTGATATAGAAGGGGCCTTTAATAACGTCGAAGCAAAATATATTACTAATGCACTGACGGATCTTGCAGTGGATGCCGCACTGATAGCACTGATAAATCAAGTGCTAGTTGGCAGGATTATAAATGCAAAATTTGGAACGGCATTCACATTAAGATCTGTATCAAGAGGAAATTATCAGGGAGGTGTTCTTTAGCCTCTTCTCTGGAATTTAGCAGTAAATGAACTGTTAGTCAAACTGGGACTAGAGGGGTGCAGCGTGATGGCTTATGCCGATGACGTGCTATTGTTACCTCTGCAAAATACATATCTACTCTTCGAGACATTATGCAAAATTGCCTAAATACTCTAGTCAACTGGGCTATCAGCTGTGGGTTCAGCTTTAATCCTAATAAAACTGAGTTAATGGTTTTCACCAGAAAACACAATTTACCTCTAATCAC
Organism: Dichetophora obliterata; assembly: GCA_963920525.1. Lineage (NCBI taxonomy): Eukaryota > Metazoa > Arthropoda > Insecta > Diptera > Sciomyzidae > Dichetophora > Dichetophora obliterata. Next base: position 121,451,754 of record OY986439.1, read on the forward strand.
TCCTTCTTAACTGGGAAACACAAGACTAAGCTTCTCAGATCAAACAAGATACCTGGGCCTTATACTGGATAGGAAACTAAACTGGAAGCCCAATCTGCTCGAGAGAGCCAAAAAAGCGAATATTGCCCAGAACTCCTGCAAAAAGGCGGTGGATAGCAGGTGGGGCTTACAACGAAGTATTACTCACTGGCCTCACAGTTATAAGGCCAATCTTGCTATAAAGTGCTATCGTCTGGTGGCAAGCACTCTACAAACAGACTCACCTTAACATTCTCCGTAAAGTTCAGAGATCAGCTGAACTGTGCATCAGTGGAGCACTAGGAACCACTCCGACAGACGCATTAGACATTATGCTCCACCTTACACCACTCGATATACTAGCTAAACAGATGGCAGCTTATACAGTCATCCGCCTTGATGCCACTTCCCAGTGGAAAGCAGGTACGCTAGGCAACTCTTGCATTAGGAAATTTCTTCCTGCTATACCCTGGTTCATCGACTACATTATCACAAAAACTATCCTTTGATAGGAAGTTCGATGTATCCATTCTCTCTCGAGAAGAGTGGGAACTAGGTAACCTTTCACCTTATAATGCCATCGAAATCTTCACCGATGGACCAAATGTGGAGGACTCTACTCTGAAACATTAAACATCAATATAGCCTTCAGGCTCCCTGACAATTGCAGCGTATTTCAAGCTGAAGTCACTGCTATAGATGAAGCGGTAGCTTATCTCCAGATAAATGAGATATCTTCTATGGATATCTGCATACTATCTGATAGTCAAGCCGCTTTGAAAGCCTTAAAAACTGATCTCTAAAATGAGATCAAAACTCTAAATGAGATGGCAAACCAGCTCAGGATCTTTCTATGCTAGAACATAAAGATTTTCTAGGCAACTGTAAATCAGATGAACTCGCTCGCACAGGCGCTACCAAACAATTATCTACATATAAGGATAGACTTGGTATTCCTCTGGCCACATGCAAACTCCGTACACATGAGTTATCCTGTAATAAAACCAACAAATAACTGCATGTTTATGTAAAAGGAAACGAAGGCTGAACGTTGTGAAAGAAACGAGCAACAGTATTTTTTGCTATGGAAAAATGTATTGCTTACCGCGTCTCGCACCACGTTCAGCGTTCGTTTCGTTTTACATAAACATGCAGTAAGCGTTCAAAAGAACTCATTTCCCTTAGTAGAGACCATACTAGTACCATGGTAGGGGTCTTTACAGGGCACTTGCTGATCGGCAGACATGCTCATAGATTGGGCATCCCCCACAAAGACTTCTGCAGAAGCTGTAGAGATGAAGAAGAAAAAGAATCTATAGTACATTTTCTCGAGAAACTGGGGACGATGTAACAATGTAACATGTCTGACTGTCTCAACCTGGCGAGGCCAGCATAATCTTTGTGAAATCGCCTCAAGTCGACTCAAACCTACACATGGTGTTTCCTGGGCAACGTCAAAACTGACAACCGTTAGTTTGGCGGCTAATATGAGCGGCGGGCCTCCCTAGGCTTAAAATAGGTTGTGCGTCGGGTTTGAAGCCCACCCGTAAAAACCCATTTCAATGAAAACAACTAAGAAAAGAAGAAAACTGATCCCCAAATCTGATGACGACCTCCGCAAACAAAAAACTGATAATGATTTACGGATATACACCTGGAATGTCCGAACCCTTAATTGGGAAGGTGCCTCTATCCAACTGACTGATGTCTTGGAAAGATACAAAGCTGATATCACTGCTATCCAAGAAATGCGATGGAAGGGACAGGGTTGCATTCGGCATGCACCCTGTGATATCTACTACAGCGGCCATGCGGAGAAGCACGAGTTTGGATGCGGATTTGTAGTTGGCAAGACACTACGGCCCCATGTCCTGCGATTCACACCTGTGAACCAACGACTTGCCATAATCCGCATCAAGGTTAAATTTTTCAACATAAGCCTAATATGTGCGCACGCTCCGACAGAAGACAAGGACGATGAGATCAAGGAAATTTTCTACGAGCGCCTTGAAAATGCTTACGAGCGCTGCCCCCGTCACGACGTAAAAATCGTGCTTGGTGACTTCAACGCTAAGGTGGGCAAGGAAAATATTTTTGGTCCAACAGTCGGAAAGTTCAGCCTCCACGACAACACCTCCGATAACGGAATGAGGCTGATTGACTTCGCCGCAGCACGAAACATGGTCGTAAGTAGCACTAGATTCAAGCATCTCAATATTCATAAAGCAACCTGGATGTCCCCTGATCAAAAAACCAAGAATCAAATTGATCACGTTTTGATCGACGGAAGGCACTCTTCCAGTGTATTGGGTGTACGTACGATCCGTGGTGCAAGCATTGACTCGGATCACTATCTTGTTGCATCCAAGATCCGTACATGTCTATGCGCAGCTAAGAATACACGCAACCCTACACAGCGAAAGCTAGACGTCGACAAGCTGCAATCGAAACAGACAGCCGATGCTTTCGCCACTCGACTCTCACTCCTGCTTCAAAGCACTCATCCAATCGATGATATATGCGCGCAGTGGACACACATTTCCAACTCCATGCGTGCGGCTGCTGAAGAGGTGATTGGCTACCACCGCCCTCGCCGAAACCAGTGGTACGACCAGGAGTGTCGCGACGCCACTGCAGAGAAAGACGCCGCCTACAAAGCCACCCTGCAGTCGGTTGTAACGCGCGCTGCTAAGGAGTGATACAAAGAAAAGAGGAGGGAAGAGAGACATATTTTCAGGCGGAAAAAAAGAGAGGCAGAAAAGCGCGAGCAAGAGAAGATTGAGATGTATGGTGACAGGAATGAGGCCCGAAAATTTTTCGAAAAAATAAGACGCCTTGCCGATGGTTTTAAAACCGGGGCCTCTTCCTGCAAGGATGAAAACGGGAATCTAGTGACAGATGTCCAGAGTACACTGACGTTATGGAGGGAACACTTCTCTAAGCTTCTAAATGGCGACGCTGACAACAATCCCGCCAATAGAGATGATATTCCGGAAACCCCAATTTTGGATGACAGCGTTGAGGTTCCGCTGCCCGACTATGATGAAGTTCTGACAGCTATAGCTCGGCTTAAAAATAACAAAGCCGCGGGAGCTGATGGCTTACCTGCTGAGCTATTTAAGAACGGAGGCGAAGCTCTACTTAAATGCATTCACGAGCTTCTATGCAGAACATGGTCGGAAGAATGCATTCCGAACGATTGGAATCTCAGTGTGCTCTGCCCAATCCACAAGAAAGGCGATCCCACTATCTGTGCCAATTACCGTGGGATTAGCCTTCTTAATATCGCATATAAGGTCCTGTCGAGCGTTTTATGTGAAAGATTGAAGCCCATTGTAAACGAACTGATCGGACCTTATCAGTGTGGCTTAAGACCTGGAAAGTCCACCATCGACCAGATTTTCACGCTACGACAAATCTTGGAGAAGACTCAAGAAAAACAAGTCCACACCCACCATCTTTTTGTCGACTACAAAGCCGCCTTCGACAGCCCAATAAGGAAGCACCTGTACTCCACCATGTCTGAATTTGGTATTCCTGCAAAACTAATACGACTTTGCAGGATAACACTGAGCACCACCAGCAGCTCAGTTAAAATCGGGAAGGACCTCACCCCACCATTTATTACCAAACGAGGTTTCAGACAAGGTGATTCCTTATCGTGCGACTTTTTCAACCTAATGATGGAAAAGATCATCCGAGCTGCTGATCTGAGACGTAGTGGCACAATATTCTACAAGAGTGTTATGCTGCTTGCGTATGCTGATGACATCGATATCATTGGCCATAATACGCGCGAAGTCAGTGCAGCATTTTCCAGATTAGAAAGAGAGTCAAGTCGAATGGGTCTGGCAGTGAATGCAGATAAGACGAAATACTTAGTGTCAACAAACAAACAGTCCCAGCGTCTTGGAACCCACGTTACCGTTGACAATACCTCCTTCGAGGTTGTGAAGAACTTCGTTTATCTGGGATCCAGCATTAATTCAACCAACGACATCAGCATTGAGATCAAACGAAGAATAACTCTTGCCAACAGGTGTTATTTTGGGCTCAGTAGGCAATTGAGAAGCAGAGCCCACTCTCGACGAACGAAAATCACGCTCTATAAATCGCTCATCATGCCCGTCCTACTTTACGAATCACAAACCTGGACGCTGAGCAGTTAAGATGAAAAGACTTTAGGAGCATTCGAGAGAAAGATTCTTCGTAAGATCTACGGACGAATCTGCGTCAATGGCGAGTACCGAATACGGTGGAATGATGAACTGTATGAGCTGTACGCTGACATCGACATAGTCAAGCGCATTAAAATCGAGCGGCTTCGCTGGCTTGGTCATATTCAGCGCATGAAAGACGATGCTCTAGTGAAGAAAACATTCGATTCGGTACCCAGCGGCGGTCAACGTAGAAGAGGACGACCGCATCTTCGTTGGAAAGACCAAGTAGAGGACAACCTGACGAAGCTTGGAATTTCCAACTGGCGCCAGCAAGCTAAAGACAGAAATGGCTGGCGCAAATTCTTAGATGAGGCCAAGACCGACATACGGTTGTAGCGCCAACTAAGTAAGTAAGTACATTTCTCTGCACTTGCTCAGCGTTGGCTCAAAAAAATTTTCTACACTTAAACAATTGGTTTTTTTTTCTAAGCTTTCTGGAAAAAAGCTCAAACTGGTTTAAATAGAGAATGGAAATCAACCCTGTAGTACCACAATTGGTCTAATTGGCCTTAGTGTGTCTTAATTGAGACAGCCACTTTAACTAAACCTTATTAATTAAAGCAACTTATGTATAAATTAGTTTACAATGATGATCAAATCGTCTAAACTGTCTCACAAAAGCAGGTTTTCTTTTTCGTAAATGTTTAGCAAATGTTTCGTAAGCTTTTTTGTTTTAATTCGTTCGTAAAATTCGTTTTTACTGTTTATATTATTTTCGTAAAATTTAAAGAGATTTATCGTTTTGCCACTTTTTATGGGAAATAGACGTGGGTGGTTTTATCCGATTTGGCTCATTTTTCAACCTATTTTTTTGCAAAAACAAGCTTATATATTGAATCTCGTGACGATAGTTCTAAAATTACAGCTGTTATCGTGATCATACACGTATAGACGGATATGACTAAATATACTCAGGAGGTGATGCTAATTAAGATATATATAATTTTATATACCGTTAAAAACGGAGTGACAAAGTTAATACACGCAGTTTGCGTGGAGGTATAAAAATAGCTCCTAAAATCACCTGATTATATTCACAGTATATCAGGTACAAAAACTAATTGTGTATGACACTTTCTTGGTTTAAACTTCCTGAGAAAGCAAGTTTGGTCGGTCACATTGCTTAGCACTAACTTTAAGTACCTATTTTTAAGGACCTAAATCGGTGTGGTAAATGTATTTTATGGCAACTTACCTTTTTTGTGCAATAATACTTCTATGATATTGAATTCCATTTCATGATGACAATATTTGCAATTCCAAGTATGTTCTCGCAGCATAGCGTCCATAGCGTTGGTCCACTGAGTTTCATTTATGCTGTGGTATAAAACACTTTATTTGGAATAAACTGTATTTAAATTTTTTTTAAATAATATTTTACCAGCCATAAACGACGTTTTCAGTCACATTTATGCCCCCTTTTTCTTCATTTTTGCTCATTGGAAAATCAACAGGAAATGGGTTGATGAGGATGTTCTCATGATTGGATATGTTTGTATGAGTATATAGGTTCTAATAAAAAATACTAATTATTAACGCTTCCTAAAATTTTTTTCTGAAAATAATACCTTTAAATCTGCAGGCAATAATCTCTTTACTGTGAATGTAACATTAACACTCATAAAGTCGATTAAATCTTCCCAAAGTTCTCTTTCGTTTTTGGTCATACCTTTGGCATTTACATTTGGAATACTCTCAGATTCATTTAAATCTATGGAAATTATATAAAAAAATTATTTGAGTTACATATGTATATTTTTTTTTACTGAAGTCATGAAATAATTTAACCAGAAGAAATATTTAACTTATGTGCTATAATTGTCTTTTGTCATAAGTATGAGTAAGCATTTTGATAAAAGAAAATTAGTAAAGTAGATTAAATAATTGCAGGAATTGTTAAAAGCATTTTTATAATTTTATATTTTCCATGGTATAAGAAAATAAGATAGCACGGACAGTTGTTTTGGAAAATTACTCTTGTCAAAAAATATAATCAATGAAAAGAGAGCGCTCACAATTGTCAATCTCTGCAGAAACCACAGAAGACTACTGAAGTAGCCCTCAACGAAACAGTCTATCTAGTCTGCTTGGTGGTTTGCTCTGCAAAGAACTTGTTGTTGTAGCGACCTGTTGTTCATGCACTTATTTGGCATTAAGCTCAAATATAATTCTAAAAAAATTATATTTTCTTAGAAAAATTTATGATATGCATAACGAGAGAAAAGGAATTTAATGATGTAACCTATATAGCTCTGCGCTGGAAAACATGGAAAACATCGACAATTTGAGCTCATGTAAATTGGCATCACTAAATTATGACCAGTGGTCTCACGAGATTTTGAACGTACGTTTTCAGATTACAAAAGAGTTTTGGACGGCAAAATGTTTTAAAGAAATATAGGGAACTGCTGTAACTATTCAAAGATATGACTATAACACCAAACATATATTTATATAATTACCTTTTTAAACAATAATAGAAAGACAAAACCTAAAAACATCCTTCTTTTACCTGAACCAATTAAACATACACTTAGATATCGTAATTAAAAGTTCACCTCTTACGATAAAAGTAAATGAGTTATCATAACCACGATTATTAACAGTATATTATAGGATATGAAAAAAAAATAAAATCGTGCTTGCAGACGAACACACATAAAGACATCGGACATGGATAAATAGATTCATGGATAATAGAATATAAAATTATAGGATAAAATTCATGGACATGGATAATAGAATAGATAGGGTTCGGATTTTTATGCAAAATTATTTTTAAATGAAATCCTGTGTAAAGATAGAATAGTAACATAAATTACATTTTCTAAAAATATTGATTAAATAAGCATATTTGATCAAAATGTGTTAAAATTGTGCATACAATTTATATATTTTAGATTTTTGACACTACTTTTTTATACGTTTTGCATAAAAATCCAATCCCTACTGATCAATAATATATACTTTTCTATGACTGCCACTCGTTTTTACAGTCATTACAAACTTTGTAAACAAGGACCGAAAATAACAGTTATTTAGCTAATGCCGTGGTTATGCTAGCCAAACATGTTCGGTGTTCATTTTTGTTAATTTGTTCTCTTCGCTGAAATGTTTGTTTGGTGGTTATGCTATGATTGGTGGCACAGTTGCATTACATGTAATAGTATGTCAAAACACAGAAAAACACAACCCTAATTTGCATTTTTGTACTTAAAATTAACGAATTAAAATATACGAACTGATATTACTTGCTCTGAATTTTTATTGTAATATCTTAAACAAAATGGTTTGCATATATCTGACATGCTAGCTAGCTGTTTATGTTAAGGGTTACTTGAAGACACAATCAACTTCACTTTTTAATACTTTTACCTCCTTTTTTGATGCTATTATACAAAATGACTACAGCCAACACTGGAAAGTTCGGCATGTTTGGCGTTTCAATCAGCAATCAAAATGTTCGGTCCGAGAGCGAGAAAATGAATATGAGAAAAAGTTCATTTCTTCATTTTATACGTGAAACAATAACAACAAAAAATGTTCGGCAATCATGTTTGGCTAGCATAACCACGGCATTAGGAATAATTATATTAAAAGATTTTATACAATTCATTGTGACCTTTGATGATTTTACAAGGTCAAGTAATTTATGAAAAGAAGGCAACAGCAACAACAACTTTGTAAAACGTCAATCACACAGCAGACTAGACAGCCTGTTTCGGAAATAGCTACATATCTTCTTCAGTTGTCTTGAGTGATTCAGCTGTGACCAACCCACTATTTTACGTGCATATGATTCGACACATGGTAAAATAAACACATCCGAACAAGTGGATTTTATTTTTGGTCAAGCCTTCAACTTTATCAGAGTTGTGTATGTTAAAGTTGCTCTTCTCTTTTTTCTTTCTTCTCTTCTTTTTCTCTCTCTCTCTCTCTTCTCTCTTTCTGAGAATTACCAGGCGGTGTTATGGTAAAACTAGACAAGGTAGTGTTAGGGCGGAGAACCGGTGACCGAAAATGGCAAAACGAAGTTGACAGCTCATACAAAATCTGCAACCGATGAGAATGCGATAAGAAAGCAAAAACTGGCAAAAATAGCAAAATGGCTGAGTTTGACAGTTATGTTCACTGAGAAAGAGGGCATATTCAGCCCTAACACTACCTTGTCTAGTTATACTATGCGCGGTGTGATTTGAAGCTTAGACCTTTAGAACTTTATCATCCATCTCTTGTGAATCGCTTTTTTGACTGATACCACCAGATGGCGTGGACAATGTGTGATTGACTTTTGAGAAAGTTCTTGTTGGTTGCTGTTGCTTTCTTTTCATAAATTACTTGACCTTAAGCTCCAAATTTTAACCTTGTAAAAGATATTAATTTTTTTGATTTTTTTAAAAAAATACAACAAATAATCGTTATTTTTTGGCTGATTTTATTTTGATCAAAAATTTAGGTTTTTCCGCTCAAAAATAAAAGTCAAATTTTTTACGATGTTTTTTTTCTCTGTGCAAAAATGTTAAAATAGGTCTCCTACGAATAACAAATTACACAGGTTTACAAATACGGGTCAACTTTTGGACCAGATATTTTTGTAAACAGTTATAGTTAGGCCTAGTATATTTTAATCAAACCTATTAAAGACAATTAAAATAGGCTAATGCGTTAAAAATATATTGTCCAGTTATCAGAAAAAGAAATGTTTTTTAATGTTTTAATTTAATTTTACCTATAACTCCCAAACTCAACCTGATAGAAAAAAGCGGACTGTGGATTTAAATTCAGTGCGCGAAAATATATACAGAACCACTTTGGTCTTTTCTGGTCCGAAACCGTGTATTCTTGTGTTATCTCTATTTATTGTTTTGAAAATTTAAACTACAGTTAATAAAATAGTTAATAAAAAATTGCACTGTCATATTTTAAACGTATATTTTTGATCGAAAAAATAATAAAAGTAAAATTTTAACTGTTATTTTATGTCGAAATAAAATCGATAAACAAATAAGGATTATTTGTTGACTTTTTTGAAAAGAAACATAACAGTAACGGTTCCTGATTGTAACAATATTAAATTATTGCTTATGCAATACACGTGAATGTATACAAATTTCAGACGTGCTAAACTATACATAACTTTGATCACCAAAAATTATCAGCATGTTGTCCTCTATCAGATTTTTATTAACTGCTACAATGCGCTTATTTAATCTATGCAAGATTTCTATGCAAATTATTTTTAAAATTTTGTCATACTACAAAATAAATCTGTAATGCCCATATTACACGATGTCCGTTTGCTCGGCGTACACTTGGGCGTACAAATAATTTTGTAGTTTTTGTTGTTTAATTTTTGACAGTTTCGCATTGGAAGCAACATCAAAATTATTTGTTCGACGAGCAAACGCAGTGATAACAACAATAACTATGTTTTTTCTTTATACGAACCAGTAAGTTTCTGAGATAACAACATGCTCCACTTTGTTCGCAACTTTATTGCTCGACATAATATCTCACAGCCGGTTTCTGGTATTGGAAAATCAAGACACAACCATGAATCACATACAACACGTGTTATTGACACATTTGTATCAATCGAGTATGAAAACAAAAGTAGCGCTTGTGCGGCTGGCATACGTATGCTATTCATTAGATAAGGCTTAGCAGTCTCGAGCAAATTTCTAAAAATAAAATAATGGATACAATTGAATTTGTATAAATAAATAATTAAATAACATACTGGTAGCACAACACTTGATGAGCTGAACTAAGCAGTTGTTTTGGCGTGTAATAATTTGGTTTTTCAAGAATTTCACTATCATCCAGTTTGAGTATATCGAAATTTTTAGCAAAATATGCATTTGGATGGATTGAAATAAACTGTTTCAGTGAAGTATGAAAGAACTGTTGCGTTCCACCCTTGCAATAATTGAAATCGTCAGCAAGGGCAATTTGAGGATAAAATCCACTGACAATAATTAATTTCAAAAGTAAAACATCTTTTGCCTTTTGAACACTGGAGGAGCTCAATAAAAGCTGTAAATAAAAAATAACAAAGAAATAGAATAATAAAGACCGGTATCAGGAACCATAAGTTATGAGTTTTTATGAGCTTTAAACAGTTATGTTTCAAGTTTTATTATATTTACCATTTTTTACCTTTTTAAGCTATTTTTAAGTTATTTTTTTATTCAAGAACTCAGCAAAATATTTCGCAATGAATCCTAAAATGCATTGCGTCATTGTGTTTCATAAGCGAGGAGGTAATCGATTAATTAAATTTTCTAGATTACTGTCCCGATTGCATTTTGGATAAAATATACGCGAATACTTTGCTGGAAAACTAAGCTTATCTTTGAAATTTATTAATTCGCTTACTTATTAATTATTTATTAAAAACTTATTTTTTATGTTTAATTTTTTATTCAAGAATCATTATTTTTATTAATCAGCTCACAAAGAAACGATTCAGTGAAACAATGCCCAATGAAATATCCAAAATAAACCTAAATAAGGTAAAAAAATGTAATGAAAAGCTCAAATAAAATAATGCTTAAGTCAAAATTAAATAACGGCCAAAATATTTGTTAAGAAAAATTCTAATTGTTATGTGTATGCTGTAGGCCTATAAAAAATTTTCCAGGATAGCGTCTTTACTAGGGTGATTAAAAAATATTAACTTTTTCGCAAATTCACCGATCCCGAATTCTGCTCCGACCATTTCTGCTTGAATGGTGCCACTAAAACTTGGTCATTTAAACTCTTCTAGCCGAAGCATTTAATTGGGTGGCAATTTGATATTCAAATTCTGTGCCATATAAATTTTAGCTGGACTTGACAAAAAAATTTTCAAATAATTGAATTGCTTATTGTGAAAACATGATATGCCACACAATAAAAAATGTTTTACCATGTTTTTGCAATAAGTCCTTCAATTGCTTAATTGTTGGAAAAAATTTGAAACATACATTTATTTAAAAAAACTAATAAAATACAAATAACAAATTTGGACAGTTACCAAATAATTTCGAAAGTATTCTCAATACTTTGAGTTTAATAACATGTATAACATATTTAGGGTATTCAAAAGGTGTGCTATCATGTCATATATTCCTAAAATTTTACAATGATTTAAAAATGTTTTAGTTGGCTTTCATATAAAAAAGTATTAAAATATTATAACCCTGAAAGCTATGTTTGTTGTAGTGTCGTAATCAATCAGCCATTATATTTTATCCTTTTCGCTTTCTTTTGGCATTGCGATTATTTTTTTTTCGGTGTACTCCGAAAGCTTGGCTTCCCTACCTCAATTAGACTCCTCGAGACCCTAAGGTACTAAAATATTGGGGTAAATCGTGATTTTTGATTCTATTTAAAAATTGTACTTTAATTGTGTCAGTCGCATCAGCGGATGGACAAAACACAATTACCGTTGACTGTTCGCACTTCACGACCTCGGTGTTGAAACGACGCTAATCGAATGGCATTGCGATTATAAATATTTATTTTCGCTAGATTTTTATCAGCTGACTGAGAGTTCACAAAACACCATGGCAGAATTCTGCATAATTCTGCCATGACATAACACAATAAATTGTGAGGGGTTGTACACACTAGTTGTATATTTTTATGATTTCAACTTAATGTTAATGTTAATGTAGTGTGGTGGAGATGCGTACTGCGACCTAAATGAGATCTATTGTACCTCCTTCTCAAAGCTCCTCTGGGTTAGGTTAGGTTAGGTTAAAGTGGCTGCCTCAAATTGAGACGCACTTAGGCCAATAAGGCCCATTGTGGTTCCACAGGGGTTGATCTCCCTTATCTATTCAAACCAGCTTGAGCTGTTCACAAAGCTTAGGATTCGGTATATCGATATTACCGAGAGTTCTTCGAGGTCTCTCTGGGTCTCCGCTGGGTTTGTGGATTACATTATTTCATCCAGCCCTATTTCTCTAATGAATTTGAGAATATTCTTAGGTTCAAGGGACGAAACCTGCTCTAGACTCAGCTCATAGTTCCCCAGTGCTAGTTTACGTCTGCGAGCCACGGCGTCGCAGTTTGTAAGTAGGTGTATTGGAGTCTCCTCTGCTTCTTCACAGAAGCGGCAGTTACTATCGGTCTCTATGCCCATTTTCATCAGGTGGTATTTGAGTTTACAGTGTAAACTCAATAAAGTGTACAGTGTAAAGGTTCCTGTAAGGAACCCCGTTAGAATACTTAGATTCGGTTTGCCTAAGCTTATGCACAATTTTGCTCTCCGAGTGTTAAAATCTCTGAGGAGCAATTTGGATTGTCTTAGCTTTGGGAGGCTTTTCCAAAGGTTTGAACGTTTATGCCTCTCCTCCCTTCTTAATTCTTCTTTTATAGAATGTGTGCCCAGTCCGCAGAATGGTTCTGGTCCTATAAATTTTGTGGCTGCACCCTGTCGCGCTATTTCAACTTAAGAAATATGACATTATGATACCTTGTGAATACCCTAATTATTATCATAATAAAGATAATAATTATTATTATAATAAAGATAACAATTATTATCATAATAAAGATAATAATTAGGGTGATTATGAAGAACACAAAAAATGTTTATGAAATGTTTTTGGCGTTATTTATTCAGCCCTTTTACTGAGTCCCGTCGTAATACGATATCGTAGAAACTACGAAAAAGGCATCACTAAGTTCATTCATAGCACCATTCGTAAGATTTTTGAAATAATTTTTTACGACGTGTTTTGGCTGTCTGAGAAAATTTTGATTAAAATTCATACAGTAAAAGTGGTTATTCCTTCTGAATTTTATTTCAAAATATTCTCCGACAGCCAAAACACGTCCTTAAAAATTACTTTAGAAATCTACGAATGACGCTACAAATGAACTCAGTGATGCCTTTTCGTAGTTTCTACGATATCGTATTATCGATATCGTATTACTACGGGACTCAGTGATAGGGCTGAATATTAAGGTTACATTGCACGTTTAAAAAAATGGACTCAAATGAAAACATTTATTGTGAAAAGACTATTGACACAATACATTTATGCAAAGAAACCTAAATACCTTTTTGAAAATCTTCAGTTTTGTAGATCGAACCGTAATATAAACCTCATACCCTGCATATAATTTTTTAAGCTCCAGCAGACTTTTCTTTGTAAACGCCATTAGAATTTGGAACTCGTTGCCCTTTAGAATAAAATGTATTTAAAATAAACGCAACTTTAAGAAATTAACTTTTTGTACACTTTTCTTTACCTTATAGAAGAAAAATTTTTCAAAAAGTAATTAACTTCTTTGTTATTGATACATTATTTTAAATTAGCTGTTGTTAATAATATTTTTTACTTTTTCATTAATCACGAAATGTTTGTGTTAAGTACTATATTTATTAGTTTAGTAAAATTGTTGAGTTTTTCCTTTATTGACTACAAAAGATTGCTAAACTGAAATTAAAAATTTTATTTTTCAAGCGGATTTCCCATGGCCGTTCCAAAATCATTTTTGAAGCATTCATTACGAAAAACAGTTATGCGACATACAAATTCTAGCTGGTTTCAAGTATACTCTTATTTTTTCTTCATTTTCCACATGTTTTTCAATATGTGTTTTGAGTGAGTCGATGGCCACATCTACTGGAATACTTGGAAACAAGGCTTTGACATCGAAAGAGATCATTGTTTCACCTTCACTAACTGTTTGTTGTCTTTCCTGCTTGCTTCACAAAATCGAGTTGTATGTCGCATAACTGTTTTATTTTTCGTAATGAATGCTTCAAAAATGATTATGGAACGGCCATGGGAAAGCCGCTTTCCCCACTCATTGTTGAAGCATTTATCTACAAATTTTAAAAAGATTTATGTAGACGACGTTTTTAGTGTAATTACGAAAAACACAGCGGATAATATCACCAACATGTTATACAACCGATATGATAGCACAAAATTTACTTATGAAGGAGACGATGAGCAACAGTTTTTACCTTTTTTGGACGTTCTATGTAAAAAAATTTATAATAAAAATGAATTCGAAGTTTATAGAAAGAATACTGCAACATATCGTTACATCAGAAGAGATTCTTTCTGTTCGTACCAACAAAAAACAGCGGCATTTCATTCCATATCACATCGGTTATGCAAACTATCTATAGCAAGTTTAAAAAAAGAATTTGATTTCCTGATTCATTTAACTTGTGTCAACGAATTTGATAGATCGTTGGTTAAAAAAGTTGTACATAAACAATTAAAAAAGATTCAGACAGACAAAGTTTAGACACTGTATAGCCAAAACGAAGCAACTAAAACCGAGAACAAGTGGCGCTTCTCTTTTACATATATTCCAACAACTACCAACATGCTACGCAAGACGCTAGAAAAAGAAATCATACACATTGTTTACAATAACAACAACAAACTAATGAACCTTCTCGGTTCTACCAAAGATGTGTTACCAATAAGTGCAAAAAGCGGAATATACCAAATAAGCTGTCGCGACTGTGAAGCCAAATATATAGGACAAACGAAACGAAGTATAGAGACACGTTTTAAAGAGCATATGAATTGTGTGAGATAAAAACAAAAATTAGATGTGTCGTTGGACACACGAGAGAAGCGAAGCATTTTCTCCGTTTCATAAATTTGATGATTTAATGGAGTTTAATAAAAAAAAATTTTAAATTAAAAAACTTTAAATATCAAAAAGTTAACTTAAAAAAATACACGTTAATACTCCCACCAGTAAATTTTATTACACTACATGCTACATTAATTTTGAATTATTTTTGTAAATGTTTTCAATTATTATTAGGGAAATTTATTAATGAAATTATTCGTTTTTAATATCTAATATAGCAAACGTATATTATATAGATGTAATGTCATCGATATTTCAAGCAAATATTACATCAATAGTTATCCCTAATCGTGTTGTACAAATATTTGGATCGCTTATCATTCGCAAATTATATTTATCAAAACGGCATTGTTTAAGGCCTAGAATAGATTTTTTTCAGTTACCGATAAATTGGATAAATTACCGAACAACATATCTTGACCCCGGCTGAAAACGATTACTTTTTTCAACGCCACCTAGCGAAAAGAAGATGCATTAAAAACAAACCCGAGAAGATATTTCATATTTTGTGTCAATAAAGTAGCTGATATATGTCCGGTGCCCTTGTCGGTCGACCTCTGCACCGAAAGAAGTAATACTTCTCGAACACAGGCACAATGTACGATTAGCCGTTATTGCCAATTAAATTTTTTGGGAAAAATACACGAAACATAAGGAATTGGTTCCGTGCGCTTGCAGTATTTTGAAGATTGTGGCTAAACGGGAAGAGTCTCCAACTATTTTTTACGGATTTCGGTTCGTAATTGATTTGTACCTGTGGTAAATATATTTTAAATTTCTAGAAAGAGGGCGAACATTGCCAAAAATTTATTTAAAATAAACAATTTGAGTTTAAATTTTGTAAAAAAAAGTTAAGACATATTTCACAAAAATACTTTTAAAGTACCATAAATTATCTTTAATATGACATAGAGATCATCAAAATCAATGAAACCGTTCGGATGTTATGATTTTTTTTGAAGAAAAGTGTTGATCAAAATTTTAACTACCTATTATTTTTACAAAAACAAACTTTTCGAAAAAAGTAAGCAAAATTTTTCTTCTCATGCAAGTCTATTGATTGAGTCATTAACTTTAAAAAATAAGCAACTTTAATTTTTTGTGGTGATTTCACGAATTTTTACTCAATACAGACTTACTACGGTACTATTTCAGGTGCCTTTCAAGGTACTTGTTAGGTATGTTTCTTGTACATTATAGTTAAGACTCAGGCCAGTTTCGATACATATCAGTTACTTTATTGACACAACTAGCAGGCCACTGTTGTCCGCGGACTTTTTTTTATCAATCTTCTTAACGTCCTAAAGACTGGACAATTTTTTTATACATTTGCTAATTTTTACCTAATTTTGATTTTGACTAATTTTTTAGTTGTTAGTTAGTTTTGAACATCCAACTTGGTGATGCGATATGGCATCATCGTCCTTATTGGGTTAAAAACAATACATATCAAAGAAATAAAAAACTGTCTTTTTTTGTGTTTTGTTTTCTTTTGGAGCTTCGCTCTGCATTTATATGTATCTCACTTTTTGCCTTTCTCGAGGATTATCTGCTTTTTTTTCGCTGTGCTAGCTGAGCACGAAGAGAAAGAAAAAATAAAAATCAACATGGAGTTTATTGAAACTCTCGCAACACAAACGCATCAAAAGACAACGAATAGGCAAAGCATGGCAACTGGGATGAATTCTTAAAAAACTTTATACCTTAATTAAAAATACTTATTATTAGAATTTCGAAAGAGTAAAGTCGTAACTTTAAATTTTCACTTCAATTTTATATAATAGTTTAGATATATCAGTTTTTTTCTCGAGTCCTGTTCGCGGTTCTTATTTGCATTCGGCTTAATAACAATGTGCAATTAATTTTTTTTTTTATAAGCTTTGCAGTTTTTCGTTACTACTCGTAGCTTTTAAAAATAAAATTGAGTCCGATACTTTTGACTTTTGTGCCTCAGTAGTTTGGTACTGACACAAATTGTTTCTCGGGAAAAACAATAACTTTTTGTATTTATGAAAAAATATAAAGTTTATATGTTTTATAGTCTCTTCACAATAAATTTTTTAAATTGAGTTAATTTTTTTTAAGCGTGCACTATCGCCTAATTTTGTGGGTGTTATTTCATTGGACGTTCTTTTACTGGACCATTACTATAACTTAAAAATGGAAAACTTTTTGATATAGTTCATATTGTTAATAACAGTTACTTTCGGTCCCTGATTACACTATGACACAAAATTAGGGTCAGTGTCTCGGTGGTCAACCAAACCAGTCTCAAACGATAGTATTTAGCATCAATAACAAAAGCCAAAGTCCCTTTTTGCTCCACTACGTCACAAATATTTTTTAGTGGTTTTAAATTTGACTTTTTTGATCAAAAATGGAATTAAACAATATGAAAAATTATATGTTAAACTTAATTCAGGTTGGTTCTTGTCTTCAGAAGCCTCAATTAAAATTTTCCGGGGAATATTTTTTCGGAGCACCCCCTAGCTCCTTCTGTATGGTTTAATTTTATCCTTTTTTGGAAAAGACCCTATAAGTCAACTTTGAAGGGAGCTCAAAGGTTAAAACCTTCCAAAAAATATTCTTCAAAAAATTTCACTATGGGTCACCCAAGAAAAGTAACCTCTACGAGTTAAAAGTTTCACATAAAAAAGGGACCGAAAAGATAAGATTTATTTTTAAGCAACTATTGCATCGTGCGATAATATCTTCATTTAGTAATATTATAACGGTCCGGCCTAACGGTATAAAGCTATAATTATATTCGTAATACTTTATAGGTTATAGTAACAAATTACGTAAGTTGTATTAAGGTGGCTCGGCTTAAAAATTCAATTAAGTGGGAATTGAGTTATTTAATTAAAATTGTGAAAGTGTCTTCTAGAAAAAAACCCTCTAATGCCTATAAAAAGGATATATCTGAGATGCTCAATGCGTTCCAGAAACTTGGCATAAATATGTCGTAAAAAATTCATTTTTTGCACTTGCATCTGGACTATTTTTAAAGGCAATACGGAATCGGAATGAAAAATCGTTTTTCGATACGGAATCGGATGAGCAAGGGGCACGATTTTATCAGGTATCCTTGCCATTTGAAATGCGGTAATTCTAAATTAAACTTTCCTTACAATCAACACTTTTGTACCAGATGAGATTATTTCCATTTTTACAGATACAGAGGAAAGAAAACACCAGATGCAGTTCTGGCTGAAATTTGTTGGTGGTCCAAAACAACATATGAAGAAATTAATAAAAGCGGGAGTGAAGACGAGTTTCAAGAAATAGATATAAACCTCTCTAAAGTTTATGATATTTCATGCCATAAGTGATAATGATATGGATACTATTTAAAAAAAACATTAAAATTACCTAACATGAAAATAAATGTATTATCTTTTCGGTTCGTATTTTATGTGTAACCTTTAACTCGTAGAGGTAGCTTGTCTTAGGTGGAGAATATTTTTTTAAAGGTTTTAACCTCTGACCTTTAAAGGGTTAAATTGACCCATACTGGAAGGAGCTAGGGGGTTGAAGTGTTCCACCACCCTGAATTAAGTTTAACATATAATTTTTTATATTTTTTAATTTCATTTTGACAAAAAAAAATTAAACCACTGTAAAAAAAATTTGTGACGTAGTAGAGCAAAAAGCGACTTCGGCTTTTGTTATTGATGTCAAATACTATCGTTTAAGATTGGTTTGGTTCACCCCCGAAAATATGTGTTGCACTGTGCTATTTTTAGCTAAGAGTACCTCCATTTTTGCTGAATCATGACTTAAGCGAAAGTCAACGTCGCGAATGTCTTCGTCATTGTTGTCAAATTCTTCATCGACGTTATATGAACTCTTTTTGAGTATTTTTCGTCTCCTTGGCTCCTTATATTGTTGCTTGCGCTTTATGGCTTTCAGCATACGCACTTCTCCATGTCGACGTGTTCTATCAGAGCTGGACAAATTATCACTTGCTGATTTTGTCGATGTCATATTGCAACTGTCCAATATATTTTGAAACTGACTTCGAAGTTTGGCAATTTCATAGAACCTAGAAGTTTAACAATAAAATTAGTATTACGTAAATGTTATTATTTCAAAAATTTGACATATGCTTACCGTTGCTCTTCAATTCCTAATTTATGGCACCACTTGCGAGAGTTCTCTTTGTCCCACTTTAACAGCAGCCATTCGTTATAGGCTCGAAGAAGTGTAAAGATATCACCCTGATCAGATTCGAGCGATGATCGCTCTTGCTAAATAAAAAAAAAATATTTAAACAATTTTTGTTTAAAACCATTTCTAAATCTTTAAATTTCATTGCGTACAGTATTGCGTAAGTTATTCTTTATACTATCAAAATTTCGGTGGGCTTCGTACTAAATCGAATGATTTATGCGTATCTTCCCAATCTCTTAATTATGAAATAATTGTGTAACATGGCTTACGGATAACCATCTAAGCTCGGAATTATTCCCTAGTGCATCCTATAATGTCTTCCGAAAAGATCTCATGTTATTTTGACCGGTGATTTCAATCTTTGTAATATTAGCTGGAAGTCTGTTTGCGATGATTTCTATATTTTACCGTTTAATGTTCTATCGGAAATAGACGAGCGCATAATTGATTTTTTTTGCAATATGATCTCGCCCAGATAAATGATAAATTTAATGATCTTGATCGAATCTTAAATTTAATTTTTATTGATAAGGAATTTATTATAAATCTAGCATCTCCTCGAGTTGAAATTGTTAAGAGTAAGCATCATGTGTCCATAATGCTTGAATTTGGTATATTTAACTTTCAAGAATCGTCTACTTCTGCTGTATAGTCATATGACTTTAATCGCGCTTATTATAATGCTATTCTGGCAGGTCTTGAATAAATTCATTGATTCGATGCTCTTTCTGGAATGGAATTGGCTAAAATGTATGGGTTATTTCGTTCTGTAGTTGACGATCTGGTTAGAAGTTGTCCCTAAAAAATGCACACGTAGATCTAATAATCTGGTTCGGTTTAACTATAGGCTTGGCAATTTAAAGAATAAATTGAATAAAACTTGTAAAAGGTTTAGAAGTTCTAAGGATAATCAACAACTTAGAGCCTGAACAGAATCAAAAATCGTTTCGACCGACGATTGAAATAGCATAGATTCTAAGCCTGCGATTTATTGTTGCGGAAAACGAGCTGCGGTTTTTTCTACATTTTGCATGTATTTTCCAACAACAACGAATCGTCGGAAGCAAAGATTTTTGATTCTGTTCAGGCTCTTAAGCAGCTTTATTTAACTCGTCTCAATAAATTCAAGACACTTAACAAATTTATTTTTAAATCCTATATCATATCAATATAAGATAAGCTTAAAGAGAACAGTAAATTTTTCTGGTCCTTCATAAATATGAACAGGAAATCTAGTAAAATTCCTAATTGCATGTTTTATTCCAAGGTGGTCTAGTTCTGAGGATACTCTTACTATTTGTAATTATTTTGCGGATTATTTTAAATCGGTTTACCCGGTAGCAACATTCTCTATTAAACTATTAAACTTAGGTAATCCCTTTATAAGGGAATCTGAGGTTGTAAGATCACTTTTAAATATTAAATCGACTTCTATGGCTGGTCATGATGGTATTGCTCCGATTTTGCTAAAAAGGTGTGTGGCTGTAATTTCTCGCCCACTTACTTTCGCTGTCAAGTGGTACGTTTCTGAACGAATGGAAAGTTTCTTACATTTTTCCAATACACAAATCAGGTCCGAAGCAAAATGTCTGCAATTATAGACCGATAAGTAAAAGTTTGTGTGTGCCCAAAGTCTTTGAAAAAATTGTTTATGATAAGTTATCGTTTTATGTAAAGAATGTTATTTCCATGAATCAACATGGTTTTATATTATTCTTTTATAGTTAGAAATTTCTCAAATGGTTTACAGACTGATGTCATCCTCACTGACTTCGCTAAAGCGTTTGATAAAATCAATTACGAATATCTTCTCTTAAGTTTTCTGTTATTGGATTTCATTTAAGTCTTTTAATGGTTAAGATCTTATCGATGGCAAAATGTTAAAATTAATGAATGCCTGTCTTTTGCTTTTCAGGTTACTTCAGGTGTACCTCAAGGATTCATCTTGGCCCACTTTTATTTTTTCTCTTCATTAATTTTTCTTTTCATTAATTCTTTTTGCCGATGACTTAAAACTTTTTCGGTCAATTAAATCTGACAATGATTTTAGACTTCTTTAACATGCCCTTAACTCGGGCGCTAATTGGTGCTTTATTAATAATCTTCCCCTTAATATTTCTAAATGGAAGTGTCTTTCCTTTTCTAGGTCTTCTTCCCCTATCTATTGGAACTATTCCACTAATTCTACCTCTCTTGAAGGAGTGTCCTGCAAAAAGGGATTTGGGAGTTTTATTGGATTCAAAACTGTCCTTAAGAAATCATATTGAACTAATTATTGCTAATGTAAACTCAATGCCAGGTTTTTTAAAAATAAATTCCACTGATTTTTCTGATCCGTATACTCTCTTCCCCTTAATATTTCTAAATGGCAGTGTCTTTCCTTTTCTAGGTATTCCTCCCCTATCTATTGGAACTATTCCACTACTTCTATCTCTCTTGAAAGAGTGTCCTGCAAAAAGGGATTTGGGAGTTTTATTGGATTCAAAACTGTCTTTTAGAAATCATATTGAACTAATTATTGCTAAAGTAAACTCAATGCCAGGTTTTTTAAAAATAAATTCCACTGATTTTTCTGATCCGTATACTCTTAAGACACTCTATTCGTCTTTAGTGCGTCCGCATTTGAAATATTGCTCAACAATTTGGAACCCTTGTTACCCACTATACTCCAATAGATTAGAATCGGTCCAACATAACTTCACTGGGTTCATGTGCTTTAAATTAAATTAGAACCTACCCTCCGTTCCTCGTACCCGTTGTGCCCTAGTTTGCCCCACGCCTCTTGCTATTCGTCGTAAAATATTATCCGTGTTGCTTATTTGGGATCTTATTTATCATGACAACCAGTGTCCTCAACTTCTTTCTCAGCTTGACTTCTATACCCCATCTCGATATCTCCGCAGCCAATTCCACTTCCGTCAGTCGTTTCATAATTAAAATTATTCTCGCAATATGCCTTTGGCACGCAGTATTCAGGAAACCAATGAATTGCCTAGCGTAGCTAACCTATTTAGTAATATCTCTAGAAATACTTTTAAACAAAATTTTGTTGCAAGTATTATGGCTCGTGAGCCTTGATCTTCTCTCTTCTTCTGTTTATACATTTATTCATTTGTGGTTTCTTATTATAAATAATTATCCACATTTTTAAAAAAAAACTTACAATTATTTAAAAAAATACTTGAACATTAGTTTGACTGGCTTTGACGAAATCACTTATTTTTCAATATGATTCATTCTTAAAGATACAAAATATAAAAAATTTTTACATGAATATAATTGCGAACTTTAGATCAAGTAAGTTTTTAAGAAGGCAACAACAACAACAACTCTGCCATATGATGTCATATAAAATGTCATATGATTAAGTAGCCGATTTGAACGTAAAATTCGAACGAATTTGTTCAAACATTGGTAAAATCATATACGACTTTAACAGTGAGTTAATCACAGCTTAATCACTCAAAGACTACTGAAGAGGAAATGTAGCGATTTCCGAAACAGACTGTCTAGTCAGCTAAGTGATTGACTCTGTATAGAGCTAGAGTTGTTGTTGTTGCCTTCTTAAAAACTTATTTGATCTAAAGTTCGCGATTAAATTCATGTAATAATTTACATAATAGATCACAATTAATTAAACATATATTAAAAATAATTTTTTTTTTGGCATTTAAAATTTTTGAAATTTTCCCATACAAATTTTCAAATTTGTGCAAAAACATGCACTACGAAATTGTATATAACTTCCGTGTTTCAGAATTTTTGCAAGCCAAATTTTAGAAATATGTTAAGAAAGCATTGTTTTAAGATATCAAGGAATTAAAAAAAAAATAACAAAATTTAGTTTAGTTTTTTACGAATCTTAAACTTGTATGCTTTTTTAGTTTATAGGATATTTTTATTTATAACACATTTTATTTCTACCTACTTAACGAGTTTAATAAAAGAAATTATGCAGTACTATGTGAAATATGTGATAAAATTATTTTGCATATTCATAATACTAAAATGTTACTTCCTGTTTTAGAATGTAGCATACTTATTTTTAAATGATTATTAGTTTTCTAAATTTGCAACATAAAATATTTTTTGACTTTTGTCCGCACTCGCAACACTGTGCGGCGTCTTAAAAAGAAAAAAACTGTGCCATGCGTAAACAAGTTATTTTGCTGCTGTTCTGCAGAATTTTAATTTGAAGTCGTGGAAGCAGCAAAAGCAATCGGTGAAGCGGGGTATATTTGTTACTGTTCCGGTTTTTGTTTACGACCGCGAGGAAAAATCAGAACAAAGCGAATAATTTTATGAGCTCGTTTAACACAACGCTACTATTATGTTTCGGTCTCTCTCTTCGGCCTGCTAGGGGTTGTGCTTGTATTTGAGCTTTAAAAAAAACAGAACAGATCAAAAACGAACTGTTCGTTAATGTTTATTTCCATTCCCTGGATGAAACCACATCTTCGTCATTAAGTGTGATTATATTATCGAAAAAGTTGTCGTTCTTCAACTTAGTTAAGTCAAATCAAATGATATCAAAATCTGTGTTTGGAAATGGAAAGGTAAAATGTTTCTGGTCATGTTGATTTCCTCATTTTTCTGAAGTCAAACACCGAAAGAAACAAAGAGAAACATCATATTCTTCGTCAAATCCTTCAACAAATCCACTCTTTGGATACTTTCTTCAATGCCAAAGCAATAAAGGAAACTACCATAATCTTTCCATCCTTATTCTTGTTTATTAATTCATCAGAAGGAGGATCACTTTTTACGTTGTCCAACAACAAAAGAGCCTTCTTAGGAAACATTTTGTCTTTCAGGGAATATTATACCTGAAAATGAGATTGGATGTTGTATAAAGCTTTTTATAAATTCTTAAATACACAATTTAATTAATTTATTTATGAATGGTGCAACAAATTCTTTGGATGAGGATAATTTTTCGCCAGATTTCTTCAGCAGTCTTATTCCGTATCGCTTTACTAATTTACATTTAAACTTCGAGCCCCTATTGGAATATGGCATTTTCGCCAAGCAAAAACCACTGATGAAGTGCATTTTCCGTTTTATAAAATTCTGCATTCTTCATTGAGTAGTGCCGTTTCGCCAAATTTGTTATGATGGCTAATAACTGCAACTTCTGGTTTTTATTGTACAAATTGTTGATTTAGACAAGCAATATGTAAAGACTTCCCTTTATCAGAGTCCGCAAATATTTCACTTGTTCGTGCAAGAAAATATGTTTTTTTTTATTTTTGTCACTTAAAATCACCGCTGTTGTATTACCGCTGTTCGTATTATAGAAGGTCCTGTGTAAAAAAGTATTGTGTTCATATTATTGGATATTGGTTATGCCGTGATTATGCCAGCCAAACATGTTCGGTGTTCATTTTTGTTAATTTATTCTCTTCGCTGAAATGTTTGTTTGGTGGTTATGCTATGATTGGTGGCACAGTTGCATTATATGTAATAGTATGTCAAAACACAAAAAAGCACAACCCTAATTTGCATTTTTGTACTTTAAATTAACGAATTAAATATACGAACTGATATTACTTACTCTAAATTTTTATTATAATATTTTAAACAAAATGGTTTGTATATATCTGACATGCTAGCTAGCTGTTTATGTTAAGGGTTACTTGAAGACACAATCAACTTCACTTTTTAATACTTTTACCTACTTTTTTGATGCTATTATACAAAATGACTACAGCTGACAAAAAGTAAAAATTTATTTCAATGTATTGTTACATACTAATAAATAATGCAACGATTAGGAGTAAGAGCTGGTGTGATTAGTGTAGTTGTTATCTCTAGAAATTTTTATATAAGAAACATTTTACATATAAACATTAAGATGCCTCAAGAAAAGTTACCATTGCCACCGACTAAAAGTTAACCTTGATCCGTTTTATGATAACCGTCAGTGAGCTAAGCCATTTTGAAATAACCTCCAAAATCATGTTTTTCGCAAGAATTTCGGCTGGTGTGATGGCTAAAAAAAACAAGCGGTCAGAAATAATGACGCTGAAAAAGTTATTCTAAACTTCATCAAAAACTTTCAAGATTTTGCAATTGGATTACAGAAAATGCTGTTTTTCGTGTATTTTTTTGATTTTTTTTTTTAAGTTATTTTCACTAATATTTAAACAACTTAATTATTTCTAATGCGATCCTCACTATCAAGATACCTTTGGAAAGATTTTTAGTACCTGTATTGATTCATGGTCAGAATTTATTAAATTGATAAAGATAAAAACTAAAATATTAATTATAAAATAAATACCTACTGAAAAAATATTAAAAAGCAATTAAAAAAATAGACGTAACGAAGTTCTTTGAATTTTCCAAGTTTTTGTATGAAAATATATTAAAAAGATATCAAAAATATGCATGTAATAAAGCATTATCTTTAATCCAATTGCAAAAATTTTAAATTTTTTTAATGCAGATTGGAAGAGTTTTTTCCGACCTATTTTTTCTGACAGTTTATTTTTTTACAACTATTACACCAGCCAATATATTTACGAAAATCATGATTTTTGGAGGGTTTTTCAAAATGGTTTAGCTCACTGGCGGTTATCGTGACGTCCAAAATATGTTGGTCACCGTCATAAAATAGATCAAGGTAAATGATATATTTACCATAAATCGACACCATTTTTTTTTTCTATGGTGGTCGAGCAATCGCGTCGGAAGCGAATTTCATCTGGGGGGGGCAGTACAAATGGGGGGGCAGTACAAATGGTGGTGCAAAAAAAGTTCACCAAAATTTCTTCACATGAAACATGAAGAAGAGAGAAAGAAGAGGAAAATATATAATACAAAAATATTATCGTTGTAAAAAAACTGATATTTTGAATAACTTTTCCTGTTAAATTGTTTATCTAGCTAAAAAAGTGGGGGGGCAACTGCCCACCTTGCCCCCCGCTTCCGACGCCAATGTGGTCGAGGCACCTTAATTAACATGTTTAAACAATCGTTATCGCCGTTTTTTGCTGCATTACTTTCTTTTCGTATTCTTTGCATTTACCTACTTCACGAAGCGAAACATTTCCAAAGTAATCAGCCCTATTCCAGAATCCGCCGGAGCGTAAATTTTCTTTCGGATTCGTAATGTCGTATTCTGCAATCCGAATCATTAAATCGTATTCGAACATTCGTAGCATTGCTATTCCACAATCCGAACGCATCAACTTTTGACAGTAGTTTTTCGGATTTTTTCACGAAAGCCTTACCTCGACGGATTTGTTTACGACAAAAGAAAACAATTACATTTTTATAGAATTAGGTCGTAAAACATAACCTATAATTAATTTTTGCTTAATAAAGTTAAATTATTTTTATTTAAGCCTGTGAATATGTTACTTGAAATTTATTTAGTGCATTTCCTACATTTCGTAATTCATTTCCAAAGGGTTGATGGAATCTCGCAATATTCTTCGACGAATTTTCATAGGTTCTCTATGTGAGAAATCTTCCTTTTATTGTGCAAAAATTGCAATTGCAATGAAATCCATTAAAAATCACAGCTAAAAATACAATGTTGATCAAAAACACTTCAGTTTTTAAATTTTTATTTTTATTTATTTGTCTGCTGTTGAAACCAATTCTTTTCGAACTCCCGAAAGTAAGTTCGAAAAGGGGAAGTTTCATTCAATATTTGGATTAGCAAATTTGTCGTATTCGTAGCGTAGCTTTACGTTCGGAAATTCATTACGACGGATTCTGGAATAGGGATGAATATTTTTCTCCTTGTGGTTAGTGTGTGTTAATATTTCTGTTCGGCCGTCAACTCTCTGCAGACAATTTCAAACCTCAGAGAGTAAAAATTGCCATGTAAAGCTTCTTGAAAACATAATCCGTTAGGAGTCGGCATAAAACTCGTAGGTGTAGTTCATCATTTGTGTTCAAACATTTGATAATACGCACATTAGGCCGGGTCGATGTGTGGGGAGGCAAAAAAATCGCCCATTGCTCAGTGAAAATCGTATTCTGGGGATCAAAATAAGAAACTTTACCCGAGGAAATCTTAAACGAATTCTAATGCCCCAACTTTTGACTTTTGTCCCGTAGGGTAAAATTTTGAAAATCCCTCTTTGACCCATTTAGAGTGCCCCAATCGAGTCCAAATGTATGACCGACCCCCACTTACTTTGTAGGGCCGATCCACCCATGCCAGTGGCACACCCCCTGGAACCTCCCTAGGGGTTCCCCATATAAAGTTCCAAAAATGGTGATTTTTTTAAATGTTTGTATGGGGAACCCCCAGGGTGTTCCAGGGGGTGTGCCACTGGCATGTGTGGATCAGCCCTCCAAAGTTAGTGGGGGTCGGTCATACATTTGGACTCGATTGGGCACTCTAAATGGATCAAAGAGGGATTTTTCAAAATTTTACCCTACGGGACAAAATTCAAAAGTTGGGGCATTAGAATTCGTTTTAGAGGTATAGTTCCTCGGGCAAATTTTCTTATTTTGATCCCTAGAATACGATTTTCACTGAGCAATGGGCGATTTTTAATCGACCCGCCCTTACGCACATAATACATAATTGATCATAAGAACCTCAGTCAAAGTCTTTTCAAGGGCTAAAGGGTCAAATTTTTTCAATCGAATGCTTACTTACCTCACAGTTAGGATCAGTAAAAGCACGGTTTGTGAATGGATTTTGTACACTCATTGCAGCAGCTAATGTAAGAATTTTTTCTACATCTGGAAAAACGCATCCCATTAACAGCATCTTACCGATGGATATTTCAACTGGCAAGTTTGAAAGAGCTCTTCCCAATGGAGTAATTTTCTCATCAGAAGTAAAAGCGTTCTATGTAGATGAAATAAATTTGTTTTAATTAAGATAAAATATTTTAGGAAATTAAAGTTTTTTACGTGCTGTTTTAATGCTAAAATTGTTTGCTCCATGCTTTCATCGGAAGGCGATTCAATAAATGGAAATTTTCGAACATTTGGCAAACCCATGGCAACCATTTGTAGTAATATTGTGTCTAATGGAACACGAAATATTTCTGGTGTTGGGTATGCTTCAAACGCTTCGTATTGTTTTTCAGAAAATATTCGAAAGCATGTCTACAAATGAAGAATTTTATAAGAATCTAAAATTAATTTGTTGATTTTTTCTTAACCCCAGGGCCAGTACGTCCAGCTCGACCCTTTCTTTGCTCTGCCGATGATTTAGATACCCAAAATTCTTTTAATCGCTGCCCTTTACATGAGGAGTCGTAGCTCATTTCTTTGACTTTTCCTGAATCGATAACAAATCGTATTCCGTCGACAGTCAACGATGTTTCAGCGATATTCGTAGACACGATGCATTTGCGCATAGAATCTGGAGCATAATCAAAAACCTGAAGTTTGGAAAATACTAATTTACAATTTTGTCATTTTAATAAAATTATGTTAATTTTGTATGTTTTCTTTTTTATAATGATTTGTGATCTTTTCTTTGATTTTTTACTTAATTTGAATTATGAGCTATTTAGATCAAGTAAGTTTTGAAGAAAGCAACAACAACAACAGACTCTGTATAGAGTCATTCACAGAGCAGACTAGACTGACTGTTTCGGAAGGAGATACACTTCCATCTTCAGTAGTCTTGAGTGATTAAGCTGTGATCAACTCACTGTTTAAATTAGTATATGAGTGCGCAGATTTTGGAATTAATTATTTTTGAATTGTATGGCTGCTAATCATATGATATTTCAAAGCAGTAGGCTATTTATAGATCACCGCCATCAACTCTATCAAGGTTGCCATCTGTTCTAGTTGTTTCTTCATTTATTTCAATATTCATTGGTGTTCGATAGTTTGTCGAAATGCACCATATAAATGAAACGAGTTTTTTGCTTCGCCAGAAGCTAGTGTTCTAACTGAAAGGTGGCTATTTTCACAACCAAATGTTCAATTACACATGACTTTGACCGAAATCGATCAATTATTAGATTACTTAATCAATTTGACATTAATTAAACTTATTTGGCCGTGCTCCGCCATAGACAGTTGATTAGTTTTTATGATCTATGAAATTATTACATGAATTAAATTGCAAGCAGATGCAAGAATTATATATTCAAGATTCCGCCTTGCGCATGTCCGCTCTCTTTGTGAGCACGTGCATGTGACGTCAGAAGTGCAAGAGAAAAGAGAGTCAAACTGACTGAAAAAAACGTAGCAAAAAATTTTTAATAGGGGTATTCGATTTAAAAATCTCCTCATTTTCTTATATAATCTTGGTTTTGTAAAAGAAATAATTTTAAATCAAAAACAACGCTTGTACAGAAAAAATATTAATATTTTTCATTACTATCTTTGATAAAAATTTTATATCTTATTGGGGTGTTGACTTCCGTGTTGACCCCTTCACAAAAAATAGCTATGTTGCTCGATTTATTTTGAGAGCAGTTTGACTGTTTCTTTGTGTGTATTTCGTTTGTTTCCCAATCAGCCAATCAGATTCATTTGCTTAGTTTTGTTTGTTGTTTATGTGATATTTTTGTTGGATGTATTTTCACTTATGATGTAGACCTGCGCAGTAGATTACCATTTCTGCGCACTTAAGGCGTGATCTTCTTTATATTGTTCTTGAAGCAGATGTGTTTAACGTCCGTCTACTCGGTGGCCCAATTTTATTAAGTATGTGAAAGCTAATGGGAGCGAATTAAATGCTTGTGAACGTTACGTTGAGAAAACGGAATTTACGCTAGAGAAGTTGAAAATATTGAAATTCGTTCATCCACCATTAGCTTAGTAAAGTTTTCATGGCAAGAGAAGCAATGTCTTTTCAAAGATAACATATTGTTGCGACTCATAATGCGATAACAAATCATGCATTGCAAGTCGCCATCGTTATTTTCTATAAAAAAAAGCATTTTCCCATTCTACAGGCATCATTTTTATCTCTGAATTTGTAAAATTGAGCAGCCAGACCTAATTACAAGTGCTCAACGTCAACTGACTTGATTTGCTTAGCAAAAATCAAAACAAAGCAACAGCCAAACGCACACGATTGAAAGCCACACGAAGAAGCTTATAGTGCACATGTGTCGACGTCGCTCAAGCAGCATTTTGTTTCCAAACACGTGTGTTTGGGAAATTAAAATGTGCCCGACACTGTTTTAAAGTTTCCGGACTATATATGTCTTAAATAACAGGTGGCATGTTTAGCCAAATCGATTGAATGGTTTTTAGTCAGTGCTTAAGCATTTTCATATACATTATGGCGTGCTCTCTTCTATGGATGTAACTTTAAAAATATTTAAAAAAATATTATGGACTCCATAATAATAACATAAGCATAAAACTGAAGTAAAGCAAAAATACAACAATAGGAAATATGAAAGGGAGAAAAACTGAGAAATTGATACTAAAATTTCATCGCCTCTGTGGTGTAGTGCGCTAATTCGCCTGCACGGCGGTCACGGCCCGGGTTCGATTCCCGTCGGCATCACAAAGATTTCTGATGAAGCCTGTAGCAGTGCCGAAATTCCAATAAATTCAACTAGTGATGTTTTTCTTTTCATATTGAAAATGATTTTGTTTATTTGGAAAAATTCGTTAGAGCAATTAATTTTTCTAACCTGACCTAAAGCTCAATAAACGATTTTTAACTATCAAACAACTAGAATTTGTATTTAAAATCAAGTATGATTTAAACTAGCAAACATTTAGAATTTGCATTTTAATCATAGAAAATCAACATTTAAAAATATTTTAAATTTCGGTGTGAGACTTTTAGAGTATATTTTAAATATTTTTATAACGAAAAATATAAAAAAATTGAGTAACCCAGCGTCTACACGGGACAGTGCAAGTCCGCAAAACTCAATACATGTAAACATTTTTACTAATAAACTAACTTTTGATTCACTGTCCGCGGTTCACTGTTCACTATCAGCGCTACTTATTATTTATTGCATACTATTATTTGGGTTTTTATTATTTGGCATAGTGTGTCGAACTATGAGTGGAGTTGCTCAAGGCTCGGCCATGTGGCCTAAGCTTTTTAACATTTTTCTTCATGACTTTACTCATAGTAAGGAAATTGAGGGCATTTCTAATTCCACAGGTATATTTTCTGCTGATGACACTTTCGCTTATGCAAGCGATGACTATCTTAATGCGAAAAGTGGGGGATTAAAATAAATAATCTAAAAACTAATCGTATACGCTTCAGAAATGCCAGTGGCAAGGGAAAGAAGGTGCGGTGATAGAGAGTCGTGACCTGGCACTTAATAAAAAAAAAACAGAGAAAAAAATTAGCTTAAAAGAGGTTTTTAAGCTGAATTTCTTCTATTGTTTTTTTTATTAGGCTTTTTGATCTGGTTACTTTACTTGAATTTCAATTGCAATTAAATTGGTAATTAAGTAATTAAGTAGTTAAGTAACTATGTAATTAAAAACACAAATTTAATATATTGTCCTTTTCTTGCTTCAAAAATTTTCTCATTATCTTTAGCCAATGCCTTCCATTTTCACTAAAACAAAAAAGTTTACGAAACATTTACTAACCATTTAAGAAAAAGAAAAACTACATTTGTGAAACAGTGTAGACGATTTGATCATCATTGTAAATGAATTTATGTATAAATTGCTAAAATTTATAAAATCAAATGTTTCTCTTTGATAATATCATAAAATAATAAGTTTTTAATAAGTTTGAATTTTTGGTCACAGTATACTTTTCTGTAGAAATGCTCATATATAAACATCTGTATACTATAAGAACAAATTGCATGTCCGATTACACCCTTAAAAGCGATTTTCTCAAAACAGCATTTTTTAAAATGGTGTCCAAGATTATGGAAAAACTATAAGTCCGATATAGCTTAAACTTTTTGTTTATATTTATTATAGCAAAAACTATAAGATAACCTACAATCATCGCTAAAAATGAAAAAATATTTTTTTAGAACGTTTGAAAGATAAAATAGGGTAATTTTTCTAGGTTGATTTTTATTAGTCCTACATCGCTTTGCCTTACCTTATCCTGCTCCGCTAAAGCTAGACCGCTATGAAGTGGAAGTACAATCCAATGTGGGTTATGATCAGCATATTCCTTAATGGCATCACAAACGGTGGTGATTTCATTGACGCCACTAACAAATATAAGGACATCACCACGTTCTGTTACTGTAATGAACAAAAATAGCATAATTAAAAACATTTGCACAAAAATAAGAAGTTTGTAACCGACATGGATACTTTTGATCTATCAGACTTAAAACCTGTACAAACGGAGACGGGTCCAACCTTCCACTTGTACTTGTACGTTCCTTTTTTACACCCTTCAGTTCAAGTGCTGGTGGTGGCATGAATATGGTTTTTATTGGGTACAAACGACCTGGAACTTCAATTAACTTAGCTCCATCTTCTTTGAAGTATGAATGAAATAATGCAACATTTATCGTTGCGGACATTAATATTACTTTTAAATCTGGCTTTGCACGAAGCAGACACTTTGTTACACCAAGAAGAAAGTCCCCAAATAAATTTCGTTCATGAATCTCATCAAGTATGAGAACATCATACTGATCGAGATTTGAGTCTACTCCAAGCTGCGATTAAAAAAAAAAGAGTTCTGGAAATTAAACTTATACTTGATTTTTTCTTACCTGGCGCAACAACAGACCTTCAGTTACAAAAATAATATTAGTTACTGCAGTTTTACTTTTCTCGAAGCGGATTTGGAAGCCTACTTTATTTCCGTAATCATCGAGCATTTCATGAGCAACTCGCTTTGATAATGACACACATGCCAATCGCCTTGGCTGCGTACAAGCTAAATAAAACTGATTTCTTAGTTTATTCAAACGAGGCTATTGATATTAGGGATGTGACGGATGTCAATTTGAGGACGCGGATATATAAAAAGCCTTCCATGAGAATTTAGATTTTTTTTAATATAATCCTTGGATGCGGATCTTATTAAAACAGATAAAGACTAAATAAATCTGTTCAAAAGAAAAACTATTTTTATAGATTTTAGTATAAGAGAAGAAAATGGAAACAGAAATAATTTTTTTACTAAAATTTATAAAACCGAAGAAAATATTCATATTCTTTAAAACAGTTTAATTTTAATCATATAAAATACTTTTCCTGTGCGGATATTAAAAACACAAAAATGAGAATGCGAATATCTAATTTTTCCGAATGGTCACATCCTTAATATTATTCTTAAGTGCTTACCAATACTTCGGTAACCAAATTCATGTAAGAACTGTGGAATCTGTGTTGATTTGCCACATCCTGTGTCACCAGCAACAATCAATACCCGTGATTGTTCCAAACTCAAACGTATTTCTTTTTTGAAACGAGCAATGGGCAATGACTTTTGTGATTGTCTCAGTTTCTTTATCTTAGCGAATTTCTCCTTCTGTTTAAAGTCCAAATATATAAGAACAATCTCTTGGAATTGTTGAATTTTCAAAGCAGATTCACTCTGTTTATTAATGCTCTTTGAAAGTTTAGCGCTGAGCTTTAGTGCGATAAATTTTAGTTTGTGGAATGGTTGAAGGAGTTGCATTTCTTCACTATCAAGGGGATGGCTGAGTATTGGTTGTCCAACATTTCGTAGCATGCTCTCGTATTTATTAACAAATTTCCAAAAATCCGATTTGTCCTCTATGAGCAAATCATTTTTGTCTTGTCCAAGAAGATAATTTTCAAACTGAGATTTATGATCCAAAAATGTAAAACTTATAATATTTGTTTCCTCGTTTTTTGACCCTTTTGTTAAGGTTGATTGATTAATATAGGACTTCGGCATTTCTTAATTTTCACTTAAAAGCACTGTTAAACAAAACAAATAATAGAAGCTTTTATGATATAAACTTCATAATAACCCATATGACTAGTGATGGGAGCTATCTAATAAAAATATTCGCATTATTCGATAGTTCAAAATCATTCATTCGATAGTTTTTTCATTTGTACTTCGTTTGCTCAACGAGTTACGAAGTGATTTCTTCTGCCATTGCAACATCTTTGTTGCAGAAGATGAGCCATCCACCGTGAGAAAAAGGAAATTTTAAGTGACGTTTAAGAAATGTCTCTGAAGCTGTCAAACTTGTAAATGAGTGAAAGAGACAGAAAAGTCTTGGATTTGACAACTTAAGTTTTGGATTTTTACGACAAAAATCAAAATTCGCTATCTTCATTTTATTAGTGGCTCACAGTACCCCCAAAAATTATAATTTTTTAATGGTTTTTGGTTTAAATTATGGAGATAAATTATGATGATACTTCGAAAATGTTCGTTTTACGATTTCTTAAGAATGGTGGGGAGAAGCATTAGACCAAAAGAACTTTCCGTTGTCATGTATAAACATAAAAATAAATCGGTTTAATGGCCTCGGTTAGGCTTTTAAGTCAGTAAGAAACTAAAATACTGAATAATAGTCATCGAACCTAACATAAAATTATTTTATGTGCGGTTAAAAGTTAATGAAAAAATATAATGAAAAATTAGTAAAAAACGACTGAAAATTTATTATTCATTGCTAATATCGAGGCCAGAGTCGCAGTTTTGACAGGTGTAGTAGCCACGGTTGCCCATGTCAACGCATTTAAAGTGATATGGTCTGTCGCATTTGTTGCAATGAATTTAATTTTTCAAATTAAATGTTTTTGGAATCAATTCCGAACACAACAAGCAGAAGTCTCGGTCTTCTTCTTTGAAAGAGGGTTTCTGATGACGACACTGTTTCATGGTTTTTTGCATGTTGGTTTTTGCGATGTGCTTCTCTTCTTCTTCTCAGCACTTTTCTTTGTTGCTTCAAGAAGCTCCAAACGTTTTTAAGGGGAAGTTAAGATGACTGACGTCATCGCCTTTCTGCCACGATTTGACTTCGGCTTTGCTGCAGAAATTTGATCGGGCCAATATTAACCATAGTTTAACGAAGAGAAGATGTGGAAGCAGAGGCAGATGTAGAAGCCTAATCTTATAGGCCGCATATACTAGCACCTTTTGATGAAGACACCTCCTTGTTCGAGTCAACGTCCGTATTATCAAGAACGACAAGCATATTTAGCACATCTTTAGCCGTTGGCGGATCTTCGACCATTAGACTTTCACTGCAAGAAAGTCATCATCGCTGAATATGCTAGCGTTCAGAGGATGCCAGTGGCTTCGAAACCAAATCTAATATTCCGCTTAGTAAGGGCTTGCATCATGGCCTTATCAGCAAGGCCCGGCTGGTATATATGGTGTATTTCGAGCACATGACCAACATGTGACTGACGCCATTCCATTCCACTTCTGCGTGAACTCCCGCTTGAAGAGTCTGAAGACCGAAACATCTAAAGGCTGCATTTGCCGGCTGCAATGTGGTGGAAGAGTTGCAACCTCGATACCGTTGGGTATGCACAAGTAGACAACTTCAATGGACATGTGGTTGTCCATTATCAGTAGCAATGGATTCGTATTGGCGCCAGACGTATGTTTGATGAAATGTTTCATGTATAGGATGAAATGATCAGTGTCCATCCAGCCTGAAACATTGGCGTAACCAATGGAACCCGGAGGTGCGTTATCAAGGAAAATACTCTTCATATTCTTTCGTGGGAAGAGAAACGAAAACGGAGTTTATGGGGTGAAACGCTTCACCCCGATTCGGCGATTTTGAAAACAAAAACATTAAACCTTGAATTTGTATTGAGTAGTTGGCATAAAACACGAAAAATTCATCCCACCGCACTCTATGTGTGCTTTTATGCGATCTTGTGCTTTCTGAATTTATTTTGTTTCTAGGTGGATATTTTTCTTTTAGCTATTTTGCTACTTTGGTTGTAGGCGTATTTTTTTGAAATTTTACTAGCCGAATAGATAAAATAAAAAATAAACTGGCCACTTCAGCCCTTGGAAGGACTTGACCTACACCAAAAAATCCTTTAGTAAAAATAAATAAAAATGCATTTAAAACAAATGTAAATTAGTAACTCACCGTCCAAATAAAAATTTAATTATTTTTACTAATTTCAATTATTTACTTTTACTACATATTTTACTACAAATTAAATGTGTTTTCATTTATTAATTAAAAAAAAAGGAAAACGTTTTCTGCCACAGTACAAAGATTGCTTTTATTATAAGAACATCAAAGAATTTTTGTATTTTTAAAAATTCATTTTAAGAAGTATACTTACCACAGTTTTTCATCACGAACCTTTTATAATTATTTTAGTTGAACTAAATACAATTGCTAACAAATACATATTATGCAGTTTATTTTAATGTAGATATTCTTTATTTAAATAAATGTATGTAAACAACTACTTACTACATGCAACTACTTCGTGTAGTATTAAATATTTAAATGTAAATTCAGTAAAATATATTGAATAACTACATATGTATTTCAAAATAAATAAAACTACATATATATGAAGTAAATACATTGTGTAGTAAATTTTACTACAGTATTTTTTTGGGTGTAGCTTCTATTGATCAATTGTGTTGTGCGTGTTATTAAATGTTTGATCATAAATTACCGAGAACTGGACTTACGTGTTTTATGCCGACTCCGAACGGCTTATGTTCTCAAGAAGCTTTACATGGCAATTTTTACTCTCTGAGGTTTGCCATTGTCTGCAGAGAGGTGATGACCGAACAGAAAAATTAATTCAATAGAAAAAACTTTGTTTTTTCTGGAATTAAACCCGGGCTGCCGCGGTTCTTTAGCTTAGGGACCACTCACTCTACCCACTAGGCTACGGTCGGCATTAGCTATTAGCCGAATAGAAAGACTGATTTACGATTCGGCTAATGGAATAATGATTGGTTAATAAAAAATATAACAGCCTTATTCATAAACCAATTTCAGCGGCTGTGACAAAAAAATTAAGTGTCATACAAGCGTAAGGTCCATTATGTTAATTTAAGAAAAGAATCACCCTGTGAGAGTAGTAAAAATTTCGTCGCTATCTTCTAGTGATGGATTGTCAAAATCAATCATTGTCGATCAAGTCGATCATTGATTATTTTCAGCACGTTAAAAAATCGGTTAATCGGATCTCATAATCGATTTAAGTCGACTTTTTTGTTAATATTGGTATCAATTGAAAAGTAATGCGATTATCTGCATCTTATGTATGTCACCTTGTTATTGTATACTTCATAGTTCGTAGTTATGGCATTATTGAATTTTGTTTCAATTTAGATCGTTGCAGTTCTGATTACTCAAAACATTTTAAATATGGGTCTGTTCGGAAATATTTTAAAAAGCCTAATTGTGCATCACTGCAAACGTCAGACATCTAAAATGTATTTTTTCTATTTAGCGTCACTCATCATTCGCATCAAAAGATATCACGCTGCAATTACTTAGGACACGTGAAAATTGGCAGTTGTGAGCATATTGCAAATCATGATGCGTTTCCGAAAAGACCCGATTTTCTACATTTTGCAAAAATACAAAAAAAAATAGGTGCCAGCCCCATTAACAGCTACTCCCTAACACTATTAAATTATTTTTAAAACCATTAAAATTATATATTATTAGGTGGCAACCATATTAAAACAAAAATTCATAATTTTTAAATTCTGACAACGGGTTCAGATTCAGCAACCCATTTGTACGTAAATTGAATCTAAATTGAGGTTTAGGATCCAAAAAATTGTATCTACTTTAAAATACAAACAAATTAAAGTCAATTCATAGAATTTTTCTTGAGATAGCAAGAACTTAAATGCATTTGGGCGAATGTGTTTTTTATTATTAGGGATTCCTGAAACGATTTAAAGCTATATCTTGACATAGATAACAAACTTCAAATTATAACTATTTGCAGTAACAAACAAGATCGTTTGAACATCGATCAAACCAAATCAGCAATATGAAACTAACGGCGAATTTACACGATTCACTATCATCGTTCACTTTGGATGAATCATCTGATTTGTAAAATGTAAATTGAGTTTCATCTTTATAATGAAGATGATTGTCATCTTCATTGAACAGTGAAAGAAGTAGAAGGTCTTCCTACTTTTGATGAAAGTGAAAGCAAACTGAACTGATGTGTCATTCGTTCTGAAACACATTTGAAAGGTGTTAACATTATTTCAAGCAGAAAGTTTGTATTTTTTTTTATTTAATTGCTGAATAGCTTTTATTTATTTAATTTTTTTAAACGTCAATAAAATTAATCAGCCAACGAATATATTTGACATTCAACACCGAATCATCCATCAAATTTCAAATTTACACTTTGAATAATGTAAAATAAAAATTGATTCACTTTCATCGATCAACGTTCACTATCATCGTTTTGAGTGAAATGTGTAAATTCGCCTTAAGGCCTCTCACACCCGTCATGTGGCTCTAAAGTGCAGTGGCCAGACTGTGGACTTGGCAGTACTGACACAACAACAGCGACGAAAATACAATAAATGTTTGCGTTGCTTGCTTGCTCGTTGATAGCAAAAATTACGGAGCGTTCATAAGGATTCAATATTTTCGCTGTTTAATAAACAATTTAAAATTGTATTGAATACTTGGACAATGATATGTAGTAACTTATATAAATACGCGGTTCAAGCTCGAAATCTTCAGACGACTTTGTAGCAATTAAATATTTTTTATTAATTATATTTTAATTTTTTATTGATCAGTAAACCTTAACAGATTTGCCCTTTTGCTGATGCCTCTGGCTCTTAGTCTGGCCATCCAACCCAAACAGCATAAACGAGATCTCACTAAGGACTTTTCAATAAATTTCTATTAAATTTTTTCTGCTTCTTTGGTATGAAAAAATGAGATAAGTAAAATTGTTCTGAACATACACTGAATGATTATTGTATTATCCAATGGGCACGATTACGATTTCCGCGGTTCCTCAATTTGAAAGTATTTTCTGGTAGAGAGCTACAAAAAAATATGATTGACCGAACAAAAAATCTATTACTCAACTAGTTTTCGATTTTTTAGTGTTTTTTTTTTTTATTAAAAGATCTTCAAAAAGCATCCATTTCTTTACCATTATCCAATGGATTTAAAAGATAATTAAATTTCCTTTTCAATTATATACAATACTTATATCATTGCAGGCGTATCAGTAATTTTATAAGCAAAACTATATCATATTCGAAATTTGTAATTAAAAAATTTTCTACTAAATTTGCGTTAAGGTACTAAAAATATATATTATGTTTTTAAAGCTAACACTTTAACCTTTCGTTTGATATATTCATATATATATATATATATATATGAATATAAATATATATATATGTATATGAATATAAATATATATATATATATATATATATTAGGGCGGGTCAAATTCTGGCTCAGCGAAATTCGTAAAATACATGTAATTTCAAGACTTTTTCTCCACTACAGCATATACAAATTCTGAAAAAAAGCTGTGCGGACTTTCGTAAATAGATTCATACACATACATTCATACATTCATATTTTATAATTGAGAACAAAATCTATTTACGAAAGTCCGCACAGCTTTTTTTCAGAATTTGTATATGCTGTAGTGGAGAAAAAGTCTTGAAATTACATGTATTTTACGAATTTCGCTGAGCCAGACCTCCGAAAAATTCGTCCATACAAATTGACCCGCCCTAATATATATATTCTTTACAATTTACACTATATTACATAAAATTGCTATTTGCAAAATATACAAAACTATTTCTGAAGACGCCACTCTTTTTCATCAGCGATCTTTCGTATAATCCTCATGCATAATAAACTTGGAAGTTTTATTATCTTGATAATTTACTATGGCAGACCGAATAGCTATTATAAAATAGCATTTTAAAAAAATTGGCCCATTATCATAGTCAAAATAAAGTCGACTTTAAATTTAATGCAAGCTTTTTGTCAACATATTATCTTGAAAAACTGTCAAAAATGCTTATACTAAATTTAAAGTCGACTTTATTTTGACTATGATAATGGGCCATGGTATTTAACTATTTGACGTCATATTCCAATGCCTCTATCCTCTCCTGAATCGTTAAAACATGCCGACGTTTTTCGGGAATCATTTCTTCGAGGTTTTCGGACTCAACGGTAGGAACGTCAATTTTCTTAAGCTGCAACCCAACTCCGCGCGTATGGTCTACAAATCCAAGATATAATGCCTTTACATCTTCTAAAAAGTGCATTATTTGAGAGCCAACGCAGTCTTTGTAGAGCTTTTCTAAAAAATGTTGTCAATAGAAATACAGGGCCATGTATTGGTGAAGCAGTTTCAGAGCTCTGCGGCAAAGTGTACTTTTGTTGGATTTTTTTTGTTTAACACTTGTAGTTGGATCAATATATTTTTTAGGATAAGGCCAAATATCTGCCTTACTTTTTGAATTTACCTGAAATGTAAGAAAGTGAGTATTCTAATTGAATCTGGAAATCTTACAATGAATAATTATTACTTAAATTAACATTTACCTTAAAAAAGAGGCCACTGCAATCGTCTTTACAATAAATGCCAAGAACTACTATTGCCACTTGACCTGTTTACGATTGTATTTTCTGGTTTTCAAAAAAAGTTTCATTGATCTTAATTTTACCTTTACCACCGAGGCGAATATTAGCGTGGGACGCAAAAACTTCTGCCACTTCTCTACAATAACTATAATATTCTATAACAGCGGAAACATAAAGTTCAGATTCCTCACTGTGGCGACGTAAACTTAGAAGATGTTTACAAACATCCATTAATTTTATTTTTAATACAAAACAAAACACCACTGCCATCTCGAATTCAATACGGCATGAGTTGCCATCAAATACAGTTCCAATGCTTCGATTCACTGCCTTCCTGCAGCCTTTTAAGCCTTTCTTTTTTTAACATGGACTGGAACATTTTCATCTCCATCCAAGTTTTTTCTCAATGCAATCCTCAGCAGCCATCGGTAATCCGCAACAATCAGGAGGAATACAAATTTTTTTCAGAATTAATCCAATTTCTTCGGTAAACGCTATCGCCTTCACTTTGGTTTCTAAAATTCCATGAAAGAAATAAAATATAGAAAAATTCTAAAGCTTCGAATGAAGCAGTGGATGTTTATTATAAAATTCCTTTTTAATTCACACAAAATACTTGTTTTCGTTAATACTTTTGCAATCATTTTAAATGAACACTCACCACGTGATGGCTTGGTCAACAATAACTTCCGATTGATGGAAAAAGTAACAATATAAACATAATCATTTTATCAGAGGCATTACCGACGCAACAATATGCAATCAAACTTAAGTGTCGAAATAAAAACACGTAGAGTGTAACAAAATACGCGCAAGAAAGATTTTGTTAAATACAAGCAATATAATAAGTTTTTTCAATGTTCCTTCATTTATCATAAATGCATTTTTTGGCAAATGGTCATATAAATCACAATTGGCCATGACAACATTTGCATTTGTTAACGGCATAAGCGAACATCAGCTATTTGATTTAATAACATTGCCCATTGTCCAAAACTGACCAACTAAAAATTTAAAATTTTTTCGCTAGCTAGAAAATCCTATTCATTCATATAAATATTACAGCTACAATGTTGCGTTAAGGGCCAAAAAGCGGCAGAAATTATTTGCGCAAATTGGATGGGCAAGTTTCTGTAAATATCAAAATCATTTTGATTTTTACGCAACCAGTTGCACAAACCGGCCAGAGACAGCACAACTGAACTGCATCAAACTCCGATTTGTGCATATAATTTGTGTCGTTTATTCGCCCCCATTAAAAATAGTTATTTATTGTAATGGTTATATAAGAAAATATAGAATAAGAATATAAAACAACTAAGGTAAATATGCTTGAATTAACCACTTTAATACTCCATTTTATTACAGAATTAACAACTTTTATGGAGTATCAAAAAATACACCATAAAAAATCAAATAAATAATATATATTATATACCAAATGAAAAATAAATTTTCAAGCTTCAATAATTTAGTTTTTATTATCCATGTTAATAATGGTAATTTTTGAGAAAATAAGAGTTTTATATAAACAAATACTTTACTTTTGCATAAAAATAGCTATAAACATTAAATTCTCAACATTTTTGATTCATTCAAAATATATGTGAAATTCTTAAGTATTACCTGTTAAAAATTACCTAAAACAGGGATATAGGTTATACTCGAAGAAAAATATAGCCAATTTTCTTACCCGATTAGAAAAAAACTTCTTAAAATTTTTAAATTTTCCTTTCTTATTTTTTTTAAAGTTGTTCATGAATCCATTTTCAAATCGCGGCGCCCCGGAATTCGCAGTCTCCCCATCCTATGCAATCCGTTGCAAAACAGAATAAAGTTCAACCGACGCGATTTTGCTGATTACTTCAAAGAGAAACTAAACGTCAAAATACTTTACTATTTTGGGCAACTCATGATTCAATTATTATAAGGTTGTTCGTATTTTGTGACGTATGCTTATTTTTTATGAACAAACATATTTTGACAATCTGCTAACAGTGTTTTGTGCTGTTGGAAAAAAGGTATGTTTCAGTGTTTCGTTGTGTAATTTTCTAGTGTAGTAGTTTTTCAATGATTTCTTGCCAAGTTCATAAGAAAAAGAAACTATGTAGGTGTTGCGTCGTAAGTGTATGATATGTTGTGAGTATATTCTAGGAATTTAGAAAGCTCCTTTGAAAATTTAAAATAAGTTAGTTTTGCTATTGCTCAAAACCTAATTAGTGAATTTTATTAATTGAAAGCGTAATTTAGAAGAAAGTTAGTTAAGGCAAAAAACAAATTATAAAAAATACTAGTTTTATTCAATGAACTCCGTATTGTCGATGTAAACAGCGTATGTTCCGTAAGTTTTCATTTTTGTTTTGACGAATTTTTGTTTCTTTTTTCTTTCTTAACAATTTAAAAAATTATAAATGCACTTACCATTAATGGATCTAAAATTTCTGTAAAGTTCCTAATAATTTTGTGATGGCAATTTCTTTTTAATACAATTACGCAATTAACTCGGTTAATTAACTTATTTAGAATGCGCCACTAAACGCTCTTGTTTAGGTTTCATAGTTAGGTTTTATGTGTTTATTAAAATAAACGAACAAAATTATATTTATTTTAGTAATTATATGACTTATATAAAAATTAACTTAATTTTCATTGAAGTTAGTAAATAAAAATAATTTAAAAAGTTATTAATGTACTTAGAAATCGGAGCAATAAAAGTACTAGAACATAATTAATAGTAGTCAATATAGTACCAAATAGTATGATATTTGGACAACCGTGTGCGTACTTAGCTCTAACGACA
Source organism: Dichetophora obliterata (assembly GCA_963920525.1). Classification (NCBI taxonomy): domain Eukaryota; kingdom Metazoa; phylum Arthropoda; class Insecta; order Diptera; family Sciomyzidae; genus Dichetophora; species Dichetophora obliterata. The sequence goes on from OY986439.1 coordinate 121,495,037, forward strand.
TTGCTCTCATGATTTTTTAGCATAGAATTATTTAATATAGAAGTTCTGAAAGATAATTAATTTCATGTTCCTGTCCCGGCCGAAATTGATGAAATACCTTGTTCAGCTCATAACTTCTATACTAAAAACTCCCGGAATACACGAACAAATTTACAAAAATATTTTCTTTCGTTTTGCTTACTCAGATTCTGTTCACCATTTATGGTTTCACCTAGCAACGCTAAAATCCTGTCCAGCACCCACTGGATGCAATTAAACATCCTTCAAAGCTTCTATACTAAAAAATTCCCAGATGTGACAGTCATAACAATATGTCGGGAAAATTATTTGCCATAAATTGGCATACTTTGATTTTACGCAACATTTAAGGTTTGACTTAGCAACGCTAAGATCCTGTCCTGGCCCAAGTGGATGAAATACATTGTTCAGCTCATAACTTCTATACTAAATAATTCCCGAAAAAAGCACATACACGAAAAAATCGACAAAAATATTTTCTTTTGTTTTGCATACTCAGATTCTGCACACCATCTATGGTTTCACCTAGCAACGCTAAAATCCTGTCCAGAAACTACTGGATGAAATTAATTATCCTTCAGAACTTCTATACTAAATTATTCCCAGATGTGACAGTCATAACAAAATGTCGGGAAAATTATTTGCCATAAGATGGCATACTTTGATTTTACGCACCATTTAAGGTTTGGCCGAGCAACGCTAAAATCCTGTCCAAATCCTCTTTTAATGATCATTAGTGAGTATAATTAATAGTTTGTAATGCATCATTTCAGCCTCTGATTTCCCCTCCGAACTTTTTGACAGTTCCAGAAACGTTGCTAATTATACGCTGGTACATGGTGTAAGAAAACCAGGTGCCAGTGAGTTTTTGACCACACCATGAATTTCTTCGCTTCCGTCAAGAAATTGTGAGCAAAACCGTTGGTAGTTGTCCAATTGTGTTATTTTTTTGAGTTGCTAGATGATGTGCTATAGTTTTTATTGTGCGAATTAAGTGTAAATAAATATGTGATGCAATTAATTGTGCCGTTTTGTGTTGACAAAAAGTTATTGCAGTTGCCTTCGCTGATTTGGTAAGTTTGTCATTGAATGTTTTGGCCATTTTATCAGAAACGTGCGCTGGAAGGTGCCGCCAACATGAAGCTTTGGCCAGCATGCAAATTGTCTTGCAATCACATCGTTTTTTTATGCATAATGCACAGCGTTTCATATATTTTTTATTGTTTTCCATATCACTTTATTCTCACTTTAATTTCAGAAAATCTTATAAACATGCGGAAAGACACGAATTTAACAAAATTTATTTTCATTGCAATTCATCATCAGCTGTTTTTGACAAGAGCGAGGAAACATAATTTTATCACTTTGAGAGAGAAGTGTCAAGCTCACTGAGCTCACACCTCAATTTCTTACACCATGCGCTGGTATAATAATTGAATCATGGGGCAAGTCGATTTTCGATTATATTCAAAGTCGATTTACCCATCACTGCTACCTTCATGGACGAACCAGTATGATACCCGGTTTCTAGGCAACTTATTATGAAAATTAAACAGCCTGATAATTGCATTGTTGGTTTAATAAGTTTTTAAATGCTACATAAAATGGTTTTTATGCGCTACATATCAAGTTCTGATTTCTTTATGTTTTAATTTTTGTAATGAAAAATATTTCATCTAAATATTCTATTATCACTTAACATGGAAAATATATGTGTGCGGGTTTGCGATCAATTGGAATCTACGGATCGTCATAAAAAAATAGATGCTCTCAAGGAACTGAAACGTTATTGCGAATCTCCAGAGACCAGCTCAGCCGAAGTGCTTGCCACATTCGATGAGTGCTACCTCCACATTTTGAAATGCTATTCGGATCGCTTTGAAAGTGTTCGCAACCAAGCGTCTGTGACGGTTAATTTTTATATAGAAAAGCTACCACCAAATGACTTCCATCTACTAAATATTATATCAACGTTAACTGAGCGTTTGGGAAAGCAGGAAACCGTAGAAGAAAGTGAGGAGATCCGGCTTGTTTGCATCTCGCAATTGGGCTCATTGGTGATGCATTATGTGGAAACCGGAAATGGGAGCTCACTTGTGGAATGCTATCCAGATATTATAAAAATTCTAAAAAAATCACTCCTGGACTCTTATCCGGCTGTTCAAAGAAAGGCATGTGACTGCATAGTTCATCTGTGTAGCGCGGCCGAAACTTACCATTTCCAGGATCATGCGGAAACACTAACTAAACCATTATACTCTATGCTCAACCACAAACATTCACAGTCACGTATAGCTTCTGTGAAGGCATTGACTCAGCTTGCGTTACATGTGAGTCCAAGTACCGAAGCACTTTCACAGCTTTTTATGGAAGTCTCACCATTGTTAATGGATTCCATGCCCTTAGTAAGAGAACAATGTGGCTTAATGGGAGTTCATATGCTGTTGGAGCTTAGAGACCGCTATTCCTACTTTGACCGACTTATTCCATTAGTGTTATGTTGGTATGTCTAATATATTCATTAACAAAACATTTTAATTAATTAATATATTAGCCTCAAAGATGAGTCCCCAGATGTGAGGGATCACATCTACCCTTTGTGGGTAAAATGTGGTAAACAGTACTTTGATGAAAATGAAAAGGAATTAAGCAAGCAGGAACAAGTTGACTTGCAAGTGGAGAACTATCCAAGTGGTGTACAGCGACCAACAATTGGATGCCGTGCATTAGTACAGCGTTCATTACGCTTGCTGAAGTTAATAACACGAGAGGCAGCTGATTGGAAAGAGAACGTGCGTATGCATTCGTTAAAGCTTCTCTACCAGTTTGTGTTGCATGCTGAAGCTGCTATGACTGCCAAGTTTTTTGAAATCTACCCAGACGTTGCAAGGGCTTGCTGTGACAACGAAGTTGCTGTGGTTAATGAGGCTTTAAAAGTAGCAGATCTTATGGGAAGACTATTTTGTTTCGACGATTGGCGTGACCATGGCTTTGATGGATTAGAGAAAAATGTTAAGGGAGGTTATTTGAAATGCTTTTACTATATGTTTACGGCAACTACCGGCGCAAAACGCGAAGATATACTAAGAGTTTCTCAGTTGCTAACTGAATCATCATTTTCACAAAGCTTGAAGGTAAATAATAACTAAAACATTTGTCTATAGAAAGCTTTTTTCTTTCATTTGCCAAGGTATCAATAATGTAATAATATAACAATTTTTTAATAATATTATTTTCAGCCTGAATTTCAATTGCATGTTGTTAAACTTGTTCAAACTTTACTTGATAAATCTCAACGTTTGAAGATGAAAAATGATGAACCGATAAAAGAATCACATTCTCATGATAGTTTTGATGATCTTTACACAAACTTGTACATTGCTACAATCAAGGTAATGGCACTTGCCTTAGACCAAGATAATACACATTCGATGGACATACAACGAAGAGGGAATAATATTCTTAAAACTATTAGCATATGCAAAAATGTTGAAATATCCAATTTACATGAAAATAATTTTGAAAAGACACTTAGCTATGTGGACAACCTGGATGCCCCATTGGACAGTTTTAGCGAACCTATTTTACTTCTTCATGGTCTGCTCAGTATTTGTGAATTCAGGCCATCCTATCTTAAAGAAGTGCAGTCGAGTCTCAACCATGTTTGGCAAACCTGTGCTGACGATGCTAAAATAAAGATATTTAGTACTGTTTCTATTGTTATGCTTCACTGGAACGAAAGTATTACTCTAGAGCTTTCTGAGAGTATCAAACTGCTGCAGGAGTTTGTTGATGCAGTTGTAAGGCAGCATTTAGTCTGGAAAGTTGGTGCCAATGCAGAAGCAATGCGATCCTTAGCAACAGCTACGCTGTGCGCAATGACTCAGGGTGCTAAATATGAAGCACCTAATGTGTTACCTACTTTGGCTAAGTTTTTTCCCAATCTTATAGAAGATCAATCGATAGCAACGAGAAATTATGCATTGAAATGCTTACATAACTTTGGAGAAGTAAATGTGGAGGACTTGAAAGCAATTGCTTATGGTAAGTAAGAAATTTTTACAAGCACTATCAATCCGTTTGTCGGAAAAAAGTATGCTATGCATATTTCAGGTATTTGGTGAGTTTTAAACCTTATGCTCACAGTTGCGTATACTGATCAATAAAACGTCTATGAACGTTGGGGTCGACATTCAAACTAAATGACAGGAACTTAAACGGATATATTTGGGGAAAAAGATCATGTAAAATTTAAGCGAATCGAATGCATTATAATGTATGGAAAACATTATTTTAGTATGCATTTATTTTTGTTATATCTATAAGTTAAATGCACGTTTTAACTCTATTTTATTGGGCTGAAATTTTAAACACTACTTTTGTTCATCAAAGGCAATTAAATAACCCTGTGCCCTGCGTACAAAAAAGGTTCACTCTAATGGACCTTATGAATGCACTCGAACATTTCGTCGTTGCGCGTGCAATAACGCATATCCGCCACCTGCAATACCGCGTATATTGCAAAAAGGCCGAAATTAATTTCATTTTTATTTTGATCATTTACGATTGATTCATTCAATTTGATTTTTCATTAAATGCATATTTAAAAAGAAAGCAAATGCCTAATTTCAATAAATGTTTAGTTCAGTTAAAAATCAATTCAATAGTCTTCTTATATATAAAAATGAGTGGCATACATGAGAACGCTCATAACTCGAGAACGTATCGTCCGATTTGAGCTTGTGTTTTTAATTGTTTGTCTTCGATCAAGGAAAGTTTTTAAGTTAAGAAAATTGGAAATAAATAAAAAGTAAAAAAATTGTTCTTTTATATTATGATTTAAATACAAATTCTAAATGTTTGATAGTTTAAATCATACTTGATTTTAAATACAAATTCTAGTTGTTTGATACTTTAAAATCGTTTATTGAGGATTAGGTCAAAGCTAGAACAATTAATTGTTCTGACGAATCTTTCCAAAGAAACAACAACGTTTTTTCAATGTGAAAAGGAAAAAATCACTAGCTGATTTTATTGCAATTTCGGCCCTGCTAAAGGCTTCATCAGAAATCTTTGTGATACCCGTGCAAGCGCGCACTAGCGCACTGCACCACAGAGGCGATGAGATTTTAAGTGTCAATTTTTCAGTTTTTCTCCCATTTCATATTTGTTGTTGTATTTTTGCTTTACTTTAGTCTTTATGCTTATGTTATTATGGAATATTGGAGACAAAAAAATTCTAACACTACAACTTTAAAACTAAATTGAAAAAATTGTGATGACCTTGAGAGGTCAAATCAAGTGCGATGGACTCTCAACACGTTCTTCTTTAAGAATTTTTATAAAGTTTTGATGTGCTTGTTTATTTATGGTTTTGGAACACTGTGTGTTCAAGAAAAATTCAAGAAAATTAATATTAGTTGTCAAATTATTAACTGGGCTTTTTTTTTTTTGAGCGCGAGTGTACATACATACATACGAACGAAGCAAGTTAAATAAAAGCTTATTAAATGAAGTCGGTTTAATATAGTGCAATAGTGCAAATTCTTTACAAAACTGCCAAAAACGACTTTACTGCTAATACGATTAATATACAAATTTGTATATGGGAGTTTTTAGATATGGTCATTGTTTCGTCGCTTTTTATTTTGATCTATCTTGATCACCAGAGGGCGCTATAGTATAAATCTTTTACACTGCTGTCGAAAACTTCCAAACTGCTTTTAAGATCAACATAATAATACGAATATAGTAGTTTTTAGTTACGGTGAGTTTTTTATGGCTTTTTATTTTGATCCATCTTGAACACCGGGGTTGCTGTAGTACCAATTTTAAACAAAATTCATGAGCAGTTTAGGATCTTCAGGCAGTTTTTTAAAAGACTCGAATGTTTCCCCATACATCGCTCAAAATCATGTTAACCACGAGTGGCGATTTTGGCAGCGAAAAAAAGGATGTCGATGATTTCAATTTCGTAATCCAAAATGCAATTGCTGGACTATTACATTGGTTTAAATTGGTTGATTGTGTGGCTTAACCAGGACTACCACCACATATATTTCGATTTGGATTTATTATCATCATTCTGCGGAACCTTAAGAACCGAAATTGTGCAACAGAACAAGACTGGTCGTAAAGAAACTTAAGAATAATGTCATTCAAGCAACGATACTTAAAGGCCAATTCAAGTGCGGAGAATTCCACTGATTTCAATGCAATCACTTTCCGGTTCGCCTTGCTTTCACCATGACAATTCATAAATCACAAGTCCAATCTTTGAAAGTGTTTTTATTCTCAAATCCCCATGATTCTCGCATGGTTAATTATATGTGGTATGTTCACGTGTTAGGAAGCATTCATCTTTGTTTGTTTACTCGCCGAACAACAAAACAAAGAACGTGGTATACCACAAAGCATTGAATTGATATGACATGACCATATGTCCAATTGCAGTAAAATGTTATTATTTTACTTTTTTCAACTAATAATAATAATTGTTGTCCAGTTGTGCCAGAATGATACAATTTAAATCATTAACTTATATCATACATATTTTGCTTATAGGTTCCCTATACTATAGGATTCAAAATACTATTTATTTCATTCAAAATAATTCAACTGAATTCAAATTTTTAGTCAAACTTTATATGTAGGTGCAATGGGTCATATTTGCGGTCACTTTATAGGGTCCGCCACCTTTTTTTTCAACTATTGCTTATTTCGTGAATGGTAACACTTAACTCATGTCTGATTTGACAGATAATTAGTTTTATCCTTCCGCTGATATGGTTGATATGGTTGTGTATACGCTTAAACAACGCTGGGAAATATTGCGACATTACTTTGAAAATCATGGTAATGTTGCAGAATGTGTGCGAAAATTGCGTACGGATTTTGGAAGAAGAAAAGCACCGTCAGCTCCGTATGTTCGTTACCTTGTGAAAAAAGTGAAAGAAACTGGCATCCTCATCGATAAACCAAAGCGTGAAAAGCCAAAAGCAGTGCGTACACCCGAGAATATTGCTGCTGTGGCAGAAAGTGTACGTGAAGCGCCATCAACATCAATTCACCGTCGTTCTCAACATCTGAACATTTCGGAGACATCATCGAGACGAATTTTGTTCAGGAGGTTCAGGAGTTGAAGCCAACTGACCATCCAATGCGTTTTCGCTTCGCTAAGTGGGCCTGCGATCGACTTACAGAAGATGCCGATTTTGCCAAAAAAATCATCTTTTCAGATGAAGCTCATTTTGATCTTGGCGGGTACGTAAACAAGCAAAATTGTCGCATTTGGGGCACAGAAAACCCACACGCATATATTAAAAAGCCGCTGCACCCAAAACGAGTCACTGTTTGGTGCGGATTTTGGTCCAGAGGCATAATTGGGCCATTTTGCTTCGAAAATGAGCAAGGAGTGGCCGTTACAGTCAATGGCGATCGTTATCGGGCCATGTTGAACGAATTTTTGTTCACAAAAATTGAAGAGGAGGATATTGGCAACATTTGGTTTCAACAGGACGGCGCTACGTGCCACACAGCCGAAGCTACACTGGATGTTTTGCGCCCTGTTTTTGAAGATCGCATTATCAGCCGCAGAGCTGATGTCGTTTGGCCACCTCGGAGCTGAGATTTGACACCGTTGGACTATTATTTGTGGGGTGCCCTCAAAGATAAGTGTTACGCCGACAAGCCAGAGACAATTGACACTTTAAAGGACAATATTCGTGAAGCCATTGGTGAAATACAGCTGCACACAATCGATAATGTGCTTAAAAATTGGACCGATCGTGTAGGCTACTGCATGGCAAGCCGAGGCAGCCATTTGAATGAAATTATTTTCCATTATTAACCGGAAGGATTGTACTTTCAAATAAAAAAACAAATTTGAGAAAATATCCAGTAGTTTTTTTTATAGAATTTAAAAAAAAAAGTTATTTGGCGGACCCTTTATATAAATGCTACCAAGTCGACTCTTACCGCCCATAAATCAAGTAAAATGCTATTTCTCAGACCAGATAAGGTTTTGATCGTTACACATAGACCCTGTTCTCACTCGCCTTAAAAAAGGCAGAGTAATGGCGTTATTTTGACACTATGCATCTGTCAGGTGTTCTTACTACCGACTTTTTTAAGCCCGCCTTATTTTGCATTCCGAGAACAGTCCATAAATGTGGTGTTAAATTTCGGAGAATTCATTACTTTGTAAGTCTTAAATTAAACAGCAACGCAAACAGAAAACCCAACCAACGCAAAACAAAATTTATTTGCGCTAAAACATAAGAGAACCACGAGGAAAATGAGGCACAATGAAACTTCAAAGTAACAGACGTCAAAATGAATCGCAAAATTTTTAAAATTTTTGAAAATGCTGCCTCACGTAACTTGTCACCTTCCCACTTCCCACCTTACCTGTAGACGTCAAAATTAATCCGATGATCCGCCTAACGTAAGGCGCGTGAGAACAGGCTCATTAAAGTTTCAAAAGAAATCTTATGGCTTGGTTTGCTCGAATGGCTATTTGTTTTGACACTTCAAAACTTTTACAAGTTCACAAACACATTCAATGAATTACACTCTAGTTTATTTTTATGCACTTATTTAAAATTGTAGTACTACTGTATGTGTGTATGTGCAAGTGGCGATGGCAAAATGTGATGCCCGGGTCTAAATGCGTATTCCCCGGGAATTTTTTCCCTTTTCCCTATTATTCTAAACAAAAACTCCCCGGGATTTTTTTTCTCTTGTCCCATTCCTCTAGTTCTTAACGAACTTTTCCCTGGCAAATTTTTTTTGTATTCCTTTTGTTATTTTCGCAATTTTGGCGTTGCGCTTAATTTTATTTTTCTCATATGAAGGCGAGTTTGTTATATTCGGTTGTACTGCAATTTGTGTTATTTATTTTGATGATCTTGTTTTTAAGAAAATAAGAAAAGACATGAAATTGAATTCCATTATTTCCAAGTGTAGAAGTTTTCGACAAGTCCAAAACGGTCTTTCCCAATATAAAACAGGTCATATGAGCATTTCCAAACTGGCAAAATGGCGTTACGTACGATTTGTACGAAGAAAGAAAAAGAATTAAAAAGTAATGTTTAAAAAGGCTTTCTTATATTTGCGTTATAATTAAGAATAAAGTAAAAACAATGACAAAAATAGGCCCTCCGGATTTAAAGATAAAAGCAAAAATTTGCTGGCGTTCGTTACAAAAAAGGAAATGATTTTTGACTTGGATTAGAAAATTTCAAAACTCTCTCTGTTGGGCAAGACCTTTTGTATACAACTTTTTTAGAAGGATTTGAAATAATGTAAAAAATTAAACTAAAATTTCCATTTTAGTTCAATTGGGTTATTAAAAAATTCGGTTGCTAAGTAATTACGTAATTTAGTAATTAAAAAACAAATTTAATATATTCTTCTTTACTTGCCTCAACCATTTTTACATTATCTTTAGCCAATGCATTCCATTTTTACTAAAGCAAAAATAAAATCCAAAACATTTACTAAATATTTACGAAAAAGAAAAACTACATTTGTGAAACAGTGCCGATGATTTGAACATCATTAATCGACTTCAAAAAGGAGGAGAATCTCCAGTTCGTTGGTTTGTTTGTTTTTTATTATTTTAACGTGTGTACTTCTAAAGCACTATCCCGATTGCGATAATTTTTTGTCAACACATAGAGATATTGAACACGGAGGTGCCCATCTAAATGTGTGGGCGGTATTCGACAAATAGGCGTGACAATATTAGAAAAACTCTAAACCTCGAATAATATTGACACTAGGATACTGAAATTTAGTACAGGGGTAGACACAATTATTATAAATTACGGTCAAGAAAGTGGGCTTTGTTCGACAAAGGGGCGTGGTAACATAAGAACAACCTATATCTCGAATAATAATGACACTAGGGTATTGAAATTTAGTACATTTTCTACACATACAAAAAACATAAAACAAACGATGAACAAATAATAAGACGTTGACAACATAAGCTCAATATACAACATTCTACTAATATTGCATACAAACGTTTTACCAATATTACAAAAATTCGAATAACATTTTAATTGTATTTGTCGTTTAAATATTTCCTCTGTTTTTACTTTGTTAAAACATTTTTTGTTCTCCTCCATGTTCATTTGTGTTGGTTAGTGAAAATTAAATGTATGTTGATGTTAATATGTTAATTTTTAAGAAAAATTGAACTTTAGCTAGTAAAGAAACGCGCCTTGAAGAAGGAGTAAAAAAAAACTCCGAAACGCCGGCAAACTAAAAATAAATTAAAAAACTTAAAATTCCATAAGTTTGAATTTTTATTTTTAATTTTTCAAACGGTCGCTAAAAACTAGCCTTTTTTTAAAAAAAGTCCCTTTTTTGTTTCTTCAGTTGGTAGCATTTGAGGGCAGAATTCAGAAACCGTTGATCTTGAGAGTGCAAAAATTCTGAATTTTTTGTACTTTTCAGGTCAAACTTTTCGAGAAAAGAACACGATTTAATTTTACAGGTCAAAATTTTTTTTGAGAAAAGAACACAAAAAGCGCAGAATTCTAAAGGAGGTAAAAAAATGCAAAATTTTTTCAAGAAAAGAAAATGCCATCAGTCATCCAAAAATGTCCAAGCAACCGACAAAAATGTTCACTGCCCGAAGCCGAAAACAATTTGGACAACGGTTGCATTTTCTTGATGTTTTACGTTCAGTAGTAATGCAACTGTATTGCAGTAGGAAATTTACTATTTGAATTCATTAGTAATGCTGTTTGTTGTTTATTATTGAATTATTTCTTAAAATTATGTGAAATCGCATTACATACAATTTGTACATATCTGCATATGTGTTGCAGGCATACATTTTTTAGTTTAACAGAATTAGAGTTAACAATGTTGATAGTGTGCTAGGATGTGGGGCATAATTTTACTTTAGGGCCCACACTACATGTGGATGAATTTCCTGCATATATATTGGCCAATCTCATTAATTTTAACCCCAGAAGATCAGAATTCAATCCATCCATTTTAAATGCAAATTAAACCACTTATAAATAACCTATAGAGGGTAGCCGTTTTATTGAATTGATTGCATAAAGGAATATTGCCTGCACGAAATGGTAGCAAAAACGTAGTAAATTTTGCTTCTGCCATTAGGGCTGTTCACATTTCAAACCGCTCATCAAATCGATCATCAACTGATTTGACAAATGATTTGACCAACAGAATTTGTATGGATTTGATGGCGATTTGACGAGTGTGAACACTCATCAAGTCGTTGGTCAAATCGTTTGAAGAAAATCAAAATTTTTTGATTTTTCTGCTGATTTGACGAGTGTGAACACTCGTCAAATTGTGTAGTACGATTTTATCAGTTCAAAAAAGTTTCAACCTGAGCACATCGCGGCAACAGAGGGAGCGGAAGAAAATAATAGCAAAATAATAATAAATAACTGTTGCAAATAATTTATAATAATTTATAATAATTTATAAAATAATTTCTTCTTCTTCCAATACGATTTTAATAACAAGTGGTATTAATAATTTTCCGTCGTCGCGATGTACTTACTTCGGTGTTCAAGATAAAATGAAATTTGATGAAAAATTTGATGAGTCTGCACACTTTTGTGGTCAAACGATTTGACAAATGATTTGATGAGCGGTTTGAAATGTGAACAGCCCTATTATCGAACAGAAAACTATGTGTAGCATACTGTGGACAAAACAATCAGAGAGAGAAAAAAATGGCGAAAATTCCAATGTTCGACAGACAAGCAGACAATGTGTGACATGCCCCTTGTTTTGTTTGCTTGGTTCCCGTACTTTCCGTACGGAGAAGGGGATCCAAGAAGGGGTTTTAGCGCAACGAAAAATCAAACACTTCCTCTTGAGCTGACTGTTAGCTCCACTCTGCCTCGAGTCTTCGCACTGACCGCCGCTTATTAACTTCGCTCACACACACATACATCACATTTACCCTCGCCATGTACCAACATATGCTTGTGCATAGTACAACGCTGTCGTTGCCTGCGACGTCGCTGATGGCTTGAGCGTACGCCGTAGAAACTGTTTGTTCAGCATTTAGGGTAGGTAAATGCACTGTCGTTCTTGAAGGTCTCGCAGTTTAAGTCATTGCGCTTGGCGACATATGATATGTTTAGGCAAATGCACTATTTCAAGGTCTCGCACTTGAAAACATATCAAAACCATTGCGCTTCATGATGTACGATATCCATAAGTCATTGCGCTTTGCGACATATGATATGTTTAGGCAAATGCACCATTTGCAGGTTTCGCACTTGAAAACATACCAAAGTCACCGCACTTAATGACGTATGGATAGTGTGTGTGTGGTCGGGATTTGTAGTGGTTGCGACTTCAGGTCACAACATTACATTATGTAAACATGTTTGGTGGTGAACCATGGTATAAGGATAGAGGTAGCTGCAGCGCTGACTGTGCTCTCTTTCCATACTGCCATGTCTGTCAAATTTAGCTGTGTGGCGAATAGAAAAAAAAAGAAATAAAAAGTTTTGCTTCGTTTTGACATTTCCGGCAGTAGGCTCACATCTGGTGCATCTACCTGTATTCTTCTACCATGTGGTGAACTGATTTTGTTATAGTGTTTTACGAATAAAATGAGAAATCATGTTTATCTCCTGCTCATTTTTTCGCTCTCACGCCAAACATTTTTGTTTGAAACAGCAAACATGCTTTTTTTTTAATTTAATACTGAAAATGCAACTGTTCAACAAACCTATTTGATCGAAACGAATATTTTATCAGAGAAGAAAATTAAGAAAATTAAATAGCAAGCATGTTTGCCTAGCATAACCAGGTCATAAGGGATACCCACAATAAGCATTTTTTTTCATGTAACATGTGTGAATATATATGGGCATTTCCACAGAAAAGTCAACCATGTCCAAAAAATCAAAACTTTTTAAAATCGTATTATTTTATGATATTAAATAAGAAACATTTTAATTTTATTAATTTAAGCAATTTCTACATAAATTCATTAATCATTAGGTAGTTTTTCTTTACAAATTACATATTACATTACATATTACAAATGTAGTTTTTCTTTTTCGTGAATGTTTAGTAAATGTTTCGTAAGTTTTTTTGTTTTAGTAAAAATGGAAGGCATTGGCTAAAGATAATGAAATAATGGTTGAAGCAGAGAAAGGAAAATATATTAAATTTGCTTTTTAATTACTGAATTCCATAATTACTTAACTACCTAATTACTTAATTAACCCATTAAACTGCAATGGAAAAATATGTCGCGTGATAAATGTCGTGTGCTAAATTAAGCTAATGTTTAAAACAAAAAAACTAATACAATTATTTCAACATGACAACTATCACTAGGATAGTTTACATTAATCCATTTTAGTTTAAAATAAGTCGTATTAAAATGTTTTGTTCCGTTTCGCAGATTTCTAAATTTTTTAGATGCAGTCGAAAACGAGTTCCATTTTTTGTCGCGTGCTAGATCCCATGTACATTGCTTATATATTGGAAACCTAAAATCCACAGAACCTAACTTTTATATTAATCACATATTGCTACTAAAATTCTATCGAAAAAAAAGATAAAAAATTGTTGTTACGTTTTCTTTATGTTTTTACACCTTCAAGGCGAACGAGGCGTACGTATAGTGAAATTTTTTACAAATGAGTAGTAACTTTTGAAAATTCGTGTAATTTTAACATCAAACTTATGGCGATATCTCAAAAACAGTAACTTTCAAAACAGAAACAGTAGACTTTCTCAGTACAACGTATTTTTGTATGAAAAGCTTTTTTGCAATATTTTTTACGAATAGTATGCTAAAAAATAATCCCTTTATTTTTACATCAAGATTATTGCGATGTCTCGAAAAATTGAGATTTTCAAAATTTATAAAAATTTTTGATTTGTCACACACAATTCAGAGAAAAATGCGTTCAATGTGGAAATTTTGTAGTTTCAACGGACTGATTTCATCTGCACACGAGCACAGCTTGGGAATAGCTAGGTCGGGTGGGTTCATTGATATTGTTAAAAAGGTCATTTCATTGTTTTTCAAATGAGCTCTTAAAATAAGTTTTCCGTGAGTTAGCTAATCTGCTAAAAACAATTAACCCAGCAACTCCTAACTCGAGCTCCTCTTTTACCTCCGTAAATATTCGTACTCCCATCCCGGACACCATGTATTTAAGTAGGCGTAAGGGAAGAAGTTTAGAAAATTTTTTCTAGTGTTTCTTAATCAATTTTGATAAAAATCAGAATATTTTTTATGCAAATTCTCCTGCTTTAAACAGTTTAATGGCGTATTTCACGCATTGTGGATTCATATGCATGTAGAAGAACCATTTTTCTTTACACTGTGTTATGAGTTCGGTTGCGTTCTTAGATGAGCGTAGAAAGAGGAAACAAAAACGACTCTATTTCTCATAGTAGAACTAGACAAGGTAGTGTTAGGGCTGAATGTGTTCTCATTCGTAGTGACCATAACTGTTATACTCAGCAATTTTGGTATTTTTGCCAATTTTTGCTTTTTAAAGTTTGGGTTTTAAAAATTTTTAAAGGCCGCGAATAGACCTATTATTTCAAAGCTAATGCACTTTTTTCCTCGACAGCAACATTGCAGCGGTTGGATGATCCATCAGCAAGTATACGTGAACTTGCGGCATCAGTTATTCCAAAATTAAAACCAAAATTTGAAGCTGATAATGAGGAAGTCAGTCATGAGCGCGAGATTTGGCACCGATTTATATGCAAGGCACTCGAAATACTATTTCTTCATTTTGAAGGAACTGAAGTTCGACTTAAGTCAGCTATTAGAGGTAAACTTCAAAAATAAAGAATTAATGTTTTTAAAAATTGTTCTTTACAGTTGCATTGCTGCAACTTGCGGCACAGCACCAGAATGAATTCAAAGATTACTTCAAACGTGCTAATGCTATGGCATACGACACATCCTCCCTTACGGAGTTAAGGAAAGAACTTCCATTTGAAATTTAATACATTTACTAATTGAGTTTATTTGAATTGTTTGAACTACAAGAAGTAAATAAATAACAATTTAAAATTAACATCGCTCTCTATACGCCAGACAACTTGTTACAGTCTGCGAGGTGGCGCCATACTATTCTACTCAATCTGTATTTATGAACAACACCTCGAGGACGTAAGTGCACAGCGTTGTCTCACGCGTACCAAGCAATAATCTCTGGGAAACGCGGCAATTTATACGTATCATCAATATATCAAGGCGGTCTTTTGCATGTTATTTTTTTTATTTTAAGTTTAAATGCCAGGGTGTAAGACCCTAAAAAGCCAGGGTTGACAACACAAAATTAATCGCCAAAAACTTCCAACAGTACACTACTGTAAAGTGAAGATATGCATGATAAAAAAAAGATACAAAAGTAATAAAATGAAGCTAAAGAAACAAAACGCAAAAAAAAAATAAAAAATTTTTAAATTTAAATTTTTGATTCACTTAAAAATTTTAATAAAGAAAAAATTAGCTTAGGCTGTTTTACCTTAAAAACTTCTTTTATTGCTTGAAATCGACTTAAAAATCCAGACTTAGTTCTCAAACCAGCAAACTTTTTAAAATGAAAAATCAAATGCTGAGTATTTTCAATGGCCGCATTCTAGCCGAAAAAGTGCTCAAGAACTGTTCCACAACTTTCGGGCTGAATGGTATGCTCTCACAGAACATGTTCCTTGAGATGTCACAATTTATATAGCGAAAATATTTTATGCTACTTCGCTACTTGAGCACTTTTTCGGCTAGAATGCGGCCAATGACATTGCAGACTTCACAGATATTAGAGTTGCATACTCCAATCTTATAAAGGTAACTCTTATCATAGGTATGATTTGTGATTAGATGATTAAGTTGCTTCTCCTCACTAGGAGATAAACCTAAACTACTATACCAAGGTCTGCCAGATAGTGAAGGAAAAATCTCTACAAAGAACAACCCTTGCTGTGTGAACTGTCAATATAGTTATCATTCCAATCATTTATTAAAACATTCTTTATACATCTAAGAGCCTCCTCCAAATTGAGTTCAACATCCAGAGCCGCCCCTACTAACATAGCATTCTTTGCAATTTCATCCGCGACTTCGTTGCACCAGATACCAACATGGCTTGGAGTCCATACTAAATAAACTTCTTCTATGTTCGATTCAGTTATTTTGTTGTGAATATATGCAATACAATAATTATCCGACTTGTCCTTCCTCAGCAGCCTACATGCATTTAGACTGTCCGTAAAAATTACTAACTTAGAAACCTTAAACCCAAGAGTGAGGAGCAACCAAATCTGATTCTAAAGTAAAATTTTAGATTTTTTGAAAAGTTAAAAACACCACACCCCGCAGAGCTCTCCCCAATTGACGCATCTATCGCAAAAATTGAAAATCCTAAAACTTTGAATTCCTGTATCCTAGCCCTATAATTTGATTTGCTCTGCTGACATATTTGCTTTTTTGTCGCCTAGACAGTTTAGAGAGAAAAATATATTGGGTTTCGAAAAAATCCTTCAACTTCCAATACACGACACTAACTTGAGCCAATCAGACCACCATCCTCTATAAACCTATACAAGTCCCTTTCATTGAACTTAATTTTGACAACTTCTCTGGCCACAACACACAAACCTCGCTCACGTGGAGAGAATTCATCTGCCAAGGAGAACAACACATGCATGGGAGTCGACGGAGTGAGATCAAGATGTCTCCTCAAAGTCCTGTATTGAAAGGTGGCAATTTTTTATTAGTAGTATCCGGAGAATGCGCAGTAGTAGTTGTTATATTCTATTTTTGATCTTACAAAACTCTTGTACAGATTAATGCTGACATTTGGACTCAAACCTCTTTAATTAAAGTTAGTATTTTAATAAGGTTAGCATTTTTTTGAAGCCTCATAAATAACCTCTGGTCTCCTCTGGTAAAATGGTCACCAACCGTGAGTGACAAATTTATAAAACGACCTAAAAACCTTAATTTGTTAACCTGTTTGAGTTTAACATTTTTAACAACTACTGTTACCTTTTTGCGATTTTCTTTGGCCAAATACATTGAACTTTTTTTTGCAAATTAAAGGACAGATTAAGAGCTCTACAGTTACCATCAAAAAGGATGACCTTCTCTTTAATGTTTAAAACAGCTTTATCAACATTTTTGTTACAAGAGAGTAAAAGAAAATCATTAGCAAATTGATAGACAAAAGTAGAATCATCCTCAATATCGTGTAAGACTTTAGTGTAAATATTGAGTTTATTTGGATTGTTTGAACTACAAGAAGTTAATAAATAACAATTTAAAATTTACCACATCGCTCTCTGAACGCCAGACAACTTGTTATAGTCTGCGAGGTGGCGCCATACTATTCTACTCAATCTGTATTTATGAACAACACCTCGAGAACGTGACGTAAGGGCACAACGTTCTCTCACGCGTACCAAGCAAGAATCTCTGGGAAATGCGGCAATTTCTACGTCTGCAACTTCACGCAATTCCACAGGTAGGATATCATTTTTACGTAAGGAGTTAACTCTAAGGCGGTCTTTTGCATGTTCAGCCACACATTTTCTGCGTTTAACATCACGAATCATTTTCCAATCGGCGTATTTCGTGCGTACTTGCTGAAACTAAGGAATTTGTTCGCATTTTTTATATTTTTAATATTGATTAACCATACATACTCCACATCCTGCTATCTGCACAGATTGGGTTACAAAATTACCTATTTTGTAAACGTTAAATAAGGAATTCATGATTTCTTCTACGCAAATATAAATAACTTCGTGCAACTCATAGAAATAAAAGATATTTTACTTCTATGGTGCAAATATAAAAAATCGATAACTTTTTAAGGGGGTTTCGGACTATCCTACATGTAGGCCGGATTTGACAGGTCGGATGGACTAGTAGGAAGTGCGAAACCAAATACTGCGGCCTGTCCTACATGAAGGAAGCCTAGCTGGACAGCTCTAACGTCTTCACGAACACAACGAAACAAAATTTGGTTTTCTTCAATACATTTATACTTTCTGAAGTTATGTTAAACAAGGAAAGTTATGTTTGGTTGTATATCTTGCTCCTTTACGGCCAAAAATATAATAAACTGGCAACAACACTTGTGAGCTGTTATGGTGGCGATACCTTAGTGAGCGATGTTTTTTTCTTAATATGTTGTTACTCTTAGGGCCGCTTTCTCAATGTCCGGTTAAGCACTAATCAGAACTTTAACTAGCAGTTAGCAAAAAACCCTTTCTCAATGTACGGTTAAGGTTGAACTGTCAGTTAAGTGCTGATTAAAGGCCCAGTTATAATAGACGTAATGTAAAGTAACGTAATGTTGTCAACTGTCATCGTGACGGGACGTAATGTAAGAAAACGTTGTAGCAATTATAATAGGCAGTAGCCAGGCAGTTGTTTGTCGTAAATAATTGCACGTTCCTGTACAAATACAATTAAATCTTCGTCATCCATAGCTGTGGATACATAAAACTATCACATTAATAACGAAAACTCAACAAAAAGCGTAGTTCAACAATATAAAATAGCGCAATAATCGAATCTAACCTCAATGTTTAGTTGTTCTTTGAACAGACGTAATATAAAGTAACGTAGAAATCGAAATCCAACGGATCTTTACGTCCCGTTACATTACGTTACTTCTATTATAATCACTTGTATAAGAAAAGTATTGATTGAAACAGTAAGTGACAGAACACACTGCTGCAGTGGCATTTCTCTACATTACGTTACGTCTATTATAACTGGGCCTTAAGTTAACGGCAAGTTGTGGTTTCGGTTAGCGCCATTTTAAGGCCCAGTTATAATAGACGTAACGTAATGTAGTGAAATGTCACTGCAGCAGTGTGTTCTGTCACTTACTGTTTCAATCAATACTTTTCTTATACAAATGATTATAATAGAAGTAACGTAATGTAACAGGACGTAAAGATCCGTTGGATTTCGATTTCTACGTTACTTTACATTACGTCTGTTCAAAGAACAACTAAACATTGAGGTTAAATTCGATTATTGCGCTATTTTATATTGTTGAACTACGCTTTTTGTTGAGTTTTCGTTATTAATGTGATAGTTTTATGTATCCACAGCTATGGATGACGAAGATTTATAGCCCAAACAGAATAAGCATAGCCAACACGCAGCCAACAAAAGAAATGTCAACATAGAAGTTGGTTGCCTTGCAACCCTATGAAATGAACTTAATAAAAATAACCAACACGTAGCGAACGCAGCCGACACAAAAATGTTGACGAACTTTTAACTTTTTCCGCAGCCAACGGTAGCGAAATGTCAAAATACATAGTTCAAATTATAAAACTTAAAATTAACTAAAACATATTAGTCCAAATTAGTAAAAAAGCAAACAAATTATGATATGCAAAAGGCAGTATCTATTAATTTTGTAAAATATAACAAAATATTGTAAGCATAAAGCTCTATCTGCGTTATCAACACAAATTCTATTCTGTGCACAACATTTCGTTGGCTACATTTTCGACAGCTCGCTACGTGTTGGCTATGCCTATTCTGTTTGGGCTATTAATTGTATTTGTACATGAACGTGCAATTATTTACGACAAACAACTGCCTGGCTACTGCCTATTAAAATTGCTACAACGTTTTCTTACATTACGTCCCGTCACGATGACAGTTGACAACATTACGTTACTTTACATTACGTCTATTATAACTGGGCCTTTATGGTAAATGATTTCGAAGATGCTGTCAAACTTAAAAATTTAAGATGGCGGATAGAGTTGCCACCTGGATTTTTTTTTTGCGAATTCTTGTTATTTTGAAATTCTGACAACGGATTTAGTTTCGAATATAATGTCACAGTTTTAAAATTTAAGATGGAGGTTAGGGGTGCCACCTAAATTTTTACCACAGTATTGCCACTTAATAATATGTCTTTTTAAGAGTTTTAAACGTCATTCATCAGTGTTAAGGGGTCGCTGATTTCGAATCTAAAGTCAGAATTTTAAAATTCAAGATGGTGGATAGGGTTGCCACCTTAATTTTTTTAGTTTTATAAATTTGGGGCTGGCAAAAAAAATTGGTACACCAAAAATGGGTCGCTGAATCCGAATCCGTTGTCAGAATTTCAAAATTATAAAATTTTGAAATAATAGGGTTGGCACCTAATTATATGTCTTTTCAAGAGTTTTAAACGTCATTTATGAGTGTTAAGGGGTCGCTGATTTCGAATCTAAGGTCAGAATTTTAAAATTCAAGATAGTGGATAGGGCTGCCACCTTATTTTTTTTTTAGTTTTATAAATTCGGGGCTGGCAAATTTTAAAATTCTGACTTTAGATTCGAAATCAGTGACTCCTTAACACTAATAAATGACGTTTAAAACTCGTGAAAATATATATTATTAGGTGGCAGCCCTATTATTTTAAAATTTTATAATTTTGAAAATCTGACAACGGATTCGGATTCAGCGACCCATTTTTGGTGTACCATTTTTTTGCCAGCGCCGAATTCATAAAACTACAAAAAATTAAGGTGGCAACCCTATCCACTATCTTGAATTTTAAAATTCTGACCTATCCACCATCCTGAATTTTAAAATTCTGACTGTTGACTCCGCTGAATGCGGGCATAGTGATGAATGACAAATTTTTCGCAGAAATTCCAATTTCATCGTTTTCTGCAGCCAACTTTACTTTCTAACGCTCTGTCAAAATTGGATTTTCCAACCGCTGAGCGTTGCCGCCGCGTTATTATGGTTTGCTTCATATAAATCGTATGGGCATGAGAAATTTTTGACAGATAAAAAACGCTTCCGCTCTGATTTAGGTTTGACTGTCAGAGTTCTATTTTCTGGGCTAGGGGTGGTCATGATATAGCGGCATGGGGGGAGAAGATTGCAAAGCAGATTTTCTTATTGGTATGAACAGTTCAGCTAAACTTTTTTTTATGGCTAAAACATGTGTGGCAGACAGAGATGCCAGATCACACAGATGAGCGTCTGTCCATATATCTTGTATTTTGGTAGAACAAATTTAACGTACAATGTAAGGAGAATTTTATATGACTTTAACGTCAAGGTCGCTACATATCCCAGCTAGACAGCTCTAACGTGTTTACAAACACATTGAAACAAAGTTTAGTTGTCACCAATACATTGATACGTTCTGATGTTATGTTAAACAAGTTAAGTTATATATGTTTATATATCTTGCTCTTTTACTGCCAAAATTATACTAAACTAGAAAAAAAAACCAAACAAAATGAGCACTGCAACAGAAAGGAAGTATACAAATAACATTATATTTATAAATCAAATAAAAACTTCAACAATTTTTCTTTTCAGAATACGAAACAGATTCCCGGGAAATATTTTTGGTCGACTGGATTATCAACAATTTTAAATCAAAACATTTTCAAGCAAATGCTGCTGTCGCTGGTGCCATTGTTGCTGTTTATGAAAATACGTGTATTTTTATAAGAATTTGTGTGCTTACATATTAACTTTTATGCCGAAACTGTTGTAAGCTAAAGGTAATTTGTTTATTACAAAAATAAAAGAAATTCATATACAAATCGTTTTTTGTAATTTAAGCAACATGTCGGAGTTCTATTCTCTGGTTAGGGGGTGGGCATCATACAACGGCGGGGGCGGAGAAGTAGGCATAGCTGAATTTGTTATTGGTGTGAGCAGTTCAGATGTACTTTTTCTTATCGGTAAAACATGTAGGATGTGCGAACGCACGCTCATCTGACTTCATACATTTTCTCATTCTAAAAAAAATGTTTGGGAATCTGGGGGCGAACCTTTACAATGTAACATGTCTGATTGTCTTCAACTGGCGAGGCCAGCATAATCTTTGTGAAATCACCTCAAGTCGACTCAAACCGCCACGTGGTGTTTCCTGGGCAACGTCAAAACTGACAACCGTTAGTTTGGCGGCTAATCTGAGCGGCGGGCCCCCTAGGCTTAAAAAAGGTTGTGCGTCGGGTTTGAAGTCCACCCGTAAAAACCCATTTCAATGAAAACAACTAATAAAAGAAGAAAACTGATCCCCAAATCTGATGACGACTTCCGCAAACGAAAAACTGATAATGATTTACGGATATGCGCCTGGAATGTCCGAACCCTTAATTGGGAAGGTGCCTCTATCCAACTGACTGATGTCTTGGAAAGATACAAAACTGATATCACTGCTATCCAAGAAATGCGATGGAAGGGACAGGGTTGCAATCGGCATGTACCCTGTGATATCTACTATAGCGGCCATGCGCAGAAGCACGAGTTTGGATGCGGATTTGTAGTTGGCAAGAGCCTACGGCCCCACGTCCTGCGATTCACACCTGTGAACGAACGACTTAGCCATAATCCGCATCAAGGCTAAATTTTTTAATATAAGCCTAATATGTGCGCACGCTCCGACAGAAGACAAGGACGATGAGATCAAGGAAATTTTCTACGAGCGCCTTGAAAATGCTTCAGCCTCCACGACAACACCTCCGATAACGGAATGAGTCTGATTGACTTCGCCGCAGCACGAAACATGGTCGTAAGTAGCACTAGATTCAATCACCTCAATATTCATAAAGCCACCTGGATGTTCCCTGATCAAAAAACCAAAAATCAAATTGACCACGTTTTGATCGACGGAAGGCACTCTTCCAGTGTATTGGATGTACGCACGATCCGTGGTGCAAACATTGACTCGGATCACTATCTTGTTGCAGCCAAGATCCGTATACGTCTGTGCGCAGCTAAGAATACACGCAACCCTACACAGAGAAAGCTAGACGTCGACAAGCTGCAATCGAAACAGACAGCCGATGCTTTCGCCACTCGACTTTCACTCCTGCTTCAAAGCACTCCTCCAATCGATGATATATGCGTGCAGTGGACACACATTTCCAGCTCCATGCGTGCGGCTGCTGAAGAGGTGATTGGCTACCAACACCCTCTCCGAAACCAGTGGTACGACCAGGAGTGTCGCGACGCCACTGCAGAGAAAGATGCCGCCTACAAAGCCATCCTGCAGTCGGTTGTAACGCGCGCTGCTAAGGAGTGATACAAAGAAAAGAGGAGGGAAGAGAGACGTATTTTCAGGCGGGAAAAAAGAGGCAGAAAAGCGCGAGCAGGAGAAGATTGAGATGTATGTGACAGGAATGAGGCCCGAAAATTTTTCTAAAAAATAAGACGCCTTGCTGATGGTTTTAAAACCGGGGCCTCTTCCTGCAAGGATGAAAACGGGAATCTAGTGACAGATGTCCAGAGTACACTGACGTTATGGAGGGAACACTTCTCTAAGCTTCTAAATGGCGACGCTGACAACAATCCCGCCAATAGAGATGATATTCCGGAAAACCCAATTTTGGATGACAGCGTCGAGGTTCCGCTGCCCGACTATGATGAAGTTCTGACAGCCATAGCTCGACTTAAAAATAACAAAGCCGCGGGAGCTGATGGCTTACCTGCTGAGCTGTTTAAGAACGGAGGCGAAGCTCTACTTAAATGCATTCACGAGCTTCTATGCAGAATATGGTCGGAAGAATGCATTCCGAACGATTGGAATCTCAGTGTGCTCTGCCCAATCCACAAGAAAGGCGATCCCACTATCTGTGCCAATTACCGTGGGATAAGCCTTCTTAATATCGCATATAAGGTCCTGTCGAGCGTTTTATGTGAAAGATTAAAGCCCATTGTAAGCGAACTGATCGGACCTTATCAGTGTGGCTTCAGACCTGGAAAGTCCACCATCGACCAGATTTTCACGCTACGACAAATCTTGGAGAAGACTCAACAAAACAAGTCGACACCCACCATCTTTTTGTCGACTACAAAGCCACCTTCTATAGCCCAATAAGGAAGCACCTGTACTCCACCATGTCTGAATTTGGTATTCCTGCAAAACTAATACGACTTTGCAGGATGACACTGAGCAACACCAGCAGCGCAGTTGAAATCGGGAAGGAACTTTCCCCACCATTTATTACCAAACGAGGTTTCAGACAAGGTGATTCCTTATCGTGCGACTTTTTCAACCTGATGATAGAAAAGATCATCCGAGCTGTTCATATGAGACGTAGTGGCACAATATTCTACAAGAGTGTTATGCTGCTTGCGTATGCTGATGACATCGATATCATTGGCCATAATACGCGCGAAGTCAGTGCAGCATTTTCCAGATTAGAAAAAGAGTCAAGTCGAATGAGTCTGGAAGTGAATGCAGATAAGACGAAATACTTGGTGTCAACAAACAAACAGTCCCAGCGTCTTGGAACCCACGTTACCGTTGACAATACCTCCTTCGAGGTTGTGAAGAACTTCGTTTATCTGGGATCCAGCATTAACTCAACCAACAATATCAGCATTGAGATCAAACGAAGAATAACTCTTGCCAACAGGTGTTACTTTGGGCTCAGTAGGCAATTGAGAAGCAGAGCCCTCTCTCGACGAACGAAAATCACGCTCTATAAATCGCTCATCATGCCCGTCCTACTTTATGCATCACAAACCTGGACGCTGAGCAGTTTAGATGAAAAGACTTTAGGAGCATTCGAGAGAAAGATTCTTCGTAAGATCGGCGAGTACCGAATACGGTGGAATGATGAACTGTATGAGCTGTACGCTGACATCGACATAGTCAAGCGCATTAAAATCGAGCGGCTTCGCTGGCTTGGTCATGTTCAGCGTATGAAAGACGATGCTCCAGTGAAGAAAACATTCGATTCGGTACCCAGCGGCGGTCAACGCAGAAGAGGACGACCGCATCTTCGTCGGAAAGACCAAGTAGAGGACAACCTGACGAAGCTTGGAGTTTCCAACTGGCGCCAGTAAGCGAAAGACAGAAATGGCTGGCGCAAATTCTTAGATGAGGTCAAGACCGATATACGGTTGTAGCGCAAACTAAGTAAGTAAGTAAGTAAACAAAATATGGAGTGAACATATAAAGAAAATCGTAGAGTGCTATGTTGAATATATAAATATAGCAGGTGGTTCGCATACTGTTTTTCATCGCATACTGTTCATTAAATTTTATATAAGTTAACTTCATAAATTATGAAACAGCATGGCAGAATAACCAGGTAAATGCAATTCGGAGAGCAAAACATTGGCGTAGCTATAATGACAATTTATGTCACTAATGACAGTTTATGTTTATTCGTTCAGCCAAAGGGATATATAATATACTTGTAACCGTAGAAATCAATTGAGTACCCAAATTTTACGTATGAACATGTAAAATAATTAAACAAAAATCTTAAAAATTTCATAAAATTAGCCGTGTTTTAAGATATAAAACATAATTAATTGTAGTTTGGCCTTAAATGAAGCAAATGAAAGTTTACTTTTAATATAATATTCATTCGACTACTTATTCGATTGTATAGTAGCCAATTTATTTATGTAGCTATGAACGGCTGATTTAAACTGTCAAAATATATTATCAAATTTTCAGTCGAATAGAATTTTGCTTTTGATGCGGTGCGTACTGAGCAACAATTGTTAAAAAGATAAAAATTTCGTTATTGCGTTTTGCTTTTTAAAGACAAAAAACTAGTTTGGAACTCTTTTTGTAAACTTTACACAGGTTTAAGGTGGATTAAACAAATATTTTTTATTAAATATTATTACTAAAAGACTAATTAAAACATTCGATTCATGGAAGCCATCGCGATTGGATGCTAAAAAATTTTTGTTGTCTGTTTAATAAATACTAAACATTCAAAAAGTGATCAAAAAACATTTTTCTTTAACTGCATGTTGTTTTTAAGCAGTGTGTGCATAATTTATGCCAATAATAAAGCTAAAACAGTTAACTTAGTTAAAGCGCCTTAAAAGTGCAGCTGAAGTTTTTTAACTCTTAAAAAGTGCCGTGTCGGCGACAAAGCCAAAGACACACAAACTAAAAAACTGATAAAACAACTTCAAATGAATTCAGTGAAGTGTTTAAAAATTTTAAAGGAATATAATATTTTTAAAAATAATAAACTTGTCATAGGACTATTCAATTCAGCATAAAGTGATTCTCGAATGTTCAATTTGTACGGCGCTTCAAGTGTGCGTGTACATAAAAAAGCCCAGCCTCCCGAAAATCGTCGGTATTCACAAAATGGCGGCATAAAAAAAGAACAGCGTCACTTTTTCAAAGCCATCTTTAATCACACGTAAAACACTGAGCGTTGTAAACAACGTCGACCTCTCAGCAATAAACAAAACATCAAAATATCGGTCCGAAGTCGAAGCAGGCTGCTCTTGGCAAGGAGTCACTATTGATAATCCGTCCAACATGGATTATACAAATGTATCGTCGCCTGGTACGATAAATGCAGCTGAATTGTTGATGCAATTCAACAACAACAACATTTCTTCAAAGAGTTCAGATGAAGCCGATGGATTCACTCAGGTTGAACAAAAGCGGTTCAAAAGATCAATTCCTGATAATTCTAAAACTTCTACGCAAACATCGCTTGAATCTCAAAATCGTTTTGCAATTCTAGGAGATCTGGACATCTTGATTCCTCCCCGGACTAGAGCGGACATTTATGATAAGTCAACTGGTTCTATTGTCAATATTAATAATAATTCTAATTTATTAAATAATAATAGTTATGTCAAAAATACTTCGGGTAGATATACTGGGCTATCTGTCAAGCAAAACTTCAATAAATTTTGTCCTCCGATTTTTCTATTCAATGTCAATATTGACAGTTTAGTCAGTCAATTGAATTCCAAGTCCCCTAAAATTGAATTAAAAATAATAAATAAAAATAAATATAAAAGCAAAATTCTGTTTAAGGATATTGCTGTTTACACTGAGATGATGGATCTCCTTAAAAGCAAGAGTGTGGATTCCTTTTCTTTTACCCCTCCTGAATTTAGACAGCCTACAATGGTGCTGCGAGGGCTCTATTACAAAACTGTTGTCGAAGACATTAAAAAGGATCTTGAATCACAAGTTCCGGGTTTAGTTGCAGGAGTTAACAAATTTATTACACGCAATTCCAAGGCAAATAATATTGACTCTGGGTTATTTCTAATAACCTTGGTCCCTGGCGGGTCAATAAAAGATCTTTTAAAAGTTAAATTCATTTTAAGTCAAGTAATTTCTTGGGAAACACCTAAAGCTAATAGATTAGAGATTCAATGTAAACGTTGCCAACAGTGGGGGCATATCGCAAAAAACTGCAACAAAAAATTTGCGTGTGTCAAGTGCAATGAGGAACATGAACCAGGTTCATGTGGTAGAGCTCTGGATGACCCTTCTAAACCCTATTGTGTCAACTGTAAAGATGTTGGCCACCCTTCCAATTATAGAGGTTTTAAAATATAGCTTTTAAAATATAGCTTTTAAAATATATTTACAAAAGAAAAAAAACTTACTAATTGAAAACAAAAAAAAAACTGCTCATGCAGAACGCAATGTTGTTGAGGCAACGTTTAATCGCAAAACTCCTGAAAAATCATATGCTAGTCTTTTTTATTCGCAACCCAGTACTTTAAAATCTTTTTATAAATCGCCACTCATTGATGAATTCCTTAATCTAGCACGGCACTTTCAAGAGCCATTCTTAACTTCGCTTGAAGAAAAAATAAGAAACTTTTTATATAAATTTAAGACACTTCCAAAAGAAGAAGCTAAATCCGAGTACATGCTCTTATTAAAAGAGGTTCTTATGTTTTATGGGCCATAACTCTCTGTCAATCCTCACTTTTAACGTTAGGTCATTACCTGAAAGTCGTAAATTAGACCTGCTTTCAACTCTTATTCGAAATAATATAGATATAGCGTTCATACAAGAGACGCATATTTCCTATAAAAACAAAATCAATATGGATAATTACAACTTTATTCATCATTGCTCTCCTCCGGGAGTTGGTATTTTACTAAAATCTCATTTTAAATATTCCTCTATCACAACTCCTGATTTAAATTTTCCAAATACTTTTATATTGTTGCATTTAAATGTAGACTCTGCCCTAAAAAAATTTATATTAGGTAGCGTTTATTTTCCTTCAAATGTGCCTTCTGTGGGTATGTACCATGCTCTATCTGTAATAAAAAATTTCTCCAGTACCTTTCATGGCACTATTTTTGGCGGTGATTTTAACGCCAAAAGTATCGCTTGGGGTGATTCACTTGAAAATATAAATGGAAAAACACTAAATAACTGGACTCAAGATTCAGCTATTGATTTTCATAGAATCTGCGACATAAATCCCTCTTATCCAAATGGATCTTCTTTTCTCGATCACTTTTTGATAAGCTCTAACCTGGTTGATCTCATAAATACAAATTTCTCAATTTCAAGTCTGCCTACTTTCTCGGATCATTTCCCTTTACATCTTAAACTCTCTATTCTGTTGCGTGCGATGTAAGTCAGAGATCTGAAAAAAAAATAACATTTAAAAATTAAGTAGAAATATTCATTACTTACCAGCCAAAGAAATATATGTAGCAGGAACAACCACCTGGTCACCCTAACGCTAGTCTGCTTGTCTGTAATGTAAAAATATATGAATGTTGATTTTAATGCAACCTCAAATAAATATAAGCACTTACTTGTCATTAAAATAGAACAGGAACCTGGCGAATGTCTGATATCATTGTAATAGCCTGAAAAGATATTATTAATTGATAATTTAATGAATAAACTTACCTTGCCTAATTCTGTTGTTGTTTTGCCGACTATTGTGACAGCTACTGGAGGCAGCCATCATGTTTCAATCAACATCGTACCTATGATAGTAAAAGAAGAACGTAGTGGAAAAGTGAGACATAGTAGTAGGGAAATAGTGTTGCCAGAGCAAAAAGTTCATTGATCAGTAGGAAAAGAGCTGAAAGCCGAAAGTTAAGTCGATTCATTCATGAAGGTGCGAATCGTATACCTACTAAATAAGTATGAACGCCTGGTACATAAGATTCCGATTTTTCTTTATAATGTACGGAAAAAGACCACAAAAGGGGGAAAGAAGGGGAAAAAAAAAATAAGGAATAAGAGGAGGAAAGTCGGGAAGGGCTAGGTGACATATATTTTGGACTTTTGGAGGCAAAATTCGGAAATATATATAATTCGAAAGAATATATATATTAGGTATAGAACAATCTAGAAGGCCGGGAAAATATAGAAACCGCAAAGGCACCAAAAACATCAGAGATAGGGGAAATGAGTTATGGGAAAAGTTCGGTTAGTTGAGGTTGACAAGAGGGTTCGTCTGATGAGGTAAAAATTTTAAAGTTTCATTCTGGTGCAAAGTCTAAGAAAGATAAGTCAGTGAAGTGAAAAAAAAGAAAACATATATATAGTAAAAAGTTAAAAAAGTTTAAAAAAAAAAAAAAGAAGAAAGTATATTATAAAGTGATAAGGACACAGAAAAGGAGGAAAAAAGGACATTTGCAACATTTACACAAATTTCGACATCAGTGGACAAAGGAATTTAGAGGCAAGGAATTTAGAGGACGAAAGTTTCTAACAGCGGAAGGCGGAAGGCAGCAGCCCAAACAGGATTAGTGAAGGCAGGAATTAGAAAGAAAGGAGGATAGAGTCAGGATCACCAGATTGTGTCTTTTGTGTTGGAAGAGCAGAAAGAATATTTTTTAATCATCTACGCAAGGGACCTGGTGAGTAGTTTTTTTTGTGTGTTGTGTGGCATTAGGCTAAAAGTGATTTTTGCAATTAGAATAAAAGCAGAGAGAGAGGCCATAGAAAGGACGATTGCCCAAGAAATTGAAATTGGTGCACGGCAGCAGAAAATTTTTAGCAACAGCAGATATCCGGTGCTCGGCGGATTTAACGAGAAAAAAAAAAGATAAGTGCTTTTAAATTTAATTTATGTCCTAGCTGATATTCAGAGTCCCTTGCGTTTCCATTCAACGAATTAAAATCAGAATTAAAATTCTTCCATAAAGAGAAACAAGCAATATAAAAGAAAATTGCGTTTCGAACGAATTAAAATTAAAATTAGAATTCTTACAAAAGAAAAGAAAATGTAAAGAAAGATATGTGTCCATTCAACGAATTAAAATCAGAATTAAAATTCTTCCATAAAGAGAAACAAGCAATATAAAAGAAAATTGCGTTTCGAACGAATTAAAATTAAAATTAGAATTCTTACAAAAGAAAAGAAAATGTAAAGAAAGATATGTGTCCATCGATTGAATTAAAATTAGAATTCGTCCATAAAGAGAAAAAAACAATATAAAGAAAATTGCGTTTCGGACAAATTAAAATTAGAATTCTGCCATAAAGAAAAGAAAAATATAAAGATAAATATGCTTTCGAAAATTTATATATTACGTGTCCGAAAACTGGAACACCTGCAAAGGAAAAAATTTAAAAATATTGTAGGCCGAATATTTTAAAATACTCAAGTTTCCACAAAATAAAAAAAAAAAATAATTGTAGTTCGAAAATTCAGATAATTGCATTCCAATTAAAATAATTGTATTCCAAAAAAAAAAAATAAATTAAAAATTACATATCGAATAGTTAAAATAATTGTATTCTGAAAAATAAAAAAAAAAAATTTCATATTGAATAATTAAAGAAAAAGAAATATTGCACTCAAAATAAAAAAAAAATATTAAAATTTAAATACCAAATAAACAAAAAAAAAATGATCTCTAAGAAAAGAAAAAAAAATTAAAGAAGAATTTTTTTTTGTCAATTAAGCATATACATATATATACAGAAAAGAAGCCTGTAAAGAAAATTATATGTTTCAGTAGTAATGTACAAGGTACAACAATACAATTATTTAAAAATCAGTTTCTTTGTAAAGTGTGAGGCATTGAATGAGTGGTAATAAAATTTTTTTTTTGTGTTAAGAAAATGTCCTTCGGGATGTGTTATTACTGTTCTACAGTCGATTTCATCCTAAGCGAGCTCCCTTAGGTAGGCATAAAACAAAAAAAAAAAACAAAAGAAAAAAAAATATAGAGAAAAATTTGTCCGATAAGAAAAAAAAAAAAAAGGCCAAAAATTTTACCAAAATTCAGAAAACTCATTGACTGCCCCATTATATAAAAGCGTTGTTAATTGCTTTGAATTAGATTTATTAACCATAAATTGTGTTTTTTTTTAAACATGTTTGTTTTTCTTACGTTAATTAATTTTTGGTTTGCATAAAATTTACATATTTATTATGGTATTTGATGTACAATTTATTTTGATTAACATTTTGTCATAAAGCGATTTCTTAACAAAATGGTGAAATAAGAAAATTCGTAATTTTACAATGGTATAAAAAAAAAAAAAATAAATCTTTTTGAGTATAACGATTAAGATTTTTCATCGGGTGTATTAAATAATTACAATTAGGTTTTTTTTAAAAATATAAACTAAGTTTAACTTAAAGATATTGTAGAATGATCTGGATAGAGATGAATCTGAAAAGAGATAGAAGTTAAGAGAAGAAAGAAATTATTAAAATTGTGAATTAAAGAAAATAATTAGTTTAGTAGTTTTTTTTTGAACAAACATAATGAAATAAGCTGTAAGAGAATGTATAAAATATTATAATGTAGGATCCGATCTGGTGTAGTCTAACTAATTATCTGAAAAAAAAAAGGAAATAAACATGAGAATTGTAAAAATATTAGATTTTTTTTAGCACTGATTTTGTGATTAGTATGTTAATTAAATTAAGTAAGCTGCTAGCTAAATAGAAAGAAAGATAAGAAAAAAATTTGTTCTCGAAATATTGTAAAGTATTAGATACTGCAAATCTGAAAAGAAATAAAAAAATATAATATTAGAAAATTTTTATAAATAAAGATGTGAATTGTTATTAGTCAAATTAATATGGTCTGCTAAATTTTTATAAGCGGGGGCCTGAAGACAGGGGTGCTTCTGTGATGGTGATGTGGTGGTAATATCTGATTAGTTGCGAATTTGGCTGTCGCATAAATGGGGTTATCAACAAAAAAAGAGAGAATAATACAACTGATAACCAAGGATGGGTGGGTACCGGGAGATAACATCTTCTCCTATTTTGTGTGTGATGTATGGTTGAGGCGTATGAATTGATCTGGTGGTGATGAGCTAGGAGTTTCTATTCGCATTGCGAGTATCAATTTCAGTGGTGCGAATAAAACAAAATGAGATTTTTTTTTTGTCTTTAGTAGAGTTTATCTTTTAGTATTTTCACTTCCGGTGCAAACCGGAAGTTATTGTTTGCTCCCTCGACCTGGCATGACGGGTTGAGAACAGCGCCCGTAAATTCTGAGCTAGTCGGTGCGCGGTCATGCCAGGTACGATGGCTAGGGACACGTAACAATATGGCGCCCAAGTAATAAACAAAGCGACAGTGTTCTATCAGACTTTTTCGGCGTATTCATGCGTAAGGCTGGCTTAGCAAAAGTATTTCAATTTAAGGCTAATTGCGCCTGCATAGGAATACGCTGAAAGACCACTGATGAAAACCTGTTAGACAAGGAGACGATCTTCCATTTTTATTTAAAAGCATTTTTAATTAAATTTTTTTTACGAAGAGGTGCCGTAACAATATGGCGCCCAATTAATAAACTAAGCGGCAGCTCTCTATCGTGCTTTTTCGGAGTATTCATGCGTAGAGCTGGCTTAGCCAAAGTATTTAAACTTGAGACTAATTGCGCCTATGTATGAATACTTTGAAAGACCACGGATGGAAGCTGGTTAGCCAGGGAAATATTAATTTTCCGTTTCATATACAATCACTTGTAGTTATTTATATTTTTTTTTATGGTTTTGTGGCGCTGTAACAATATGACGCCCAACAGGAAATAATAGGTTGTAGCGCTGTAACAATATAGCGCCCAAACAAAAGTTAGATTAAAAATTTTTTGTTGAGTCAGTAGTTTTTGTTTGAAGTGGGGCGTAGCAATACGACGCACAAACAAAAATAAGAAAAAAAAAGAAAAGTAGCAAAAAGGACAAATTGTGCTTCAACAGTGCATTCAAGTAGAGTAGCTTAGCGAGGCGAAATTAATCCTTAGGCTAATTGTACCTATGATTTATGCCCTGTAGAACCAACAATTGAGGCAGAATAATGTCAGTAAAGTTTTAGTCTGATTCTGTTAATAGAGTTTTCTCATCACACCCTTGTGGCAGTTGACTTAGTCGGAGGACTACTTAAAAGTCGAAACTAATTGCAATTGACCAAGGAGGTGAGTAGACGTTAATAAAAAAATTACAAATTTTATGGAGTGGCAGAACCAAGAGCGGGTTTGTTTTATCATGTTTTTTCGGGACATTCCTGTGTAGTGCTGGCTTAGCCTGAGTATTTGGACGCTAGGTTAATTGCGCCTACGTAGGAATGCCTTGAAAGACCACAGATAGAACGCAGTAAGCAAGGATGGAAAGAGTTCAATTCCATTTCATTTTAAAATTAGTAGAGAATTTTTATGTGTAAACGGTAAATGAAAATTAATTACCCAGTAAGAAAATTAAGGCAATCAGCAATTGTGCTTCGTCAGAGGATTAGAATAGCGTAGCTTAGCGAGGAAAAATTTGTACCTGGGCTAATTGTACCTATCCGTGATGCTCTGTAGAACCAGAATTGAAGTTATAATTATAAAAAAAAAGAAAAAAAAAATCTAAATTAATTGAGCTTGATGGAGAAGGTAATGGAAACTCATAATAGAGATCTTTTGTTTGTGTAGTAGAGCAAATTGCGACAGCTTATGAGTGGACAAGTCGGTCCCAAAACATAAAAGTGTAGCATTAGATCTATTGCGTCAAATAAAAGGCGTCTAAAAAATTTTGAAGTTTTTATTTTTAGTAGTTTTAAATTGAAAAACAAGATGTACGAAATTGTGGTAGAAGAAGACAGTTTTGTAGCATGAATGTCAACCACTATCAAAGTCAGTAGTCGGAATTTGAAGCAAAGCATCCGAAAATTTCACATAGGACATATTTCGGATTCGTTTGCTTAAGAAAATATTCGTGCCAACCAACCAACAACACACCAAAATTTTTTTTGTAACAGCCAAGTAAGGTAAACAATCACCGAAATACACATGAACAGTGCAGCACCCTGTTAGAAGGCCCCACTTGTTCAATAAATTAAATTGTTTAAAAGGTTCGAGGTGAATAAATATTATATTTGTTTTTTTTGGAATAAATACTTTTTTCATAGAACATAGCTAGATAAATAGGAAATTCTTTCTTTTCAAGAGAAAATATTCTGTCTAAGTAATTAGAAATTAAAAATTTTTATTTTTTTTATATACGTGTGGTAATGAGATCACCGGTTATTCAAAATAAAAGATTCGTCCCAAAAAGGCAACACGTCCGATTCGATCTTAATAAATCATCGCCGCAGATAAAGAAACAAAAAGCAAACACTCCACGAAAAGTCATGGATACGTCGGTGAATGAGGGAACAGGAGCCGGCGAAGACTCTGCGCGGCAGACGAGTTTTCACGATTTGTCGAAAACCATTAAATTATCTGCCCAGCAAAAAGCAAACGACGCAACCGAAACAAATTTTAATCAAACGCAGGCAAATACTGGTGCTACACCGAAAAATCCTTTAGGCAGAAATTTTCCACCCGATTTTGCGGATCCTCCGCGTAGCAGTAGGTATAGTGGAAATTACAGAATGGATGCTAATAGGTCCCAGAAGGCAAGGTCATATCAAGAGGAGGCTAGGCCGTCTAGGCAAGAATTAGAGGCTGAGGTCATCACCGAACAGGTTACTGAAGCGTGTCGTGAAGTAAAAGCGTCGCTAGAACAATCGATAGCAAAACAAATACAAGATGGAATTCAAGTGGGTTTAGCAGAGATGATGAAGCAAATGCACATCATGCTTCAGCCAACATTAAATGCTAGAAACCAAATGCCACCAAACGTGTCGCAACGAGAGCGAAAAGATGAAGGAGAAAATAATCGTCAGCGTAAAGCAGCGAATTTGGCATGGTCAAATTCGGCACATGTCGAGCAGCCACCACGACGTATTACTGGAGGCTATAGACAAGGTCTACCTCTACACCCAACAACTTTTGATGAGAATTTTGGAAATGGCGGCATGCCGCAAAATCGATATGAGTCACAACAGGAGGGACCTAGGACAATCGTCGGGTCAATTAAGGTCGATAAATGGGGCCTTATATTCGATGGTCGCAGTGGAGGTACATCTGTCGAAGACTTTGTGTTCCGATTAGAGTACTTGCAACAACAATATGGATGTAGTTGGAATGAAGTTATGCGAGATTTTCACCTACTTCTGAGCGGTGAAGCGAAAGAGTGGTACTGGCTCTACATAAAAACTAATAATGTTTACCATTGGCATACCTTGCGTAACGCGCTCCTGAGGCAGTATCGCACTAGCCGATCAAACTTTGAAGTGATGAGGGACCTCGTCGAACGGAAGCAGCAGCCAGGTGAATCGATCGATGCATATTTCCATGCCATCTATAAAATAAGAGCCAAGTTAATAGAGCCATTGCCAGAATTTGAGATGATAAAAATAATAAAGAGAAACCTGAGAGAAAATGTAGCCCGTATGGTGTATCCAATAGCAGTGTATTCTGTTGAACATTTGCGTGAGGAGTGCCATGAAGTCGAGAGGAGTTTTCCACGTCGTGACGTCCGTATGGCGCCACCACCGATCCCTAGATTCACTCGCCAGGTCAGTGAATTAGCCGTAGAGTATAATCAAGATGTCGAGGATGAAGCGATCGACGTCGAAGAAGTGACAGCAGACCCGCAGGGGACCAGTTTGCGACAGCAACAAACAATCAAAAGGGTGTTGATCTGTTGGAACTGCCGTCTGTTGGGTCACACGTTCAGAGAATGTATGTCGTTGACACAGAACATATTCTGTTTTAAATGTGGTCGGCCTAACGTGATAACGCCGAAATGTCCTGAATGCAGTCCGGGAAACCAGCAACGGAACGTGATGACAGCGGGAGTGTCACGCTCCAAACAGAATCCCGCAGAGCAGCGACAGTGAACGATTCCGAATGCGCAGATGGGGTAAATAATGCCAGCAGTCGAATAGAATTAGAACAACCTGAAACTATAAAAAGAATTAGTATTTTAAATCGAATAAGAAATAGCAATGAAAATAGAAATAAGCTTAAAACTATCAAACCAATTGAAGACCGAATCCATGAATATTACGAAGCAAGGGAAAGAATCTTCAGCGATGGTGAGCACATGGGTAGACGAGAAGTGTCGAGAAGGATCCAGCGGGCACGGGAAGGATTTGCCAAGAGAAAAATCATACGCAAGCAAATCGTGGAAGCCGTAAGCAAAGCCGATGAAAACGATCCGAGAGCCTACGCAAACATCATGGTACAAGGAAAAACAATTCGAGGTCTACTAGACACAGGCGCATCAGTCAGTATATTAGGGCGTGGTTGTAGAGAGCTGATAGAAGACATGAACACCGACGTGATGCCTTTCTTTTCCGTCGTCAAAACAGCAGGTGGGCGCCAACACAATGTCATTGGCAAGGTGAATTTGGCAGTGCGCTATAAAGAACAGGAAAAAGTAATGAGTTTCTATTTATGTCCATATTTAGAACAAAATGTTTACCTTGGCATTGATTTTTGGAGATTGTTCCAGTTAGCTACCGATGTAATAGGCGTGGCTGAAATTAATGTGGAAAAAGTGACAGAGCACTTTAATACAACAAAACCCAGCACAGCCCATGAGCTAACTTCACAGCAGCAAGATCAGCTTAATCAGGTGGTGAAGCAGTTCCGCACATTTGAAGAACATGGCCTTGGTCGCACGCATTTAGAAACACATGAAATCGAGCTGATCAAAGGAACGGTACCGGTTAAAGATCGACACTATCCCATCTCGCCTGCAGTACAAGCCGTTGTATACGAAGAGATCGACAAGATGTTAGAGCTTGGAGTCATCGAAGAAAGCCAAAGTCCGTGGAGTAACCGTACAACGATAGTGCGAAAACCTGGGAAAAATCGTTTTTGCTTGGATGCGAGGAAGTTGAACGAGAGAACCGTCAAAGATGCATATCCGTTACAAAATATTGACGGCATTCTGAGCCGCATCGACGAAACGCACTTTATTAGCAGCGTAGACTTGAAGTTTGCATTCTGGCAAATTGAGCTGGATGAAAAGAGCAAGGCCTACACAGCGTTCACCGTGCCAGGGCGTCCTTTATATCAATTCACGATGATGCCATTCGGCCTATGCAATGCAGCACAACGTCTCTGTCGGCTCATGGACAAAGTAATTCCATCACATCTGAAATCCAATGTGTTTATATATTTAGATGACCTGCTTATCATCGCAGCCGACTTCGAAACACATATGCGAGTCTTAGGAGAAGTAGCCGATTGCCTGAAAAGAGCAAATTTAACTATAGGTTTAAAAAAATCAGCGTTTTGTTTCAAGGAATTAAAATATTTAGGCTTCATTGTAGGAGGAGGCACACTAAAAACAGATCCAGATAAGGTTGCAGCAATTAAGCAGATTCCAGTTCCGCGGTCAACAAGGGAAGTCCGAAGTTTTCTGGGCACCGCAGGGTGGTATCGACGCTTCATACAGAACTTCGCAGCGATTTCAGCACCACTCAGCGACACTCTTAAAAAAGGCACG
The DNA here is from genome assembly GCA_963920525.1 of Dichetophora obliterata. Classification (NCBI taxonomy): domain Eukaryota; kingdom Metazoa; phylum Arthropoda; class Insecta; order Diptera; family Sciomyzidae; genus Dichetophora; species Dichetophora obliterata. The sequence goes on from OY986439.1 coordinate 121,532,618, forward strand.
AAGTTTACCATGACCACAGCAGCGCTCGAAGCATTCAACCGCTTGAAGCAAGCGCTCACATCAGCTCCCGTTTTAAAGCATGCTGACTTCACCAAACGGTTCTGGATACAGTGCGACGCGTCAGATATTGGCGTAGGTGCGGTGCTGTATCAGCTTGACGATAATAAAAATGAAAATCCAGTGGCATTCTATTCACAAAAACTCAACGGCCATCAAAAAAATTACAGCGTGACAGAGAAAGAATGTTTGGCAGCAGTCTTGGCAGTGAAAAGATTTCGACCATATGTGGAAATGATGCCGTTTACGATAGTTACCGACCACGCCAGCCTTAAGTGGCTGATGTCCCTAAAAGATTTGAGTGGTAAATTGGCACGGTGGTCGCTGCAGCTGCAAGCATTCGACTTCCAAATCGAACACCGAAAAGGCGCAGACAATGTCGTTGCCGATATGTTGTCACGAGCGATTGAAGAAGCAGAGTTAAGTGGAGACGAATTGCTAGATTTGGAAACCACAGAATTCGCATCGCAAGAATACTTAGAGTTGATTAGGACCATTAAGGAAAACGAAGAGAGATTGCCAGATTTAAAAGTGGAGAACGGGATGATCTTTAAGAAAACGAGATTTAACCAAAGCGATAATGAGGAATTGTCATGGAAGCTATGGGTACCAGAAGCGCTGACATCGACCGTGATTACAAAAGCACACAACCCACAAAATATAGCACATGGAGGCGTTCGAAAAACACTTCACCGATTGCAGCAATTTTATTATTGGCCACGCATGACACTACAGGTGCGAAATTACGTCAACAATTGCCAAACTTGCAAAGAGTGTAAAGCGACTAATATAGAGCTTAGGCCAGGAATAGGTCAGGAGGTAGTTACAGAGAGACCCTTTCAGAAGATTTATATAGATTTTCTAGGAAAATACCCCAGGTCCCGAAAAGGAAATGCATACATTTTTATAGTAATTGATCATTTTTCGAAATTCTCACTGCTCAAAGCGATGCGAGAGGCAACAGCAAATAATGTCGTCGATTTCCTAAAGAATGAAGTATTCTATAAATTTGGTGTACCGGAGGTGATCCATAGTGATAACGGCAATCAATTTACAGCTAAAGAATTTAAGAAAATGATAGAGAGCTTTAAAATAACCCACATGAAAACCGCTTTGTATTCGCCGCAGTCAAACGCATCGGAACGAGTTAATCAGTCGGTGCTGACAGCTATAAGGTCGTATCTGGAAGAGGATCATCGCGACTGGGACCTCTATTTACCAGAAATCGAGTGCGCTTTGCGCAGCTCTATTCATGCAGCAACTAGAGTCACCCCATTCTTTGCGCTATTCGGCCAAAATATGTTTACCAGCGGCGCAGATTATAAACTGGCGCGTAAGCTAATGTCCCTTAATGAGCCGAATCTTTGGGTCGAAAATCGTGAGGATAGATTGGCGCTTATACGCGAAAGGGTTAAAAAGAATTTGCACTCAGCGTACGAAAGGAGTTCTCGGCGTTACAACCAAAGAAAAAGGGAAATAATATTTTATCCCGGACAAGAGGTGTATAAGAGAAATTTTGTACAAAGCGACTTCAATAAAAATATCAATGCAAAGTTTTGCAGAAAATTTATCAAGTGCCGTGTAAGTGGAGCTGTGGGCAACAACATGTATAAGCTCGAAACCCTTCAAGGAAAACCCATCGGAACTTTTCATGCGAAAGACATGAAACAATAAGAGCAAGTCAAGACTGCAATGCCTACATACGAACTACTCGAATGATACCAAAAGAAATATTTGTTTGCAGATAAAAAAAAAAAAAAATTGTTTAATACTCACTCGCAAGAGATGCAATCAAGAACACGAAGTCCATCAAAGCTGTTGAAAAGAGCGATGTCCATTGAGATACGGAAAAGCGAACGGCATGTGGTCCGATTTGGGCGAGCTTTAAAAAAATGGAAAAAAAACAAGAAAATAAACACAAAGTAAAATAACTTAAATACAAATTAATTTTTAAATACTTCCCGGCAGGTATAGAGTAGAGTCAGGGATCTATAGTGAAGTCGGCGTTGCACAAACTTCAGCGTACCTAAAAAGAAAAATTTTATATAGGATAAAATAATGATTTCGTAGTTGATTTTTGTTAAAAAAATAAATTAAGAAAAGAAGATGAATAAAATAAGGATAGCCCGGCTAACGAAGTAGAGCTTTAGACTCTTAATCTCAGGGTGTGGGCGGAAGCCTACGCTGGGCGCTTTCATAAATAAACTTCATGGTTGATAAATAAAAAAAATAAAAAAAAAATCTCACCTCCAAAGCGCACGAACGTATCACAGTGCAAATTGTCATCAACACGCACACTGTCTTTGAAGATCAAATTGAACAAAGCCAGAGTTTTGTTGCGTGCGATGTAAGTCAGAGATCTGAAAAAAAAATAACATTTAAAAATTAAGTAGAAATATTCATTACTTACCAGCCAAAGAAATATATGTAGCAGGAACAACCACCTGGTCACCCTAACGCTAGTCTGCTTGTCTGTAATGTAAAAATATATGAATGTTGATTTTAATGCAACCTCAAATAAATATAAGCACTTACTTGTCATTAAAATAGAACAGGAACCTGGCGAATGTCTGATATCATTGTAATAGCCTGAAAAGATATTATTAATTGATAATTTAATGAATAAACTTACCTTGCCTAATTCTGTTGTTGTTTTGCCGACTATTGTGACAGCTACTGGAGGCAGCCATCATGTTTCAATCAACATCGTACCTATGATAGTAAAAGAAGAACGTAGTGGAAAAGTGAGACATAGTAGTAGGGAAATAGTGTTGCCAGAGCAAAAAGTTCATTGATCAGTAGGAAAAGAGCTGAAAGCCGAAAGTTAAGTCGATTCATTCATGAAGGTGCGAATCGTATACCTACTAAATAAGTATGAACGCCTGGTACATAAGATTCCGATTTTTCTTTATAATGTACGGAAAAAGACCACAAAAGGGGGAAAGAAGGGGAAAAAAAAAATAAGGAATAAGAGGAGGAAAGTCGGGAAGGGCTAGGTGACATATATTTTGGACTTTTGGAGGCAAAATTCGGAAATATATATAATTCGAAAGAATATATATATTAGGTATAGAACAATCTAGAAGGCCGGGAAAATATAGAAACCGCAAAGGCACCAAAAACATCAGAGATAGGGGAAATGAGTTATGGGAAAAGTTCGGTTAGTTGAGGTTGACAAGAGGGTTCGTCTGATGAGGTAAAAATTTTAAAGTTTCATTCTGGTGCAAAGTCTAAGAAAGATAAGTCAGTGAAGTGAAAAAAAAGAAAACATATATATAGTAAAAAGTTAAAAAAGTTTAAAAAAAAAAAAAAGAAGAAAGTATATTATAAAGTGATAAGGACACAGAAAAGGAGGAAAAAAGGACATTTGCAACATTTACACAAATTTCGACATCAGTGGACAAAGGAATTTAGAGGCAAGGAATTTAGAGGACGAAAGTTTCTAACAGCGGAAGGCGGAAGGCAGCAGCCCAAACAGGATTAGTGAAGGCAGGAATTAGAAAGAAAGGAGGATAGAGTCAGGATCACCAGATTGTGTCTTTTGTGTTGGAAGAGCAGAAAGAATATTTTTTAATCATCTACGCAAGGGACCTGGTGAGTAGTTTTTTTTGTGTGTTGTGTGGCATTAGGCTAAAAGTGATTTTTGCAATTAGAATAAAAGCAGAGAGAGAGGCCATAGAAAGGACGATTGCCCAAGAAATTGAAATTGGTGCACGGCAGCAGAAAATTTTTAGCAACAGCAGATATCCGGTGCTCGGCGGATTTAACGAGAAAAAAAAAAGATAAGTGCTTTTAAATTTAATTTATGTCCTAGCTGATATTCAGAGTCCCTTGCGTTTCCATTCAACGAATTAAAATCAGAATTAAAATTCTTCCATAAAGAGAAACAAGCAATATAAAAGAAAATTGCGTTTCGAACGAATTAAAATTAAAATTAGAATTCTTACAAAAGAAAAGAAAATGTAAAGAAAGATATGTGTCCATTCAACGAATTAAAATCAGAATTAAAATTCTTCCATAAAGAGAAACAAGCAATATAAAAGAAAATTGCGTTTCGAACGAATTAAAATTAAAATTAGAATTCTTACAAAAGAAAAGAAAATGTAAAGAAAGATATGTGTCCATCGATTGAATTAAAATTAGAATTCGTCCATAAAGAGAAAAAAGCAATATAAAGAAAATTGCGTTTCGGACAAATTAAAATTAGAATTCTGCCATAAAGAAAAGAAAAATATAAAGATAAATATGCTTTCGAAAATTTATATATTACGTGTCCGAAAACTGGAACACCTGCAAAGGAAAAAATTTAAAAATATTGTAGGCCGAATATTTTAAAATACTCAAGTTTCCACAAAATAAAAAAAAAAATAATTGTAGTTCGAAAATTCAGATAATTGCATTCCAATTAAAATAATTGTATTCCAAAAAAAAAAATAAATTAAAAATTACATATCGAATAGTTAAAATAATTGTATTCTGAAAAATAAAAAAAAAAAATTTCATATTGAATAATTAAAGAAAAAGAAATATTGCACTCAAAATAAAAAAAAAATATTAAAATTTAAATACCAAATAAACAAAAAAAAAATGATCTCTAAGAAAAGAAAAAAAAATTAAAGAAGAATTTTTTTTTGTCAATTAAGCATATACATATATATACAGAAAAGAAGCCTGTAAAGAAAATTATATGTTTCAGTAGTAATGTACAAGGTACAACAATACAATTATTTAAAAATCAGTTTCTTTGTAAAGTGTGAGGCATTGAATGAGTGGTAATAAAATTTTTTTTTTGTGTTAAGAAAATGTCCTTCGGGATGTGTTATTACTGTTCTACAGTCGATTTCATCCTAAGCGAGCTCCCTTAGGTAGGCATAAAACAAAAAAAAAAAAACAAAAGAAAAAAAAATATAGAGAAAAATTTGTCCGATAAGAAAAAAAAAAAAAAGGCCAAAAATTTTACCAAAATTCAGAAAACTCATTGACTGCCCCATTATATAAAAGCGTTGTTAATTGCTTTGAATTAGATTTATTAACCATAAATTGTGTTTTTTTTTAAACATGTTTGTTTTTCTTACGTTAATTAATTTTTGGTTTGCATAAAATTTACATATTTATTATGGTATTTGATGTACAATTTATTTTGATTAACATTTTGTCATAAAGCGATTTCTTAACAAAATGGTGAAATAAGAAAATTCGTAATTTTACAATGGTATAAAAAAAAAAAAAAATAAATCTTTTTGAGTATAACGATTAAGATTTTTCATCGGGTGTATTAAATAATTACAATTAGGTTTTTTTTAAAAATATAAACTAAGTTTAACTTAAAGATATTGTAGAATGATCTGGATAGAGATGAATCTGAAAAGAGATAGAAGTTAAGAGAAGAAAGAAATTATTAAAATTGTGAATTAAAGAAAATAATTAGTTTAGTAGTTTTTTTTTGAACAAACATAATGAAATAAGCTGTAAGAGAATGTATAAAATATTATAATGTAGGATCCGATCTGGTGTAGTCTAACTAATTATCTGAAAAAAAAAAGGAAATAAACATGAGAATTGTAAAAATATTAGATTTTTTTTAGCACTGATTTTGTGATTAGTATGTTAATTAAATTAAGTAAGCTGCTAGCTAAATAGAAAGAAAGATAAGAAAAAAATTTGTTCTCGAAATATTGTAAAGTATTAGATACTGCAAATCTGAAAAGAAATAAAAAAATATAATATTAGAAAATTTTTATAAATAAAGATGTGAATTGTTATTAGTCAAATTAATATGGTCTGCTAAATTTTTATAAGCGGGGGCCTGAAGACAGGGGTGCTTCTGTGATGGTGATGTGGTGGTAATATCTGATTAGTTGCGAATTTGGCTGTCGCATAAATGGGGTTATCAACAAAAAAAGAGAGAATAATACAACTGATAACCAAGGATGGGTGGGTACCGGGAGATAACATCTTCTCCTATTTTGTGTGTGATGTATGGTTGAGGCGTATGAATTGATCTGGTGGTGATGAGCTAGGAGTTTCTATTCGCATTGCGAGTATCAATTTCAGTGGTGCGAATAAAACAAAATGAGATTTTTTTTTTGTCTTTAGTAGAGTTTATCTTTTAGTATTTTCACTTCCGGTGCAAACCGGAAGTTATTGTTTGCTCCCTCGACCTGGCATGACGGGTTGAGAACAGCGCCCGTAAATTCTGAGCTAGTCGGCGCGCGGTCATGCCAGGTACGATGGCTAGGGACACGTAACAATTCCCACCTTTGACTTTGTAGTTTATACTCCAAGATCTTTCACCTCGTTTAAAAACACTAATTGGGAGAATTTCCGTGAAGACTTAAATGCTGTACAAGATGCGATAACGCCCCCTTCTGACAGAAATCTATCTAATTCTGAAATTGATCACGCAATTGACGTTCTAACACACAACATTAACTCTGTAACTAAAAATCACTCTGAAGATATAGTTATTAAAAATAATAATTTTCTTCTACCAGATAATATTAAAATACTTTATAGAATCAAGTATCAATGGCAAAAGAATTTGAAAAGAATCTATCACCGTGATCTTAATCGTAAAAGTTATGAATATAATCTTATTTCAATTCAAATAAAATTACTAAATAACATGATCAAAAATCAAGTTAAAACATATCAAGCTAATTTACTAAATCAAAAACTTCAAAAAATTAACCCTGGCCCGACCGCATACAAAGAGCTGTATAGATTTTTAAACAAAAAAAATGATAAATTCTGCAGCAAAATAGTCATCGATAATAATATTATTCAAGATAGCCTTCAAATTGCTGATGCCTTCAGGGAACGATATACAAACCTTTACAGAGAAAACATTCCAACTACAGCTAATTTTGACGACATTGACTCTTCTATTGATTCAGTAATCTCTACTTGTGCTAATCCTATTTTTATTTTCAATTCCAATTTTAATTAAATTCAAAATACTGCGAATACACATTTCACAAATCCAGAAATCCTTCAAAATATTGTCAAGTTATCAAACTCTAAAAAATCATCTGGCCCAGATCTAATTTTATAATTAAAAAATTCCCCAGTTCAGTTTTTACAGCGCTCGCAATCATATATAACAATTGTATTAATAATGGATATTTTCCTGTAAAATGGAAATTAGCCTTTATTCTTCCCATAAAGAAAAAACCACACTCGTTTGAATTAAATAACTTCAGGCCAATTTCTTTGTTATCCAACCTTGGTAAACTTTTTGAGAAAATTATCAAATTTAAGATGGATGAGAACATAAACTTTGATTTCATACCAGACCATCAATTTGGTTTCAAGAAAGGCCATTCAACTGTTAATGCTCTTCTTAAGCTTCATAATGATGTTGTCTGCAATCTGAGAGATCAATCTTGTACCGTTATTGTTTCGCCGATATTGAGAAAGCTTTTGACAGGGCTTTTCATAAAGGTATTTTATATAAACTAATAAACATTGGTTTCGATCCTTTTATTATTAAAATCTTCTTCAGTTTTCTTGCAGATAGAAATTTTCAAATTCACATTAACGAAGTCAATTCAGACATAGGTATTATTAAAAGTGGAGTACCTCAAGGGTCCATTCTTGCACCGTTTCTGTATAATATTCTCATCCATGACTTTCCACATGAATTAAATGATAATAAAAGTATACTTTATGCAGATGATTCCTTAATCTATGACCACAATAAATCTCCGATTGATGCTTTGGATTCAGTTAAGCTTCATTTAAATTGTATTAACAATTATTACCTTAGGTGGGGTATCAATATTAACGCCTCAAAATCCCAAGCCATATGTATTAGAAATGCCTCTGGTAAATGCAACAAAAAAGTTGTTCCTGAAAGTAAATCTTTAATTCTTTCCCTCAACGGAGCAAACATTCCATTTAAAAATAGTATCAAATATTTGGGAATTAATTTTAATAAGCTTTTTAAATTCAACGAGCATGCCAGATTGGTGATAAAAAAAGCTAATATGATAAAAGCACTTTTTGTTAGATTGTTTCATAGTAAATTTCTAAGTCAAAAGACTAAGCTTCTGATTTATAAAGTCAGTATTCGCTCTGCCATCTTATACGCGTTCCCAATTTGGTTCACGATTTCGCCAACGGTAGCTAAGGAGCTTGAAATAGTGGAAAGAAAAGTCCTTGGACTATGCGTCGACAGAAATTTTCAATCACGAACAAAAAGATTCTCTAATAACTACATTTATAATAGGGCCCTCGTAACACCCCTTTGTCATTATGCCTTTCAGCTTCAAAGGAGATTTGTTAACAGCGAAAACATTTTCATGAACGAAATCTATAGGCGAGAATTGGATTTAAATTGGTATGACTCGGGTTATTTATCCCCAATTGGTATTATTCATTTGGATAACTTGACTGAAGCTCCGTCCTTGCAAAATTTTTATAATAGCACTTCTCCTAATACACATAGAGGTTAATGATATATTTTTCATATTCATATTATATTCATGTTAATCATTAATTACAAAATTTAATTCAACTTTAAAGTAATTCATATAAATGTGCCCTTCATAAAGTTAAGTAATTCCTTAACAATAATTTAGTAAAAATACCTCTCAATGTATTTACTTGTTGGTTATTTATTTTTAAGAAATCAAATGTATATAGTTAGCTGTAAGAGTTTGAGATAATTCCTCTAAAAGTCATTGTTGAGTCTTAAGCAACACTCATATAAATTATAAATTTCAATCAACTATTAACAGCACCCCTGTTTTAATCATATTTCATATCGAAGCACGAAGCTTGTATCCCTAGTTAAGTCATTCATTTTAGATAAAACTTTATAGTCTAAAATCTTTATATGCCTAGCATAAACATTGTACTGTATTAAATTTATGTCATTAGAAAAGTAAAGTCTCAATAAAATTGAATTGAATTGAATTGACTAATTAAAACACAGACGACGAAATATACCAGTTCTTTTTGATTTTTTGTTTTATTTTTGACAATTTGTTATGTCTGTATTATTTACTGTGGTAATTTTTAATAGAAGAGAGATTTTTTGTGGTTTTTTTAATCCAAATGGGATTTATCGTGGTTTTTTAAATGCAAATGGTATTTTTCGTGTTTTTTTATTTGCGTGGGATTTTCGTGGTTATTTTAAATGTCCGTGGGATTTTTTGTTTTTTTTTTAATTGCGATGGGACTTTTTTTTTAATTTTATACCATGGGAATTTTTGTGGTTATTAATTTTTGCTATTGTGGAAAAAAAGTTTTTTCGCGGGAATTTGTGGTGGCAACCGTGACTCTTACTGTCATTTCATGGGAAACAAGGAAAGTTATGTGTTTTTATATCTAACGCTTTTGGGCAAGGTCAGACTATGATTGTTTGAACGGCGTTCGATGAACTATTTTGACTCTCTTTCACATTTTGATTGCTGGTCGGTCAGACGGCATCGAAATGATTCAATTTTTGACATTTCATAAATTTAATTACCTTTTCTCCTCCCTTTTTGTTTCGTACTATAGAAAAATTGCTCTTACATGACGGTTTTCTTCATTTGAAGCTAAGTCGAGAATGGATTCTCCTCGCGATTTAGAATAGATGCTCACAGTATTTTGTTTTCTTCAATCCATACTAACAGCTGAAACGGCAAAATTTGAATCCTCGCAGAATGCATTCTCTAGTAAGCATCAAGTGAAGAAAACGGCCGTTATGAAGTGAGCTCATGCATAACGTAATTAATAAGGTAGTAGTGACAGTTGGCTACATTCACAAAACGGCTGTCATATGTTATCATTTGCCTGTTTATTTTAAATTTTATTTTGTTTACTTTTTTCGTTTTCTACTTTGTACCATTTTTGACAATTATATTTATATTTTGCAAATTAACCTGCCAAGAAAAAGGGTTCCATACAACTATTTTTTCGATACGTTTTAGTAAAATTGTACTATTTTTCCTCAAAAAAATACTTTTTAGTCTCTAAAGCGTAGCAAAACTTTTATTTCACTGGCCAGCAACACTGTTCAAAGCGATGATTGCTGCCATGCAAAGATAAAAAGATAGGAAACTTCTGTGGGGAACCCGAAAAGTGGTGAAGTAAAACACACGTACGAGAAAAATTCGTTCACCACGAATTTCTTAGCCCTTATCTGAATATGTTTTAGCTTAACTGTCAATTTGCTAACATAGTGAGGTGAATAAGTCAGTTGCTAATTATGTTACTTAGCTTTTCGAACATGTTTGTTTTTGATTGGCTTCAAAACGAAAATAAAAATATGTAAAAAGCTTTACTTCATGTTATATACAATTCTATACATAAAAAAACACATTATTTTCTTCCGAAAAGTGCAAAATTATTGCATGGAATGATAGGGTTAACAATGGCAGCTGTGTTAATTTATGAATGAAAAAAATCGTAATGTTGCCAACTTTTCTTTTTTAGGCTAACTTTTAAAGTGGACAAAGCAACATGAGATACCGATTAAGAAATGTCGCGGTCAGTTTAGCCACCAAATCAAAATGTTTAAATATATTCATCTTTATTTTGTTATGCTATATTTTTCTCTTTGCAGTAAACTTTTTTTTTAATTTGAGTTGCTCAACATTTGTATGTACCACTTTAATAAATCGTTTCTATTTGATATCAGCACGATTTGGTCGAACTTTTTGTTGACCTATTTAAAAAATAATGTCTCACATATTATATATAAGTATACTGAGTGGCGGTCGTAGCCTAGTGGGTAGAGTGCGTGGCCCCTAAGCTAAAGAACTGCGGTAGCCCGGGTTCAATTCCAGCTCAGACAGAAAGTTTTTTCAATTGAAATAATTTTTCTGTTCGGCCGTCACCTCTCTGCAGACAATGGCAAACCTCAGAGAGTAAAAATTGCCATGTAAAGCTTCTTGAGAACATAAGCCGTTCGGAGTCGGCATTAAACACGTAGGTCCAGTTCTCGGTCATTTGTGATCAAAACATTTAATAACACGCACAACACAATTGATCAATAGAAGCTAGGTCAAAGTCCTTCCAAGGGCTGAAATGGCCAGTTTATTTTTTTTTATTTTATACTGAGTAAACATTTCGAAATTGTTTATATTAACTTACTTTATGGCCCACGTTAATTTCTTATTCCTTTTTTCTTATGTATTTTGGTCTCAATGTCTGAGTTAACTCAAGAAACAAATGCTTGAATAAATCTAAATTTATTTTTGTTTTTCCAGCTAAAAAAAATTAACTCTCTGTAAGATCGAAAATTAACTTCGAACGTCATCAAAAGTTTGATGATGCTAATGCCCTGGTTATGCTAGGTAAACATGTTTGCTATTTAATTTTGTTCATTTTCTTCTTTTATCAAATATTCTTTTCCTGGTTATGCTATGTTTGTTGAATGAATGTAAAATTCAGTTAAAAAAAAATGTTTGGCGTGAGAGTGAAAAAATGAGCAGGAGAAAAAGTTCATTTCTCATTTTATTCGTAAAACACTAACAACAAAATCAGTTCACCAAACATGTTTGCCTAGCATAATCAGGGCATAAAACCTGAATCATTCAGTCAAAGGCAGTAAAAGATGACAAGACAAAGTGATGATCATTTGCTTCTCGTGAGAACTCAGCCAATGATGCCAAAAAAAATCAACAGCTACTGCAACGTTGAAAATGTATTTCTAAATTGGTTTGTGTACATGCTAAGCGGTTGTTCCAGAGAGTATAAATTATATAGAGGTCCCAGTTCGACTTCGAATGCTATTTCACTCAAGTTTCGTTATACAAGCGTCCGGAGAATAGAAAAACAAAACAAAAATAATTATGCTTTGTCTCAGCGTTCGTTTTGACGCTGCCTATACTTCTTTATAGGTGATCTGGACATCTGTTGGGCAAATGCACAATTATTTTTGTTTTGTTTTTCTATTTTCCGAACGCTTGTACAACGAAACTTGAGTGAACTTTGAACTAACATCTCTATATAATTTATACTCTCTGGTGGTTCCTTTATATAGATGTATATGTTTGTCTCTTTTTACCTTCGCTTAGCATTTTATTCGAATTCCCGCAAATCGGGAAAATCCTGGTTGGTATACTTGGTGCTAAAGAAGTTTATCTTAAAAACATATTTATGCTTCGGATGCAAAGCAAAATTATGCCTTAATTTTTTTTAAGACATTTTTAACACTTATGTTGTAAAACATTTGATAACATTAAGCATAACTTAAATAATATATAATTTTAAGTAGTTGCATGTCTGCCAACTTAATATTTTGCGCAAATAATTTATCAATAATGGTTTCGTGACCAAAACATTACAACTTATCAAAAACGTATTATTTTATAATATTATCTTAGAGAAACATTTTGATTTTATTAATTAAAGCAATCACTGTTTCATAAATGTACATAGATTTTTTTTCGAGATGCGATCGACTATTTCGCAGAAATATTTTCAGTTCGAGTGTTAGTCTCACAAGAACTTCCTTTTTTAGCAACGTCCGAATGAACGACAAAAATGACAAATTTTAGATAAACTTCGCTATGATGAAGGCTGTTATAATTATTATAAATTATAGTCATGAAGAGCTATTTAACCTGATACATCTTGATTGAAAAACTGTTAGCAAAATTTGCAAAATTTATGAAAAAATATTTTAATAAAACAATGATAGTTGACAACTCTGAAAATAAAATGCCGCAGTGGTGAAAATTAAAAGCCACTGACAAATACAACAAGTGTGAAATTTTGCAAACTTTGTTTTACGATATATAATAAAATAAGAGCATGCATGTATTTATTTTAATGTTCAACGTATTCCTTTATTACAACTTTAAGATTGAAATGTTCAAATACTCAATCCATACATTATTTTTCTTGTTTGCAAACGAAGTTCCAGCAGAAAAAAGCAGAAAAAGAAGAAGATCGTTCCTTTTTTAAATCTCACCATGAATAGCGGGGGTTTGTGTAGAATAGCGGGGGTTTGAGTAAAAGCAAATTTTTCAACTGTTGACAAATACAACAACTAAAGAAATTGCCAAACTTTAAAAGCATATACAGACCAAAATAAAGGGACTTAATAATCAGTTTTGTTTGCAAACATCTTATTGCCAACTAACTTAAGTATTTATATACTAACAAACGGATTATATGCATTAATTTCAGGGGTTGCCAATTGATTTCTTTGTGAGCTTGCGGCCGATTAAGAACAAGAGTGCCACTCAGGGTTAATTTTTTTATGCACAAATACATGCAAACATTTTTTGAGGTTAGGTTTTCTAAGTTTCCTATCTTGTTATCTTTGCTGCCATGTACAGCATTCAAAAATGAACAAATTTTGTTTGCTCAAAGAAGTAAGATATAAGGAAGTGGTGTAATAGCACAAAAGTGTGGTATTTTTTAGATTGGTGTTGGTTTACACAAATACAGAAACATTTACACGGGGCCGTATTCGGTTGCATCGTGAAAGAAGGCCCAAACTGTTAATGTTTTTTGTTATACATTAAAATATTAAATTGTATTTCCACACCACCCTTGAGGTATACAAATTGGTGCGTTACCGATTTTTTTTTTGGGTGTTCGGTTCCCTAGTAGGCCTATTTCACCCGAAAGCAAAAAATAATATTAGTAAAATTATAAAAAGGTGTGAATTAGCAATAAAATAAATATGATAAAAGTTATCTACTTGATTTATTTTCATTTATAGAAAAAATGCATGCATTAAATTTGCGCATCGTTTTCTCTATGTAGTTATATAATGTTTATTGATTTGAAATAATAAAAAAATAAATACTCACATTTTACTACCGACAGGATCAATGTAAATCATATTCATAAAAATGTTTTGAGCAAACACGCGATCCTTCATTTATATCATTGGGTTCCAACCCTAAGGAACGAATCCATAATATTTTAATTTGCGGAATGTGCGGAAATCTGAAAAATGGCATCATTTTACTTTAGGGTCCGGACACGAATATTAATTTTCTTATTTTTATTAAATGTACTAAGGCCTCCTTAACCTAAATATGAAAACAAAAATTGTCGCTCTCGTTTGAAAGTTCAGTGTAAATTAAAATAGCTTCAACAACGTTTAAAATTTGCACTGAATTTTCAAACTAAACCAATTTATTTCCTAAACTAAACGAGTGCGACAATTTTTGTTTTCAGATTTAGGTTTAGTAATCAAAGACCCAAATACATTTAATAAAAATAAGAAAAAGTAAAATTATATCAAAAAAATTTATTAAATCTCATTAACTATGCTGAAAACAAGAGCGCCCCAAAAATGTATTCAACAGTGAAAAATCACTGCGCCCCTGAAGCAGTGTTTCTGTTTTGACAGATGTGGTTTGATCAAAATGGCGCGAAATACCCGTGGTCTAATTTGCAGTTTTAAAGCATTTCTAATAAGAAATATATAAATTTCGAACACAAATAAGTTTAAAAAATATTGCTAGTAAATAAATAAAGCACTACTGTGTAAGAAATCCAAACTATGTGGGCATATTTACCTGTGGAATGAAATCGCACTGTTCTTTAGTTTTCGGGAACTTTTACAGTTTTTAACCGCACAACTCATGTTGCAATTATTTTTGTGGTTGTTTTTTTTTAAATTGGAGCTTTTTTAGCAGTGAAAAATGCTTTTAATTAAATTATTTTCGAATATTTTGCTGAGGAGACTTGTAATCAGATGCCAGGGTTCTCAAAACTGTCAAAAAACACACTCTTTCTCGCTCGCACAATTTACGAATGGTGCGACAGTTCACGTACAGTGTATGTGTAAGCAACACCATTTCCTTATATTTTACTTCTTTGTGTTTGCTTTACAACGTGTTCATCCCATAGAAATAAAAGATAAGGAAGTGGTGTTATACTCACACACACTATACGTGTGTAGAAGGAATTTTCGACGCTGAGGAAAAGAGATAGAGCGTCGTTATTTGACATAAGTTCTTCCCGAGCAAAAAAAAAAATCCATTTTTGAGGAAGAACATCTGTCAAAACACAAGTTCTGCTTCATGAGCGCATTCATTATTTAGGGTGGCAAGGGCCTTAATTTTTTTTCATATTGGAATAAGCTTTAATAGTTTTTTATTTGCTTACAATTTCTTTGAAATTTGGCATGAAATTAAAGTGGATTAGCAACCTAAGGTTACAAGCTATAACTAGGTATTTTTATATTAAAAAAAAACTAATTAAAAGCCGACAGTTCGGAAAAAACTACACAAAACTATTTATTTTAAAAGAGTTTAATTTGGTATGTATTTTAGTTGTTTAGTTTTTGTGTTATTTTAATATTAATTAAATGGTTTATAAAAAATAGTTTTTTTAAATGAATTTTTAAAAAATCATTTAAAGTAACTTTTGTCGTTTCAGTTTTATTCTGAGTTCATGTCTTTTACTTTATTTTAGCAATGCTTTTATCTGTAAAAAAATTGGTAACGCAACATATTATATAACGGTGCTATATAAAAATTGCATAGTAAGCATGCATCTAAAAAATAAAAAATAGTTTACGCCTTTATTTACTACATAATTGAATGCGGCCCTGTTTGAATGTTTTTGTGTTTGTGTCAACTTCACTGTGTTTGTAAAATACTTCATTTCACTTCAACGGTGTACGCTTCCTTATATTTTACTTCTATGGTTCATCCGCTCTCGCTGCCTCTGTTTTTTTTGACAGTTTTGCATTGAAAGCAACAACAAAACATATCGAAGGCCGTTCAAACCATGATAGAATTACCAGGTACTATTAATCGCTACTTTTACTCGTTACTTTGGGCATATAGTGCATAGAAATAAGAGATAAGGAAGTGGTGTTCTGGAATAAAAGTGCGGCATTTTTCTTACTAGTGTATGTTCACACCAATACAGAAACATTCACTCAGGGCCGCATTCGGTTCAAGCGCAAAATAAGGCGCAATTGATTTCTGGTTGGAATTGCATACTTATACATTCTGATTGAAATAAAATAGTTTTTAGCATACGCATAAACATATAGGCAATTCACAGTTCATCCTAATTAAGGTTGAATGTGCTAATTCTGAAATGTGCTATTTTGCCTGTTAATTTGTTGTTTTTGTTTTGCATGTAAACACAAATTAAACCTGTGTGTTAAATGTTGCCACTTTTGTACATGCCATAAGGCATGTTTTTATACAGTGTTAATGTGTTGTTTCGTGAACAGCTGTTTTACGTGAATAAAAAAAGAGTTGCCTGCTAAATGATTTTGATGAATTTTCCAATAAAACTGAGTATTAAATTGAGTTATTTAACTTTTAATAGAATCTAAAACATCTGGGCTGCATAGTAAAGATTCCAGCTCTGTTTTGAAACTGCGAAACAATACATCTCACTAAAGTTGTGCTCACAGTTGTAAGAAATTAGTACATTAAAATATTAATATATTAAAACATTACAATGAACTGTGAATTGCCCAATAGAAAAGAATATCTACGAAGCGAAAGAGTAATGGCTTATTTAATTAATTTTTTGTTTGTATTTCCACACCACCCTTGAGGTATACAAATTGGCGCGTTACCGATTTTTTTGGTGTTCGGTTCCCCTGTAGGCCTATTTCACCCGAAAAAAAAGAAAATATTAGTATTGAATATGTAGATAAAGTAAAAACAATATAATTCATGATGCATTTCACAACGTGTAAGCGACGTGATTTTTTGAGAGTCAAATTCGCCTACATTTTGTTAATTACACTATTTAAAAATATAAAAAATTAATAGTGTAATGTAATAATAAAAATATACTATATAATAAATTTAACTAATTTAATAAAATTATAACTAATAATATGAGCATGCATTGAAATAAAAGAGGAATTAAATAAAAGCATGCTTAATTAATTTTTATTTTAAATTCCCTTAAAATTGATAGTTTTATGCAGTTTTTGTCTTATTGTTGGCTTTTCATTAATTTTTTTTGTGATATAAAAATATCTGGTTTTCAAAAATATTCCAAGTAAAGCTTTTATTACAATGTTGTAATGTCCGGAAGACTTAATGTGTCCCTCAAATATATTTTTTCCTACAAGTGAGATCTGTGTATTATACAAAATCCGGTTAAAGTACATTGTATGCAAAATAGATTTGTTTTCATCTAATAATTTTGTTTAAATACACAGTTCTTTTTCCGCAATAATGCAAGCATCTTCAACCGATTTCGATGGAATTTTCAAGTATCCTTTCGATTTAAATTTAACTAAAGACTCTGGGTTCATAATTCCTTCCAAATCTATTTTGCATTCATTGCACGCCCTAAAAATATATGCCACCATAAAAAATTAATGCACCCTTGAAAAATGAATGCGCCCCTGTGGTATGTTTTGTGTTTTGACGTTTTCGATCTCGAGAAAATGGCGCGAAGTTAACTGAAATAAATAATTGCTTTTTTCTAATATCTGATTAGAAATTTGTGAAATTCTAATTGAAAAACACTTTCATGCAACCAATTTAGTTTAAATAAAGTTATTTTCTTGAAAAAATTCCAACCGTTTGAACACAATTGCAAAATACTTACTTGTGAAATGAAACCAGCTTTTCCTTCAGTCTCTGGACACTTAAACAATTTTTCACCACACAGCGCATAATTAAAATGTTCTTTATTGTATTAAATTTATAAACTTTAATCAATTTTAGAAATAATAATCGCTTTTAACTTAGTTTTTTCAATGTTTTCTTCGAGCACTTTGTTTTGATTTTCAGTGAGATCGCAGTAGTCAAAAATCTATACTCATCAGTCAGAAAAAAAAGCCGCAGTACACATACACTGTGTGTGAAAGAAACACCATTTCCTTATATTTTACTTCTATGATATAGTGTCAAATTGGTGTCAAATAAAAGTACTGCAAACACACCAAGAAGTAAAAGGGGATTTTTACTTTTGCCCAGATGTCTGCATATGAACTTGAAGTCGGGGATTTTTCTGCTGTAAGTTACTTCTGTTGAATTTTATGCCATATCTTACATTTAATTTTTGATAAGTTAAAAATATAAGCGTCGTTATTTTGTGTGTTACTTTTTAATTAACTTATTTATTTTATTATGAAGAATATAAGTAAATGCAATATGTGGATTTTTAAAGTCAGACATTAGAACTTTAAATCATATTATTTCTCTTATGCTTACTTAATTTTTGATGTTATGAACTAATTAAATTGTTGTTTATCACGTGACTATTATCAAGTGCAAAGGCAAGATGAATATTAAAATTTTATGTATGTATCAAGTTTTGTAAAATTACAAAAACAAAATGCAAAATGTTTATTCCCAAAAGCATTTTTATTCAACACGAAAGAATCTTCTGGCTGCATTGTAGGTTTATCTAATAAAAATCATTATAATTAGTGTTTTGCTTAAATTTTTTCATGATTTCCTAGAGTAAAATGATGATTTCCATTTATATTTCCAAACAAAATTACACACAAAAATGAGCTGATTTTAAAAATACAACAATTATTAAAGGCTCGTTCACAATAACCTTTCAATATTGGATATTTTATAAAAACTTATAACAAATACACCACATTGTGAATACCCCTATCATTTGCAGATTTCTGGTTTGAAATATTACAAGAAGCAACACTGTTTCCACCTACTCGCTACATTTTGACACTATATGCCCAAAATGACAGTTAATCCCATAGAAGTAAAATATAAGGAAGCGGTGTAGTTGAAGTGAAATGAAGTATTTTACAAACACAGTGAAGTTGACACAAACACAGTGAAGTTGACACAAACACAAAAACATTCAAACAGGGCCGCATTCAATTATGTAGTAAATAAAGGCGTAAATTATTTTTGTTTTAGATGTATGCTTACAATGCATTTTGTATATAGCACCGTTATATAATACGTTGCGTTGCCAATTTTTTTACAGAGAAAAGCCTTGCTAAAATAAAGTAAAAGACATGAACTCAGAATAAGACTGAAACGACAAAAGTTACTTTTAATGATTTTTTAAAAATTCATGTCAAAAAACTATTTTTTATAAACTATTTAATTGATATTAAAAAAACACAAAAACTAAACAACCAAAATACATACCAAATTAAACTCTTTTAAAATAGTTTTGTGTAGTTTTTTCCGAACTGTCGGCTTTTAATTAGTTTTTTTATACAAAAATACCTTTGGTTGTTATAGCTAAGTTGATGTTAAGTTGTTGTTAAGTTGTTGTTAAGTTATAGCTTGTAACCTTAGGTTGCTAACCCACTTTAATTTCACGTCAAGTTTTCAAAGAAATTGTAAACAAATAAATAACTATTAAAGCTTATCCCAATATGAAAAAAAATTAAGGCCCTTGCCACCCTAAATAATGAATGCGCTCATGAAGCAGAACTTGTGTTTTGACAGATGTTCTTCCTCAAAAATGGTTGTTGTTTTTTTTGCTCGGGAAGGGCTTATGTCAAAAAACGACGCTCTATCTCGCTTCCTCAGCGACGAAAATTCCTTCTACACACGTATAGTGTGTGTGAGTATAACACCACTTCCTTATCTTTTATTTCTATGGTTAATCCCCAGCTGATTTTCAGCGAATAATAATACCTGGTAATTCTATCATGCGTTCAAACAATCATCGTCTGACCTTACCCTTTGCCTCCAAAAAATAAATCCAACAAGAAAAATAAACATGCAACACAAAGGAGCATGGCACACTAAGGTGCATGTCACACTTAGCGGACACGGACAAATTTGTTGTTGTTTTCGCGGGTAAAATAAAAAACTGGAATTTGAGAGAGCTTTTTTAACCCGTGAAAACAACAACAAATTTGTTCGTGTCCGCTAAGCGTGACCTCCACCAAAGCGGTGCAGTCAAATGAAAGTTTTTGAAAATACATTAAATAGTGCATTCAAAATTTAATAATTCTTCTTTTCAGATTGACGAATTAAATGGATACTAATAAATAATTGGAACAAATTGTTTAAAAAACAAGCAACTGCGAAAATGTGCTTTTGATGTTATGTGCTGTTTATGCTGACTTATTCTATTATAATTGTTGGTTGGTTAACATTTTATAATCATAATCCCAAATCTATCCGGAAGGTAAATATTTTATTAAACAAATAATTCAAAAACTTTAAACAATTGTGTTTATAATTTGGCATATAACAGGCCAGAGTTTTAACCTGTTGGCTAGGGGCTGGCTAGACACAACGGCATAGGAAGAGAGGGAGGATAGCGCACAACTGAATTTCTAATTGGTGTAAGCAGTTTAGCTATATATTTTTCTCATTGTAAAAACATGTGTGACTGAAAGGGATGCCAGATCACACGGATGAGAATCGGAGATGCAAACCTTGTGACATTGGCGCATGTCACAATTAGCGTACACGGAAAAATTTGTTGTTGTTTTCGCGGGTAAAAGAAAAAAATGCAAATTGAGAGAGCTTCTTTTACCCGTGAAAACAACAACAAATTTGTCCGTATCCGCTAAGTGTGATATGAGCCATTTTGATCACCGCTTGAACAATGGTCATATCTCAGATGGACAGCTCTAACAACTTCACAAACACAATGGTACATAATTTCGTTTCACTAACAACTTCACAAACACAATGGTACATAATTTCGTTTCACTAATACATTTATATGTCGTGATGTTGTGTTAAACAAGGTAAGTTTGGAGCGATTATATAAACTTTCTTTTTTGATATTTTTTAAACAATTTTATTTTTTATAAATTTTTATTTGAATTAAAATTTTTTAAATGATCTTTTTGATTGAAATATTTTTCACAACTGAAAATAAATTTTATAAATTTTGAACTCTTAAAAATAAATACTTAAATCTAAAATTTGAATTATAAGTAAAGTATTTTTTTGTAAAGTTTTTTTTATATGTTTGTACTAATATGGATACATTATTCCCCCTCCTAAAAAAGTTTTGACTATATTACTGAAGTGTATTCTTTTATTGGGTTTTGTGGGAAGTGTATGTATGGTCTGTGTTCTTAATAATGCTGGTTTAATTCTATCAACGCTAACTGTAATAATGGAATTATTTTTAAAGATTTTAAAATATTTAAGTGTTCGTTCTATTACTTCGAAAGGTCCATCATAAGGCTCTTGAAGTTTTTTATGGATTGTGTCGTTTCTGACGAAAACAAATTTGCAATTGTGTTATGTTTTTGAAATGTATTGCTTGAATTTCGCTTTGTGATGTAAGCTATGTGATTGTTTAACCTCGATAACTGTTTTTAATTTTGAAAGCATCTCTGAAGGATTAAAAGTTTCATCTTTATATATCACTAATTCTTTTGGTAATCTGAGTGTTTAGCCAAAAACCACCTCAGCTGGTGATGCTTTTATATCTTCCTTGACCGAGGATATGAGGCCTAAAAGTGGTAATTCTGTGAACCAATTTGTCTGATTGTTACTCGCGATGAGTGAAGCTTTAAGCTGACGATGAAAACACTCTATCATGCCATTAGCTTGTGGGTGATAAGCTGAAGTAATAATGTGTTGAAAACCTAAATTTTTTATAAACTGGCTGAAAGTAGCTGAAGTAAACTCTGCTCCTCTGTCGGAAGTAATTTTCAATGGAACTTTAAAACGCGAAATAAATTGTCTCTGTGAGTGTCGACTATCGTGTCAGTATTTGTATCCTTCAATGGATATGCTTCGGGCCAACGTGTGTTCCTGTCAACTGCAGTGAGTAAGTATCTATACCCATTCGATATTGGTAACGTACCGAATATATCGATGTGGATGTGTTCAAAACGACCGTGTTATATATTGATTTTATGTGGAGGTGTTTTTGTGTGTTTATTTATTTTTAAAAGTTGACATCTAACACATTCCTGTGACCATTGTTAGTTTCTGTATTAATTTTTGGCCAGAAATATCTTTGTGTTAGTAGACGTCGTGATGCTCGTGTTCCTGGGTGTACATTGGCGTAGCAAGCGGGGGGAAAGGGGGTAGTTGCCCCCACTTTTTTAGCTAGATAAACAATTTAAAAAGAAAAGTTATTCAAAATATCAGTTTTTTACAACGATAATATTTTTGTATTATATATTTTCCTCTTCTTTCTCTCTTCTTCATGTTTCATGTGAAGAAATTTTGGTGAACTGTTTTTGCACCACCATTTGTACTACCCCTCCCAGATGAAATTCGCTTTCGACGCGCTTGTGGGTGTACAATATTGTGTAACTGTTCAAAGACTTGTTTCCGTAGTGTTCGTGGTATGCAAAGTCGTGTTAGTGAATATGTTTGTTCGCACCAAATTTTGATGTTGAGTAAAGGTATGTGTATTTGTTCGAACTTGTACCTGTGGGAGTCTAGTATCTCTTGTAATTCTGTGTCAGTAGTTTGTTCTTTGTATAGTGTTTTAAGGTTGATGTCTGTGGAAGTGAATGTATCTATTTCGGCTCGTGAAAGTGCGTCTGCTACGACATTTTCTGCTCCTTTAATATGTCTTATAAATGTAAACTGTTAAATGTACTCTAAGTATCATTTTTTCTGGGACTACGTTCGGTTTTTGAATAAAGTGTATTGGTCAAAGGTTTGTGATCCGTAAATATTGTGAAATTGTTACCCTCGATGTGATGTCTGAAGTGTTTATTTGTCAGATATATGGCAAGTAATTCGCGATCGAATGTGCTGTTTTTAGTTTCGGTTTGTGAAAGTTTCTTTGAAAAGAATGCTAAAGGTTCAAGTGCTTCGTTGTTTTGTTGTTGTAACACGCCTCCTATTGCGGTGTTCGATGCATCTACAGCAATTGATAATTTTGCATTACTATTTATATGATTAAGTAGTGTTTGCTTAGCAAAATTATCTTTAATTGTTGTAAAGGCATGCAATGTAGTGTCTGTCCAGAATAATTGTTTATTTTTAGTTTTTGATGCTACGGTGACCATATCATAAATTGGACCTCGTATGTGTGCAAGTTTTGGGATACATCTGTGGTAGTAGTTAGTCATACCTATGAATTTGTGCATTTGCTTTACCGTAACTGGTTGTGGATAGTCTGTGTTGTGTTCGGATTCCTTGTTTAGAAATGTTATAAATTAAGAAATTTATGTCAGTCGCTCCGAAAACACATTTGTTAGGTTTAATGTTCAAACCGTAGTTATTAAGTCTTCGAAAAACTTTTGTTAAATGTTCCATGTGTTCTGTCTCGCTAGCTACTAAGATATTGTCCAAATAAACAAAAATAAAGTCTAGTTTATGTAAAACTTAATGTATAAATCTCTGGAATGTTTGTGCCGAGTTTCTCAAACCGAAAAGCATTTGGAGAAACTCAAACATCCTGAAAGGTGTTGTTATGGCTGTCTTGTGTATGTCTTTAGGAGCCTTTGGCATTTGATGGTAGGCTCTGACTAAATCGAGTTTCGAGTAAATGTTTGTGTTCATGTAGTGCTAATTTTTATGTTTGACGGGTAAAGTGTAATCTGGTTCTGTAAGAAGTGAAGGAAACTGTTTGAGTTACTGTGTATATTTGTTGTCCAGTGTGAATAATTTTGGTAATGGTGTTTCAGAGTATGCTGAGATTGCATTGACAGTTAATTTTGTTAAGGGATCAATAAGTTTCTTGTGTTTTAGGTCAATTAGTAGTCCATATTTTGTTAGGAAATCTGCTCCTATTATTGGTCTTGTTATGTCTGCCTAAAATGAAGGTGAAAGGAAATTCTCCTCTAAGTTTTAAATTTACGTTAAGTAATTTTTCCATATGTCGAAATTGTGCTCCTATTAGCTGCTGTCAAAATTAAGTCGGAATTTTTTTTGTTATTTTTGAATTTATGGGAAGGAAGAACCGAAACTTCTGCGCCGCTGTCAATTAAAAAGTTAGTGTTATTGACTTTGTCGTATATAAATAAACGGGGTGTGAGTGTAGTTTAACGTCCATCATTAGCCGTTGCAATGATGGAGTTTTTTAGTTTGTTATATTATGTATAGTGTAGTTTGATGTTGTATCTTTTTGAACGAGAGAACATGGCTGTTCACACTTTCTAGCCATCCTACCGAATTTGTAATGGTATCTGCATACCCAGTTGTTAGGTCGTTGACTTGATGTATTTCGATACTGTGAACGACGTCTCGAGAAATCTCGGAAATTGGAGTTCCTTGAACGGGAGTGATTACGTTGTTCACTTTTGAGCTCTTGAACTTCGAGTGATTATTTGTTGAAACTTTCTAAAATCTTGGTTGTGGTTGCAGATAAAGTTGTGTGATTGCAACTAATACTTCAGTTCTCATAGCTGTTGAGGGTTTCTTAGTTATAGTGGATATTTCACTTTCAGCTATAATTTCCCATAGATTGTCCGCGAGTTTGAGTACAACGTCTAGTTCTTTATGACCTGACCCGGTCAAGGCGATATTTAAGATCGCTACTGACTGTGAAACCAGGTAGCAAGAGTAGCAAACGAAAGAATTGAGATGATTTCAGGTCACCCATCTCAGAATCCGAAAGGATTTTGTCGAAACATTTGTTTTCGCTCATCGAAAGTCTATCTTTTAAAGTATTTTTAAGTCCATTGTACAAGTTTGTAGCCGGTGGATTTTAGATAAAATCTAGTACTGTTACTACGACTTCTTGTGGTAATGCAGTTACTAAATATTCATGTTTAGTTCTGTCGACAGTTATCGCTTTCGCTTGAAATTGGATTTCAGTGTGTGCGAACCATGCGTCTGGACAGTTAGTCCAAAATGGTGGTAGTTTTATAGCCTGAACTTCAAGAGGTGCATCGAGAGGGTTCTATTCGAAATTAATGAAGTGTTCATTATCACCACTACCGGTGTGAGGTGAATGTGGGTGTGTACGTTGCATTTTTTTTAAATTTAATTAGTTTACCTATTTGTTTCCCTAGTGCAGTGTAGTGCAGTGTAGTGCCTACAAATATGATACGATTGGTTTCTAAGGTCCCGATCGTTAATATTCGATTTTGAAGCTAAGTGTATGCCTCGTGTTAAGTTAAATTGAAAAAACAACATGTAACAAAATTTTATGAAATATATAATTTTACATAAAATTAACAAATAAATTTCTTTTCGAAAATGTTGTTTAGCAGTGACCTTGTCTGCTGCCGTTGTTATTGTTGTTGTTGTTGTTGTTAATCAGTGACCGTGTATGCTGCTGTTGTTGTTGTAGATGTTGTTGTTAAGCAGTGACCGTGTCTGCTGCTGCTGTTGTTGTTGTAGATGTTGTTGTTAAGCAGTGATCGTGTCTGCTGCTGCTGTTGTTATTATCGCTGCTGTTGTTGTTTTGTCGCTGTTGTTGTTATTATCGCTGCTGTTTTTGTGGCTTTGGCGCCGGTGGAAGCGACGACTGATGAGGAACTTGAGATGGAGGTAGCGTTGGCGGGTTCTTGGTACTTTAACGTTTTCTGCGGCGGAGTTTGTTGTAGCGCTGCTCTTAGTAAATTCGTCGTTAGAAGCGCTAGCTTCAGTGTTATTGTTGACGTTTGAGCGTTTCTTTTTTTTTATGAGCGTTTAATTTCTTTGTCTGTGGGCCTGCTGCCACCAATTCGAATCGGCCAATCACCAACGTTGCTAAAGTCACTTGCCCTTGATTGACCTTCTTTTTGTCCTTGACTACAGCTGTAATGGGTGCGGCAACTTCAGCTTTAGGTACAACAACTGTTGTTGCGGCGACAGAAGCTATAGCTTTTGTTGTGGCTTTATCTGATATTGCTGCGTGAGTGGCTGCGGCTGCAGTTATAGCGACTGCTGCTTTGTAAGTTTTAGTGCGTTGTTGCTGGTTTTATTTGCTGAAAATTTAACATTTTTTATTACGGTCACTGTAGGCTTGTCAGTGTAATGATGCAAATTGTTTTTTCTTTTTCTTCGTAGCCGTTTGTTCGTAGGCAGGATCGCCAGTTTTTGGTACGTTATATAAATTTTCTCTTTTGATATTTTTAGACAATTTTATTTTTTATATTTTTATTTGGACTCAAATTTTTTAAATGATCTTTTGAAATTTTGACAACGGATTCGGATTCAGCGACCCATTTTTACCTATTGCTCGCGCCAGCACCGAGTTCGTAAAAATAAAAAAATTAGATGGCAATCCTATCCACTTATTGAATTTAAAAGTTCAGTTTAGATTCGAAATCAGCGACCCACTAAAACTGTTAAATGATGTTTAAAACTCTTAAAAATACATTTTACTAGGTGGCATTACTGTGGTAAAAATTTAGGTGGCAACCCTAACCTTCATCTTAAATTTTAAAACTGTGAAATTAGATTCGAAATTAAATCCGTTGTCAGAATTTAAAAATTAAAAGAATTCGCAAAAATACAAAAAAATCTAGGTGGCAAGTCTACTCGGCATCTTGAATTTTAAATTTTGAGAACAATTCCAAAATCAGCTACCCCTTAAACTACTAACCACGGAGTCCACAGAACCCTTAAAAGTCCTATTATGCTTAAGCTTTCTCTACACAAGCTCATTGAATTTTTTGGATACTTGCGTGCTTACAAGCTTTTGCCGATCGTTTCAAGCTTGTAAACTTTTTGACCGACAAAGTAAGTCTAAACAAGCCAAGCCAACGAGCAAGAATTTATATGACTTGTATCTGTTTGATATTTTTGCAAGTTTGCTAAAGCTTGCTTTTTTAAGTTTGGATACAGACTTGAATTCAAGTACTTGAAAAGGCTTGAACTTCAAGTAGGCTCGTGCAGTTTTCTGATTTATATCATTAAAAATGTATTGCTCAAAATAAAATAGTTCCGGAATAAAATTGCAATATATTTGCTTTTTAGTAAGGAGAAAAGAAGATAACATTTAAATTACATGACTTTCACATAAAATTTTTTTTGAAACGCCATTATTTGTGATATAACTTACATAATAAGTAATTAAATTACAAAAAACATGATTACGATTACAGTAATTTTAATTGTCATTTTCATTGACTACGATTACTGTAATTGTAATCTATAGATTTTTCTATTACAATTACAGTAATTGTATTGCAGTAATTACAGTAATTGTAATTTGCATGTATACCGATTACAGTAATCGTTATCATACTTTTCTTACATTACAATAACAGTAATAGCAATCGTTATTTTTTTAAGATTACAATTACTGTAATTGTAATTGGAAAGTAATTAATATCGCAAAATACCCAGCTCTGCCTAATACTCACCCAAATTGGTGTTGGGATGATATATCGCAATGACACTTCACGCAGCCGAACCAAGAGCATAGCGGCATTTAAGGCAAAAAGGATCCAACATTTTTTTCTTTAATTTTCTCTAGCTTGGTAAACTTATAAACTAAAAATAAAAAATGGACTGTTAAGCTTAATTGACTTCTACACTTTGGTTTGAGCAGCACTCAATTTAAATATTTATTAATATTATTGTTGCTGACAGTGCACCCTTAAGTAATAGTCAGAACAAACTCTAAAATTACTTTTTGAACGCACCCATCGTCTGACAAGTCTGCTGCCAAATTTGAAAAGTCGTAAGCCAATCAGAACAAAGAAAGGAGCGTGGGCAAGTTTTTTAAAGAGAAACGGCACGTCACAGAGGCAACAGAATTTTTTAGTCTTCTTTTTTATATACCTATATTTTTACTTAAACTACATTTCTTTCTTTAATTTGTTTAAATTCATAAGTAAAGTTGTTATTATCAATAAAATCTGAATTCTAAAGAACTGCCTCAATTATTTCGTTGCGAGCAGCAACATTTCTAAAAAATTCTGTGGTTGTGTTAGCGGAGCGCTAGGGCTGCGCCAAAACGATGTCTAGAAAAGCAAGCTCAACAAAACAGGGAGATTGTGCTCATTGTAATGAGGCAAATGATATTGACGATATGGTGCAGTGCGACGACTGCAACAAATGGTGGCATTATGGATGCGCTCAGGTTAATGAAACTGTGTCGGCTCGAGACTGGGTGTGCGATGGATGCACTAGGGTAGTAACTGGAGTCACGGATGCAGATGTTACGGCGCAAACAGTAGTTGATGAAAACCAAACCATAATTAGAATGCAGTTGGGAAGTCGTGCCCAAAGTCAATCGTCCGGCAGAAGCAGAGCAAGGCTTCTTGAGCTTGAGTTGGAAAAGCTAGAAGAAGAAAAGAAACTAGAATATCAATTCCTGAAAGAAAGAGAACGAAAAGAAAAGCTTTATTTGGAAAAAAAGTTCGAAATTCTTAAACAGCAAGAGGACAATTGTAGCGCAGGTAGCATTAAAAGTTGTGCGTCAAATCGTCGTATTGAAAATTGGGTCAGAACAAATGAAAGGAGTTTTTTGGAGCAGGCTGTGGATAGTCCAGCTGCGAATGTTCACGCGGACATGAGCGTCGATGCACTTACTCAGAACCAGATAACGTCACGAAAGGGTTTATCCAAGGATTTGCCTATTTTTACCGGGAAGGCTGAAGAGTGGCCAATATTTTTAAGCAATTTTCAAAACAGTACAAGATTGTGCAATTTTTCAAATGCAGAAAATTTGACTCGACTTCAAAGAGCTATAAAGGGCGATGCATATAAGGCGGTATGCAGTCAGCTGCTACTTCCATCTGCAGTTCCGGATGTCATAAAGTCGTTACAGATGCTGTTCGGTCGGCCAGAGCATATAATGCAAGATCTCATAGCTAAACTTAGGTTAGAACCCGCGCCAAAGTTAGAACGAATGGAAACAATTATAACCTATGCTCTGACAGTGAAAAATTTAAGTAGCACTATGGAGGCATCTGGTTTAATGAATCATTTAAATAATCCTCTTCTGTTGCAAGAGCTAGTCGACAAGCTTCCGCCATCCTTAAAGCTTGAATGGGCTATGCAAATTTGTACTGAGCAAGGTCCAAATATTAAAGATTTTGGAAATTGGCTCTATGTCAAGGCAGAAGCTGCATCAAAAGTAACACGTTTTATTTCGAGCAAGCAAGACAAGCGTTCTGGTCACTTGCATTCTCATTACAATGAAACCATGCAAGCAGAGAGTAGTCATACAAAGGAATTAACGCAAAGAAGTTGTTATGCCTGCAACAAAAATCACAGGTTGGTTGATTGTGCTATGTTTGCAAAAATGAGCTGCAGCGAAAAGTGGAGAGTGGTCAACAATAAGAATATATGTGAAATTTGTCTAAAGCACTTAAAGAAGTTCAAATGCAGAGAACTGAAAATGTGCACAGTTGATGGTTGCAAAGGTCAACACCATAAGTTACTTCATAAGGCTGCAGAGAACCAGAAGCCCGAACCACAAGGCATATGTAATGCACATCAGTGTAAGCAGGAAGCATGGTTCAGAATAGTACCAGTAACGCTGTATGGTCGTGATAAGCAAGTTCACACTTATGCATTTATGGACAGTGGTTCATCGCTTACACTATTGGAAGAAGAACTTTCTACTGCGCTTGATTTGGACGGAAATCCAGAACCGATTTGTCTAAAGTGGACAGGCAACACAACCCGGTGGGAGCAAGACTCCAAAGTTGTAGCCATATCGATCTCGGGTCGTTCCGACAAGGAAGTAGACCACGAAAAATACGCGCTACATGGCGTAAGAACTATTGCGGAATTAGCACTGCCGATACAGTCTCTACAATGCGAGCAAGTTTGGGAGCAATATTCTTATCTGAAAGGGCTGCCATTATCATCTTACAACAAGGCAAAATGTGGCATCCTGATTGGTCTCAATAACGAGAAGGTATCTTTGCCTCTCAAGATACGTGAAGGAAAATGGAATGAGCCGGTAGCAGTGAAGACAAGGCTGGGTTGGTGTTTGAGCGGAGGTGAAACAACTACTGGTGGAGATCGTGGAGTGTACCACAGCTATACGCCGTGCAAGTGCGAAAAGGATTTGCACGATATCGTTCAAAAGCATTTCGTGTTGGAAGATACTGGGGTGACTAAGAGCCATATTGATACGGCAGAAGAAAAACGGGCAAAGCATATTTTAGAATCAACAACAAATCGAATTGGCGAAGCGTTTGAATGCGGATTATTATGGCGTTTTAATGACATTAGGTTGCCGGATAGTTACGCTATGGCTTTAAGTCGGTTGAAGTGTCTAGAGAAAAAATTAAAAGCAAATCCCGAAGATTTAACAACTGTCAACAATCAAATAGACCATTTAGTTGCAAAGGGCTATGCTAGAAAATGTAACCAACTTGAAGCAGAAGAACGGCAGTCAAATACGTGGTACTTGCCTACATTCATCGTAACGAATCACAACAAACCTGGAAAGCGGAGATTGGTGTGGGATGCAGCGGCTGCTGTACAAGGCGTCTCATTAAACGACATGTTACACAAGGGACCGGATAAGTTGGCTGTTTTACCTGAAGTCTTGTATGGGTTTCGAACCAATAAAATAGCCATAGCAGGGGACATTGAAGAGATGTTCCATCAGGTTCGTGTTCGGAAGGAGGATCAGTGTTCCCAAAGATTCTTATGGCGCAGAGGTCAGGCAGATTGCAAGCCTGATGTTTACGAGATGCAGGTGCTCACGTTTGGGGCGTCATGCTCGCCAAGCATAGCGCAGTATGTGAAAGATGTCAACGCAATGGAATTTGCACACGAATACCCCCGAGCAGCTGAGGCTATACTCGAACATCATTACGTGGATGACCTTCTTGATAGTGTTGGAACAAAAGAAGAAGCAGTTCGTTTGGCGCAAGACGTACGACACATTCATTCCAAAGCTGGCTTTAAGATAAGAAATTGGCTGTCAAATTCAGAAGAGGTGCTTCAAGCTTTAGAGTGGTCAGCAGACAACAATGGAAGATCTCTGGAGAATCCGCAGATGCTTAATAACACGACAAAAGTTTTAGGCCTTTGGTGGAAACCAGGTGAGGATGTTTTAACTTTTTCATTAAGCCTCTTGCAATCGCAGAAAGAAATCCTATCAGGCGATGAAGTTCCTACAAAGCGTCAACTGTTAAGAGTTATGATGTCTATATTCGATCCATTGGGGTTCCTGTCGTTCTACTTGGTAAAGCTGAAGATCCTTTTACAGGATGTTTGGAGGATGAAAATAGAATGGGACGAAGTCATAACAGGTCAACTTAAAGAAAAGTGGGAAAACTGGCGGCGGTTATTATACAAAGTTGAATATGTCCGCATTAAAAGATGCTATACAACGTTGTCAAGCGATTGTAACATTCAGCTACACATCTTCGTGGACGCCAGTGAGGACGCAATGGCGGTGGTTGTGTATCTTCGATTCTTTGACGGTGCTACAACAGAGTGTGCCTTAGTGGGTGCTAAAAGTAAAGTATCTCCTTTATCACCAATGTCAATTCCTCGGATGGAACTGCAGGCAGCGCTGATGGGTTCTCGAATGGCAAGTTCAGTTTCTCGAAGCCATAAATTCAAATTTGAAAAGAGACTTTTTTGGACGGATTCTAAGAACGTGTTGCAGTGGCTGCGATCTGACGCACGTCAATTTAAGCAATTTGTGATGTTTCGTGTGGGAGAGATCCAAGAACAGACTAATCGAGAGGAGTGGAGATGGGTTCCGTCAAAGTTAAACGTAGCGGACGAAGCCACCAAATGGAGCAAATTACCCAATTTTGACAAAAATAGCAGATGGTTCAAGGGACCAAGTTTTTTGTACGATAATGAAGAAAAATGGCCAACTGAAGCTGCTCACAAAATCGATGAATTGTCCCAGGAGGAAGTCAGACCTAAGTTTTTGCTAGTAGCAAACATCGCGAGCAACACTTTCTTTATAGATTCAAAACGGTTCTCTTCCTGGGAAAGACTTCAGCGTTCAACGGGTTGGGTCTTCAGATACATTCAAAATCTGCATAGGAAAGTAAGACA
This sequence comes from Dichetophora obliterata, assembly GCA_963920525.1. NCBI lineage: Eukaryota > Metazoa > Arthropoda > Insecta > Diptera > Sciomyzidae > Dichetophora > Dichetophora obliterata. Next base: position 121,564,369 of record OY986439.1, read on the forward strand.
ACAAACTTTAATAAAGGGCCCACTGACGCTAGAAGAACTTGAGTCAGCTGAAGTGTTTCTTTGGAAAATGGTGCAGAGTCAGGAGTATGAGGATGAATTGGTCTTGCTGAAACGCAATAAGAAGTTGCAGAGGTCCAGCCAACTATTCAAGTACTCACCATATTTTGACGATCAAGGAGTACTTCGCATGAAAGGCCGGCTTGATTACGCTGATTATGTCGATGAATCTGTAAAACGACCAGTGCTATTGCCAAAGAAGAATATGGTGAGTTTCCTTATTATAGATTTTTACCACCGCAAATATAGACATTCATGCAACGAAACGGTTATCAACGAAGTCAGACAGAGGTTTTGTATCCCAGGACTGCGGGTCCTATTAAAATCCGTAAAGTACAAATGTTTAGTATGTAAGCGAAACAATGCTGCTCCTAAATGTCCAGAGATGGCACCATTACCAAAAAGTAGACTAGCAGCTTTTCAAAGACCATTTACATATGTAGGAGTAGACTATTTTGGTCCAATTTTGGTTTCGTCTGGAAGAAGCTCAGTCAAACGTTGGGGAGTTTTGTTTACATGCCTGACTGTTCGGGCTATTCACCTCGAAATGGCTTACTCACTAACAACAGATTCCTGCATTGTATGTATCAATAATTTCATAGCTCGAAGAGGTGTTCCAAGGGAAATATACTCGGATAACGGCACCAATTTCGTAGGGGCAGAGCGAGAGCTGAGAGAAGCTTTTAAAGCTGTCAACAAAAATATTTTAATCGAAAAATTTACAACGACGGATACAAAATGGTTCTTCAATCCACCATCTGCGCCTCACATGGGCGGCTGTTGGGAACGGTTAGTTGGATCGGTAAAAAAGGTTTTGCGGCAAATCGTTAAAAATCAGCGTCTCAATGATGAAATACTGCACTCATTATTGATCGAAGTCGAAGGAATAATAAATTCGCGCCCACTGACATACGTTACGCTCGATAATGAGGATGATGAAGCGATCACCCCTAATCACTTTCTGCTGGGTTCTTCGAGCGGGCTTAAGTTGTCATTGGAGTTTAACAGCCGTGAGTTGATGACAAGAAAAGACTGGAGAAGATGTCAACAGATCTCGAATTTATACTGGAGACGATGGGTAAAAGAATACCTGCCCACCTTAACAAGACGTACCAAGTGGTTCGAAAAGATGGAACCAATTAAGGAAGGTGACATTGTCTTAATTGTGGATGAAAACCTACCCAAATACTCTTGGCCTAAAGGAGTCGTCGTTAAAGTCATCAACTCCAAAGATGGACAAGTTAGAAGAGCGACCGTCCGCACTGTCAATGGGGTTTACGAGCGTCCAGTAGTAAAGCTAGCTGTATTAGACGTCAGCAAGGAGACAGATAGTAAAGAAGCAGTGGCTTCATTACTAGGGGGGAGAAATGTTGCTGACAGTGCACCCTTAAGTAATAGTCAGAACAAACTCTAAAATTACTTTTTGAACGCACCCATCGTCTGACAAGTCTGCTGCCAAATTTGAAAAGTCGTAAGCCAATCAGAACAAAGAAAGGAGCGTGGGCAAGTTTTTTAAAGAGAAACGGCACGTCACAGAGGCAACAGAATTTTTTAGTCTTCTTTTTTATATACCTATATTTTTACTTAAACTACATTTCTTTCTTTAATTTGTTTAAATTCATAAGTAAAGTTGTTATTATCAATAAAATCTGAATTCTAAAGAACTGCCTCAATTATTTCGTTGCGAGCAGCAACAATTATTAATGTGTTTATTAAAATGAACGAAGCAAATCATATTTATTTTAGTATTATTATTTCTTATATATTTATTAAATGAATTTTCATTGAAGTTAGTAAATAAAAATAGTTTAGTGAGTTATTAATGTACTAAGAAATCGGAGCATTAAAAGCACTAGAAAAAAAGGAATTTTAGACAATTTAGTACCAAATAGGTTAGATTAGGTTGAGATGGCAGCTGCTGTACGAGCTCAAACCAACACACGTACCACGGCTCACTTAGACCTATAAGGGCCATTGTGATACCGCTGCACACTTGGCCTTTAGTCCGAATGGAACCACATTGAGGTCTTAATAAAGTTTGTAAGACGTTTGACACTTGTCTTTGACAGATTGTTAAGCTCAGAGAAGAAGAATGATCCCAAATATTTATGCCTTCTTCTGGAAAGTCCGGGACAGGAACATAGAAGATGGGAGATGGTTTCTTCCTCCTCCTCGTCCCTGCAGCTTCTGCAGAAGTCCCTGTCTGGAGGCATGTCTGCCTATCAAGCAGTGCCCTGTGGTAACAGCCACTAGCATGGCTGCCTTTAGTCTTCTCAGCGAAAGCTAACGATCGCTTTGGGTTTAGCGTCGGCCAGATAAGCCTTGTTGTTCTGCATGTTGTGAGTTCAGCCCATCTTGAGTTGGCTTTGGATGTGGTGTACTCATTAAGCAGCAGTAGCCATCGGAATGCTCGGTGAGTTCCGAACCATTGAAGTTGTGTAGCATATAGAGTACTAAAAAATAAACGACAAAACTGTCAGATTCACTGTTTAATCTCAACTCAACATTAATTTTTCTATTGGTGAGTTTTTTGAGCGTGTGATGAGTAGTGTTTTGAATTCTAAATATATTCTCTGCTACACGGAGAAAATTCTTTGCGCACAAGTCATGATCAAGCTGATCGTGAACACGAAGAACACAAAGAAAACAACATAAAGCTTTGCGAGACAGTGAAGCAGTACAGAAAAGAGAATATGTGAAAAATTTTGGATGTAGTCTGGTTGAAGTGTAAAAAAATCAATAAAGTTAATAATAAAGTAAATAATAGTGAATATATATTAAGGCTATAGTTTATAAGAAATTTTTAATATACTTTAGTGGTATAAAAAAAATCAAAGTCTTGATTCACTTATTTCACTATTATATTTATTAATTCCAAGAGTAATTTTTTGTACTTCTTCTAACCAGAATTTATTGAAAACTTAAAATTCAATGGACAACTTTTTCTATTAAACATATCAAAAACAAATTTAAAATTTTTAAAATTAACAGTATTTTTTCTACTGTATAACGCAAGCTACATAACCCCCTTTCTAGCGAAACGTGACATTTTTTCATTTCAGCGAATCTCCAGAAATTTCTTCTAGGTTTGGCCTTTCAGAAACGAGATTAAATGAAGTGGTGTCAGCTTCAAAAAATGCAGGTTTTAACCGATCAATCGAAACGGTCTCTTCACCCGCGTTCGACAGAAAAATTTATCTGCTCGTTTTATTATTGTGAATGGTCCAGAGTATTTGGGTGTCAGCGGTTTTTGGTTACCCTCCTTACGAACCCAAACTTGAGTGGCTAGTCGTAGGTCTTAATTGATGAACAATTTACCAGAAGAATGATGCACTATATGTTGAGGTTGAATTATACAAATATTTGATCAAAGTTGATCGAGGAATGCACACGACGTTGAATCACATCTCTTGGTGTCTTAAAAAAAAATCACGTGGAAGTTTCACAATAAAGCATTTCAGCATCTGAAGCTTGAATATCCTCCTTAAACGCAGTTCTCAGACCAAGCATGGCTGATGGTTAACTTCTTGTCCATTTAACGTCTTCTCTGCAAATCAATGATGTTTTTAAAGTTCTGTGTAATCTTTCAACCATACCATTTGCTTGCGGGTGAAAGGATGTAGAGTGTTTGCACTTTGGTCTGACCAATTTGGCTATATCGTGGAAAACCTTCGCAGTAAATAGTCGCCCACGTTCGCAAATGATTTGGCTTGGGCATTCGAATATAGAAACCCAACCATCAAAGAGATTTCGATTTACGGTCTCTTCACCCGCGTTCGACTTGTTGGCATTGTCACCAACCTGTGCTCGTCCAAGACTCTGCATTGTGCGCAAGAAGTGAGACGGATGCTGGTCACCCAAAACTTGTTCACTGAGTAAGCGTTTTAACTTACGTTCATCGGACTCGGAAAACAATCCTATAATACGCGATTTCTACGTCTCATACCTGTTTCCGTTTGCAGCATTTTCGAGTGTGTAGCTGACAAGATCCAATGTACTGGCGACAAGATGACGGAATTTCGTTTCATCTGTCGAGATACGCTGCAGCGAGAAAATCGTTTCCACTTGTAAAAACCATATACGAGGGTTTTTGTTCCAAAATGGAGGAAATATTGGCATCGACGTCGCCTGTACTTGAAACGACGGTGTTGCAGTATCTAACAAACAGTCTGCAGATGGTGTACCATTTACTGGAATTGGCAGTGTTAAACCAAGAACAATAATATTCTGTTCTGTACCATCTTGTGTTTCTCTAGCCACACCTTTTGAAGGGCTTGTTGTTGAACTACGGAACATTATGGATTATTGTTTATGTTGTTGATGTTCTTTATTTAGGGTCACCACTTTAATGGTATAAATAAATCAAAGTCTTGATTCACTTAGTTCACTATTATATTTATCAATTCCAAGAATAGTTTTTTGTACTTCTAACCAAAATTTATTGAAAACTTGAAATTCAATAGAAAACTTTTTTCTATTAAACAAATTCAAAATTTTAAAAATGTACATTTTTTTCTACTGTATAACGCATGCCACAATCCATATACAAATAAATGCTTTTGTACAATAATAAAATAACAAAAGTCTTTAATTTTCCCTGAAAAGGTTTATTCAATTCAAAATTGATTGCTCATGATGCATGAACACTTTAGCAACATATCTTACGCCAGTTGCTCATACATTATAAACAATTATATAATGATTTTATCTTGCTCCGCATTTATGAGTACCAGAGCTTGGTTGTAATGATTACTTTTTAATTTAATTCCACCTCAATTCCAATTCTTTGGAATTAGGAATTGGTAATTTTGCATCTCAATTCCTCAGGAATGTAATTGGAAAACTTTTCAAGTACATTACAGAAATTGTAATTGGATATATCAATTCCTATGGAATGGAATTGAAAAAAATTGTTAATTCCATTACAGGAATTGTAATGGGTAATTGACCACTTCAATTCCTCAAGAATGGAATTGAAAAAATTGTAAACTCCATTACGGGATTTGTAATTGGTAATTGAACGCCTCAATTCCTTAGGAATAGAATTGGAAAACATCACTTTGTTAGTAGATTAATGAATTTTTGTACAGGGGTGTGGAAGTTTTGTACCAAGCATTTTGCAAAAAGTCGGCGGGATAGGACCAGGTAGCATAACAGCTATATATTTCGTTCTAAATAAAACTGTAGTATTAAATTAAAAAATTGGTATCTTTGATAATACATTTATTTGTAAATATTTCATTAACCGACTAATAGTGGGTGTCAAATAAAGTTTGCTTATACATAATGAAGTAGTTTTGATTTTCATTTCTAGAAAGTTTTCCATAGGAAAGCGGGTTAAAAAATTACTAAAATTCAAATCTTATTTTTTGGTAGCAAATGTTGGCGACCCAGTTGAAATTTGAATTTCGGTAAACAAATTTCATATACATATTCAAGTCATGATTACGGTGAATGTGTATATTTTTTGTTATTTTAAACTAAACTAATTTTAAAGCAATAAACAAATATATCAACAAAATGCATATTAATTATTCATTTCAAGTTTTTTATTGCCTGATTTGGCCAGGGGGAAAACGGTTGTAGTATGGGGAGCATTGCCCCCTGGCTACAGGCTTGCTTGGAAGTAGTTGAATTCAATTTCATGCCTTCTTTGTTTATTTTCTTAAAACAAGATCAGCAAAAAAGTTCACACACAAATTGCAGTACAACCGAATATAACAAACTCGTCTTCATATGCGAAAAATAAAGTGAAGCGCAACGCCAAAACTGCGAAAATAGTAAAAGGAACACAAAAAAAATGCCAGTACAGAGCAAGTTTTATCTTTCCCCTTCGTCACCGAAAATACACGTAAACTCACCACGATTTGCCTACAAACTCAAATTCTTGCTTTCAAGTCTTGCCAATGTATAAGGGGTCTAAGAGAAAAATACACAGAAAAGCGATGAAAATAAAATTGTTTTAGTACGGAAAATGTGGTACCGCACACGTGAAGATAAAAACGTGTCCAAAATGGTACGAAAGTAAGTACTTGTGCAACCTTGGTTGTGCCATCGAACAAAGCGAATATAAGTAGTTTATTGTGCAGTGGAATAGCTGTCAGATATGACGTTTGAGTGCTTATGCATGTGTTGGAGTATATAACTTTTTTAATCGTCGTGTGTGTAGTTCTTGTGTCTTCTTTTTGTAGAAAAGGGAACCTGGATTTTGCTCGTGGTTTGGTTTCCACGGAAAAATAAAGCTATATCCATTTTCAGAGCAAATAAAATAATTGGACTTGGTGTCAACGAGAGTGCACTTAATCGACAGAGATCTAGTGATAAATAAAACTCGAGCCAAGATGCCTTCCAGCGATCCACTACCGCCCAAAGAAAGCGCACTTTTTAGAAAACTGTTGGTATGTCTCTGTCATGCGGCGATTGCGGCCCACTTAAATATTTTGTGTAATGAGAGCACTAAGCATGCTCTTGATTATGCCTGGGTCTTGTGAGGTCCAAATATGCATCAAAAATTAAATTTATATAATTGGAATAATGTACTGATTGATTCGTGTGAAATTCATTCTGGGGGTTAAAAACCATGTATTATATTGAATACATTATTTAATAACGATACATGTAGCTAGTTAAGAGTGTCCCAAATATTTCGTCCACCGATGGGAAAAGCTTCACTCAGAATTGTTGCGGCTACCCATAGAACATAACCTCAAAATGTGGTTTGTGGGGGTTTGAGAATTTTTCATTGGATAAAATTTTTAATACCACTATACATACAAATATTTATAATAACTTAAATCTTTCCAGAAATGCTACGAGATGAAACAGTACAAAAACGGTCTCAAGCTGGCCAAGCAAATTCTTTCAAATCCCAAGTATACGGAACATGGTGAGACCTTGGCGATGAAGGGTCTTACGCTAAACGGCTTGGGGCGGCGTGAAGAAGCCTACAAATATGTACGTCTGGGACTGAGGAATGATCTTCGATCACATGTTTGCTGGCACGTTTACGGACTCTTGCAACGAAGTGACAAGAAATACGACGAAGCTATTAAATGCTACCGTAATGCATTGAAATGGGAAAAAGATAATTTGCAAATTCTGAAGGATCTGTCGCTGTTACAGATTCAAATGCGTGACCTTGAAGGATACAAAGAAACACGACACCATCTCTTTACGCTGCGCCCCTCGCAGCATGCTTCATGGATAGGCTTCGCTATGAGTTATCATCTGTTGGGTGACTTAGAAATGGCGAATAGTATATTGGAGACCTTTAGTCAATCTCAAGCTTCGATTGTAAGATGTTCGATTTCGTGGTGAGATGCACTATAAAAACTTAATTTCATTACAGGAAACCCACGATTATCGCCATTCAGAACTGCTGCTCTATCAGAATCAAATTCTAATCGAGTCTGGAAATTTAGAAAAAGCTCTTAATCACTTAATTAATTATGAGAGTCAAATTGTAGACAAACTGGCTGTTAAAGAGACCATGGGTGATTTGTACATTAAAATGGGTCAACCGTCGTCGGCTGTGTCAATTTTTGAGGAGCTCATCAAACGTAATCCTGAGAACACGCTTTACTATTCTCAGTTTTTTGATGCCAAAGAGATGTTTGTGCCACAAGACCAACTAGCAGCCTACAAGAAATTTCAAGAACAATATCCAAGAGCCATGTGTCCCCAACGATTGCCATTAGATGTTGCAAGTGGTGAGGCCTTTCGTGAGGTTGTCGATGAATACTTACGCCGCGGTCTGCGCAAAGGAGTTCCACCACTGTTTGTAAACATTCGCTCGCTTTACAAACATCCTGAGAAATCGGCAGTTATAGAGGAATTGATGTTGCAATATTTTGAGAATTTAACGCGGTCGGGTAATTTCTCCCGTGAGGATGCTGATCAGAGCAAAGCCGCAGAACCTGCATCGGCACTAGTGTGGACTACTTTATACTTGGCGCAGCACTATGACTTCTTGCGGGAAACAGACAAGGCGCTAGAGTACGTCAATGCCGCTATTGAACACACGCCAACACTAATCGAGCTGTTTATGACCAAAGGGCGAATTTATAAACATTCTGGCGACCCTGTAGAGGCATACATGTGGCTAGACGAAGCACAAAGCCTGGACACTGCAGACAGGTACATATAAATTATATTGGCTTTTGTTTATATAAATCATTTTGTTTCCCATTCCTAAAACTCCCAACACATTTGTTGTTCAATTAAAGTTATATGAACTATACACAATACTGATGCTATACATATCCTTGTTCTAAACATTTATTTAAGTAGATCTAGCAGTGCATTATTTGAATTAAATTTACATGGAGAGTAAATTCGGTAAATTTTTTTGAGAATTAACATACGCTGTTACATTTAAAACGTGGGGACACAATTTAGGCCCACAACATTTGGGATGCTAAAAGATCTTTGCAACCTGTTTGAAAGCAATACCAAACTATTCTGTTTCCTCTCAGAACCAGCCAAGCGCCAACAAAAGCCAAACAATTACCAGATTTTTTGGCAACAAGGCCGAGCACAGTGTGCTATTTGGCCAATCTAACATAAGTAAATTTTAAATTTTTTAGGAATATTTCAAGGCTTATCGAGAATCGCGAACGCCTCAGGTTAAGTGCTGCTAAAGCAGAAAACAAAATAATTGGTAGAGAAACCTCAAATTTCAATTTAGCTGCGATAAATATAAAAAAAATAAAAATGTTAATCAGCGTTGAGTTATTTTTTGGAGAGGAACTTGAGGAAACGGAAGTTTTGTGCAGATATAAGAGACAAATCTAATCCACTGGAATTTCCTGACCACCTAATTTTCATCTTACCAATTGATCTTTAGTAAAATGTCGTTAAGATTTCAGTCATATGTTTGACTAGACAAAGAAGCGTTCTTATTTGTGCTACAAAATATAGATGATGATTAATTGCAATCTTTTCAAAGATTCTCGGTACCACCAATTTTGTAATAAGCTTGTGGTCTGAGCTTTTTTGCTGAACGGCGTTTAAAATTAATTTGGTCCTCTACCAGTCTGTATTGCCTCATTACGGATGGCTGACAACTTCTTCTTGGTTTTTAGTCGGAAGTCCGGCCAAACCTAAAATGTAAGTTTTTACCTTTTTTTACATATTTTAAAATATGCAGGGCTTACCTTACGCATTCTTTCTCTTCGTGTACAGGGAGCCCCTGCGAATTCAAATGAACTGCAAAACTTGCCCATGCTTCCCTGCTGCTTGATTTTGTGGAACCAAGTTTTGCCAATACAGTCGGGTTGCCGACTGTTGATTTTTGCATACTACAAGTAATTATAAATTTGTTTAAAATCCAAACTAAACGACATTAAAACAAACATATTGCAAATTACTTACCATTTTCTCTTATTTTTCATTTATTTATACCAAAATAGAAATACAAAAACTGCATTCGCCGGGTTCTCACAAAATATTTACTGCATTATTCTGTATTACAAAGAAGCACACTAACGATGAGAAATACACGAGAAGCAATACTTTCTTCCATACAAAATTGTATTGCTTCTCGTGTTTGTGGGATTCGCGAACAGTGATACCACGAAGATTTTCATTCGCTTGATTTAAACGTTTATATCGAATAAAGTTTTGAACATTCGCCGACGGTGATACCATCTTGGCGAATTCGTCTTAATTTTTGTCCATTAATTTGTGTTTCATTAGCTACACTTGTTTTCATTTGGTTTTGGTTTATTATTGCAAAATAACATGTTTCTAAAATGCAAATATTTTCACAATATGTGGAATACTACAAATTAAGTCTTAAATTTAAAACTTCATTTAATAGGCAATTATTTGGCAATAAAACAAAATGTAGCTTAATTTTTTTTTATTTGTTGCTATACTTTGGGTGGTTAAATTATTACATCCTTTGATATTTAAACAACACATTTATTGTTTATATGTTGTAAAAATATTTATTAAAAAACTATACATAACAAAACATAACTAATCAATATTTTAATACATGAGGCTGAAGAAAAATTAAAATAAAAATATAAACCGATTGCTTTACAACTTTTAACAAGTTTTGTAAATTTTAAATTAAAACAAGTTTTAAATTAAAACTGAGTTTTGATTGAATATAACAAAAACTTTAACATAATGAAAAAAAAATGCTTGTTTACAATTGATAGTTATTTTCGTGACATTCCTCTATGTCCAAACTATATTCATATTCCTGCGAATCGTTTCGTTTCGCAGCCGTTAATATTCCATAAATTCAATTTAGTCGCTTAACCGTTAAAATCCTCTGAAGCTTCTATTCCCTCTTTTCTTTTTCAATCTGTCCATAAAAATAAATTCATAATACCTTTAGCTTGGTTCTAAATAAACTTTTTCGGAGTTTTTCCCTACCCAAAAGCCTTTAACACTAGTTCTACTACTACCAAAAGGTGTTTTTCGGATTAACCAAGCTCTATGGTCAACCATCTCAATCTCCCTAATATTTACTAGTTAATATTTCTTATTAAAATCAAACATCTTACAAATTTGAAGACTTTAACTTTCATATGTGACGAGCTGTTGCATTTTAAGTGGCTGATTTGTATGGTATGGTGCCATGCTCCGTTGATCAATTGCACCTATATTGAAATTTCCTATAAAATTTACCTTTGCAGATAATTTGAAGATAATGTGCGGGTTTTCGCTTTTAAAATCAATAACTGCATTCCGAAGTCTTATTAAGATAATACATAATATTGCATTATCTTTGGAACAAGAACTTCTCTGAGGATATTATCGCATTGACTGAAACTTGGTTAAACGGAAGCATTACTGACTTTGAATTGTTTGTTTGATAACAGTTTTGAAGTTTATAGAAGGGATACGCTGACAATACTTCTGCTGTCGGTGGAGGTGTCTCATGAGCTGTAAGGAACTCCTTCGTTAGTTCCATTATTGTTATTCCCTGCTCTGCTAACATCGAACTTATATGCGTTAAGGTTGTATATTGCCATTCTAATGTATTTCTTATTAATGCATACGTTCCTCCTAAGAGCAGTGTAGAAGTTTATGCAAGCCTTGCGGATTGTGGAATTAAAGGACAGGAACAACTAAGGGCTGGAGATGCTTGTCGAGGTTAAGGCATAACACTAGCTTCGGTTAAAATCTATTTAAATTGTCTTTCACGGTTGTTTCGCCTAATCAATTCACGTATGGTTCCATCAATTCCTCTAAATAAATCTATCCCTTTCCTTTCAGGTCAAAGACCAAACCTTGTTTGTTTAAGGCGCATGCCTTGGTTCTTTGATCTTTTATAAAAAAAAGAGCATATATTTGTTGATAATATATGTTCTGACTTTCTACAAGTAAGTTGTATTTATAATAGTCGTGAAAGACTTCTTGACCTGGTCTTAACTACAGACAGTTACAATGTGATTGTTGAGAGAGCCCCTCATGCTCTGACTACTGTTGATGAATACCATCCCCATTGAGCATATGGTACAAATCAGACAGCGATAATATAGTAAAGTCTAACTCAATAGATAAAGTTTATGAATTCAATTTTAAAAAAGCTGACTTTTTGAAGTTGAATCATTTACTTCAAACTAAACTTCATGCTATTTTAGAATATGTTAATAATAACACTCTTGATGATTCAATTAATTTTTTTTATATGGAAATCTTTGCTGTGTTTTCTCTGTCCGTGCCATATAGCCTCAAATTTACGAAAAATTGTGCTTACCCCTGGTACACAAAGGAGTTAAAGATTCTTCGCAACAGCAGGAATAGGGCATGGAAAAAATATGTATGTAGCTTAGACTTGAACGACCTAGAAATCTACAAGCGTTTGTTTCGGGATTTTGAAAATTGCTCAGCTACCTTATCAAAATTATTTAGACAGTATTAAGCTGAGAATATTGTCTGATCCGAAGAAATTCTGGGGTTTCATAAACACCAAAAAAAATCTGATGGATTCCCTTCATCATTTAAAATCTCTGATGGATTTACTGACGATCCTGTCGTAATTTGTGGTCTATTTGCCAATCTCTTTAAAGAGTCGTTTTGTTCAGACTCTTTTAATCCTGATGAAGAATACTTTGAATATATGAACTCTACACCCAGGGTTTCGTTGGATTCTATATCCTTTACTTCAGAGGATATTTTAAAGTATATTAGATTGATCGATGAGGATTTTAATGCTGGACCTGACGGAATTCCTGCCGCAGTGTGAACACGATGCGGTTCCGTTCTAAGCCAACCACTGTACATGTTATTCAATAAATCAATTAGTGAAAGTATTTTTCGACTTTTTGGGAAAAAATCTTTTTTAAGACCTATTTATAAAAAAGGTAAGAACGATATAAACAACTACTGGCCTATCACGAAACTCTCGTCGACTCCAAAACTTTATGAGCGGCTTGTGTATGATCGTGTGAAAATTCACTGTGGGAAGGTCATAACAACTCGTCAGCATGGATTTGTTACAGGCAGATCCACTGTGTCTAATCTCCTCGATTTTACGTTTTGCTTAAATTAATTTTATTCAGGTAACCAGGTCGACTGTATTTACACTGATTTTAGTAAAGCATTTGATAAACTGTCACACAACTTAATTCTATTTAAACTAAAGTTAATGGGTTTTCCACAATTTTTTGTAAGCTGGATTCAATCATATCTGACAGAGCGATCTTATCAAATACGATTTCGAGGCGAATTGTCTGCTGAATTTATTGCTGAATCAGGTGTTCCTCAAGGTAGCCACCTTGGTCCTTTTCTGTTTATTTTAGCCATTAATAATGTAACCCACATCATCAAACACACTCATCTACTTAATTATGCAGATGATATGAAAATATACAGAACAGTAGATGCTAAAGACAATTCATATCTACTCCAGTTTGATTTGAAATCCTTTCAAGTTTGGTGTTCTAAAAATAATATGTTTCTAAATCCAGATAAATGCTAAACTATGACCTTTTCGCGAAAAAGGAATAGTTTAATTTTTGATTATAAAATAAAAGATACTGCTTTAAGTCGTGTAGATGCGTTCAAAGAACTTGGTATATGCATGGATTCTAAGCTATCGTTTAACGTTCATATTGATTACATTTGTAAAAAAGCATCTTATATGCTCGGGCTTATTAAACGCTGGGCCAAAGAATTTAATAGTATGATTACAACTACAACGCTGCATTATGCAATTGTGCGACCTCACTTAGAGTATGCAAGTCAAGTTTGGTCCCCAAGTTACAATGTACATGTTGAACGTATAGAGAGAATCCAAAAACGTTTGTTCGGTTTGCTCTAAGGGGCTTAAGTGGAATTGATACTTTAAACCTTCCTCCTTATGAGGATCGTTTAAAACTATTAAAAATGCAATCTTTAAATGAGAGAAGGAAGTCTGCAGATATTGTATATTTACACCAACTCATAACTGGTGTATTCGATTCACCAGAACTCCTTACTCTTATAAATTTTAACACTAACCGTAAAGCAGTAGAAATGCTAACAATTTAATTTACTTACCTTTTAGTAGAACAAATTATATGGCTACTGCTCCTTTACATCGCATGAGTACCTTTGTTAACAACTGTAGCTTTTTATACCCCCACGTTTAAAAAACGTAATGGGGGTATATTAATTTTGTCACTCCGTTTGTAACGCCGATAAGGAGGCGTGGGCGCTATAGAAAAGTATATATATTACTGATCAGCATCACCTCCTGAGTCGATTTAGCCATGTCCGTCTGTCCGTCTGTGTCCACGATAGCAGCCGTAATTTTTGAGCTATCATAACGAAATTCAAAATAAAAGCTTTTTATACAAAAATGGAGGTTAAGTTCGAATCTGAACTAAATCGGATGAAAACCACGCCTACCTCCCATACAAAGTGACTTAACCAAAACGGTAAGATCTCTTTAAATTCCACAAAAATCAATTTAATGACTTCAAATTTCGCACAGTGCCTTAAATATTTAATATTTATTTTGAGTATTAAATTTGTAAAAATCAGATGAAAACCACACCTACCTCCCATACAAAGTGACTTAACCAAAAAGGGAAAATCTCTTTAAATTCCACAAAAATCAATTTAATGACTTCAAATTTCGCACAGTGTCTTAAATATTGAATATTTATTTTGAGTATTAAATTTGTAAAAATCGGATGAAAACCACGCCTACCTCCCATACAAAATGACAACCAAAACGGGAAAATCTCTTTAAATATATTTAACAGTTTGCTTAAGACTTTATATATACTCTAATTCGGCCGTGGGGGTATTTTAACTTCGGCCCAGTCGAAGATAATTCCTTTCTAGTTTGATGTTAACTTAGCGAAAGGTCAACTCAAAAGTACAGTGAGTGTCACTTTAAATCGTACAGTAAGTGCTGGCTGACAATTTAAATAATTATTCCTGAACAAAAAAAAGTTTCTATGCAAAATTTAATGGAAAAATATATTTATGCAATATATTTTGTTAATATGTTTAAAAAAAGGCGTAAATCATTTTATGCTTTTCGTAAAGTGTGGCAGCAACCTGATACGCGCGAAAGAGTGGCATCACTTAAAATCGTACAGCTGATCAGTTTTTTCCATTTCGGCAAAAAGTTTGATTTTTGTCATTTCGTGTGATAGATCGTTGTTTATATTGTTTTTCAAGAATTCCAAAGGCTTTTACGAAATTTTCTTGTGACGACTTAAAACATGAAGCAAACATCCATCGAAGAGCGTGAATTGGTGATTTATCACTACAAAAAAGGAAAAAGTTACGCAGAAATTTCAGAAATACTTAACAGGAGTCGCAGCACCATTCAGTATATCATAAAAAGGCACAAGGAAAATAATCGCATATTAAATAAAACCAAAACTCGGTCCGATAAGAAGCTAACTGCCAGCGACGAAAGGTGGATAATAAGAAAAGTGAAAGCAAACCCTCGAATATCGGCACCAAAAATCAATAATGACCTGAAAATATATTTGCAAAAAGACGTAAGTGATTCCACGATCAGAAGAGTACTTCGAAAAAATGATTTCCATGGCAGAATTGCACGCAACAAGCCATACATCAATAAGCGAAATAGATCCAAACGACTGGAATTTGCTCGAATGTACCAATCTAAATCGCTGGACTTCTGGAATGATGTTATTTTCACAGATGAGTCAAAATATAACATTTTTGCATCAGATGGCAAACAAAAAGTGTGGAGAAAACCAAATAAGGAGATGGATGTGTGTAATTTACGCCCGACTGTGAAGCATGGAGGTGGGTCCGTGATGGTCTGGGGCTGCATGTCAGCACACGGAGTCGGTAATTTGGTTTTCATCGACGGAATTATGAACCAGTATAGCTACATTAACATGCTCAGAGAAAATTTGATTCCAAGTGCAGAAAAAATGGGAATCCGAAGAACATTTAAGCTGTATGCCGACAACGATCCTAAGCATAGCTCATTGAATGCAAGAACGTGGACACTCTATAACTGTCCAAAAGTCATTAAAACGCCGCCCCAATCACCGGACATGAATGTCATCGAACATCTTTGGCATCATCTTGAAGATCAAATACGAGCACATAAAATTTCTAATAAATTTGACCTCAAGAAGGCTCTAGAAGAAGAATGGGGCAATATAAGTGGCGAAACATGCAAAAACTTAGTCAATTCCATGCCAAAAAGACTGAAAGATCTTGCTGACAAAAAAGGTGGCCCAACTAAATACTAAATTATTAAATTTTGTTATTTTTTAACCATTTTTTGCCATTACAACATACTGTACGATTTTAAGTGAATGATGAATTTTTAAGTTATGTGCATGAAATGTGTTTTTTTTAATTTAATTTTTTATATATATTGTTTTTGCATTAAAATTGTAAGCTTATAAATAAAATAAAAGCAAAACTGATTTTTATTTATTTTTTTATTTCCTAAAACTAGATTTTCTGTTACAAGTTATCTTTTTTTCTAATGTGTACGATTTTAAGTGACACTCACTGTAGATTGAAAACTAATGTATGATTAGATCTATGTAAACGCATGGTTAGTTGTTATGTCTTGTGTTGTCTCTGTCTGAGCCCTACCCATATTATGGTGGGTAAATTTTTCTCACTTTAGATTGTTGTGGACCACTCTTATCGATATCATTGAGATATTTTAATGTTATTTGGGCTAGTTCTTAAGATGATCTAATGCGGAGAAAGTGCGAAAAAGCTGTAGTAGCTGAACTCTATTGTTATTGCATGTAAAATAAAAACAACGGGAAAAGTGTAAAAATTCAATCACAAAATTCCATTGTGACTAATTAAAATATTTAAATGAGGTATTAATATCAGAGCTGTAAAAGGTTGCAATTATTTTTGTTTTTAAATCTTTGGAATTTGTTTTCTTTTTGATTACATGTCTTTTTCAGTATTTATTTTGAAGTTGTGCTGATCGGTTGAACCTCAAAATGTCGATGAGTGTATATCAGCAAATGGGTTCTTAAACCGAAATCGCAAAAAATGTGAACCTCAGTCTCACATTATAATGACAAACTACAATAACACTGATTCCTCGAAAGCAAAAAGCGATCAGGCCGTGCAAAAACTATCTAAAAGATATGTGAGATCCATATTAAAAGAAGTGAATCAAAACCCTAGTGTAAGTGCTGTAAAATTAGCAACGGCTTTCACATTGCAACTGTTTCCAATAAATGTGTACATCCGAGAACTGTGCGAAGGTGTCTACCAGCAATGGGTTATTCAGTAAAACACTCAGCAAATATCCATTAATTTGTGAAAAAAATTGCTGCCTTCGACTAACTGCATGTTTATGTAAAACGAAACGAAGGCTGAACGTGGTGCGAGACACGGTAAGCAATACATTTTTTCATATTAAAAAATATTGTTGCTCGTTTCTTTCACGACGTTCAGCGTTCGTTTCGTTTTACATAAGCATGCAGTTAATTTTGTTAACGCTTATGATAGTATAATATATTCGGAAGTGATGGCAGGACCAAAATCTGGAGAATGAAAAACGCGGCAATGGAGCCAAAAAACTTAATACCAAGCGTAAAGCGTGGATGCGGCAGTGAAATAGTTTGGAGAACTGTTTCAGCTTCTGGCGTTGGAAAATTTGTTTTCATTTAAAGTAATATGGACTGCTTTCAGAACAAAAGTATTTTAGAAGGCAATTTGAAGCCATCGGTGGAAGCTTTAGGTCTTGGGGATGGCTGGATTTTCCAGCAAGACAACAACCCCAAGCATACTGCATAGGTCGCCAAAGAGTGACTACTATATTACGCGTCGAGGCAGCTCAATACACCACCTCTGAGCCCGGACTTGAATCCAATTGTGCATGTGTGGGAGTTTTTGGAGCGTAAGATTCACTGAAGCAAAATATCTTCTGCGACAACACTGAAGTCGGAGTTAATAAATGACTGGAGAAAAGTATCAGACGAAGAGGCCAGGAGTTGCCTCCTTGCCACGACGCACAGTGTTTTCGTTTTGGAAAAAATTCCATTTCCAAAAAAACCCCAAAAAGCTTTGTTTTCTGATAGAACACACTTTAACTAAGAAAGAGCCCAAAGGGTTTTGAAATTTTTTATTTCGTTTGGTTACACGGTAAAACTGATAGATTAGCAAAAAAAAAAAACCTATATTTTGGTCCAACTTGCGAATCCTCTAATTGAGTTACTTTAAATGCAACCCTAATAAATGAAGCATATTTTAAAAACATGTAATCAAATACAACTAAGAAAATTATTCGGGGTTTGTTTTGATTACAATATTCGTTTTACGGATATTTTCAAAGTCGTAGTGATTGTTCAAGTGAAAAAGTGCTTTTAAATGTTTGAAAGAGAATAAAAAAACAACTATATGTGGGAATTTTCTAAGCAACCCTAACAAAGTACAAAACCCGAAAAAACAACCCTGACAACAACTCACACAAAAACGGACAAGAACATAAAAAACGATTTAAGAGTTGAGTTGGAAAAAAGACGCGCGACGAAACGACGTATTCAAATAAGAATAATAATCATATTTTCAATATTTTATTAAACTCATTAATTCTATCTTAAAAGTCTTCATAATAAACAATTAAACAGTGTTTTTTCAATAAATTAACTCTGTAACTATTTATAACAAAATATAATAAAAAACTAATTACTTTTTTATAAAAACCAAAACTCCACAAATTTGGGGGCTCAACCAAAACGTGTCGAAATACTCTAAAAGTATTATAAATAAAACTAAATAAAGTGCGAATATTTAAGAAATTGTGAATAATAGTGAAGTGGAAAATTTTACAACAAAGCTTTGTGGAAAAGACGTTTAACTTTTGGCCTTGAAAAACAAAGCATGGCGAGTCTACAGTACATTCGCGAAATAGCGCGGTTCCTTGAAAGGGGGAAAAAAGATGTAGTCTGTGCTCTTCATAAATTCGTATTTGAGCGAGATGGAGATAGATTAAACCGAACGCGGTTGCGCGAGTTCGAAGGTTTTGCTTACGACGAGGAGAACGAATCGTTTACTCAAAAAATGGCGTATATTAGTGCAAATTTAAACGAAGCCGACTTGGTCGCAATTTGTAGCGCTTTGCAAATTAGCTACAATGTGAATAATTTGAAACTTCACATTTTTAGAAATTTGCGCAAAGGAAGTTTGTTGTGCGCAAATCGAAACGAAGATGACGACGAAACCTACGACGACACCGATGCAGCGAACGACGACAATGAAGATGAAGTTAACGACGAAGCTTCAGCGCGCGGGTGTATACGAGGCAGCAACAGTTTTGTTTCTATCAATAACGACGACGGCGAAAGGGAATTTAATAGACAATTCGATACAGTGACGGCGAAGAAAAAAAGGCCATTGCAAATGCCCCGATTTGCAATTAACTTTCGGGACATAGAAGATTCAATAAAAACATTTGACGGAGGTGAAAAATTGCCAATTGAAGTGTGGGTAAGCGAGTTCGAAGAAACTGCTGCTCTAATGTATTGGGATGAGTTCCAAAAGTTCGTGTTTGCGAAAAAATCGCTTACTGGTTTGGCAAAACTTTTTATTCAGAGTGAAAGAGGAATAAATTCATGGTCTAAATTAAAATGTGTGTTAATAGATGAATTTAAAACAACAACCAACAGTGCACAGCTACATAAACAACTTGCGGAACGAAAAATTAAAAAAGATGAGTGTGTTCAAGAGTACTTTCTTAATATGAAAGAAATGGCATCTCGCGGAAATATCGAAGAAAGCTCCTTGATTCAATACGTTATTGACGGCATAAAAGATCTAAACATTAACAAAACAATTTTATACGGTGCTAAAAACATAAAAGAATTTAAAGAGAAATTACGATGCTATGAGCTCTATTCCGAAAAATGTAAACAAACAAGTGAATCGCGAAAATTTGACAAAAAAGTAGACACAGTTGTTAAAAATGAAAAGAAATTTGAAATTAAGTGTTTTAACTGCGGAGAAAAAGGACATAAGTCCATAAACTGTCTTAACAAGGAAAAAGGCACCAAGTGTTTTGAGTGCAATAATTTCGGGCATCTTGCTAAAGATTGTCAAAAGCGTAAAAATGAATGTACAAAAAGCAACATTAGATGTTTACATTCAACGGACGATATAATGAACAAAGAAATAACAATGCTAAACAAAAAGTGGTTTGCTTTGTTTGACACCGGTAGTAAATTTAACGTTGTGACATATAGTGTTTATGAACTTTTAAACAAGCCGAAACTTTCTGAATCAAACTTTTATCTTGTCGGTTTTGGCCAAAAGAAAAGTGGCAACAAAATTAAACCAATCGGTAACTTTAAACATGAAGTGGAAATTGATGGTGACAAATTTTATTTATATTTTCATGTTATTCCACAAGACTGTATGGATGTCGAAATAGTTATCGGTAAAGAAATTTGTTTACAAGCGGAAATTAAAATTAATTCGGACGGTATTAAAATACAAAAAAATGAAATAGTTCAACCTAATGATGTTCACACGATTATGAGCATTGATGTGGTATACGCGGATGAAGATGTCGACGTAGGAGTCACGGCAAGTGACATCGCGAGGCAAAAAGTTCGAGACTTAGTGCAGAGATACCAGCCAGAAAAAAAGAAATCAACGAATATCGAAATGAACATAATTTTAAAAGATGAAGCACCAATCTTTTGCAGACCACGTAGACTTCCGTTTAACGAAAGGCATTTGGTCGAGGAACAAATCGAACTGTGGCTGGAAAGTAAAATCATCGAACCATCGGAATCCGAATTTAGCAGTCCAGTCGTACTAGTAAAAAAACGCGATGGAACTCCAAGGCTTTGTATCGATTTCAGAAGAATCAATAAGGTAATTGTTAAAGACAGATTTCCTTTGCCCATTATTGAAGACCAACTTGATCGGTTACAAGATGCCAATGTTTTTTGTACCATAGACTTGAAAAATGGATTTTTCCATGTTGACGTTAACGAAAGCAGTCGAAAATATACTTCTTTTGTCACGCACAGCGGACAGTATCAATTTCGTAAAGTTCCTTTCGGACTGTCAAACTCTCCTGGCGTTTTTCAGAGGTATGTCAACTTCATATTTCGTGACTTGACAAGAAAGGGCATTGCATTACCATATATCGACGATATTATCATTCCAGCAAAAGACGAAAAAGAAGCATTAGAAAGACTCGAACAAGTTTTCTATTTATGCCGAGACTATGGACTAGAAATAAATCGCAAAAAATGTCATTTCTTAAAAAGGCGCGTCGAGTTTTTAGGACACATAATTGAAAACCATCAAGTGTCTCCCTCAGCTGTGAAAATAGAAGCCATGCTGAAATATCCTTTGCCTACTAATTTAAAGCAACTCGAAAGTTTTCTTGGACTCGCAGGGTATTTTCGAAAATTTATGCCTAATTTCGCCTTAGTGGCAAAACCGCTTTCTGATTTAAAAAAACAAAACCGTAAATTTGAAATTAAAAACGAACACGTTAATGCATTTAACGCACTTAAGACGATGCTAACTAACAAACCGGTTTTAAACATTTATAACCAACACTACGAAACCGAAGTACACACTGACGCTTCCATGGACGGATACGGTGCAGTGTTATTGCAAAAGTCACCTGAAGATGGTCAGTGGCACCCCGTATATTTTATGAGTAAAAAAACAACCGATCAAGAGCGTAAATTTACTAGCTACGAACTTGAAATATTAGCCGTTATCGAAGCTTTGAAAAAATTTAGAGTATATTTACTTGGTTTACACTTTAAAATCTTGACTGATTGCAACGCCTTCGCTAAAACTTTAGAAAAAAAAGATCTTTGTACCAGAGTAGCACGATGGATACTATTCTTACAAGAATACGACTATGTCGTGGAGCACCGATCTGGCTCAAGCATGCGACACGTAGACGCTCTTAGCAGATATGCAATAATGATGATCAACGACGATAATACGCATGTTAATATACAGCGCGCACAATCTGAGGACGAAGAACTGAAAACCATCAAAGAAATTTTACAAGTGAAGTCAACATACGAAGATTATTTTATGAAAAGCAACGTGCTGTACAAACTAGTAAAAGACAGCGAACTGTTAGTTATACCTAGGGGAATGCAAGCTGAAATAATTCGACAAGCACATGATAAGGGTCATTTTGCTGTCGAAAAAACGAAAAAACTTATAACTAAAGAATATTTCATACCAAAGTTAGAGGAAAAAATACGAAAACACATCGCTAACTGTATTCCTTGTATAGTCACGAATCGGAAACGAGGTAAGCAGGAAGGTGAACTCCATTCTCTTTACAAAGCAGATACGCCGTTACATACATATCACATAGATCACCTTGGCCCACTCGAGTCAACAAGTAAAATGTATAACCATATTTTTGCCGTTATAGACGCTTTCACTAAGTTTTCTTGGCTTTACCCAACGAAGTCCACATCAGCGAAAGAAGTAATAGCAAAGCTGCGCACTCAGAGCTCTGTTTTCGGAAACCCGATTCAAATTATATCTGATCGTGGATCAGCTTTTACTTCGGATGACTTTAGAGAATACTGTGAATCTGAAAACATCAAGCACATCAAGATAACAACTGGATTACCGCGTGCCAACGGGCAGATTGAGAGACTTAATAGTACCATCATCGCCGTATTGTCGAAGCTAAGCATTGAAGACCCAACGAAGTGGTACAAGTTTGTAGATAAAGTACAACAAGTCATCAACTCCACTTATCACCGTAGTACGAACACAACTCCGTTCGAAATGTTAGTGGGAACCAGAATGAACACCAAAGACGATCTTCACATCAAAGACCTCATCGAACAAGAAATGATTCAGAAATTCAATCAAGCCAGAGATGAATCACGCAGAAATGCTAAACAACAAATTCTTAAAGTTCAAAATGAAAACAGGAAAACATATAATCTTCGACGTAAACCAGCCAGGCGATATCAAGTGGGCGATATCGTTGCAATAAAAAGAACGCAACTAGGAGGTGGCCTTAAGTTACGAGCAAAGTTTCTCGGACCTTACCAAGTAACTAAAATTAAGCACAACGATACATACGATGTCACTAAAATTGGCATCAGCCAAGGGCCTAAACATACAAGTACATGCGCAGAGTACATGAAGCCATGGTCGTCGTATAATGATGATGACGATGATGAGTTGTTCGAGTCGAACGCCTAGCAGGATGGCCGAGATGTGGGAATTTTCTAAGCAACCCTAACAAAGTACAAAACCCGAAAAAACAACCCTGACAACAACTCACACAAAAACGGACAAGAACATAAAAAACGATTTAAGAGTTGAGTTGGAAAAAAGACGCGCGACGAAACGACGTATTCAAATAAGAATAATAATCATATTTTCAATATTTTATTAAACTCATTAATTCTATCTTAAAAGTCTTCATAATAAACAATTAAACAGTGTTTTTTCAATAAATTAACTCTGTAACTATTTACAACAAAATTGGTGCGGATCTGTGTAGATTTGGAGACAATTTCTCAAAAAAAGAAATTCGATACATGATTTCAGGGTAATTTGAGGTCGCTAAACTCGAATCCGATGTTAAAAATATTCGTACATGTCGCAATTTTTTTTTACTCAAAAAGTATTTTTTATAAATTTAAGAAAAATTTCATTTTTATCATAGAAGTTTTCGGTGTTCAGTAGGAAAACAAATATTTCAGACATTATTCGAGTTGTATTCTTAAAGCTGTATGTGCTTTTTTTAACACCTTAACAAAACGTCGAAAAGGTATTCCCTAATTCTAATTAGGGGTATTCCCAATATCGGACAAACAGCCTTGCATCGTGGGATTAGCAAAATATGATCGCAAATATTTTTAACACAACAGCCTTCCAAATCGAAAAACAACGCAATCGAGTCCATTTCCTTAACAAAATACAAAAAAATTATTAGCAGCGTATCCAGCCAAGGTAGAAACATAATCGCCGGGCCAAAGAAGCAGCAAACAAAGGGTGTTTTTTATAGAGTGATACAACATTGAGTTGGCATCACTGCTTTATTTAACCACCCATTTAACAGCTGATAGTTGCTTTTTGTTTAATTTGCTTTGACATTTTATTATGAATCGACTTACACCATAAATAATGGTTCTGATCGTCAAACTTATCGTGCACTTCGTCCATTTTATGGCGTACAGAATCGTCCTTCAGAGCTGCTAATTCGAAGAACAATAGATCGTTTTCAGACCACATTTACTGTTATTGATAACGTGCAAAAATGTTACTGTCAATGGTGAACGGTATAGGAACATGATTCGAAGTTTTTTCGTACCTCAATTAGCTGGCATTAATGTTGCTTGCTGATATGTGGTTCCAACAGGACGGAGCCACATGCCACACAGCGGGCGCTACAATTGATTCACTCAAGGAAACATTTGACGAAAAAATAATTTCACGAATGGCCCAATTAATTGGCCCCCAAGATCGTGCGATATAACCCCATTGGATTATTTTCTTTGGGGTTATGTAAAGTCACTTGTCTACGTCGATAAACCACAAACAATTGAACACCTAGAAATCAACATTCGAAGAGTTATCGGCGAGATACGGCCGCAAATGCTGCGAAAAGTTTGTGAAAATTGGTGTTCCAGATTGTGCCTTGTACGCGCCAGCCACATGGCCGAAATCATATTTAAACATTAATGTCATAAAATTTTCTATCCAAAGCCCGTTTCATTGATATTAAAAATATATTACTATGTTTTGTTATGATTTAAACTTGTATCACTCTATAAAAAACGCCCTTTAGCATCGGAATGGTGTGGGTCCAGATGACTCAGGAGCAATGCAAACACCATAATATATATAAAAAACATCAACCCCAACAAAAAAAAAGCTAGTGAGATGCGTCCTGACGGCTGCAACGCTGAGCTGCGGTGAAAGGAACACTCGCCAAGAGCTCCATATTGCCAGCACAATGTTTTAAGGATATTTTAAAAATAAATGTATTGCATTATTACCTTTAAAATTGTCTTTTTCTTTATATTTTTCACTTTTATTATAAATAAGTTGCACTTAAACAAATTCACTCGTTACTTAATTTTGTTTTGACAGCTGAACAGCTGTTTTTCGGAGTTCGGAGTACGGATCGGTATTGCAGTTCTCTCGCACGGATTCAACAATGGGATTTTTGCTTTAAAGGGAAAGGATTGCGGATCTGATCAACTCCCGCCGCAACTGATCCGCCGGATTCCACAATCAGAATGATTGTCTTTTTTTATTTTGTTTTGGAGCGCGATGCGCAGTTTGTTTTTGGCAGCCATTGACAGCAGACGATCTTGGGAATTTGGGTGAAAATGGAAAAAAGTGAATTTCGTGTGCTCATCAAGCATTATTTTTTGCCATCAGCCAAACCAAGGAAAGGCTTGATAAATACTATGGAGACTCTACACCATCGATTGGAATGATTCAAAAGTGGTTTACTGAATGAGTGTGGAACATGTTGCGAAATCATTTGGATATGAAAAAATTATATTATAGGTGCCGCGTTTTCTCACTCTCAACCATAAACACGATCGCGTGACTGATTCAAAGGCGTGTTTGGCGATGTTGAATGAAGATAAGAAGGATTTTTTTCCGTCGATAAGTAACTGCGAACGAAACATGGATCCATCAGAGACAGAGGAACAGTCGAAAAGTGGACTTCACCGACAGAACGTGCTCCGAAGAAGACGAAGACGGTGTTATCGGCCGGAAAGGTTATAGCGACAGTATTTTGGGATAAACGCGGTATAATCTACATCGATTACTTTTGCGATCAATGGCGAATACTATGCAGCCGAATTGGAACGTTTCAACGACGCTTTGAAAGAGAAACGTCCCCATTTGGCGAGGAAAAAAAAGTGCTCTTCCAAGACAATGCGCGCGTTCACATATGCCCAGCTCCTCATCCTGCATATTCTCCAGATTTAACCTCCTCCGACTATTTTCTGTTTCCAAACCTGAAGAAATAAATGACTCGGCGGAAAGAGATTCACCACCAGAGAGGAGCTCATCCCCGAAACAAAGGCCTATTTTGAGGACCTTCCGAAAACTTACTTTTCGGATTGGATAAAAAATTTTTAGGAACGTTGGACGAAAGTATCGAGCTAAAATAAGACTATATTGAGAAATAAAACTTTTTTTGGTGTAAAAATTCTTCCTTGTTTCATTTTTCACGGAATTATCAAACGGCCCTCGTACTTTTGTTTTTGTTAAACTAGAAATGCTAGATAGAATAATGTTGTTCTAATTATCTTTTAGCTTGCTTACAAAAAACAAAACCTTTCTAACTTTTTCCTTAGAATTAGTCGAAATCTGTGGATGCTTGCTTGTTTTCCAGTTTTGGATCGTAGAAGTTGGGTGAGGGTGAAAGAGATGGTTAGTGGGTGGGTTGGGGATGGTTGGCATTTCAGTCTCAATGTTTATAATGTTCGAAAATTGTATTAATAAGCCAAAAATACAACTTTGTACAAAATTTCATTGAAATCTGTGGATGTGTTAATGTTTTTCAGTTTCGAGATGTACGGGAAGGGGAGGGGGTGTTAGTGAATGTTTAAAAACTGTGTTAATAAGCCCAAAAGTCGACATCGTATTAAATTTCGTTAAAATATATCGACATTTCCTTTTTTTCAGTTTGGGTTTGTACGGAAGGGGGGGGGGGGGGTAGCATTGGTCCGACATGGAGCATTTTTTGGAATTAAATATCACTAAA